>CM053617.1:9000700-9055787 GCA_028646535.1 Procyon lotor
CCCTCTGGTGTGAGTTTATTTTGAAAGCGAATATAAAATTGGATCTACATTTCAATAAGTAACACATAAAGTTGTAACTCCCCAAGTCCCCATCGAGGGGCACAATTTAGAAGAACGGTTAGCGGGGTGGTCAAAACCCGCCCAGGAAAGGGCTCAGCCTGACAGGTGCGGCTCGTCTGGGGTCCCTCCGGTCCAATACCCCACTGCTCTGCATGTGCTTTGGTGAAAGCACTTCAGTTGGTCGAGGATGTCCATTTGGACTCCTTAGCTGAATGAATCAATTACAATGCATGAAAAAACCATCGCCTTCCATGGAATCTTATCCCAACTCCACTGTTACTGTAACCATTGCAGATACACAAATGAATCATGTCCAGGGCCGGAAGCCTGCGCTAAAGATCATAAATGGGAGAAAGGCAGCATCGCTGGACATGCGCATGCACGCTCCGACTCTGTACGGGGCGCTCCGTGCAAGTCTCGGAAAGACAGCGTTGCAGGAAAGACCCCTCCCTGAGACGTGGAATTGCTGGCTGGCGTGCCTCCCACAAGTCCCGTGCCGCCTTCCAGGCATCTGGAAAGAGCATCCTTACACTGAAACAGTCCCACTGACATGCAGAAGTAGAGGGCATCATCTTAGCCCCGAGAATTCAGAATTTGCTGCCAAAACTTTACTGAGCCATGAGCTTGTTTGACAAGTGTCCGCAGGGCAGAAAAATGTATCTTTCAATTGCCAAGCTTTTCCTTTAAAAAGGTTTTTCTTGCTCCTATGACTTATTAACTTTTAAATATATACATTTATTTTAAAAGGAAAGAAAATTAATACGCAGCGTGACGCTTTGCCCCAGAATGTTACTACTAATGTTGCGTATTTTAGAGACATTGCAACAGAAAGGAGCGAAGGAGATACGGATTATAGTAATAGCACCCGGGGGTGGGGGGGGAGACACACGGAGCTCGGGACTGTCTGAGCCCACCTCTTTGATGTCCCGAGACCTGGAGAGGATCGGCCCAGCTCCTGTGCCCCACCCCCACCCCACCCTCTCAAAAGAACCCTGGTGACAGCCACAGTGAGTGATAGAGTGAGAGCTCATTAAGAAGCACCCACGAAGCTGTCCCTGGGGTTTTGGCACTCTCCCTGTCTCGGGGAAAACCTGGTTCAGCAATGCTGGTCTTGTCCATCGGAATGGAAGAGAATCCAGTTTCCCTTTTGCTGGCGAGCCTGTCGGAGCATGGCACATCCCGGGACAGGGAAGCCAAGCATCATCGGGGTCTGTGATCCTTTGCTCGAACCCTTTATTCACCAGCCACGCAGGAAGCAGATGGCAAAGTCACAGCGGGAAAGCGGGGCACGCGGGTACGGTCTGCGCTGCCTGCAATGAGGCAGGGCGAGCTCCCGGGGACGTGGGAGGCTGTCGCCTGGGGCATCCGGGGGCGGCCACTTGTGAGAGCTGGAAGGTGTAAGTAACGTTCACTCGCCACGAGGCGGATGGAGACGAGCAGGGCAATTTCAGCACTGCTGGGTTCCGTGGGCATGGGCTCTGCTGTTTCCCGGCTTGTGTGGTTTGGGGCACGTTCCTTAATTGCTCTGAGCCCACGGTTCCCTCATCTGTAAGGGTCGTTTATGCTCTCTGTCCCTCACAAGGCCATTGTCTGTAAGCCAAAGCTGTGTATAAAGGTGATTTCTTTTTAAAACAGCCAAGCTCTACACGCACAGTGTAGCCTCTAGACACACAGGTGGCTGTTTTATGTTAACCAAGATGAAGTAAAACGAGACATTCAGTTCTTCAGTCTTACCAATTACATTTCAAGTACTCAACAGTCGTACGGGCCAGTCCTTGCTATAATGCAAACTTCGATGCGCAGAGCCGCTTTATGCCTCCTTTGGTTGATTAGCCTGGTTCTTTTCCAGCAAAGTCTGCAAACCGCCACCTGATAATTGACTCCTGCCACCAATTTTTCTCTTCCGTTGCCTCTTTCCTTGACCGCGGCCCCAAGGCTGTCCTCTTCGCGAGCTGGACCTTCAGCACGACTGACCCTTGCAAGAACCGGGCTCAAATCTTGGTGAGGCATCGGAGGGGGGCTGCTAGCACTCTGTGGGCTCTCTGCTCCCACCCACATCAGCACCGTTGTAGAGTCTGAGTTCCTTGGGGAGAAGGCCACAGTTCAATCTGCTACAGCCAGTGCCTGACTCCCTACGCTGGTCACTTAGTGCTTCACTGACACCTCTGAATCCCGACAGGTGAGGAGGGCTGGGCAAAGGGGCCCCACCCAAAAGTCGGAGGAAGAAATGAATCCTGAGCTACTTGCTCAAGGACACACAGAGACGATGTGACAGATGTCCTGTTCCCCAGCCAACTCCATCCTGCGACATAACCACGTCCAACCCGGCCAGGAGGGAAGCTCGCGTCCTCCCCGTGCTCAATTTAACAGATGGACGGATGCCCCGTCCTGCCCGGTGTTTGACTCCATAAGCAAAATCCACTCTAGTGAATTAATCCCACTCTGATCCTCCCGTTCCAAGCTTATCCACTTAGCGATCAGTCAGGACCAAAAGATTTGATTCACTTGCAACATAAAAAAGACTAAAAAAATCAAATAAGGACAAAAACCAGTGCATCTCCTCAAGTCTTTCAATATAAAAAGCAAGGTCTCAAAATAAGAGAGAGCGGTGACAGCTGATGCAAAGATGTCAAGCAAACAATCAAGTTGTGTAAGAAACAGGTCCTTGGTTTTTGTCTACAGTGAGGAAAATTCTCTCGAACAGCCTGGTGGTTAAGAGGGTGGGCCTGGGGGTCAGAAAGGCTGCATTTAACCCCCGGTCTTCAGCTTTATGGCTGACCCTTTCAGCTCCTGGCTGTGGAATGGGCATCATAAGGTTCCGGGGAAGAGAAAATGAGTAATGCACAGCAAGTCCCTAAGCACGGAGCCCGGCACGAAGCAGGCACCCCACTGATGCCAACGATCTTTTTCTGAACCCCAGAAGAGGCTGTCGTGACTCCACAGATTAGGCTAAAAGGACGAGAGATGAATCCAGATCAGCTAGTCCCCAACACCACGGGGGGCAGGGACCTCCCCTGCAACACCCCCCACAGACGCGCATCTGGGCTCGGCCTGGATGTGCTGGGGGATGTGCAGCAGGTGGGAAGTGGGGGTCCGTTGGCTTAGGAGTTTCCGTCTTGAATTCTGGCTTCTGAGGTCCAACCACCTCCAGTGAATGCCAGTTCGCTGAGCCGGAAACCACAGCTTTGCGTTTAGAATGGTTCTATCCCTGCTGCACACGGCAGCCATTCAACCCCCCCGAGACTGCCCAGCCTCTCCACCGAGCTCCCTTAGAGCTCAGGCACACAGTGCACTCACTGGGCATGCGCTCCCCTCGCACCCCCTTCTTGGGGCCCTCCCGCCTGCCAACAGCCCTCGAGGGGAACCCTGGGTCTCACGCTGCAGAAGCAGGTGGCCTAGTTCAACACATTCAGACAGGAGAAATCTGCTGTTTTTGACTACATCGCTTTGCTTTTTTCCCCTCAAAGCCTCTCAGGGCTCTCCGGTCACCGTGGGTCAATATGACATTAACCAAACTGTTGGCCAATTTTTTTCCCACTGGATTCTCCATCTTTCTGACCTGGTAGAGGCAGAACAACAGCTCTAGAGAGAGCGTCTCCTTCTGACCCCAATGGAAGGTCACAAGGCTTCCAAGATGAGCAAATGTAAGGTCTCAGACAAAGGAATTCCAAGCTGTCAGTGACAGGACTTTCCCGAGACTGGAAGTCTCATCTTCTGTATAAATCTCTCCTTTCAGTCCCCTCCGCCAAGCTCACGAGGGAGGCTGCACAGGAGGGGACAGGTGAGTCTGTCCCCTTGGCAGGCTCCCTTTCTACAAGACCCTCTGCAAACGATGTGGACTAGAGGGTGTGTTGGGGCTGGGGACGGCTCTTGGCAGACCTGTGACACAGGACACACAGGGCATACACTCTTGAGTGCCGCGTGATTCTCTAATCCGGAAACGGCAATGGTTCTACCAAAAAAGAAGGCATTAGCTGTGGTCTCATATGGTCCAGAGGGTTTAGAACCCAAGGAGCGACGACGTCTCAGGATTTTCATAGCCGTATTTACGGTGACTCCCTGCTCACTCCACCGCTGTGAAAACCTGGGTTCAAAAGCCCAAAGATGTTCCGCGAGTCTGTGCCAGGGTGTGGGCATGGCAGGGATGAAAGGGGCCTTCGTTAGCCCTGGCAATTTTCTACCGTAGATATAAACATACCACGATCCCCCTGATTCCCCTTAAATGGACAACTGCACAGTGAGTCACAGAAATACTGTCCCTGTGAACCCCTGCGCTGGGCGGTTACTCCTTCCTCCTCTCCTGAGAGGGCCCTGGGGAGCGGGACGCGGGCTGCACGGAGACCACAGAAGGGGGAGCCCCCTCCCAGCCCTCTGGCTCCCGTTCCTGCTCCACGGCCTCTCAGCCTTGAGTCTTGGGGTAAATGACACACTCTCTGGGAGCTTCCGTTTTCCCAGGTGGAAAGTAAGGACAGCAGGCTCAGCGAGCACCCTCGGCGCCTGGCCTACAGGGAGGGTGTTGGCTCCCCACCCACCCCCCCCCGGCTGCCTCAGACGCCTTCTGCGTGAGTGCATCCCATGCCCTGTTCTGTACGCCCCGCAGAGCCTGTCTTAGCCCCCAGGTGCCCTCCCATGGCCTCGTAACACTGTACACGCATTTCTCATGCTGCTCCTGCCACACTGTACTTACAAATGGCTTTAATATGCCCGTCTCTTCTGTGAGATCATTTACCTCTAGGCCAGGTGGAGGGCAGGAGAACCCTCTGCAGTAGAACCTATGTATATACACAGACATAATCACTTCCATCTACTAAGAGAGATAGTTAGTTATTTAAAAGAACTTGCTCACAAGATTACGGAAGCTTGGTAAATCCAGTAGGACAGGCTGGTGGGCTGAAGACCCAGGGAAGAGTTACAGGTCAAATCCAAATCCAAAGGCATTTTTCTAGGCAATTTCCCTCTTCTTCCAGGTAGATCAGTTTTTGTTTTGTTTTTCCTGTTAATGTCTTCAACTGATTTGACGAGGCCCACCCCTTACAGAGAGTAATCCGCTTTACTCGAAGTCTAGGGATTTGTTAATCTCATCCAGAAAACACCTTCACAGACTCATTGAGAATAGTGTTTGACCCAATACTGGCTGTGGCCCGGCCAAACCGACACACAAAGTTGTTCGTCTCAACCTCTGAGCCCCGCAGAGGTCAGGGGGTGAAACCAGAAAGGCCGGGTCAGGAAGGGAGTGATGCGGAGCAGACATTCCCCGGCACCTCGCTTCCTGCAGAGCTGCCCAAGGACAGAGTGACTGACGGCGCCCTCCCTGCACGGGATGCAGGTGGATGGTAATGGGGTCCAGGACCGGGAGACACATTTCCTGTCCTGGTCGCCCGCTGTCTGTAACTGGGAGTCCACAGGCGCAGAGCTGGAGCCCGGGCCCAGCCTGACTGGGGGTGGGGGTGGGGGGGCACAATGAGCTTGGGGGCACAGTGCTGAAGGCTCAACCAAACCAAGGCACTAGGGACATGGGCTCCAGCAGCACCCATGGTGCAGATGGAGGTGCCTTGCTCACGGGGGACTCACTCCATCTATGTGATAGTGCATCGTCCCCCAGCTAAGACCTATGCTCCCAGACGCCTGGGAGGACGAGAAAGTTCTGGAAATGGATGCTGGTAGGGGCTGCACAGCACTGGGAATCAACTTCCTCCCACTGAACACTTACAAATGGCTAAAATGGGAAACTGTATGTGCTGTGCGTATTGTGCCCCGATAAAAAGAAGTGCTCCCTGAGGACAGGCCCACGCCTTCCCTTAACCCCCCGAATTCACCATACGTATTCCACTCCTCCCTCCCATTAGAGTTGACCAGATGGCCAAAGGCAAAAGGCCCGGGGCCCACCGGCAGGAACGGACCCCCCAGAGCAATGTGAACTCCGGAAACTCCTCAGACCAGGCTCAGGATGCGGAGAACCAAGAAAAGGGGAACTAAAGAGAACCATTCCCCGGCCATATGGCAGCTCCTCTTGTGTGCTCCAGCTCCCCACAGGCAAGCGTCTTTCCTCGCCCGGCTGCCCCCACGGGCCCCTGCCCTGGGACCAAGGGACAAAGAGAGGCACGGGGGAGGCCGAGATAATTCTTGGCCCACCCCATCATGGGACAGCCCGTGGCCGGAGGGTA
Source organism: Procyon lotor (assembly GCA_028646535.1). Classification (NCBI taxonomy): domain Eukaryota; kingdom Metazoa; phylum Chordata; class Mammalia; order Carnivora; family Procyonidae; genus Procyon; species Procyon lotor. Next base: position 9,006,925 of record CM053617.1, read on the forward strand.
ACCACTCGGGTTGCCCCAGCCACGGTGCAAAGCCCGACTCCCACTTAGTTCCGGCTTCTAAGTACAGCCCCTCGCACGGCAGCAAACCCCCCCTAGGATCAGAAAGTTCTAGAAACGCAAGGAGACTTCAAGGTACCCATCCAACATTTTCACTGATGGGATCGTATAGAAGCTGAGGAGAAGTTGTCTCGAGGGAGAGCTCTGTGGCCTGGCCAGGTAATGGGCCTGACTTCTAGCCACTGAGCGCTTCCAGGAAAAAGGCAGTGATGTAGAAGCACACAGAACACACATGGGCAGATGTCCGAGGAAGCAGGGCTGTATATCCGCGTCCTGGTGCCCGGCGCAGCACTGCAGGGGACAGGGACTTGGGAAATACTTACTCCAAGGAGGACCAAGTTTCCCCAGAAGGGGTTATATGCAGTGAACCTCACCGCCCTGTCCCCAGCGTCACTGCGAAGGTGGCAGGAGCCACTGGACAAGGGGCCCAGGCTGCACATGCTGAATAAATCCCACTCGGGGGCCAGTCCACTGTGCTGACCCCCTGAGGCCTGTGCTCAAGCTGGTGCAAGTCTGGGGTCCCACTGGGGATCCCGGCCCCAGCCCAAGCTCAAAGTCCCCGGCGCCTACAGGGAGAGCACGGGTCCCTCTTAGCAGCCATGTTTGCCTGGAGCACATGCACTTCTCTTCCTGTGGCGAGGAGATGCCCACGAAATCCTCCCATGATTCCTCCTCTGGCTCAGGGGGAAGGAGCGTGAGGTCCCTGTGCCTCAGGTCCGGGCCAGCAGCCTGACGGGATCACCGCCAGCCCCCACCTTCTCCTTTGTGCACATCGCACCCCAGCTGACCCGGGCAGCCGGACACCTGACACAGTCCCCTCTCTCCTGAAAGTCAGGTCTGGGCCCACCTGGAGCAGAGCGGAGCCGGGGAGCTGGTGGCCGTGCCCGGCTCAGAGGTTCGTGCTCCTGACGGAGCCTCATTTAACCAGCTTGCTGCTGGGGACCCGTGAAGAAGGCTTCGTCAGAACGGGATTCAGGGACAGAGACCCAGCAGGTTGGGGGCAGGAGGGGTCTTCTGGGACCAACACACAGCGTGTCCTCGAGAGACACAGTAGTCACCTCCTGTGATCAGCTCTTCGGGTGAAGCCTCCGGCCTCGAGATCATGACCCGAGCTTTGATGAGAGTTTACTGTTGTTACTGAACCATACGGGCCGGGCAGGATGGGGAAGAACAGGCGGGCAGCGTCGGCTGTCCCAGTGCCCCTGTGAGGACCCCTAGCCCGGCCCAGCCTCCCAGCACCTCGTGGGGAAGGCCCCGGAAAAGGGTGAGTGACCAGCTCATCAGTCAATGAATGAGCCGAGTGCTCGGCCCGGGTCCATCCAAGGGCCCGTCCCCGGGGCCCCACCCCAGACTCACCTGGATAATGAAGCCAGTGGAAGAGCACTGCCTGACCCAGAGGCTGAATTTCCGCTTTTTCCTCTTTCGGAGTTCCCGCTCCGTGCACGTGGCAATGAACACAGGGTCCTCGTCAATCAGGGGTTCGTGTAGCACCTGCCAGGATCAAAACAGCAGAGATGCTCACGGAAGGCAGCGTGAGCTCTGGTGGAGGTCGTCAGATCTGCGCTCAAATCCAGTCCCTACCTTTGACCAGCTGTGTGACCTACGCCACCCTACCTCTCTGATCCCGAGTCTCTTCTCCTATAAAAGGGTAACGTCTACACCAGTGTTTCGGGGAGGACAAAGTGAGAAACCACATGCAAGGGACTTCGCATGGGCCCCGACGTACGGCGAGTATTTAGTACATGGAAATTAAGAAAGTAATTTTATTTTTATCTTACATATTTCTAAAACGATACATATCTAACATAAACATTTATATACTTAATATAATTATTGCAATTATAATAAAATAATTATCATTAGCAGCCCAAGATCCCCAGTGCAAGTTCTGACTTGGTAGCGGGATCGCCAGGGGTCTGGTCAATTGTTTTCAGGAAAGACCCCTGTGATGCACATCTCCAACTGCTCAAAATTCCTTTCCCTCACAGATTCAAATCTACCTACATTTAATCTAAGTCTCCTGACCTGATTTCTGTCCCCGTGAGAAAGAAAAACACACACTATTTTTTCCGGTATTCGAGACCGCTTCTCAAGATGGGCCGCAGCCTCCTTTTTCCCCCCGGCGGGCTGCACGATCTCTCCGTCAAGCCTGCCCTGAAAGAAACCCGGGGCCTTGTGGCCTCGTCGCCACGACCCAGCCTCTGACTCTCCTCCGCACTGTCATGTTCCTTCCAGACATGGGATGCCCAAGGCCATTTTTAAATTCACTTCGCCTTTTTCAATTTCTTTATAACATGGTTGTAAGACTTTTCAATGACAAGACTATAAAGTAAAAAGAAATGGCCTAACACAACCAGGTTCCGCGGGGTGGTCAAAGTTTTGCTTCTTCAAGCTAAAGCTTTTCCGGGGAGGCTTTTGGGTGAATTTAGGAATCCGCTACACTTCTCCCCACCCCGGTCCCATTTCAAGCTTAACTACGCATCGCCAAGTGAGTCTGAATTTCGTTGAAATGTAGAATATGGGAAGTGACAGGATTCCAAGACCTGACCCGATGCCCGAGATCAGGGGCCAGCAACCTTGTGGTAGAGTCTGATTCACTGCCTGTTGCGAATAAAGTTTTATTGGGATCTGCCGTATTGTCAACAGCTCTTCTGGGCTATGGAGGCAAACCGCACAAAATGCAGCAGGACCAGCTGGGACCATCGAGAGACACTGAGAGACAGAGCGTACCAGACCCTGCTCCCCTCCCCTCCCCGGGCTTTTGGAACTTTAACGAACAAACCAGCCACCCGGGATCTCCGTAAAGTGCGGATTCTGATCTAGTCACTTCGGGGCAGGCCCGAGCTTCTGCATTTCCAGCAAGCTCCTAGGTGATGTCAGAATGCTCCGACAAGGGCCGACTGGAGGACGATGCTTACCAACTGTGATTTGGACCTCGTCCTCCCGTCCGTTCATTAATGCTCCCCTGACCTCCATTCAAAAAACAACGGACTTGCAGGGTTCAGTCTGGCCCCCGGACTGCTCTGCTCTTAGAAGCACACAGGCGCGAAAGCTGGCCTCCCCATCTTGTGCTCATGAAGGGGAGTCCCACACACTGTGGGGACATGGAGTGGGCGGTGGGGGGGTGGATGGCAGAAAGACGCCCTTTGGCTGTCCTCCTGTCCCCTGCTCAAGGACCCCAGCGCAAGAGGCAGGTCCTCCCCAACCCCCACCCCCGTCTGATAAGCTCATTTCGGGTGTGGAGCGCTTATGGTGGAGAAAAGACAAAGCATCCCTTTACCTACTTGCATAATCCCCTCCCGAAGAGAGTCTTCTAATGACTCTGTCCCAGTTATGAGGAAATGCTGCTGTGTCTCCCCCACGATTGTGTATAAACACACACGCGTGCGCACACACACACACGTGCACACACACACACAGGGCACGGGGCACGCGGGGGATACTGTTAGACTCTGAGATCCATCGGGTTTCTGAAGGCTCTGTGGAAGTTCTAAACTCATCTCGGAGGGTCACGTTTGCTGGAGGAGACAGGCTCCGGAGACGGCAGGGGGCGGGTGTGTGTGGCGTGTGCGAGGCACGAGCGCTGTGTTTCGAGGACCGAGTGTGTGTGAGGCAGCGGGGTGCGGAGAGACACCGTGCCTGCGGCCCTCAGTAGGCAGAGTGAAGCCCCCTCATGGGGGCCCCGCGTTTCCGGTGTGGCTCACGGCCACCCTCAACCAAATGCGCCCTTCAATCTCCTTCTACCTGAACAAATGGAGTCTAAACGGGGGCTTCCCACAGAGGAGAAAAGGTGCAACATCGGGAAACCTTTGGAATTTCCAGCTTCTCCCATCAAGGATCAGAGCAGGCACCTTTTCCACGAGGCAGAAGCATCTTTGAGAAGAAAGTGCCGGAAGCAAGCACAAAGCGGCTGATGCTGGGGGCCGAGGGAAAGCGCCCCCAGCCCCGGGTGAGCTCACGGGGGGCTACGGTCCTGTTCCACACAGGAAGGCTCGTGCGTTCGGGGGCGCACGGGGTCAGGCTGCTTATCTGCAAAAGGCAGGCGTACGATGACTTGTAGGAAGCCCCGGCTCACAGGAAGGTCTGATCATGTTCAAAATCAACCAGACGCCGCAGTTCATGAGCGCATCTCCTTTGGCTGACCTCGCTCCTGCCTGTCGATCCCGGGCTGGCTCAGCGGGGCCCACAGCCAGGAGGGAGATGGAAAGAGAGGAGAATTCCGCTGGATTATCAGCCAACTGGAAAACTGGTCCAGGGGATCTTTGAGGTTCCCGCTGCCTCGTGTGCCTGCCTGCGGGGCAGTATCCTGGGTCTTCTGCTTGCCCTCAGGAGGCGCTTTCCACCCTTCCCACCCTGCACTGCGGCCCAGAGGCCAAACTCTTCTAACCCACACCCTCCGGGCCCCGGGCCCAGTGCTGGACTTGCTTGGCCAACTTGGAAGCAGGAGCATGACATGGACGAGGCCCCCCGCCTTGTCGCCCCCGCGATCCTACGCACACCCCCTCTCTCCCCGGCCCACAGCTGACCTCCGTTTCCCACTGTCGCTACCAGCCCGGTCATGTCCCCCGGCCCTGACCACACAGCTCTCCACAGTCCCCGCATCCAATCCTCTTCAACTCTTCATCTAGAACCCAGGACCTGCTTCCTACTGGGGCCCTGACCCCCAGAGGGCACCGCATACAAGACGGTAGCAAAGAGAAAACATGACTTCACAAACACAAAGGTAAAAATAAAAACCAAATACAAAGTCTATTAAAAAAAAAAAGAAAGAAGGAAAGAGGAAAAAAGAAAAATAAATCTCCGACGTGACCAGGGAGCCCTTCCCCACACCGAGCCTCATCTTAGGACCTTTTCTCGGATGCAAAAAGATGGGGGGGTAAGAAGGAAGCGAGTGTGTCTCCGGGCTCTTGGTGGTCCTCGCTGCACATCTGAGCCACGCAACGGACGAGGGCAGAGCTGCCCGGGGGCTCTGCAGGGACGTGATGCGCCCCCTCAGGGCCCCCATGCCCGGGCCGGGACTCACAATCTCGGATTTCGCTAGCAGGCACTGCCGTGTGCCCACAAGCTCCCCCAGGCTCCAGACACACAAATGCACGGTGATCGTCCTGGGGACGGGTCTCGGGTATCTGACACCCCAGTTTCCCAAGGCAGACAGCATGGGACCAGCTCACAGCAGGACACACCAGACAGGAGGATAACCCTGGGCGGGCCTGGCCCAGTCGAGGGGCTCGAAGGATACTCAGCACCCGCATCTTTACGCTAAGTATCAATCATCCAAGCAGTTGTTTGTTGGATTCTTAAGAGATACTCAGCCAGAGCGAGCCCACAGCCTCGGCCAGTAGCTGTTCAAACATCTGGCCCCGAGGAGGGTCAGAATACCGCTCTTTTCCCCTCGCACTCAGCCAGCAGGGGTCTGGTCAGGTTCATCTCCAGCCAAGCCAATATTCAGTGAAACAAAAAAATAACGTGGCAGGCCCCGCACTGGGTCCTCCGTGGGCCCGTGTAAGGCAGGGCTTGTGTCCCGAAAAGAGCCCACCTCCTGTTTGGAGAGTAAGAGACACAACTGGGAACAAGGAAGAATAGGACTCAGCTGCCCTGTAAAGAGTGGGGGGTATTCAGGAAAGGGGGACGAGCAGGGGGTTGCGGGCCTCGCGCCGGGCCCTGGGGACTTGGGTACATCTGCTAAGGCAGAGAGAAGAGGGAGAAGCTTCCGGGAGTCAGAAAGGGCATGGCAAACACCTGGAAATCGTCAAGAGCCCAGCATATTCGCAGAACAGCAGGGGGACCCCTTCCAGAGATTGGCGAAAGACGCCCACAGACCTGAAATGGGACGGTATCTTCCCCCACGAAAACCCTGCGATTTTCAGCTGCGCAGGGAAAAAAAAAGGCAAGACGCAGAGTCAGGGAAAGGGAGAACATCCCGAAGAATCTGAGGTTTACGAAGAGGGCCCTTAAAGGAGAAGCACAAGGAAGAGTAGGTGGACCGACGGCTCTTTAAACGTACAAATAAAAATGATGTCGATTTTTGTTTCCGCATCGAACGGATGCGGATGGGGATCCATCTGGAGCCCAGATGGAATTGGGCTCCCGTGGGCCAAAGCCTTCCTAAAGTTTTGCTTAGAGGCATCCCCGAAATAAGCCACCTCCTCAGTTTGTTAGACCAGTAGGACAGTTTTGAGGACGGTTCTGAACCTCCTCTCTCCCTGCAGCCCGGGGTTGTGGCCGCATGTCAGCACCGGAAGGCGGGGGCTCGGGAACTGAGAGCAAAAAGCGCCTTCTAGAACCAGGGGGGGAAGCTGGGAAGGGGGTCCTAACAGCCAGGTGCGGGGCTCTATCTGACCCTGGTGGGAAAGCCGCACCTGTGCCCCGTGGACCCCAGCACCGGAGTGACTCCCAGGTACCGACGAGTGGATGACATTCTGGCCTCCCTCCCATTGTCGCCCACAAAGGCTTCACCCCTTGCACCCCCACCAAGGGAGTACACACCCGGAGAACACAGGCAAATCACTCCTCGAGATTCTTAATGGAAGAAAATTCACATTGGCCCAGAAAACATGTAATCTGCAAAGACAGCACCATTCAAGGGAGGGAGGATGTGGGCAAGGAAGGGAAACCGAGTCAGAGCAAAACCCCCCCCCTGCTTTCTGACCTCTCTGGGGCTCGAGCTCTGAGCCTGGGGGCGGGGTTGGGGGGCAGAGAAGAGCAGGGGCGCCCGCCGGGTGAGCGCGGGCTGCCGGTGGGGAGGCCCAGGGGCGGTGGGGGGGCTCACCTGGGTTTGGGAAGGCCTGAAGGCAGAGTCGAAGCTGTTCTGCAGGGAGTCGAGGAAGGGCTGGACCTTGTAGAGGCCGTGCGTGGTCTGGCTGGAGCGGAAGGCCACCACGTGAAAGTACTTGAGGATCTTCTCGAAGCGGGCCTGGCTCATGACGAGGGCGAGGCTCCGGTTGCTGTAGAAGCCGCCGCTCCAGATGCTGAGGACGGACTCGCAGTGGGAGATGCTGGTGGAGATCATGTACCCCAGGAATGCCTTCATCTCCGTCAGCGTCACCTCGGCCCAGGCGCCGTCGCTGCCGAAGCGCTCCTGGAACTTCTTGGCGTACATGTTCGTCTGCACCACCATGTTCTTGAGCACATTGTCCGGGACAAAGAGCTGGAAGAAGTCCATGGCGCTGGCACCGGGGGGCATCTTTCGGGTTGGACCTGAAACAGAGGCGGCCGGAGTTGGGGGCGGTGGGTGGTGGCCAGCGGCACACGCAGCCCAGTGGAGTGCGCTGTTCCCTGCGAGCAGGGGTCCCGGGGTCCCCTGCACCCTGCACCCTGCATTCTCATCGTGCCCGCCGGGATGCCACTCCACAGGGAAAGGGACGCGCAATGGGCAGAAGGACATTGACGCAAGGACACTCCGGTCCAGCCCGGGGTCCGGCCGCAGCGTCCAAGCTTAAGCTTCTGGTCAGGGCCAGTGACTTCTCTAAGGACGGATGCAGGCACCCCTTGGAGCCTGAAATGCCCACGCAGGTGAGACTGCCCTCTTTCTGCCCTAGAACTGGTCGTGCAGAACTTGAAATGTATCGCTCAACCTGAAGGGGCTCGTTTCGATAATTTCACCAATGTACTTGACAAGTGCAGGACAGTCACTTGAAATACACTCACCCTTAAGAGAGAAGGCTTCCACTCTGGAAAACAGCATGGAGGCTCCTCAAAAAGTGGAAAATAGAGCTACCCTATGACCCAGCAATCGCGCTACTGGGTATTTACCCTAAAGATACAAAGGTGGTGATCCGAAGGGGCACGTGCACCCGAATGTTTATAGCAGCAATGTCCACAATAGCCAAACTATGGAAAGACCCTAGATGCCCATCAACAGATGAATGGATAAAGAAGATGTGGTGTATATATACACTGGAATACTATGCAGCCATCAAGAGAAACGAAATCTGGCCATTTGCAACGATGTGGATGGAACTAGAGGGTATTATGCTGATCGAATTAAGTCAGTCAAAGAAAAAGTTATCACATGATCTCTCTGATATGAGACATTTGAGAGGCAGGGCGGGGCGGGGGAGTTGTGGAGGATACAGGAAGGGAAAAATGAAACAAGATGGGATGGGAAGGGAGACAAACCATAAGAGACTCTTAATCTCAGGAAACAAACAGGGCTGTTGGAGGGGAGGGGGATAGGAATGGGGGGGGCGGGGGGACGGACATTGGGGAGAGTATGTGCTATGGTGAGTGCTGTGAATTGTGTAAGACTGATAGACCACAGACCTGTACCCCTGAAGCAAATAATACATTATATGTTACTTTAAAAAAAAAAGAGAGAGAGGTGGATTTCAATTCCATAGAGTGACTTAAGCCAGGCTAACAGTATGGAGAGATTTGTAAGAGAAGAGCTTTCCTTCTTCTTTTTTATCTTTTTTACGTAATCTCTATGCCCAACTTGGGGCTCGAACTCATGACCCGAGAGCCAGAGTCGCACACTCCACTGAGTGAGCCAGCCCTGCAGATAACCCGGCAGGAGATGGGCTTTGCAATTTCTTTTTTTTTTTTTTTAAAGATTTTATTTATTTGACAGAGAGAAACACAGTGAGAGAGGGAACACAAGCAGAGGGAATGGTAGCGGGAGAAGCAGGCTTCCTGCTGAGCAGGGAGCCAGATGTGGGGCTCGATCCCAGGACCCTGGGATCATGACCTGAGCCGAAGGCAGACGCTTAACGACTGAGCCACCCAGGCGCCCCAGCTTTGCAATTTCTAATAAAACCTATGCACGCTCTTCAAAATTTTTACCATCCCCCCACCCCGCCTTCTCCACTACTGGTATTTATAGATAGTCTCTGAAAAACAAGTTTTTTCCCAGCAAAATAAGACAATGACAAGGCAGTCCAGGTTTTAAATCGGATAGATTCGGGAGCCAAAACCCTGAATTTACTTGTAGCTAAGTGCACAGTCTTAAATAAACATCCTCAAGTGCCCCACGTGGAAAAAAAAAAACACCTGCTTTTTGCGAGGCTGTCGCGGAAACCCGGAAACCTTTCCTGAGACATCAGCAGCAGAAATCCTGTGACTTGGGCTTCCAAATGCTCTAACTGCCCTCATTTTACAGAAGAAGAAACTGAGCCCAGAGAGCCCAGCGGCCACCATGTTCACGGCCACCAGCCATTTTCTAGAGGGGCATGAGGCGGTCTAACTGCCCTTGGCCGAGAGCTGCCCTGACAGCGAGGCCAGGAGCCAGAGGGGCCGCCGGTAGCAAGAGCAGCCTGCGGCCCCACACCCTCCCTTAGTGGAAATCACTGTATTTCGGCAAAAACTTACAGCCTCCGGTGGATGAAGCCATAAATTATTCAGGGGTAGCTCTCAAAGAGGAAGAAAAACCAGCATTTTAATTGCTCCGTCATGCTGAGTAAGCAGAATGAAATCTCCTCTTCCAAAAGTTAGCTTTAAAGTAATTTTGCCTCCCAGGCTATTTCGAAATGAGTTCCCACGGCAAACTCTGCCCTGGCCAACTGCTTCAGGAAGCAACTGGGAAGCAGCCAGCTCCCTCTTCTCTGTAATTTGGATTTTCCAGCATCCTCCACAGCCCCCTTCAGCTGTTGGGATGGTTCCTGTCTGAGAAGTGTCGGCACCGGCCAGTTACTGGGAAGGAAGGAGGGAGGTCCTTCAGGAGGTATCACCAACTTTGTTAATACGGCCATTTAATAATACAGCCCCAGGGGGTGGGCAGCACCCCCAGCCGAGCTAAGCCTCTCCTACGTTTGATTCATTTATAGGAGCTTTTCCAGATATTCCCCATGTGAGCCTCCCAATGTCCTCGAGAATCACCATCCCCTTCTGTAGTTGAGGCACTAGAAGTATAGGGACACAGCCCCGGGTCACTCACTCCTAAGGGCCTTACAGTGAGCGTGACCTTCATTCCACCTGGCCCAGAGCCAGTCCCACGGCACCTGCTGCCTGCCCTAATTATCTCATAGCGTCCCTTCTGCTCTCACGAGCGGACAGGGAGGCGTGTGGCTGTTTTGTGCACCGTGTGCACACACAACTTCACCCAGGGGTGTGGTCTTCGAAGCCCACCAGCTCCCTCCACCTCCGCCTTTCCCAGCGGGGGATGGGCGGTGACAGGGCCCAGCCAGAAGGACCTCCCAAGGGAAAGGGAGAAACTGCATGGCCAAAAATGCAAAGGCAACACGGGACCGGCCGTGGGGATGGGGGCAGGCCGGTAAGGGAGGACCCGATGGGGAAGAGCAGGTGTGTGCGTGCGCCCTCGGGGTGTGGGCCGGGAGTACAGGGCTGCAGGTCAATGGTGTCGGTGCCGCACTGCCAGGTCATAAGCTCATATAATCGTCTCCCTCCTCTCCCCCTCTGCACTCCCCTCCCCACCCCGCCCTGTAGCCCTCAAGGCCCCACCACGATCGGGCGTCTGGCTCCCTCGGATTACAGGGAACCAGAGGGAATCATCCTCCCTCGATCCCAGGATGCCACAGCAGGCCCGCAGACCCGGGGCAACGTCGAGAATGGGTCAGTAGCAGCGCGCCTGGCTGGCTCGGTCAGTCGGACATCGACTCTTGGTCTCGGCTCAGATCATGATCTCCGAGTAGTGGGATCAAGTCCGGTGTCGGGCTCCGTGCTCAGCGGGGAGTCTGCTGGAGATTCTCTCCCTCTGCCCTTCCCTCCCCCCCATATCCCCCCTCACTCTCTGTCTCTTTAAAATAAATAACTCTTAAAAACAAACAAATAAATAAAAGAAAAAAAGAATGGCTCACTAATGCTCGGATCCCCCAGAGAGATTCCTCCCACCACCCCAAGCTGGAGCCGATCCGTCTTTCCAGGGATGACTACAAGACCAGGTGTCCTGTTTAGAGACGGGACGGTAGGGCAAGGGCAGCCGTCAGAGTGAGCACCGGAGAGTCCTATTGATCCTGGGGACAGAATGGAGTAAGACCCCATGTCTTCTCCCCGGGAATTCTCGGTGTAATGACAGGAGCAGGTGGCAGACAGTGTGACCCAGTGATGTCACGGGGGGGTGCCCACAGGAGGGACCTGGGTCCAGATCCCGGGGAGGGGAGCTCGCAGAGGCTCCCCAAAGAGCCACAGATAGGGCTGCAGACAGCGAGGGCCACAGGGCAGGGGCGCCCCCCACGGAGCGTGCAGGGCTGTGAGTGCCGCAGACCACGCTCGTGCTTTAGGGTGAATCCCTGCTGCATGTGGCACGTGGGGAGGGTCTGGACTGTTCCTAAAGCCAGTGAGCTCAGGCAGGGACCTCACTGAGGGGTGAGGTCCCTGCTGGTCCCGCACCTCCGCACCCCGCGCTGTGCTCCATCTCCCTGTGCATGTGCTGGGCGGGGGGAGCAGACCACAAGTGCGCCGGGGTCCCGCAGGTGACCCAAACCCTGGGGCCAGGGCCTCCACTGGCCAGTGGCCCTTCCCAATGTATCCTTTTGCACCAGGGCACGAACGAGGCTGGTATCTTAAACCACACGAGTCTGGACTGAAATCCCAGAATCCACAGAAATCCCTCACTGTCCTCTCCCTTTTTGCTCGTCCCCTGCAGCCCCCTCCAGTTACTGCCGCCAGAAACCTGAGCCACTGTGGATTCCCCAACCCCCCGCATCCCCACATCCAGTCAGTGGGCACGTCCGGCCACCCCCACCTCTACGCCGTCGTCAACCACCCACGGTGACACTCTGGCCCAGACGGCCACCACCTCTGGCCTAGAAGACAAAGACGCTCCCCCGCCCCCATGATTCCTGACGACGAGAAAAAAGTTTTAAATAAGATAAACCAGATCACAATACTCCCGGCTTCATTAAAACTCTCCTGTGACTTCCCACTGCGCTTAAAGCAAACGCACGCTTCTCAAGGGCTCGGGGCCCTGCCTCCCAGGCCACTCTCCAAGGCCGGGCAAGTGGAAGGTGTGCAGACAGTGCTGGGGGAAGCCTTTCTGCCCCAGGGCGCCCATCCGTGCAGACCCATCTGGGGGACACAAGCCCTCCTGGGGCTCCGGCTTCCGCAGGTGGAGAAGCCGGCCCAACTGCAAGCAGACACCGCTGCTGGTCCCGTGTGTCCCAGCCCAAGTAGGCTTCCTTCCTTGCATTTATCAGTCTCGGGCTGTTTTATCAGGGACTTACAGCCCAGTTTGGGTCTGTCTCCGCCGCCCCCCACCGAGGCCCAGCTGAAGTGTGATGACCGAGGTAAGGCTTTCGTGCTGCCGCCGCCCCACCGGCCCACACCTCCCTGCGGACACACGGCCGGTCTAGGGAGCCGGGAAGGGGCAGCGTAGTAAGTCCTGGGGAGGGACACCACCTGGGGACTGGGGACAGCTGATCAGTGGGCAGTACGTGCGATGGGGAGCGTCACCGACGACTCCCGGGTCCCCAACTCAGGTGGGCAGGCTCTGGGTCTTGTTTTGTTCAACCTCCTCCCTCTCTGAACTGGTGGAAACCACTTTGGAACTCCCTCTGGCCCTCCCTCTCTGCCTGCAGCTGCTGGTTATGTGACCCTGGGTAGACCACACAACCTCTCTGCATCTTGGTTTCCTTACCCATCAAATGGGAGAAAGAAGGGGCGCCTGGGTAGCTCAGTGGGTTAAGCCTTCGGCTTAGGTCATGATCTCAGGGTCCTGGGATCGAGCCCCGCATCGGGCTCTCTGCTCAGTGGGAAGCCTGCTTCCCTCCCACCCCCCCGCCTGCCTCTCCGCCTGCTTGTGATCTCTCTCTCTCTCTGTCAAATAAATAAATAATAAAAAAATCTTTAAAAAAATGGGAGAAAGAGACACCACGGAGTGAATGAACGCCGCAGGACCTCGAACACAGGCCACAGTCCATCCTGGTCAGTCCACCATGAGTCCCCCTGGGAGGGAGGGAGGGTCCTGTGGGAGCAGCCCCCAGCTGCCTTCCCTGTGCCCGCTTCATGACCACAGCCACATGGGGCCCCTGGTCCCCACCTTCACGCTCTCTGGAAGGAAAGCGTGGCTTTCTGAAGTGCAACCCTCTAGAGACAAAAGCATTCACTTTGAGAGGAGAACAGCGTTTTGCATCAACTGGCATTTTGGGCCATCAATTGTCTGCAGTCTCGTGACACAGATAAGGATCGCTTAATATTCTGAATGAGGGGTTTAAAACGACGAAATAATTATCTCCAAGCAAAATTAAGCAGATATAAAAATATAAAAGAACATCCCGCATTATCACAAAAATATTCCTCTGAGTTGAGACGTTAAAAAAAAATATAGACGTTGCATTCTATAAAAGGGTAACAGAGAACGCAGTCAAGCCATTGTCCTCAGTGCCGGCCACAGCTGGGCTTAAGCTTCTGCTACACGGATCGTCACTTCTCTTGGTTTCTTTCCTTCCCTCCACCCCCCAACAGCTGACGGATGTGCAGGAGGGGCAGAGTGTCCCACTACCACGGTCTCGGCTGACGCCAGCCACGCGCCCCTCCGGAACCCCAAGGCTTCTTTCCTCCTTTAGACTCGGGGTCCACAGCTAAGGTGACCCGTAACAAGTTCGATTCGCAGCCAGATCGAGGAAGTCTGCACACGGGGGCAGGAGCCTCGGGTACAGGTCCTGGCTGTGCTCCTGACCGCCCTGGGGCTCGGCCCCTCATCTGCGTGGCCCGATGGGGTCGCCCGCACCTGTGACCCTGGGCAGTGTGGCAGCATCTAACCCACAATGCTTACCCACCTACGGACATCAGCTCAGGTCACGGTCAGTCCTCCACACGGGGCCTCCCCTCGGAGCACACGCAAGCTCCGAAGCGTTCTCTGGAGCCCTTAGAAAACACACAGAAACTCAGCCGGAGAAGCCCAAGGGCAGCACTGGGAGTCAGGGGCAGTGTCAGGGGCACAGAAGAGGACACTCCGCACGTGCACCCGTGGGGTCTTCCTCAAGGAACACAGCACGGCGGCTGGCAAACAAACCAGCAGCACGAAGCAACGGTTCTGGAATCGGACCCCCAAGCTGATGCTGATCACAGGAAACACGGGCCCCAGAACGGTGGGCATGCGGCTCTCCCAGAAGAGGGCTAGTTTGCGGGCTGGTGCAGACGTGAAATCAACAACCGCAACCAGCTGGCACGTGACAAAGAGCTGCTTGACAAGGGGGACGTGCACCTGAGGCGGCCGCACGAACACTTCCCAAGACAGCTCACCTTCAGAACCATTCGCCGCCCGGGGCACCTGGGCACACGTCCAGGAGATGGTCTAACTTACACGAAACGTACAGTGCTGTTCAGGAGCGATGGTGGATGCAGGCACGTGCCCCCTGCAGCCGACCCCATAAAGCGTCTGCAGGGGCGGGGGGTGCTCTGCTGGGCAGAGCTGACCCTGACCACCCCCGCCCTTGAGTGCACTGAGCTCACGGGGAGCAGCTGACACAGAAGGGGTCAGCTCTCAGCGCCACCCGCCCGGGCCCGAGGACCCTCCGCTCCATCCAGAGCCGTGGTCGGTACCCTCCGCTCCGGGCCAGGACTTTGTTAGTGAACAGAGATTCCCCTCCCACGCGCTTGGACACACAGAACAAGGAGCTTTTGCCCCTCCCACCGGATCAGTTTCGACGGAAGGAGCGAGGTGACCAGGGGAGTCAGAGTCACAGGGAAGCTCTGCTCCCTTGGCGGGAGCCTATGGGCGGAGTGACAAGGCTATTCCGCGACCATTCACGAGTTCGTGAGTCCTCCCACCGCTAGGTGCGCTGTAGCCTTCTTCGGTCCGTGTGGCCGGTGAGAACGGCTGGTGCAGGCTCAGCCCTGTGCCTTGGACCACACTCAGCCCCTCCGCCCAGGATGAGAGGGGAGTCACCTGCAGCTGGGGTCGGGGGGGACAGTGGGAGCCGGTTCTCCTCCTGGTTCCCTCGCTGTCTCACTGAAGCACTGGTTTCTCTAGGTTTTAGTTCTGCCTTGATAACTTGCCTCATCTCCCTTCCAAGACTGATGAGACAGTAAAGACAACGAGGGAAATATTCTGAGGAATGTAAAGAACTCTAAGAACGTCTCCTATCACGATGTTGAAATAGCTGCTGTCCAGCAAAGTCAAGGACCCGGACTGGGCTCGTGAGGCGACTGACCGAATCTCTCCATCTGCCCCAGCAGACCAGCACGGGCTGGGTGGCCTGAACAAGAGAAGCTGATCACCCACGGTCCTGGAGGTGAAGTCCAAGATCAGGGTGTTGACAGACGTCCTGTGTGGTGAACGCCACTCCCTGGCTCACAAAGGGCTGTCTTCTCGCTGTGTTCCCATGCAGGGGAGGGTCTGGGGAGATCGTGGGGGTCCCTTTTCCCAGACATGTATGTATCCCATCAGGAGACCCCCTACCCTCAGGACCCGAGCCCCTGCCGAAGGCCCACCTCCTACTACCCTCACCTTAGGGATTAGGTTTGAGCACAGGAATTCTAGGCGGGACACAACATTCAGTCTATAGCACTCGTTGAGCCGTCCGGGTTGGTGAAGTGACACTGACGATACCATGAAACTGACAGTCCCCGGTGCGGATGAAGGGGGAGGTGCCTCCCTGAGCGTCTCCGAGGTGCGCCCCCAATAACTGGAGTGAATCACACACACACACCAGAGCCGCCGGGCCCATACCCCAGGCTTCTGCGCCACTTCCCAGGGCTGACTTCCCAGATGGCTATTACAGAACGGCAGCCTTAGCATCCACAGTTTCTATTTCATTCACACACTGTGTCTCTTTTTTCACAGGAAGCAGTATTTTCAAAGCCTCTGCTTGGATACAGAAAGGGCGGCAGAAGCGTGTTTCCCACTTGGGAAGAAGACGATGGGGAAGCAACGCCGTGCTGAGGGGCTCCCGGGCCACTCTCTGGGGCCAGCCCACCTCAAAGGCCCCATTTCGTGCACGGTGACCAGCGGTGAGGGGCCGTGTAGATAATCTGCTCATTTCCTCCGTGACTTTACAGCTTTTTCTTGCTCCCGTCTTGCTGCACCAAGCAAGCCCACTGCGTTCTTCATCCTTAACCAAACCAGGCTCCTGTCTGGTTTCTATCTGGGGTGCTGCCTCTTCCTCAGGCTCCTTCCCCAGACCTACCTCCTCCTACGTGCTGGGCCTTCGCTGAGCCCACAGATTGAGCCCAAGCCCAATCTGCTGCCAGCTCTGGCCAGTTCCACGTGGCATGGCACATTTTCCCCAGAACCCCCCTAGTCCTTCCTCCAAGAAAGGCAACAGAGAGAGGGACCATATCCCAGGCACCTGGGGAGAGTGTGAACGATGAGGAGGACGGGTAGTCACCTAGGCTTTAAGAGGTGTATTCCAAATACGCACCTGACAGCGCAGAAAATTCTGGTGTGCCTGATGGAGGGCCTCCTTCGCATCAAGCACTACAACGAGCAATCACCTGACCACATTTAATTCTCGCAGCAGCCGACCCAAGAGGTCCTGGGACACCCACTTTGCTGCAGTGAAAGCACGAGCTCATGAAGAACCTGCCCAAGGTCATACGAGCTGGCGAGTGAAGGAGCTGACATTCTCTCTCCCATCACCCCGCGCATCCCACGCATGCGGGCATCAAGACTCAGACGGCTGAGTCTCTCTGGCTTTGTGGTTGCTTCCGATTTTCCACGCGTGTGATGCAGTTCTGACCACCAGAACAGCTGTGAGGGAAGGCAGAGGAGGCTTAGGGAGAGAAGACGGAAGCTGAAAACTATTTAAATATCTATGGACTTGGGAGTTGTTTTCTTGACTGAAATAAATTCTTGGAACCGGGAGCTGGAGCACCTGGGTGGTTCAGTGGGTTAAAGCCTCTGCCTTCGCTCTCAGGATCCTGGGACAGAGCCCCAAATTGGGCTCTCTGCTCAGCAGGGAGCCTGCTCCGCCCCCCACCCCACCTGCCTCTCTGCCTACTTGTGATTTCTCTCTCTCTGCCAAATAAATGAAATCTTAAAAAAAAAAAAAAGAATTCTTAAAAAAAAAGAGAAAGAACTCTAAGGCACAATGCCAACCCCCCCCCCCAAAACGAGTGGGGATGGTGACCACGGGGCCCAGCAGAGCGCACACCACCAACGGGTCTGGCTGCTGGAGTAGAAACAGGAAAGCCCCCCCTCAGTGGGGACTTTATCATTTATGGCAAATCCCTAGGGAGAGGTAACCAGAAGAGGTGTGGTGTCAGGTCCACATGGAAGGGGAGTTTTGTCTGTTGAGATCCCGGCTGTGTCTTTACTGCCTAGGACAGTGTCTGGCCCACTGAATGTCGGGGAGATAGGTTTCTGAGTGAGTGAAAAGGGAAACGTATTCAAAGGCTAATGACTATCCAGATTTCAGGGTCACCAGCAGCACCCTGAAGTTCACAGAGGTCGAGTGCACTGAGGGGCTCACGGGGAAACATGAGGGAGAGAGGAAAAGACTGGCAGAGTCAGGTCCGGGACGCCTGCCCAGGATCTGGGTCCGGGGTCCCCCGCAGGCTGCCCGAGGCGCAAGTGGGGGCCACATGGGTCCAAGTGCGCATGCGCGTGCCTGAAGACGAGGGTAGGAGTGTGGGCGGGACCCGCGGACCTACACCGCACGGTCCTCCAGACCCTGGATTTAGACCTCTGTGTTTATCTAAACGTGAGATTAAACACAGGGCTACAGGGATGCACAGACGAGGCTGGGCATATAAAATGTGCCATTTTTGTCATCCAGCCTTGCCACTGAAAAAGTACTGGGAGCCAAGGCAGCAGACTGACAATGGCCATTGGCACCGGCCCATCGTGACCTCCGCAACATCTGGGCCCCAGGCCAGGGAGAATGACAGGGTCTGTGGAGAAGCCAGAAGGCTCTGCCAGGCCCGAGGAGGAAAGGGCCCGGCCCTTTCCAACCTGAAAGAGAAGGTACTGATCACACCGCCACCTGAACCCAGCCTGTGGCATCAGAAGGGTGGGCCGGGACTTCTGCTTCGGTGCTGGGGAAGCGGCTCCTGTGTAGCCACGGCCAGGGTCAGCAAAGCACAGGAGATCAAAGACGACTGCATGGAATTGGACCCACAGGCTGATGTGAGTGGGGACAGCTTCTCCGCCGCCGGCCCTATAGTCCAGGGCAGCCCTGCTCCTGGGCTCCCCTCCCCACGCAGGCAGCTCGTTCTGCCCTGTCCATGCAGGGAGACAGGGGGATGGTACCGGACTCCCTCCCCAGAAAAACCTATTAGGACTTGGGTGGTGGCACCTCCCCTCCTGGCTCGGCATCACCGGCACAGCCCACTGCCGCCTTTCACAGCCCAGCCCAGCTCTGTGGACCCCACACCGGGCTCCTCCTCGCCATTCATCAGGCTGCCTGTATTTTCTCCGTGTGTGTGTGCGGGTGGGCGTGTGCACGCGCATGTGCTGGGGGCACTGGAGGAAGGGCACTGCAGGATCACCAGGGTCAGGAGGGAGATCAGAGGGCGTGGCTTGGGTGGGTGCCCATCTCCCTTTCTACCACCTTGGGCCACCCATGGCACTCCGCGCAGGGACAGATGGTACCAGGCCCTGTCTCAGCACAGCCGGTCCAAGAAGAACGAATATCGCTGCACACTAATTATATCCCTCTAATTCCCCGCAAGGCCACCCACACCCTGGGAGAGGGAAGGCGGAATGAAATTTATTTGACAGAGAGAGAGGAATGAGAGGAGAAGTTAAGACAAAGGGGAGCGGCGATGGAGAAACAGATACCAGGGTGAGGGAAAGAAAGGTGTGCCTCCCGGTGATGACTGTCCCCAGGCGAGTGAGCGAGCAGCAGCTCAGGCCTTGGTGTCCTCGTCCTAAGCTGAAGGTGGGGCCAGTGCTGGACAGGGCAGGCGACGAGGGCAGAGCTGGCCAGTTAGCGCAAGAGTCTGGGTTCACACTACAACTCATGGAGATAAGCCGGTGGGGGGAGGGCTGGAGGCTGACCCCACCCCACCTGTCACCTTGCAGCCTGTAGGACAGGTGGCACCCGCAGCCTCATCGTCCCAGGAGGAAATAAGGACGGGAGAAAGTCAATGTCGTGGTGACAGAGGGGGGGCAATTCTGGCCCCCAGGCTCTCACCATCCTCTCCTTCCTGGAACCTTTCCTTTCTCAGGGTTGAATGTCCCGCGTCCAGCTCCACAAAGGTTCCGGGGTGTGTGTGTGTGTGTGGATTTTATTTATTTATCAGTAAATATGAAAGAATGTGTCTTTTCTTTAGCATGCGCATATACATCGCTTATGTTTTGTGTGTTCTGCTGTATAAATAACAATTTGGTTCACTTATTCCTGGATGGCAGCTCTGAGAGATCTATACCATTGCTGACCCCCACTTATCTGGTGAGGAAACTGAGTCACAGCTTCAGGGACTTGCCTGAAGTCACACAACTAGCAAGGGGCAGAACCAGAATCCGCGCCCAATGGCCCAGCCTGAGTCCACGCCCTTGACCGGCACACGGTGGTCTATCTTCCCGGAAGATTTTCCCAGTTCAGTGCCCACTGTGACACAACCCAACACATGCAGCTAACAGCCGCGGAGGCCTCTACAGAGGCAGAGGAAGCCAAGAGCCTCCCCCAAACTGCCCATCTGTGATCTGACTCCATGTACCAGTTGGAAGGCAAGCCCTACAGACGCAGGGGCTCATTTTACGTCTTTTCCAGAATATGCTTCATAAATGTGGGCTAAACAACATCTGCTGGTGGGTCACAGGACCTCCTTTTCCCGGCTGGGCTTGGATGGGACCAAGCACTCAGGACACTGCCCAGGGTCACAGCCCAGCTCAGATCAGGAGGGCCTGTGGCTGCCTCACCAGCACATGCCGTGAGGCTTGCCCGTGACCTTCTAAACTGCGGCTGATACTTGCTAACACAAAAGCCATTCTAATCACCCTCTCTTGTGGGAATGTTTGGGGTTTTTCCCCCCTAAACCTCAAAGTATGCAGCTTCAGGATGAGGTTCTTATATTGCAAGCATCAACAGAAAAAAAAAAAATACCCCTGGATGAGACCCAACTCCTGGCCAAGAGCGGCAGCTTTCATATGGGTCAGTCGTCCCTGAGTCGGTCCTTGGGGCCTGCTTCTGGCCACTGGAAAGAACAGGCCGGGACATGAATCTTTTTTTTTTTTTTTTAAGATTTTATTTATTTATTTGACACAGAGAGAGAGATCACAAGTAGGCAGAGAGCCAGGCAAAGAGAGAGGGGGAAGCAGGCTCCCCGCTGAGCAGAGAGCCCGATGCGGGGCTCGATCCCAGGACCCTGAGATCATGATCTGAGCTGAAGGCAAAGGCTTTAACCCACTGAGCCACCCAGGCACCCCTGGGACATGAATCCTAAATAATTCCGGGATGTTTAAGAAACACCTGCTCTTTGAGAATGACACAGAGGTCACGGCCACCCAGCCCCGGGCCACTGTGTCGAGGAACTTAAGAGCAGAAACCCTGAGTGTGTTGTGCCATGCCCAAAAGATTCATTCAAGTCAGACAAAAGGCAGATCATTCCTTCGGGAAGGAAGCCTCTGAGGAATATTCTTTAATTCCACGAGTTGCCCAAGTTTGAGGTGTCCGGTGTGGGGAGGGGACCCTAACCTTAGCTCAGAGGTGATGATGTGCCCATAGGGATTTATGTAGGTCGACACCGCCTTTCTAAGGGAAGTTTTGCAGACGTGAAGACAGAGACACAGAGCTTGGGCTACCCGTTCAAGGTCCAAGTGTGGGTTAACGAACCCAGGCTGCTTCCATCCCCCATGTGGCTGCCTTGCCATGGACACATACCACCCAAGGCAGTTCCCCAAGTGCCGATCGCAGCTACATGGCAGGTGCTGAAGCACGGAGGGTGACGAGGGTGACGGGGAGGGGGGAGGTGCGGGGGGGGCACGCTTCCCACCGGGAGGAGCCCTACCCAGCCAAGGCACAGGCAGACGGACAGCAAGGGGGAGGGCTGCCCATGAAGCCAGGCAACTGCATTTCCAAGGTCATAAGTCAGGAAAGAACAAGCTGGGGCGCTCTTGGTGGAAAAAGCAGGGTCGTCGACCGCCCGGCACTCCCTTTCTGACAAATCAGATTACTGCTAGATTGCGCCGTGACCACATTTAGACAGCAGTTTTGTAGCTCTTGGGAGTCTCCACATCCCCTTCCCGGGCAAGGCGACCCCATGGCAAAAAGGTCAACTGCAAAGCACATGCACCTGTGCAAAAAGACAGAAAAACTGGAGCGACCGATCAGAAGGGAAATCTGTCAGGAGACACAGAACGCTACGCCGTACCCAGCAAATGCCGTCAACGTCTTCCCTACCATCGGCCCACAAATGTTCTCTTATTTCATATAGAGGCTGCTCCTAGAGAGTCACCCACGGAAATGCTAACAACAGAGCATGCACCCCTCAACCGAAACTCTTCAAATCAGGGTGCATGTGGGAAGGCTGGCATGCTTCCGCATAAACCCTAATTTCACACCTTCCTCCAAGAGGGGTGTTCTCTGCAACGGACTGTGAGCTAAGTGGCGATGGAGACGGAAGTGACTGGCCCACTCACTCCCGTCACACCACGTTTGCTGGACGGAAGCCGAGGAGCACACGTGAGATGGGAGTCCCCCCTTCCAGAACCTCACTGTGGCCAAACGAGGTGTGGGCGAGGAGGTCTGGGGGCCCCGGAGCAGGGGGCTTTGGTTCTCCTGTCGCCTCTGGAAGGCCGAGGCTTTCCCCCAGGGTGCACCCCCCACGACTGGGCACCCCCGGGACCCAAATGGTGCAGCAATGCCAGGATCTTGACTGAGAACTGAAGTACCAGCGGGTCATGTGGGACCCTTCCCAAGGGAGTTTTCATTGTAATAAAGGCTTCGATTTCCTAAATCACTCCAGGGGTGGAGAGCGGGGTGCCTACCGAATGACAGTGACTGGGGTGCAGACTGGCAGATCACGGTCTCGCTGAGATGCCTGCGGACATATCAGCCATCCACACACGCACTCACCCCTCCGGGAAGGAATAAACTGAGGGCCGGGCACACCCCTTCAGAATCGATGTCAACCCCTAATGCACAGATGGCAAACACTGGCTCTTGTGTCCCATGTGAATCGGCAGCAGCTGCCTGCATGCACGTTAAGGAGGATGGTGAGGTCTGTGGCCAGGGGAAGCCTGGCGCCGGGACTGGGCCACTGCAGGTGCAGGGGACCGGGGCGCAAGGGGCCACGTATCCGCCACATTTAGACTCTCTCCCACACGTTCGAGCATCTACAAAGACCAGCCCCCAGTATGATTCTGAGCTCACGGAAACATACTGTTTATGCAAGTATACAAAGGCATAACATTTCATTCATTCATTCGAGAGACAGCACGCGGAATGTGCTTGGGCATGGGGGAAGGGGCAGGAGGAGAGGGAGAGATTCCTCAAGCAGACTTCCCACTGAGCGTGGAGCCTGATGAGGGGCACAGTTCCAAGACCCTGAGATCATGACCTGAGTCAAAACCAAGAGTCACACGGGCACCTCAAGGGCACAGATTTTTTAAGGAGAAATGTGCCTTTACAAAGCACTCACAAGCTTTGATGTTATTCTAAGGGAATATTCAGAGAGGTACATGTCTTTTGTAAAGGAAAAACAGTCCAGATAAACTAAATGTCCCCAAATGGGGAACATCCGTGATATGCATTTTCTAGACATTAAAAAGGAATGTTCTGGGCGCCTGGGTGTGTCAGTGGGTTAAAGCCTCTGCCTTCAGCTCAGGTCATGATCTCAGGGTCCTGGGATCGAGCCCCATATCAGGCTCTCTGCTCAGCGGGGAGCCTGCTTCTCCCCCTCTCTCTCTGCCTGCCTCTCTGCTACTTGTGATCTCTCTCTGTCAAATAAATAAGTAAAAATCTTTAAAAAAAATAAAAATAAAATAAATAAAATAAAAAGGAATGTTCTTGAGGAATATTTAAGGGAATAAGAAAACGGTCACGACACCATCTTTAAAAAGATCAGAAGCCAGTACAAATGGTGTTGTCCAAACTTAAACAAAAAAAGGGTCTATAAACTCTAAATGACTGAAAAAGATTTCAGTCAAGCGTTCCCGTGATCATCGTAGAATGGTAAGAATGTAAATGACTTCCATTTTTTTCTTTATGCTTCTCTGAATATGATTTCTGGAAACAAATGATATCATTCAGTGTATGGCCTTTAGAAGTAGAAAAAGAACAGCGGGGGAGATCCTGCCGTCCTAACTTCCCTTTCAACATCAAGGGTGGTTTCATTTGCAAGACAAGAAAGAGGGCCTCGGAGATTTCTAGAACCCTTCCTAGCAGCGATATCCTGTGTGCCGTGGCCTCGCTGCCTCAGACATCACTCTCCATTCCTTACACAGGAGGCCACGAGAGTCCCTAAGAAGCAGGAGGGACCTCTGGTCCCAGGTCCTTTCCAGAGGCTGCAGCCCCGCCCCAGGCCTGCAGCGCCCCCTGCCGGACATCCCCCTCCTCTATGCCGAGGGGCCTGCAGTGAATTCTCTCCAGACAATTCTAAAGGCTTCCAGCCCCTTTTTCATCTTTGGGATTTCCTCGTCCCCCTACCTGCGTTTCTTTTTTTTCTTTTTTAAAGATTTTATTTATTTACTTGTCAGAGAGAGAGAGAGAGAGCGCAAGTAGGCAGAAAGGGAGGCAGAGGCAGAGGGGGAGGCAGGCTCCCTGCTGAGCAAGGACCCCAATGTGGGACTCGATCCCAGAACCCTGGGATCATGACCTGAGCCGAAGGCAGCTGCTTAACCAACTGAGCCACCCAAGCATCCCCCTGCCTACGTTTCTAAGAAGGCCTAAGAGCAGACAGACAAAAACACCCCAAACTTACAGATACAGAAAACAGTATAGACCTTGGGGTAATGAATTTGTAATGAGACTACAAAAAAAAAAAAAAAAAAAAAAAATCGAAGAATCCCAAAAATGTTAACATGGCACTCAAATACTTGTTTTGTGCTTTCCACTGATTATAAATATTCCTCTTTGTGACCGAGGGTGTTGTTTGTCAAGACGCGGGGAAGGAACCGCAGCAGTCGCTGGCAAAAGGCAAGGAGAGCCCTGCCAGAGGGATGGGGGGCTAATGAGCCCGCAGAAGGGAGGAGGGCGCAGCTCGCTGCCATGGAGGCAGGGAAGCTCCTCCCACACTCTGAGCCAACTGTGAGTGAGTCCTAAACGCAGAGAGCAGGTGGGCAGCCTGCAAAGTCCTCCCTGGTCGCTGGAGATGTACCAAGGGAGAGAACTCCTCCTCTTCCTCATCCCTTACATGTGAGATACATCGATGGCCGCGCCACACTTGGCAGTTTACAAAGACACGAGTTCATCTGAGCTTTCTCTCTCTCTCAATGGACGGAAGAACCTCACAAGGAAAAAATATCCAGGAGGACGTGGGCAGAGAGCAGCAAGGTGCATCTCCCTTCCCTCCCCAAACGTGTCCCCGTGTCGGGAGCTGCTACGGACACTTCCTTGCCCTGGGTTTCGTTTGTGTGAACCTTGCCATCCTCCCACGACAGCTGGTGGCCGAACGTGCGGACACTAGCGGCAAGGGCCTGGCTGTGAATCGGCTGCTTGTGGGCTGTGTGGCCCGGAGCCCGGGGCTACGTGCGTGCAGCGGGGAGGGTTAAGTGAGCGAGGACACACGGGAGCGCTCAGGCACGACGGGCATCCTGCTGGGGCTGCTCTCGTTACTTTGCTGCCCTGGTTTGACACGAACCAGCCGACAGAGCGTGCACAGAGCGCCGGGAGCCGTCCAACCTGGCACGCGCAGCTTCCTTCCCGTCTACGCAGTCACCGTTCCAAAGGGATGCTTCAGAGAGGAGCGGCTCTGTGTCGTTTTCCTAGCACACTTCACTAAGGAGAGAATTCCAGCTGCCCCCGGCGGGGGGGCGGTGCTCCTGGTCTCCCACCCAACCCGGAGCTCATCCGACGTGTCTCTGAGGAGCCCCAGCCTCCTGCACTCGGCTCGCCTCACCTCCTCCAGCCACACTCAGGCGTTCTTCCAGAGCGGTCCAGAATGACTGCAGGACGCAGAGGGGCCATCCACCCCGCTGACGAGTGGGCCGGCAGAGGCTCCGCCCCTGGTTTCCCCTCGGTAGCCCCTGCCCGCTGAGGGGCTGCCCCCAGGGCTGGCATGGCCCTCATCTAATCTGTTCCCATGACCATGACTCAGACGTCGCACGCCAACTCCGAGGGTCACTGGGAACACGCACCACGGGGCCACGACCTGATTCAGTGCCCGCCGCGTGCCGCCCAGATGGGCGGTGTGTGTGGACACCAGCGGGGGTGGCGGGTGCTGTCTGGCCCTGTCGTACCTGCCATTCCTTTTCTCTCTGCAGTCAGAAGCCTCCCAGCCACCTGGAGCGGAATGGCCAGATGACACGTGCTCGCCAGTACGCGCTCATGCATTCTTTAGTGTCCCGGAAGGAACAGCACTCAGGGCATGGCCCGGAGCCTGCGGGGCCGGGTTATCTCCCGTCTGTGTGCTTCCCCACAGGAAGGGGCTGCTTCTCTCCTCACCTCCGTCTGAAGCACCGACCTGCCCCTTGTCTGCTCTGTATAAACCTCGCAGGGACAGATGTCCCCGTGAAAGTTCTTCCTGAGCGGCCACACAGCCCGGAGCACGGGGACTTCCCCTGCAGCCCGACAGATCTCGGCCTCCCCGGCCGGCTCCCCAATCCCGGAACGACTGCTCCTGCCAGGCTCCCCTGAACCTCCCCGGACAAGGCTCCTGAGTGCCCTCCATCAGTCTGTCCGGCTCCACCCTCACTAGTGCCAGGGTTCATCTGGGACAATGCGACCGTCATCATGCCACAGCCCTCCCGGAAATGCCCCTCGGCCCCACGCTGCCCACAGCGGAAAGGATGCCTCCCTCTGGAAGGTTCTGCAGGTCTGCTCCTCCCCGCTGGGCTCCTACCTTCACTCTCTGTACCTATTACTCCAGGAGCCGTCCACGCTGGTTGCTCCTGTTCACCAACCTGCCTTGCACGTCAGGCCTCCCGCTCTTGCACTGTTAATGCGCCCTGTAGCCCAGCCAGCCCCTTACTGCTCTGCCCGCGCCCCGATCCTCTCCTGTGATCATCGAAAGAGCTAGCAGAGGAGTTCAAAGGCACAAACTTCCAGCTGCAAAGTCAGTCAGTCCTGGGGATGTAATGGAGGGCATGGTGACTGTAGTTAATGACACCGTGTCACATTAACACTGTATTACATGCTGCGAAGTTGCTAAGACAATGGATATTCATAGTTCTCACACCAGAAAAAAAAAATTGGAACTATGTATGGCAGATGTCAGCTACACTTACACTGACCATTTCATGATATATGCAAATATCAAGTCATTATCTCGTACGTCTGAAACTAATCTTTCATGCCAGGGATCCCTCAATGTTTTAAGACAAGCTAGCATTTCCTTAGCACCTCCCTAATAAGAACCGGTGCTAAGCACTGATACATATTAGCTCATTTAGTCTTCATCCTATACTTTAAGAACTTACTGGCCCCACTTTAGAGACGCAAGGGACTAAAGCAGGAGACTCGGTCACTTTGTCTAAGTAGCTGGATCTGAACCCGGAAAGTCTGGCTCCCGTGCACTTGACTGCAATGCCCCATTTCCCGCTGGCCAGCTGCCAGGGCGGGCCCGTCCTGCAGGGCACGGGGCACGCGCTACTCGGGATCCGGACCCAGGAGCCTCCGTCCCAGGACAGATGGGAGCCCACTGCCAGCCTGGTGCGTGCGCTCGATGCCTCCCAAGACAATTAAGCCAAATGGCCCTCCCGTGTAATAAGGCATGGAAAGCACGCGCCGTGGGGGAGGCAACGGGTAGTACTTTCAAACCATTTTCCTTCATTTCGTTATACAGAGAAATTAACCCCGGTGCAAGTTCCTAACTCAGACCAAACCAGTGTCCCAGGCAGGGGCCAGGAGCTGCGCCTCCCTGAGCGCCCTCAGGGCACCCTGCAGCAGCCCTCCCGGCCAGAAATCCCCCCAGCCGCCAAGCCCAGCCGTCCCTCTTGCTCTGCACGGAGCTGCAGGTGGGCTCCTGCCGGGGCTGCCCCTGTGCGGTTCTTGAGGAGCAACAATGCGGAAGACACCCTCTGTGCGCACAGTGCTTTACAGTTTATAGACTGCTGCCACATGGGCCGCCTGGGTGGCTCCGTGGGTTAAGCCTCTGCCTTCGGCTCAGGTCATGATCTCAGGGTCCTGGGATCAAGCCCCGCATCGGGCTCTCTGCTCAGCAGGTAGCCTGCTTCCCCGCCGCCCCCTCCCAACTGCCTCTCTGCCTACCTGTGATCTCTCTGTCAAATAAATAGAATCTTTTAAATAAATAAACTGCTGCCACACACATTGTCTCTTCCCTATCAGCTATCCCTTTGCCCACGTCACAGATAAGAAAACTGAACGTGAACTATAGTCAGAACCCCAACCCATCCCTAATTTTCTGTCTCCAAGCGCCAAGAGCTCTTGCCTTCTCACCTCGTCCCCCCGACAGGCTGTGAACACACCCAGCCCCAGTCCAATCCTGCCGCCCCACAAGTGCTCCTCGTACCCTCAGGCCCAGCAGGTGCCGCCAGCCTGCCCGCTGGGTGTCCCCGGGGAGACGGGCCGATGCTGCCCCAGCCTGGAGCCTGGAGCCACTCTCCTCCCTGCGTCTGTCTTGGGGCTGCTGAGGTCACTGCTGCCTTCGTGGTGGCCACTGCGGGGCGGGGGGGCGGCACTCCTCGGGCACACCGAGTCTCCGCATCCTTGCCCATTCCTGCGGGGGGGGGGGTCGGCGGTGGATCTGCTGTCCCCCACCCCCCAGTCCGGGCTCACCTATCCCACGAGCACACTGCCCTGCTGGCCTGCACGGAGCCTGCCCTCCGCCTCGACCGCCACTCAATTCTGCGTGAGCAGCACCCTGGCTGCCCACCTGGGTGAACCCCTGCCTGTGGGAGCCCGGGAGCCCCCCTGCGCTGGTTCAAAACCCACCACCCTTCAAGCCCAGACCCTCCCGGGGCCTCCCCCCTCTACAGAGCCCGGCACCCTGTACAGAGTGCCAGCCGCCCCTTCCTCCCTCGCCCGTCTCATTCCCCCTCTCTCCTTCACCATCACCCTTGCTGACCCCAGTGTGAGCAATGACCCAGGTCTCCAACCCTGGGCCCACGCTGTTCCCCCTTCGGCCCCACACATCCATTCTCTACACTGTTTGCAAAAGGGAGCTCGGTGGGGACCTTCCTCAGGCCACTTATCCTACTGTCTGCGTCTTCAGACAAAATGTGCTCCTTCCTCTGGCTTCCCAAGCACTTTATTATCTTTCTGGTACAGATTTTAGCTTTTTCACTGCAGCCTGCTCTTATTTACTTGGAGAGTAGGGGCCTCTGTCCTGCCCACTTCCTCCCCGGGAGTCCTCAGCTCATCATCAGGAAATGCTCAGAGTCAGCCCTGTCTGCTTGGGTGCAGAATGACCCTCTGGTTGTTCAAGAAGGTCCTGGAAGCACATCCTGTTCACGGCCTTCGTGAGCCCCAGAGCAGGTGGAAAATACTGCTGGGGGCTCCTTTCCTGCCAAAAAGGTGAGCCTCTTTCTCCCCACCAGGCCTCGCTTCAGCCACCTGACCCGAGGGCCCAGCTGAGCGTGCCCGCACTGCCTTCTGGCGGCTCTGCATGCCCACCGCCAGCCTGCTGGGCTCTGAGAACTTAGGGGTTCCTCCCAGAGCCCGGGGACCATCTGGGGCCAGCTTGGACTCTGCCTGTTTCGTCCTTTATTCTAATTCTGAATCTAAACCACACCAGCTCCTTAAAAAGCAACTAAATCAGGGTCAAGAGAAAAAGGTACTTTCAGTAAGGCTAATTTACTGTTGGCTCGGAAATAATGAATCCTGGAAATGAGGTTATAAGTAAGGTCATTTAGAAACATGAATGTCTTCAAAGCACATTTCTGGTCCATGTCCCTACTTGCTCTCCCGTGAGAAATGTTACGATTTTACAGAAAGGACTCTCCATCCGTACTACCACCCGTCTGCTAGGATTATAAGGTTTATTTAAAAAATTAAAAGTTCTTCCAGCTCCAAATTCTAAAAAGAAAAATCCAGCACCAAGAAATAAAAGAAACTGGGAAATGCTCTTTAGCCAAGTTCAGTGAGGTTGTCTGGGCCCCGAAGGCAGCAGGGACATACTGTCCGTCTCAGCTTAGGTTTGTTCAGTGAAAACCCTGAACCCACTTTTTCCATAAGCAATGATTTTCACGTTGGTTGAGGGGGAAAGGCTCTATAGTCATATTGCATGTAGTCTCCCAATTCAGGCTTCCTTCCTCAAAATCTCTTCCTGCTTTTGGAACATAATCAAATGCTGAGACAAAACACCATGTTGGAAATTCAAAGTATATTTGTAACACATTTCAAAGACACAATATCTAAATATACCAAGAGTTCTTACTGTATCAAGTGGAAAAATGACAAACCACCTCAAGGAAAAACAAAGGACCTAAACAATTTACATAATCAAAACAAAAGGCTAGTAAGTACATGATTCATGTCTAACCCCACAAGCATCAGACAGATTAACCACTGGTGATGAGGTTTATTTATTTATTTTTTATCAAAAGATCAAAGATTTTTTATAAAGGTAACTGCCAGAATCGGCCTGGGAAAATGGACACTCGTACTTCCGATGGGAGGGAAGTTTGGCAACTTTCATCGAAGATCGTAAGAGGGGAATCCTCTTCGACTAAATGTATCCCAGGCTATATATTTACTGAAAAACATTTGATTACTACATGATCTTAAATGGGAGGGGAGGGAATTAGCTTACAAAAAATAGAGTACAAGGTCATCTTTAAACACACACACACACACACACACACACACAGCATCTAGAAAGATACTTACCAAAATGCAAACAGTGCTTAGCTCAGAGTGGTGGGAAATTTGGGTATTTTTCCTTTTGCTTATTTGTATGTGCTAAGCTAACTTTCCCCACCAAAAAAAAAAAAAAAAATGAGTCTTCCGTGTATGCCCTGAAAGAGATGGGGCAGAAATTGATTCTGATCAATTGAAATTGAAAGAGGTGGGGCAGAAGAAGTTGACTCTGACTCAGCACACGTGTAACACGAGGTGCCCTTCCAAGATGGCACCTTCCAAGATGGCGTCAATGGAATCTCAGTCAAGCTTCCTCTTCCAAAATCCCTTTGGTGTCAGGAAGGGAGAGGGAAGTATTTCAAAGGTTCACTTCATTTTTTCTGTCACATAAAAGCTGTGGGTCTGGCTCTTTAAAATGCTGGTTAAATTTCTCCCTTAAAAAAACAAAGCAATTACTTGCTAATCCCCTACTGTAGGAAGGAAACCTTGTAATTACCAAGCATCTGTCTCTCTATTCAAAGTCAAGGCCCCACAGCCAGAAGACACTGTGATTCAGCAAACAGAGGAGGACAGAATGAGCTGGGGGGGTGGGGGGGACACGACTCTGCATCCAAATCCTAAAGTCCCCTGTGCAGGAGACTAAAATTTCCAGCCCAAAGCTGGGCATGAATTCTTAGCAAGAAAGAAAAATATATGGGCAAAATTAAAAGGCAGCAATTTTAACTGTCACCTCTGCAAAGAGCAAAGTTGAGTTAAGTGACTGAAAATATATTTATTTAACAATAGTCCTTTAACCAGGGTCCTGACTACAGCTCAGGGAAGAGTAACTAAGCCAGGACACCTGGAAAGGCTCTGGACCGACACCGGTATTTCTGGAAACAGCTTTTTAAAAAAATTATTCTTTAGGTGTAACTAACACACAACACTGCTTTCAGGTGTGTAATGTAACGATTCCCTATTTGCATACGCTGCAAAATGATCACCACAATAAATTTAGCTTCCCTGTTACTGTGTACCATAGAGTTACATCATGCACGATACGATATTATCGACGCTCGTCACCATGATGTACCTTACATCCCTGTGACTTATTTGCTTTATGAC
This sequence comes from Procyon lotor, assembly GCA_028646535.1. Classification (NCBI taxonomy): domain Eukaryota; kingdom Metazoa; phylum Chordata; class Mammalia; order Carnivora; family Procyonidae; genus Procyon; species Procyon lotor. The sequence continues at coordinate 9,037,782 of CM053617.1, forward strand.
TGGAGGTTTGTACTTTTTGACTCCCTTGTCCCGTTTCGCCCACCCCTCGGCCGTGTCCCCTCCCCTCAGGCAACCACCAATCGCTTGTCTGCATCTATGAGGCAGATTTTGTGGGATTTTTTTTTTAGAATCAATGTATAAGGGAGATCATGCAGTATTTGTGTCTGACTTATTTCACTTAGCATAATACCCTAAAGGTCCATCCACATGGTTGCCAATGGCAAGATTCCATCCTTCTTGATGGCTGCGTGGGATTCCATCGTATTTATATACCACAACTCTATCCATTCATCCCTCGATGGACGCTTAGGTTGCTTCCCTCTCTCGGCTATTGTAAGTAACGCTGCGATGAACATAGGACTGCATGTATTATCTATCTATTAGCTCGAACTGGCGTTTCCATTCTCCTCAGAAAACCACCCAGAACTGAAATGGCTGGATCCTATGGTTCTGTTTTCAGTTTTTTGAGGGACCTCCAGACAGTTTCCCACAGCGGCTGCGCCAATTTACATTCCCACCGACGGTGCACGTAGGTTCCTTTTCTTCATATCCTCCCGAACACTTGTTCCTTCCTGCTTTTTGATAACAGCCACGCTGAAAGTGTGAGAGGATATCTCACTGCAGTTTTAACTGGCACTTCCCTGATGCTTACAGATACTGAGCAACTTGTCTTATGCCTGTTGGTCATTTGTGTGTCTTTTTTGTATGGCCGTTCAGATGCCCTGCTCAACTCTCTATCAGGTCGGTTTTTGTTATTGATTTCTAAGAGTTCTTTACATATTTTGATACGTTTTGTGCTTGTTGCCATTGCCTGTGGAGTCAGACCCTAAAAATATTGCCAAGGGGCACCTGGGTGGCTCAGATGGTTAAACGTCAGCTTTCAGCTCAGATCATGATCTCCAGGTCCTGGGACGGAGTCCCATATCAGGCTCTCTGCTCAGCAGGGAGTCTGCTTCTCTTTCTCCTGTGTGCTCCCTCCCCCCACAATGAATAAAATCTTAAAAAAAACTTTTTAAAAAATATTGCTAGGAACAACAAGGAGCTTACTGTCTATGTTTTCTTCTAGGAGTTTTATGGTTTCTGATATTCTATTCAAATCTTTCATCCACTTAAATTTTTGTGTATGGCATCAAATAGTGGTGTCTTCCTAATATCATTTATTGAAGGGACTGTCCTCTCCCCAGTGCCCCTTCTCAGCTTTTCTGCTACAAATTAATTGACCATACATGCTTGGATTTCTTTCTGGGCTCTCTATTCTGTTATATTGATCTGGGCATCTGACTTTATGTCAAAACCATACCTTTTTGATTACTATGGTTTTGTATTACAGTTTGAAAGAGTGTGATGCCCCAGCTTTTCTGTTGTTTCTTAAGATCGTTTCCATATTCAGGATCTTTGGCCATTCCATACAGATTTTAGGTTTGCTCTCTATTTCTGTGAAAAATGTCACTTTTGAAATTCTGATATCAAAATCTTGGTAAGGACTGCAGCTAATGCATAGACTGCTTTGGGTAACACGGACATTTTAATAACATGAATCCCCCAAGCCATGAGCATAGAGTATCCCTCCATCTCTTTGTATCTTTGATTTCTTTCATCAGTGTCTTGTGGGTTGTTTTTTTTTTTTTAAGATATTATTTGTTTATCTGACACAAAGAGATCACAAGTAGGCAGAGAGGCAGGCAGAGAGAGAAAGGGGAAGCAGGCTCCCTGCTGAGCATGAAGCCCAATGCGAGGCTCGATCCCAGGACCCTGAGATCATGACCTGAGCCGAAGGCAGAGGCTTAACCCACTGAGCCACCCAGGCGCCCCTTTTTATTCCTTTTCTTACCTAAATGTTCCGGCTAAAACTTCCAATACTCTGTTGAATAAAAGTGGCAAGAGTGGGCATCCTCGTTTTGTTCTTGGTCTTAGTGGAAAAGCTTTTAGCTTCTCAGCACTGAATGTAAGGTGAGCTGTGGGCTTGTGATGTACATTATGTTCAGGGACATTCCCTCAATAGCTGCCTTGCTGACAGTTTTTATCATAAATGGATACTGAACTTTGTCAGATGCCTGCCCTCCCCTCCTCCCCCTCCCCCTCCCTTCCTTTCTCCCTTTCCTTCCTTCCTTCCTGGAGATCGGAGCACACCTGAGCGGGCAGGGCGGGGCTGGGCGGGGCAGGGCAGAGGCAGAGGGACAGAGGGAAAGAATCTTAAGCAGACTCCATGCTGAGCACAGAGCCCAACTCAGGGCTCACGGTCTCTCCCGCTGTGAGCGGCTCAAAAGGCTGCTCACAGCGGGACTGGGGTGTGTTTCAGTCGGCTGTCTGTGTGTTGGTGCCCTGGTGTTGGTAGCCGGCCAAGAACTGCCCCTCTGATTGTTTCAATCCCACGGGGCCCAGAAACACAAGCTCCCTGGGCACCGGAGCCGCATGTTCAAGGGGGGTTCCCCGCGTGGGCCGCCTGCACTCGCTGGCCTTGGCAGGGATGCGGGGAGCACTGGGCTGGGCGTGCCTGCCTGACAGGCTCAGCAGCCTGGGGCCACAGGGAAGCACCGGACCACGACAGGCCGCAACAGCAAGAGAGGGAGGAGGGTGGACGTGGTACTCGCCAGCGCCTCCATCCCTAGAGAGACTTATGCCACAGTCCCGCCCCGCCAGCAGATGCTTTAAAAAGTAGTCAGTGAATTTCCTTCCCGTATGGGCTAAGTCCTTGTGACGGGCTCCTTTTCCACGGCATCCCAGGGACTGTGGGTCTGTGCACGGGCTCTTTAAGGGCACAGTGTCAGTTTCACGGCCCCGCGGGTCTCCTGGGTGTAAGCCCCGCTGGTTTTCAAAGCCAGAAGTTCTGGGGGCTCATCTCCCCGGCGCAGCTCCCCAGGGCTGGGGTGCCCGAGGTGGGGCTTGAACCCTTCACTCCTCGGGGAAGTGATCTGCGGTCTGTGAAATCCCTCCTGCTTATGGATCGCTGTGCTGGGGGTGAGGTTTTTGGCAAGACTGTGTCTCCTAGCCATTTTGATGTGGCCTTTTATCCTCTGTTGGGGGAGAGCTGTTCAAATAGGTTTCGAGTCTGTTTCAGAGGGAATGATCTACACACAGCTACAGGTCCGGTGTACTCATGAGAAGAGGGGAGTTCACGGTCTTTCTATGCCTCCATTTTGAAGTGCCCTCCCAAACAAGCTCTGCAGAGGACTGATGAAACACGAAAAGAACAAAGGGAGACGGGGAGGGGAGCCTCAGGGTTCTTCTCCCCATGAATCACTCCTATTCTGAAGGCAAAAAATGATAACTGACGGCCCTGAGACCCTTGTTCTGCCCTCATCCCCAGTAAGATGCTGGATGAGTCACGACTCTCCTCTAACTTTCTGCTTCTTTATTTGTAAAATGTACCCGAGAGAACTACTTCCTGTACCTGTGAGGCAGAATTGAGGGCACATCTGCTCATTTCCTGGCAGAACGCCTAGCACGTGTGTGCTCAGCAGAGGAAAAGCACCAACAGGAGGGGTCACACTTTGCCCGAGGACCCCAGATCTGCGTGCCACAGGCGGGATCTGAACCCGGGCCCATCTCTCTGCACACGATCTCATCACATAACACATACAAGTCGGGCCGAGTCTCCAAAACACACAGCCCTCAGAACCCCTCTCCCACCCACGCGATTAGAAAGCCACCTTTCACCAAACTAGTCAAAGTCAAACCATCAAAAGTATTAACATACGTTCCCTCCTGTGGCTACTCTGCTTCCTGGTTTTATCAACATGACATTCAATAATAATCTTAAACCAGATTCAAGTGGTGGAAATACATCATCCAATACGGTCCCAGTGGTCAATTCCATCTCCCTCACCCTTTTTCCAAAAAGTGTCCCGCAGGACGCCTGGGTGGCTCAGTTGATTAAGCAGCTGCCTTTAGATCAGGTCAGGATCCCAGGGTCCTGGGATTGAGCCCCGCATCGGGCTCTCTGCTCAGCAGGGAGCCTGATTCCGGCCCCCCCTCCCCCCCTGGCTCTGCCTGCCTCTCTGCCTACTTTTGCTCTTTCTCTATCAAATGAATAAATAAAATCTAAAAAAAAAAAAAGCACCAAAAAGTGTCCCCTAAGGAAATCAGGAATCTGCCCATAAAGCCCACTGGCTCCTTTTAAGTCAGGAAGCTTTTCATCGGCTTGATGGGATGCAAAGGCGCTTTTGCCTGGAAAGGACAACTACGAGCCCTGCCGCCAGCGATGGTCATCCCTGACCTCGCGGGGGGCTGAGTCCGCGCCGCCCATCTCCAGCTCAGCTTCCCTCACTGCTGCCCTTCTCTCTCCTCTCTGCTCACCCTGTCAGCCCCCGAAGCCTCTCACCCACAAGGCAGGAGCACAGAGCGCCTTCCCCCAGAATGGGTTTTGTCTGAGAAGCCAGGTGGAGGCAAAACCCAGGAAAAGCCAGCTGACAGTCAAGTGCCTACAGCTCTGTGCTCACTCTCGAATATCCACAGAGCTCAGAGCTCTTCAAAGGCCCCCCGGCTCCAGAGGCTGCCTCTGTGTCACTCCCAAGCTCTTGAGGCTCCCAGGAGACAATGAGCTAGCCACACCAGCTCACTGCCATCAGCTCGAGTTTAAACAGAAGGCCAGTATCCTCGAAGTGAGGTGGGACAGACGTCTGACGCTTAAAGGGCCCTTAACCCTGGCACATGTTTTCCAAACAGGCACTTCTCCCACTCTCTGGCGACCAACCATCCTGTTCTGTCTACAGCTGGCTGAGATTTAGGGCTGCAAGTCCTGCATCCCAGGAAACCCCTTAGTCTCATGCAAACCTGGAAAAGGCTGGTCACCCTCTCACCCTCAAGGCAACAGATGAATGGCCCAACTCCGTGAGAGCGGGAATGTCTGGATGATGAAGGTCAGATGAAGGTCAGAGTCATCAGCTGGGCAAGCTCAGTCTTGTTCGGATGCCCACCGCTGGTCAACTACGAGCCTCAAACCCATAGCCCTTCCCTTTACCATGGAAAGTTTCTCACTAGTAGAATTTCTAGAAATTCCATCATTAGAGTCTCACTCCTTTGGGTCAAGACCCTTGTATCTGGTTACATGTTAAAATAGCCCCGAGTTTTCAGGTAGGGAAATCAATCGGTAGCATGAACACCTTCCCAGAAAGACTTTATTGCTCTTTCTTAAGTGTCAAGACAAGTTTTCGTAGGGAGAAAGGAGGAGGGAGGAGGAAAGGCTCACATGAGGGTTTGGGCGGCATGGGACCCGGGCTCCTGGCCGACGCAAGCCCTCCCTATCTCATGGTCATACAATTTCACGTACCACCAGCTTTATGCAGAATGAAATGGTCCTCATTTATTTTATGTGTGCTGTCTTATCCTGAAGTGGCACCAGGAGAGATCTGGGACAGACATTCAACCGGGCCTCTTTGCCAAGATGATTTCTGTCCCTTGGATCCATTCCCTTCCCTGAATACACAAATGCGTAATGAGCAGGGTTCCTCAAACTCGTGGGCGCCTAGAAACCTCTGTGGGACCTCACTATGCTGCCGCTGACCCAGGGGCCCTGGGTGGGCCCAGATCTGCTCTAGAGCTGGATTTCTGACCAGCCCCAGGGATTCACCCCCACCCCCATTATAAAGAAGGAAACCCGTGTCCAGAGGAGGTGGGCGGGCAAGAAAATCAAACAGAGCCCTGAACTTGCCAACAGCCGGGCTGGGATATTCCTCGCCAAACTTAGGATGCCCTAGAATGTAATAGCATCAGATGAGGCCACTCCGTCGCGTGGGGGGACGCCAGGCGGAGGAGCACCGTGCGCCCATCAGAACAACCCCGAGTCTCATGCTCCATCCACCGCCGGCGGCCACCACTGCTTGGCCCGTGCCATTCCGGCCCCACGCCAGTCCTCTACCTTCTAGACAAAATGACCAAGATGCTCTCTCGCTGTGGGCCCGGACATCCCCCAACATAGAACTGGCCTCAGCTTCCTCAAACCTGTCGGAAAATCACCCAGCAGAGGCCCCATCCCTGCACAGAGCTCCTCCCAATACCCCTCCTCCAAGCCATCCAGTCTGGGGCACGTTCTCCCCACAGCAAACGCAATCCACCCTCCTTTCTTCCACAACAGTTGCGCTCCTATCTGTCTTTGCTGCTGGGCTTCAACAAGAGCAAAGGGTGGACCAAGTCTAAGGCTAGGGGGTATCTCACCAGGGCGGGGGGGTCTGGGCCCAGAGCTGTCGGAGCTTCTCCCGTCTCAGCCACACACACACCCCCCCCACCCGGCCTCGCGCACTCCAGGGAGCCCGGCTTGCACCTGCTGTTCCCAGCACCCGGGAGGCTGACTCAGAGGGTGTGGGTTTTAGCAGGGGCTCGGGGCCAGCTCCTCAACCTCTACTCCCTACCAACTGGCCAGAGTGACTGGCTTTCGTAGGTCGCCAGGGAAGCAGGGGCTCATGGCCAAGGACAGGGCTTGCCCGAGTGTGCGTGTGCTGAGGGGGCGGCGTGGGGACCTCCTGCCAGCCTGTCCGTCACCGATGGCTGACATCTGGAACAGAGCAGATGGGGCTTCATTCACCACGGCGCCCAGTGAGGGTCTCACACGGGGTCCTGACTCACGCTCCTGTGTAGGCATCGCAACATTTAGGAAAGATTCCAAAACTGCACTGGGTATACAATTTAGCAATTTTCCGATTCTGCCCCCTCGTTTTCTCTCCTAGGGAAAAAAAAAAGTGTTTGCTGTGTCTTTCCCCACAGGGAGGTAACGGAGGCTTTACAGAGAGACGACTTCTCAGATGGCATCATTATAACCCGCAGAGGACGCTGGCATCCGTGGAAAGTATAACACTCTGTACAAATGTAACATCAGCCCCCTGCCCAAGGTCAAAGCCTTACGTGCAAGTTACAACACGCCTTCCTCTTTGTACTGGAACGGCTTCTGGAACCAGACCCCGTGCTCCTGGAGGACAAAGAGCGGCACCTGGCCACCCACAGAACTCAGTTCCCGCGCCCTTTTGGTGCAACTACTAGGTTGTGCTCGTTTTAAGGGAAAGCATCCTCACTCTCACCATTTCGAAGAGCCAGTAAATAAAATGGGCCTTATAATTATTAAGCAGCACCAAACGCCCGGCACTGATCTTCACGATAGCATTAGATAAACAGAAGCCACGAACTGCGTGCCTTTCTTCCAGGCTCGGGGGCAGCCAGAGCCTGCCCCCTAGAAGGGGGCCCCCGGGCGCCAGATGTAGGCATCCCGCGGAGCACCCGCTCATTTAATGACGTGAAAAGAGCAGAGGTGAAATGAACTTTTTTCATTTCAGAGGCGGGATTGAAGCTTCACACCCAGATCTCAAAACTCAAATGAAAATCTTACTTCCTTTGAATTTCTTTCTGTTAAAGCACCTTGGTGACCTTGCAAGGTGCTAATCCCAGGCGATGAGGGGGCCTCCTCAGGCTTCGGAGAAGCTCCCCTGTGGAATGGGGCCAGGAGGCGCTAGGCCTGCTGGAGACGGTGAGTGAGCACGGTCCTGCTTCTGGCCAGGAGAGGACCCTTCCTGATCAGTGGGGGGGAGGAGGCTGCGGGGCATTCGTTCTTGGGCTTTTCAATTTCACACATCGGTGACAATTTCAAAAACCGAAGGGAACCCAAAGGGCTCCAAGGACTATTTTGCCGGGAGTCCCCTCCCCTACCAAACCTCAATCGTGATTTTAATCATTTTAACATAAAAAAAGAATAAAATTACAATCAAAAACACATTTAGCCTTACGCAACACCCCAGGGTCCTTATTTTTCCTCTTAACTGTGGACCAACAGTAACCTGACCGTAGACCAGCTGCGGTGTGCTTGGGAATCCCCACAGGAGGCAACACGTGGCCCTTCCTGCCACCCCGAGGGGCCTTCTGGACGGTGCACACACACCCACCCACGGATCCAGCAGGGAGCCGCGGCGTTAGGCCCGGCTCTGCACCCAGAGCTTAACCTCTCGGGCTCTCCGCTCCCTTCTGTCTGTAAATTGAGGGGTTTCTATCTATTTCTAAGGCAGTGAATGCTGAACACCTCTTTCCAGGTTGAGCAAGCAAGCAACAGCTGTTTTTGGTGCCCAAATCCCCCCGGGGGCCCCCTCATCTGGGGGTGCAGGGTGGGACCCTGCCTGGGGCCAAGCAGCAGAGGACTTTCAGGCGCAGGGGACCACACCTGCCTCCGCATCAGACACTGCTTCTCCATCTGCCGCCTGCCCCCTTCACACGCCCTGGGTCCTGAAAGCTGGAACAGAGAAGGGAACGGCCACTCGGGTTTCTACCATTGCAGGGCTTGAGGTCTACACCCGCGGCCTGTGCTGACTGCAGTGAGGCGGAGAGAAGAGACAACTCAGAAAAGGACAGAAGACAGCACGTTGGGCTTGGGCTTGGGCACCCCCTCCAGTTGGGTGTCCCCACCCCACACAGGGGCCGTGCTGAGAGGCGTGGAGAGCCCCGTGTCATGGGGGGGTTGGCCCCGAGGAGGAAGCCCCGGGGTATCAGCGTGCCCGGGCCCACCGCTGCTCGGCACCAGAGTCTCGGGCTGGCATGACTTTGCATGCTGTCCCACTGCGTGAGGACGAGAGGCTGGGGACGGCCAACGCCCAGCCGGTGAGGCAGAAGGCTTTGACAACAGGCCACCATCTGAGCCCAATTTAAGTTAAAGCTTCACATGTCTTTTACTAGCAGGCAGCTCTTCCCCCAGCCAAAGTTCAGTGAAAAAGCTCCCAGGCCTTTGTCATTGTCTCGCTCACTCACTAGAGCCCTGGAGGGCAGCATCGCAGTGCGCGGCGCCCGGCGCAGCGGCCCCAAGACTCTGTCCCTGCCTTTTATGCTCTTGTCCATCCTTCCAGAGCTCCCCAGAAACCCATCCTCTACCAGAGTGTTATCGAGATTCCCAGCACCCACACCTTTGCTCCGTGGCCCCAAGGGCCCCCACCTTCTACTGGGCCCACATGGCCCCTGGTCCGTGACCTGTGTCCCCAGGGCCGAAAGGGCTCCTCAGGAGCTTCTGTCCCCTGACCATGCTCCCACTCCAGCTCGGGATCTCATCCACGGAAGTCCCCCACCAACAAGCCTTGCCACCCACCCCACGGGGTCTGGGGAACAATGCACCAGCTGGGACAGGGACGAAACCGCACGGTGGACAGAAGGAAAGGAGGGGCTGACTCTGTGACATCCATCCTACAGCATGGACCACATCTGCTCCGAGAGGCTCTGGCCCAGTCCCAGCATCCATGACAGGCCGAGAAAGGAGTCCAGAAAAGAGGGGCTATTCCCGGGGGCCCCACCTCGTCCACACTCTGCTTAACCCAGGTGGCTTTCCAAGGGTCTGCACCACCCCCCGCAGGCCCCTGGCTGCAGCCCCCCGAGCCCACCCACAGCCCCATCCCCACACCCCTGGCTTCCACCGGCTCCTTCGGCTCTGGCTCATTCCGTCTCCCTGGCTGCACTGTACGTCTTCCACAGTCCCAGACCTCTCTTACTCAAACCCGACCTGTGGCTCCTCAAAAGACCCAGTCCCATATGCTTTACCCAGGTTTTCCACAAAATACACCACTCTCTTTTCATCTCCCTGGAGACCACCAACCCCTGGGTGGGGACTCTGTCCAGAGTGCGACAGGTAAGGTGCCCCCTCCCACCCATGCACTTCCCTGGAAAACTTCCACGGGGACCAAGGGACCCTGTCCTACTGCGATCAGGAGCGGTGTTCCTGAGTGCCAAGAGGGCAGACGCTCTGTCCCTCAGCCCCGATGGCTCCCCCCCTTCCCTTCCCCTTCCCTCCCCCCTCCTCCCAACTCCTCTGGTGTCCTCACTCCTCCCCTTCTCTCCCCAAGCTCCTCCTCCACACCCCAAGCTGGGGCCCCGATCAGGGTCTCCAGCCTGGGGCCTGCAGGACCGTTTTCACAATCGGGGGTGGGGAGGGGCTCCTGGGTCGCCCAGCCAGTTAAGCATCCGACTCTTGGTTTCCGCTTGGGTCATGTTCTCCGGGTCATGGACCACAGAGCCTGAGCCCCACGTTGTCAAGCTCCCCACTCGGCGGGGAGTCTGCTTCCCCTCTCTCTCCCTCTGCCCCTCCCCCTGCTCGTGCACACACACACACATTCTAATAAGTAAATAAATCTTTAATAAAAATAGAGGGTGATGAGCCTCCATAGCTAAGGCATGCCCGGGACACCCACAGCTCGACACGTCCACTCATACAGAGTTGGTGACCTTCCACGTGGACTCCACAACGCCCCCTGGAGGCAGAGGACAGCATGCACGAGGGGTGTCACAGAACCCAGAGTGCACCTGACTTCTCGTGTCCCCTGGGAGCCTCTATCCCTTAAACCAGGAGCAGAGCCTCCCACGGCATGGCTACGAGGATCAGACAGATTAGCGTAACAAGCCTATTCATAAGGAACTATGCAACACCATCACTCCGCTTTTGAAATCAGTAAATCAGAAGGGGCGTCTTGAAACTTCACGCACCTACAGACCATGTCTAGGGGTCTGGAGTCACACCCCTGGGTCCTTTCTAAGACGATGGCTGGGAGGCACGATGGTGCTCCTGGACACAGAGTTCCGTTTTGGTTTATGCCAATTCCTTAGCTCTCTGTGGCCAAGAGGGAATCGGACTCCACGGAGGGCTACAGCCACCCACAAACCCACACACACACATGCACGTGCATGCCCGCATGCCCATAGGAAACCACCCACACCACCTTCAACCTAGCTCTGCGGTTGAAACCCTTCCTGTCCGGTCGACTCAGGCCCCTGTAAGGCCCGCAGGGGGAGAGGGACGGGGGCGGTGGGGAGGACAGGCTTCAAGCTACCCCGATGTATTGAGCGTAACTACCATTTAGCTTTGCTAACCTCACCAGCTAACTTCTCCAGTTTAATTTCAGGAGACTGTTTCCCTAACTATGGAATCTAAAGCAAAAAACTTCCCAATACCATCCACATGGAAAAAGCAGAAATTCTACAAAACCAATAACCTAGAATCAAGTTTTGCTGTCCCTCCCTCCAATTAACCCTAACCCGCTGAGCAGGGAGCCTGATGTGGGGCTCGATCCCAGGACCCCGGGATCACGACCTGAGTCAAAGGCAGACGCTTAACAGACTGAGCCACCCAGGCGCCCCTCCAATTCCTAGTTTTTGACTGGGCGGGATGTATTTATGAATTATAATTACTCAAAGACATCTCTGCCATAAATATAGCCCTAGGATAATATTATTTTCAAAACCTCCTCCAGGAACACATGGGCACACACATATGCAAAGATCCGTCGAGCTGTGACTTAAGATCCGTACACCCTTCTGCAGGGATGTTACAGCTAAAAAACATAAAGGAATTCGATCTCCTCCAGCAAGATCAATAGTCTCGGAGCTTCTGAGCTGGCTGACATTTTCCTTATGTGACTTGCCTTCTGGAGAGCTTACATGAAGATACTGCCAGGAAGAACCCAGCTCTAAAGCTGTGAGCCCGCGAAAACAGAGCTGGCTCTGGGGGCACAGTGCCCAGCATGGGCCCCAGGGCGCTCCGGTCAGGAGCCACCAATGCCCAGGCCGGGGGCGGCACACCGGAGAGGGGGTCCTTCGCCTTCCACGGCTCACCTTCCCATCTGACGTGGTGCTCCCGGTCCCGGGAAATCCCACAGGCTCCTGACGGTCCCCAGTGGCAAAGGGCTGGATGGCACACAGAGGTGAGGCTGCCTCCCCTCAGCCCCTGGGGTCCCACCTGCCTGCCTTGGTGACTCAGGGGTCTGTCACAATTCCTTGTACAGTGGACTGTCGTCCGCCGGAGCTGCTCTAACAAAGCACCACAGACCGGGCGGCTTAAACAACAGCCATGTGTCACCCCTCAGTTCTGAAAGGTAGAAGACGTAAGATCAAGGTGTGGGCAGAGGTAGTTTCTCCTGAGGCCTCTCTCCTTGGCTTGTAGATGGTTATCTTTTCCCTGTGTCCTCACAGTCTCCCTTCATCCGTATCTGTGTCCTAATCTCTTCTCATAAGGACCCACGTTGTACCGGATTAGGGCTCACACGGATGACTGCATTGTAACTCACATTCTGAGGGGCTGGGAACTGGGACTTCACCGTACAAATCTGGGGTGCGGGGCATGATCATCTCCTAGCAGAGCAGATGCTCAGGACGGGGCTGGAAGCCAAGGTCTCCCCAGAAGAGACCATAAGCCCTGAGAGGACAGAGCCGGCCCGAGGAGCTTGCGCTCCGGGACCTGACTCCAATCCTACGGTTCCCAGTCCTGGGTTTGCAGGGGCTAAAGACCTCCCTGGGGGCCAGCACCTTCACATCTGATACAACTTACAACCCAGCAGGGGGCCTGCACCTCATCCCCTGGAGCAATTCATCGGTGGGGGGGCTGGGGGGGACAGAAAAGGAAGGACAGGCCACTTGGGGTGCTCTGAGCAGAGCTCAGGATGAGGCCCGACTCTCAGCCCAGACAACGGAGACTGACCGAGCCAGGAAGCCGGCACAACCTTTTCCCCACAAGATTATATGGTTCTTTCAAAGTCCTGTTACTTGGCAACCCTGAGAGGTTACTAAGGTGGCAAACTCAGTCTCAGGGGCAACCCATCATCAATTAGCAAGAACCCGCCAAGAAAGGGTGGCCAGATTTAGCAAAGTAAGATACAGGATGCCTAGCTCGATGTGAATTTCCGATAAACGACAGCTTCTCATATGGACAGGCCCACTGAAACATTATTTATTATCTGAAATTCGCACTGAATTGGCATCCAATATTCCATCTGGTGACCCTAGTCCCCAAAAAAATCTCTCCCTGTCTTGCTGATGCCCACTTGGTATCTCCTCAGGGAGCCGACGGTTCTGCCCGGAGATGCCCAGGGGAGCCCTTCTTTTCAGGAGGGGACCCCCCAGCAGAGCTAACCCCTCTCTTTGGCCTCCCCTCGGCCTCCCCTCCAGAGCCCCTCCCATCGGTCCAGCTCGCCTTATAGGGGAAGGGGGTTAGGCCCACCTCCTTGACGCCTAGGAACTCAGCCATGATAGGCAACGGCCACCAGGCCTTGTGTCACCGTCGCTGGTGATGATCATCTCAGGAGGCAGAGGGGCCGTGACTGCACGGGGTCAGGAAGACGCTGCCGACGGCACCCTCACTCGCTACTAAATCTAAACTTCTAGCAAAACGATGCCTATTTCCTCCGTCAACACTGGTGGAGATTCCTCCAACAGTCGGTTCCCGAGGTCGGACCAGCCAGTCCGTGTGAGTTCCCAGTGGGGTCTAGTGCCAATGCACAGCTGAGGTCTGCACACCCCGCGGCGTCCATCTCCGGGCAGACGGTGGCGGCGGCCGCATGCCGCGCTTGCCCCGTGCTCCATTCTCAAGCCTGTGCTCAGAGGAGCTCCTCCGATGTTACATCATCCTTCCTAGAAATACCCCAGAGGCTCCGACTGCACTCGAAGTAAAGAGCCACGTCCTTAAGACAGCCTGGAAGGCTCCCCAAGAGCCACCTCCCCCTTCACCCTTGTGCCCTCCTCCTCCCCGCTCCCCACACCCTCCCCAGCAACCTGGCACCCACCTTCCAGGTCCACGTCCACCATGGGCCTCATGCTCTAGCCACGGGCCCACCTGGATGGGGGACACCCCCCCAGGTATCCACTTGGCCGACTCCCTCGCATCCGGAAAGCCGCCTCTCAGGTCTTACCTTCTCAATGGGGCCTGTCTTGTCTGCTCTGTTGAATTCCATGCCTGAGCCCCCTTCCTGCTCCATCATTCCCAAGCCCCCTCCGTCCTGTCTGCTGTTCCTTTCCTCTGAAACACCCCCATTCTGCCGGGCCGTCTGTTTGTCCTGACGCTTGCTTGTTGTCTGCTTCCCCCTCTAGAAGGCAAGGATCGGCTCTGTCCACTGATGTGTCTGGACCGAGCCGATGCTCACTAAATACTCATCTGGTTCCCTGTCCATCACGTGGCAACCGAACACCAGGAAGAGGGAAAGCGCCAGCCCTCACTGAGGCCCTCGTCTGGCAAGGGACTTCATAAACGTCAGGCATGTAAATTTTCCTAACTGTCCTCAGTCCAGTTGATGTTTCTCCACTTTATGAGAAAACGGGCTCTGAGAGGTCCCCCAGCTGGGAGCCCAGGGTCAGGAATCTGACACAGCCAGTGGGGTGCCGGCGACTTCTCGTGACTGTCCACACTTACCCTGGAAGACCCCTGTCCCCTTCGGCGCTCTGTCCCTCCTACCCGACTCCTGGCATCTCCTAGGAGGGGCTGTTCCCTGCAGGCCGTCGCACACGGACGGGCTGTGCTCACCTGTAGGGAGGTCGTATGGTCTGAGGAGAGGACATCGGCCTTGGCTCCTGAATCCCAGGAGCCCCTGGGGTCACAGACACCCTGGGCAGTGAGCATCCTCGTGGGTCATCCAGGCAGCACTGCTCAGCCACCATGGGGGGCAGACAACGCACCCGAGACACAGCGGTGCTCACAGCCCGTAGGGGGTGTGAGGGTGCGGCCCAGTGCTCAGCAGGCAGACGGGCTAGGTGACCGCTGTTGACGGCCAGGGACTCTCCTCACAGGGAACTCCTGACTGTCCCACGCAGGACCTCAGCACAAAGGCCCGCTGCCGGGGCAAGAGAGGAGGGCGAGCAGCACAGGGCCCTGCGCAGGGCTCTGAGAAGGCCCCGAGGACAGACCCCTGTCCCACGGGCTGTTTGAGGCCGAGCACAACCACAGTACCCGAAGGGCTCGGTCCCCGACACAGTCAGGCTGGGGAGCTGCCTGCATCCTCCAGCTCGGCGAGCCCACGGCTGCGGCACTGGGCCCTCCCTCCCAAGGTAGAGGTGGCAGCCAGACCCAGCAGGAAAAAACACTGGATGAGATTTTCACTCTCCTTTCTCTTCCAGGGGGTAGAAGAAACCGAACCCATGCTGGCATTAGTAAGTAATCGGGTTTCAGGCTTCCTCCATCTTCTGACCTGGGACTTGGGCTCCCCGGCATCTCCCTCAGGCCTCCGGCCACATTTGTTGTCGCTAGTCACTGGATGTCCCCCCTGTGCGTGGGCCTGTGGGGGGCCCACGGGTCCACTGTGCGCGCCTCAGCCCCACTGCATAGCGCTAACACCCGCCAGCCCCCATCAAGACAGGACGTGACCTGGGCCGGAATGTAGTGTAGCGAGAGCTGGGGTGCGGGGCCCAGGGGCTCCCAAACTGTCTCACCTTGTAGGACAGCAGCCCCAGCCCCAGAAGCCCCCTCCAGGAGCGATGGCTGATCGCTGATGGGGGGAACTGCCTTTGGGTCCAGCTAAAACATCTCATTTCTCAGTTTTCCCCAGTCTTTCCTGGAAAAAAGGAAATGATTAATGCCAACCATTACTAATCATACTCTATAACCCAACCTCATGAGCAACAGATTCCTTGAGGACTGATTCTAAATGACACCGACATCCACGTACAGACATGAGTGATCACCTCAAAGGGAGGGAGCCTGGGGCACTCAGGGACCAAGTGAGCCCCACACGAACTGTTTCCACGGCCCAGCCTCTCTCCTCCTTACCCCTGAGAAAAGCCCGGGAGGGTT
This sequence comes from Procyon lotor, assembly GCA_028646535.1. NCBI lineage: Eukaryota > Metazoa > Chordata > Mammalia > Carnivora > Procyonidae > Procyon > Procyon lotor. The sequence continues at coordinate 9,053,281 of CM053617.1, forward strand.
CAAGCAGCAGACAGAGGGGAGGGAAAGGGACTCACATTCACGGAGGATCTTCTAAGGGCTGGACACTACACACACTTTACAAACACGTGACCCCTCCCCAACAGGCAGTGAGGTGGCTACTGTTCCCCCATTTTACAGATGAGAAAGCTGAGGCTCCGGTTAGGTTCCTTTGCCAAGCCAAGTCAGTAGAGACTGGAAAGCCAAGAATTCAAGGATTCGGCAGGACTCAAAGGAGACTCGGGAATTTTGACTCAAAAGTCTATTATTCTTTAATACTCTCAAACTTAAGCTAACATTATGTCAGAAATGGTCCAGGTTCCCTCAGATCCGGCGCTGGCTAAGCTCTTTGGCGGACGCTGACGTGGCCTGGGCAAAGGTCTCAGAAGCGGGCTGAGCCCGCACCGGAAAACTGTGCCCGCCTCCTCTCGGTTCTGAGGATCTGGTCTTTTAATCTCCAGGTAGAAAGTGAGGAAAATAGGCCAAGTTATCCTAAAAGACCAAACCCAAAGCTTTCTGTGACAGCAATAGCATCATTTTAATATGCCTCAATTATGTTATATTCAGCCGACGTAGAACGCATGTCACCCCTGCCGACGGCAGCTTCAAGCCTCTCTGCTTACAAGGTCCCTGAACCTGGTCTTCGAGAATGAGGTTCTTCGGGGTGACTTCTGTCCTCAACGGCTTCTCGTATTCATCCAAGCAGCTACCAGACCAAATCCTTGTTAAAAAGTTTGAATAATGGGTAGGGGCGCCTGGGTGGCTCAGTGGTTAAGCATCTGCCTTCGGCTCAGGTCAGGATCCCAGGGTCCTGGGATCAAACCCCCCATCAGGCTCCCTGCTTGGCGGGAAGCCTGCTTCTCCCTCTCCCACTCCCCCTACTTGTGTTCCCCCTCTCGCTGTGTCTCTCTCTGTCAAATAAAATTTACAAAAAAAAAAAAAAGTTTGAATAATGGAAGCTTTGAATGTAAATCCCATTGGAAAGAAATCTATCATTCCAGCATATTCCCCAAAGCACCCGGAGGTCTGTAACGGTGAGGATGACAGAGTATCACACCGCAGCCAGAGCTAAGGCTAAGCGCCTCCCGCAGGCCAGGCGCCTCCTGGCCTCTCCGCTCAGAAAGAGATGGGTGAGAGGAAAAAAACACCTGGGGTTCACCTCCTGGTTCCACCAGTATGACTTACTCTCCCAGGCTGCTTCGGTGGTATAATGGGGACAAGGATCCTCATTTAACTGTGAAATAAAGGAATTGAACCCTTTATTCTTTTCCTTGAGATCAAGTCTTTCAGGCTTCTCTTTGGAAGACGGTGGCCGTCCCAGCACTGCCTGCTCCCCAGCGCTGAGAACCGCAAGTGCCTGGGCGCACAGGCGGCGGTGGCCCCGGGAAGGACTGGGGCCTTTTCTGCCTCAAGTTGGAGGGACCGGCCCTGGAGCGCCAGGACCAGAGGCCTGGAGACACCCGTGGACCTTGCAGGAAGGTCGGCGCCAGCCAGTGTGCTCTGGCTGGATCCCCGGGTCCCGAGGCAGAGAAATAGCGGCAGCCGGGCTTCCTGCCCCCGAGCCTCAGGGCACGCGCGGGGCACCAACTGAGGACACAGGGACGGCTACTTTCTCTCTCCCCCCAGGTAGTCCACCAGCCCCAGCAGAGACCTGAAGAAAGAGAACACACACTCAAGAAGACAGAGCTATGGACAATTTCAATTTTCATTAAATACAACTACTAATAAATAATGATAATAATAATAATAACCAAAGAGATTTAATTGCAACACACAGGGGAGAAAAAAGATTTCCTGTAACTAAAAAAAAAAAAAAGAAAAAGAAAAAAAACCTGAGAAACCATGAACTTCCAACTAAGCTCTTCACACAAGGAGAAGGTGAAGATGACTACACCCATGATTCTTGAATCGCAGACTCAGAAGATCAAGTCCAAGGAAGCACAAAGCAGACATTACAAGTGTGAGGAGATGGAAATCCTACAGAAGCTATGAGACTCTAAGGCTGCATCCTGAGACCAAGAGAGAAAAGGAACAGGTGAAGGGGGGGCGGGCAACAAAAGGCACCAGCTTTGGGCAGAAGCAATTCGAACAGACACACAGAGGCAAAAGCTAGTACCATTTCTGGACTGAAGGAGAAAGGGGAGGAAAAGACAACCCCTCGGGCAGAATGAACTGGGACCCGAGATGGAAATGGACACAGATGGGCTGTGGACGGCGCAGGGACGCTGCAGGAGCCCGGGATGCCGAGACAGCTCTGTGCAGCACAGCACATGAGGACTGCTTCCCCGGCAGGATCTCATCCCGCTATCCAGGAAAAAAAGACAAGATATTTGAATAAAAAGAACTCAGAGCATCTACTACTAGGCACCTCGCACCACAGCAGAGAAAAATAAGAAAGAAAAGCCTCCACGAAAAGACAGACCAGGGGCGCCTGGGTGGTTCAGTGGGTTAAAGCCTCTGCCTTCGGCTCAGGTCATGATCTCAGGGTCCTGGGATCGAGCCCCGCATCG
>CM053617.1:9056287-9093328 GCA_028646535.1 Procyon lotor
TAAAATCTTTAAAAAAAAGAAATGGGAAAAGAATTTGAATACGCATTTCTCTAATATTCAAATATATATAAATATATAAATTTTTATATAAATATATACATATTTTATATAAATGTTTATACAATTTATATAAACTTTATATGAACATATACATTTATATGTTAAGTATAAATTTATATATTTATATATTCATATAAATGAAAAGTCTAAATTCACATTAAAATATAAATTTATATATAATTTGTATATAACTTATATATAATTTATATACTTATAAGTATATTTATAAATATATTTTATGATATACATTATATATAAATATATATAAATTTTATATGTAATATATAATATATAAATATAATTTTTAGATATGAATTTATATGTAATTTTATATATAAATATATATTTATATAGATTTATATTCATACATAAGTGTATATTTATAAATATATATTTAAAATATTTACATATTATATAGATTTATAAATATATATAATATATAAAATGTTTGGCCAATAAGCACATGAAAATATGCTCAGCATCACTAATCTTTTGGGAAATGAAAATTAAAACCACGATGAGATACCACCTCCCACCCACGTGGATGGCTACTATCAAAAAATCCAAAAACAAGTGCTGGCAGTGATGTGAAGAAATTGGAACCACTGTACATTGCTGGTGGGTTTGTAAAATGGTGCAACCACATTAGGAACAGTCTGGTAGTTCCTCAAAATGCTGAACACAGAGTTACCATATGACACACCAATATCACTCCTTTGTATATAGCCAAGAAAAATGAAAACTACGTCCACACAAAAACTTGTGCATGAAGGTTTGGGGTTTATTCATAATAGCAAAAAGGCGAGAACAACCCAGATGTTCATCAGCTGATGAACAGATAAATAAAATGTGATCTCTCCAGTAAATGGAATATTACTCAGTCTTAAAAAGCAATGGAATCTTGATGCGCGCAACAATACAGATAAGCCCTGAAAACACTCTGCTAATTGGGAGAAGCCAGTCACAAAAGACCACATACTGCATCATTAACTTACATGGAATTTCCAGAATAGATAAATCTATGGAGACCAAAAGTAGATTAGTGGTTGCCAAGGGCTGGGGGTGATGGCTAAAGGCTTCTTTTGGGGGTGATGAAAATATGCTAAGAGTTTAGTATAGTGTAATTACCTATACTGAAAGCCATTAAAATATATACCCATTAGACGAGTGAGTGGTATGGCATGTGGATTATATCTCAGTTAAGCTGTTATCTAAAAGACTCCAAGAACTTCTATGTTTACCAAGTAGAAACATAGAAACAAACATTTGATTAAAAACACCAAAAAATGGGGAGAAGTAAAAAAGCAAAATGAAATAAGATGGGAGGAATACAATCATGCCTGTTTGTCATTACTTGAAACGTATACAGACTGACCTCTTCTACTTAATTAAAGTGCCTATCAGGGGGTTACAGATCCACGCTGTTCAAGAAACATCCTTAAAATGGCAAAAAGGGATTAAGAAGAATGTACCAGGCAAGGAGATACTGGGCAAAAGAGGAAGCAGGAACGGCAAAATTCACAGCAGACAAGTTGGGTCTAAGGTTATAGGTACTAAGATGAAGAGGGACATTTTTTAAAGGCACAGTTTGGAGAGAAGATATAAAAGGTAGGTAGGTGTACATTTAACAACATAACAACTAAAGACTCTAAAAACTGCAAGAATGTGGTAAAATTTTAGCTCTTCAAATAGGAATATCTACTAGACAGAGGGAAAAAGAAGGATACACCCTTACTTCCCTCAAAAAACAAACATTTTTTTCTTACACCTATGAGATGCCACATTTGTAAAGATTAATTGCATACTTGGCAACAAAGAAAACCTTTACAAGCCTTCCAAATTAAAGATTTCAAGGACAGTTCTTTGATCACAATCCAGTAGAATCATAATTAAATAACTAGGTAGCAAAATACTGTAACTACAGACAAGTTAAGAAATATACTCTTCCATCAAAGAAGAAATCATGAAAGGAGAAGAAAATCTCAAAAGCAATGGAAAGGAGACTATTTCATACCAAAACTTACAGAAGACACCCAAAGTTATACTCTAAGGAGATTTCAGTGTCAATGCCTTCAATTTCAAACAATTTTTTTTAAAAAAAGAAACTTTGTACTCATTTAAGCCCATCAGAAAAGGTCAGCTCAATAAATCAGAAGAAAGTAATTACAATAAAGATAAATTTTTAAACTAATAAAAAATATGAGGGGCAAATAAACTCAAAGTTGTTTCTTTGAAAAGACTAATAAAATAATAAAAGATTTCACATGCCCTCTTAAGCATAAGAGAGAGGAAAGATGGGGGGCGGGAGGAGGTGGGAAGTCAGGGAAGGGGGTCGGGGTGAGGGGGTTTCAAGGGAGGAGGGGAGAAAGAGAGAGGGAGATGCAAAACATAAGGATCGGGAACAGAGATATAAAAGCAAATGCATAATATAAAAGCAAATAAAAGAAACCTTAAACTGCAAGGCATTTTATACCAGCCAATTTGCTAACGTAGAAGAAATGATGACTTCCTAGGAAAACAAAAATCATCAAAATGATTCAAGTGGAAAATTCAGAAGAAAAGTACCAAGACCAGAGAGGTTTGCAGCTGAATAACCCATCAGTCTACTGTTAAATGGAAACAGGCAATTAAAAAATAATAAGCCAATTCATTTTATGAAGCTGAGCATAATTTTAATACGCAAACCTGAGAGGGATAAGAGAGGAACTATTAACGGATCTGGCTTAGGACAGATTAGTTACAGAAACTGAACTAATGTTAGCAAATAACAGAAGTCAGCCATCTATCAAAGGGCTATATCCTGAGACCAACTTGGATTTACTCCAGGAAAATAAAGGGAGCTCGAGACCAGAAAATCAATAAGATTTACCTCATCGCTAAATTAACTTTGTTTTGTGAAAACAAAACAAAACAAAACAAAACACTCTGAGGCCATAGCAATAAACGCATTTGATAAAAATAAAGGCACCTGATAAAAGGTTAGCAGCAGTTCTTTATAAAAATTAAGATAAGAACCGGAGGACGTTATTCGTGAGGTTTTATTAAACAAGAAGCGCTAGATCAAGAGGTAGATACAATGAGCCCGTATTTGTTAAACGATGACAGAACCCCATGCACGCGTGGGTACAGACAAATGTCTTCAAGGAAGAGCACCAGGCTGTCGACAGGGATTAGTGAGGAGGGGTGAACTCTAAAAATGGGGAAGAAGGCAAAATACGGACTGCAGTTAAAAATCGCGTATGACCCAAATGCATGCAAGTAAGACTGGATATTTTCACGCATGTTTAAAACACTGCGCCCAGTATTAGAACTAGCAACTCTCACTTTCAACTCCGCTCTTCCAGTACCAAGGTGCAGGGGAAGATACTCTGTTGGTGACGTTGTATTTCATTGTACTCCTTAAGGGACGTGGGAATCAAGGCAGGGGCTGCAGGTCAGAACTCGGCACGGCCACGCCCCCCACGATCCAGAGCCCAACTCCCTGATCCCCCAGCTCCCATTCTGTCTCCCATGATGGGGGGAGGGGGTGCCGCTAAGGAGCAGGGATTTGAGCAGCTCTTGGTTTCCCCTGGGGCCACCTGCATAGGTCATGTCTACCATGGCTCTCCAGCAGTGTCGGTGCTTGGCTCCCCACGAGGGTTCCCTTAGCTCCGCGGACATCCTTCCTACGACAGCACCTGTTACTCCGTGTCACAGTGCTCTGAGGGTCACCTGCGTTGGTCACTCGACGCTATGCTGGCTGAGGGCTGGAGCCCTCTTTTGTTAACTTCTCAAGTCAGAGTTTCTCATGCAGCACCTGGCACGTAAGCACTCGGTCGGCATCTGCCAAATGAATGAAATGTACTCAAAACACGGTATGAAGTCTGCATTCTGAAACTCCTTTTTGGAGCCGTTTGCTTTAGTTTTCCTGGGCAATTTAAACATTTTTCCAACCTTGCTGCCAATAACCTGATGGGGTAAAGGAATGCTGTCCTGCCCCATGGGGCATGTGACTCTGGTTGGTCCTTTGGCAGCAGGGACATTGATACCGCTCTTCCAAACCCAGCAGGAAGGGGTACGTGGCCGAGTGCCTGCCATGTCTGACCCCATGTGACGTCACCCAGTGCCCTCAGCCACCCTCTGGGATGGGCACCTGAGCGTGTGTCTGTCTCCAAAGCCCTGGGCCCCACATCACAAGGCCTTCCCAAGAAGCAGAATCAAAGACGGTTGCAGATTTTCATTCCTTGCCACCAAAGTATCTCGCACGCCATCTTCGGAAGTTGGGGCCGGGGGGCGCCTGGGTGGCTCAGTCGGTTAAGCCTCTACCTTCAGCTCAGGTCATGATCCCAGGGTCCTGGGATCGAGCCCCACATCGGGCTCTCTGCTCAGCAGGGAGCCTGCTTCTCCTTCTCCCTCTGCCATTCCCTCTACTTATGCTCTCTGGCTTTCTGTGTCAAATAAATGAATAAAATCTTTTTTAAAAGTTTGGGCCATACTCTTTAGCCATTCCAGTTTCCCCGGGGTAATTTGCCAGTTTCCTGAATTTACCTGCATCTTTCACGGAATCTATTTCTTATCTTCCAGCCTTCTTGAAGATAAGGAGCCTATAAATTTTCAACAGATAGTGTGAACTTACACCTGTTAATATTGGCATAACATGCACCTCTTGCAATCTTAAAGAAAAGCCTCGCACTGCAATGGTCTCTGATCTCCAATTAGAGTCTGTTCCGGGATCCCGTTGGAATTCTGCGCGCATGTCCCCTAAGATGCCGTAAATTGTGGTCCCGTTTCCCAGCCAGCCAAGGAAAGCACATGGGAAATCCTGTTGAAAGGTTAGCAGGAGCCAACGAAAGGGAACATGTTTATCTGCCTCGAATGCTGGGACCGGAGGAAAGCAAGTTTCATTACAGACAGATTAGGAAGGAGGCGCAGATTGCTTTTCATGTGACTCTGGAGTGGAGGTCCGCTCACTCGCTCAGAATCTCAGAATCTTCACATAGGACACCTCCCTCCCCCGCAAACTCAGCTGAGGGTTCTCAGGAAAACTTAAATTGAAGATGTTACAGATTCTCCACCTTCCCAAAATGCAGGAGGAACATCTATAAGCAAGACTCTCACCACTTTTAGACAATTCCACTTATTTACATTTTTTTTCTTCCCAGAAAACCATCCTTTATCCCAATCCCTGATCTTCTCTTTGTAACAGTTTCCTAAAGAAGGAAACAGGGGTCCTCCCATTCCAGTTCCATCCAAAATAATAAAATAAAAATCTTTAAAATTAAAAAAAAATTGATTTGAGAGAGAGAAAGAAAGAGAGAGAGCGCACGCGCACAAGCAGGAAAGGAGAGGCAGGGGGAGAAGGAGAAGCAGACTCCCCAGTGAGCAGGGAGCCCAATGCGGGGCTCGATCCCAGGACCCCAAGACCATGACCTGAGCCAAAGGCAGACACTTAATCACTTGAGCCACCCAGGCGCCCCTGAAATAACTCAATGTTTAATCGCTTTTGCCATGGACACTTTGGGGCGGCTTTGAAACATCAGAATTTCATTGACATATCAGTGTCCTCTTCACCATCTCAGAAAGGACTGGGTGCTTCTCAGAGGCCACTCTCCCCTCCCGACCCGGGTCTCAGCCAAAGGCCCTTGACATTAGAGTATGAGGAACTGAAGGGCTCCAAAGGGCGGGGAGCACCCCAGGGTGGGGGTAGGGGGCTCTGCGGCCCTCCCACTCCCAACTTCAAAGACAGTGCCTGCTTTCCCCTGCTCCTCTACGTCCCCTGTGTTTGCCCTCTCTAAGGCTCCTGGTTGCTAAAAAGTTCTGAAGGTCTCCTAAGTAGCACAATGGCCATCATGTGCATTTTGGCCACGCAGGACAAAACGAGTTTAAAGGAAGAAAGACAAAGCTCCCTGGGATGAGCCAGCAGCTCTCAGCTTCCCCACGCATCCTTCCTGATCCTCGGAACCCTGAGAAGGATCTCCCACACGGACGAGGGGCTCCGAGGAGCCACTCGCTGCAAAGTCAAGGGTGAGGCGAGGCCCGGCACGGCCCAGGCCTTCTGCCCCGGGTCCTCTCCAGCCATAAACAGACCATCGAGCCCCTTTCAAACCGTCTACAGCCTCAAACCATCGACGGTGGTTAAACTCCAGCCTCCGGAACATTCTATGCCCACGGCTTACCGGCACCCTTACCTGTCCGCTCCCAAAGTCACCGTGGGAATTTCCCTGAGAGAGTACAAAGAATTCGTTCTTTTTCTCTGGGCTGGCTCCCATCGTTTCCCCTCGGGAATCCTCACGCAATGATGTGGCGTGGGCCCTACTGCTCTGAATCCACTTTCCCCCCATGAATCTGCTTTTCTTCGGCGTCTGTGCCGGTGAAGCGGGCTCTTCTAACAACCCCCCACCAAATGTGTGACGAATCAAACAGGACAGTTCATTTCTGGCTGACATACATTTAGTCTGCGACAAATGGGACTCACGTGGGAGTGGCTTTTCTCCAAACGGCGATTTCCATACGAGGTCCTCTCACCTGCCGGCCCCCCAACATCTCTGACGTGTGGCTCTAAGGAGCCTCTCCGCGGCCAGGCCTGAGGGCAGGGCCCACACCTGGGCTCACTGTCCACTGCCCTGAATCCAGGCAGTAGCCCCATTCACGGCAAGGGGTGCTGAGAAATGAGTTGCAGCCACCGGGAAGGGAGACAACAAGCCAAACAGATCTGGAGAATGACACTGGCCTTCACGGGCCCCTCGCAAGGGACTTAACGTTAACTAGCGGATCTGACCAGCATATCCTGTGTTCCACACTCACGCTCTAAGGATGAGGTTTCCTCATCCCCTAATCAAAGGAACTATTTCACCCAAGGCCATTAGACCGATCGGTGACTCAGTTTCCTCACATTAAAAATAAGAATTATAATACCTCACAAGATTGTTTTGAGGGATTACACACATTACAAAGTGCTTTTAGGGATGCCTGGGCAGCTCAGTTGGTTAAGCATCTGACTTCAGCTCAGGTCACAAACTCGGGGTTCTGGGACAGGGCCCTGTGTCAGGCTACTTGCTCAGTGGGGAGTCTGCTTGTCCCTCTCCCTCCTTCTGCCTTCCCCTCCCCCATGTTCCTGCCCTCTCTTTCTCTCTCTCAAATATATACATAAAATCTTAAAAAAAAAAAAAAAAAAAGGAAAGTGCTTAGAACACTATCTGTCATATAGTACACGACACATAAGCACTTGTGGAACAGATAAAGGGGTACAAGAAGCTGGATCCCCTGCAAATTTCTTTCTTTTTTTAAGATTTTATTTATTTATTTGACAGAGAGAGAGAGATCATAAGTAGGCAAAGAGAGAGGGGGAAGCAGGCTCCCTGCTGAGCAGACAGCCTGATGTGGGGCTCGATCCCAGGACCCTGAGATCATGACCTGAGCCGAAGGCAGAGGCTTTAACCCACTGAGCCACCCAGGCGCCCCTCTCCTGCAAATTTCTAATAGACTCCTGCCTGGGGGCCTCTAGCTCTTAGGAACTGGGCAGACTGCAGAAGCCCAAGGGTTGGAGAGTTCCTCTGAGGCCAAGGTCAGTCTTCTACGCAGGACAGAAAATCCTGTAAAATACACCCCATGTGTTCCCATGTATATTTCCCATGCTTCGCTGCCTTCCTAGTAAGGAATCCGTTCCCTCAAGAGCGGCCCAACCTCTCTTCCACTATCTGGGATGCAGAAAACACTTAGCTCCTTATAGACATTTCTTCCTTGGGGCTGGTTCCCATCCACATTTGTAACAACCTCGCTGTGTGTCCATCTGCTCTTCCATTCATTCCTTCATTCAACAAACACTGAGGACGCATCATGTCCTAACTGTGACCAAGACATCCAAAGTCTCGGGGCGCCTGGGTGGCTCAGTGGGTTAAAGCCTTTGCCTTCGGCTCAGTCATGATCTCAGGGTCCTGGGATCGAGCCCCACATCAGGCTCTCTGCTCAGCGGGGAGCCTGCTTCCTCCTCTCTCTCTCTGCCTGCCTCTTTGCCTACTTGTGATCTCTCTGTCAAATAAACAAAATCTTAAAAAAAAAAAGAAAAGACATCTAAGGTCTCACCCTACATGGGAACTGTACTAGCTTATGTGGCTGCAAAGAGGGATGGGGGGGAGAAGGTGGTGATTTTATATTCTTGGAGACAGTGACATCTGAGCCAAGACCAAACTAACGGGCAAGGCCTGCCATGAAGAACATTCCAGGTACAGGCCCCACGGGCAAGGAGGCTCTGAGATGAATAGATTTTGTGCGGATGGCAGGACAGGGGACGAAAGGGGACACTGGCAAGGAAGACTACGGAGCGGCTGTGGGCACTGGAGACGTTGGAAGGGCTCTGGAATGCCCTTTGGCTTCATCTGGAGTGAATCAAATGCATAAATCAAAGTTTATGCATTGCATAAACTTCCACTTGAAAGTTTAAGCAGAGGACTCGGTGGATTAGCTCAGGTTTGTAAAAGTTTGCTCCTCTTCCGCAGAAGAAATGGGGGCGGGGTGAGGGAGTCAACAAGACTAGAAGCTGGCAATCGAAGCAGATGAAGTTTTCCAATGCCCTAGCCAAGGAGTGACGCTGTCTCGGGGAGAGTGTTAACATTTGCAGTTCTAAACTTTTGAGTAAAGTGGTTTATTAAACAGAGAGTTAAATATGGCCCGGGGCTCCTACTTCTGTAATAACTTTTTCTGAAACTCACAGAGGGGAGAGGGGCTCTCCGCACCATGTGCCAGTGTGGGCGGGCACATCAGCGCTACATTACAGGGTGTCTTAGGGCGCCTGCTCTCCGTTTAGCCCCCATCCCTCCCACCCCGAGACGGCGTGGCGCTTCCTCCTGCCAACACAGGTTGAATTGTTCCCTTTCCCTCTTCCTTCCTTCGAGGGGGGGAACCTCAGGGCTTCTCCACAGATTCCATGCTAAGTTCGTATTTCTCACCGAACTTACCAAATCCCCCTCCCCGCGGGCTCTGGGATACGCAGGTAACATCTGTCCAAAACCGAACAGGCAGCTCGGATTCTAGCTGCAGTCACTTGCAACATGGTAACAAATACATCATGTCACATTTCAGGGCATTTCCCCTGAGAAGGCCTCAGGGTCAGGATGCTCAGGTTAGGGAAACGGTGGGCCCGCCCCTGGGCCTAGTGGCATACCTTCTCTCCTGAGTTAGAGATGCCCCGTTTCTTCCTCGTCACCCCACTGGTCTTTATTTGTTCTTCAAGCAGCAGCTCGGGGGGCTGCCTCCATCAGAGGGGCCACCTCTTCCGCAACCCCGCTGGACCAGGTGGGCCCCCCCAAACCTATATAAGTCCCTGCTAATGGTGATCCTACTGCTCCCCAGAGGATCTTCCTCCTTGTCTTTACTTTGTCTCTCCTGCTGGACCCCAGGAGACAGGTCTTATTCATCGTTTTATCCCAGCAGGGTTCAATATGCTTGCTGAATTAATACACGGCATGTCCTGTACGTCGCTGGTGGCTGGATGAACTGGAACACTGTGTGGCAGTAGGTACTAAAGCAGGGGTCCTTGGGGCCCGGGGGGCTCGGTTGGTGAAGCATCTGCCTTCGGCTCAGGTCATGATCCCTCAGTCCCGGGATTGAGCCCTGAGTCGGGCTCCCTGCTCGGTGGGGAGTCGGCTTCTCCTTCTCCCTCTGCCCCTCGCCTCCGCTCGTGCTCTCTTTGCTCCCTCAAATAAATAAATAAAATCTTTTCAAAAAATAAAAATTTTTTGAAAATTTAAAATTTAAATTTAAAAATTTTTTTATTTTTAAAATTTAAAATTTAAAAATAAATTTAAAAAATAATAAAAGCAGTGGTTCTCAGCTGCAGGTGTCTGGCTCCCCGGGGGACATACGGCAATGCCTGGAGAAATGTCCCGTTGTCGTAACCGGAGGAAAGGGTGTCCCTGGGCATCCGTTAGGTAGGAGCCAAAGGAGGCGGCTGAACATCTGGCCATGCACAAGACAGGCCTCCTCAACAAAACATCATCCAACCCACAAGGTCGACAGGGCCGAGGGGGAGACTCACATCGAACCTGTGACCGGGCAAACCTGCTCAAGGGAAATGATGCATCCGTCCGTCAAAAACACCAGAACGTCCGAAGCAGCCGTATCCACAGAAGCCCCAAACTGGACACAATGTAAAAGACCATTAACAGGATAATGGATAACCAACTATAGTACTTACATGATGGCACACTACACACGATATGAAATTCAGGGCGGCCACATGCAAGAGTAAGAACGAATCGCACACACTGAGGAACCGAACCACCAGACTGAAGCACCAGGCAAACTTAATCGATGGCAATGGAGTAGAAGCAGGAGGCAGGGGGTGCCTAATTGGGAAGGAGCAGGAGGGAATCTCTGGGGGGCTGGGAACATTCCCGATCTTCATCTGGGTAACAGTTACCCACAGTGTGCCGTGCACTTAGGACTCACACGCTGTATATGCGTCACGCCTCAGCAAGCTTTTCTAAAGGCAACGGTCCTCTAAGAGCCTCATACCGGCAGGAATCACGCACTGGAGCAGGTCCTCTAAGCAAGACTCTCTAAGCCTTTCTTGTATACTGCCGGCAGGCGCGTAGTAGGTGTATTTCCGGAAAGCTATTTCACCACAGATACCAAAAACCTTACGGTGTGTCCCTGATTCAATTCTGTTTTGATCATTTTCTGCTAAGGATGTGCACACAGACTTAAGCTTCAAGAATATTTATCACAGCATAATAAATACAAGGGGTGGGGGGCAACATGGCCACTGCAGAGGGAACCGTGTAATATCATGAACTCATTAAAATTGACATTTAAAAATGTAAATGGGAAATGATTATAATATATTAATTACAATTAAAAAGCAGATCACCCAACAAGATGTACTGTAAGATACACAAAGGATATACTCAAGATGATTAACTACTGGGGCACCTGGGTGGCTCAGTGGGTTAAAGCCTCTGCCTTCGGCTCAGGTCATGATCTCAGGGTCCTGGGATTGAGCCCCACATCGGGCTCTCTGCTCAACAGGGAGCCTGCTTCCCCCTCTCTCTCTGCCTGCCTCCCTGCCTCCTTATGATCTCTCTCTCTGTCAAATAAATAAATAAAATCTTTTTTAAAAAAGATGAATGACTATGATTATCTAGAGTGATGAGAGATTATGGAATTTTTAAAAATTTTATCACTTTTCCCCTAAAATGTACATATATTACTAGTTAATAGGAAAAAAGCATACGATCACACTTCTTAAGAATAAAGGTGAGTTTTCGACTTTAAAACTGAGTACCAGACCCCACACAACCCCCAGATTCCCAATGGATTCAGAGCCCTGCTACCTGCAGAAACACTCTATCAATGCTCAGCACAGTGGCCGAGGCATAGCAGGGATTAAATAAAGATATAAAATTCCAGGTCTTCTGTCTCCTATCTGACTGCGGGGATTGGTTACACAAATCCACACATGCATTAAACCTCACTGAACTGCATATGCCCAGAAGAAAAGTTACAAGCAATTCCCTGTAAAAATATGAAAATATTTCTGACGGCAAAAGGTTTTCGATGCTATAAAGAAAAAAATAAAAAGACACGACCTTCCTTGATTAATCAAGTCTGCCTCTTTAGAAGGCTGCCACTTCCCCTGGTAATCTCATCGCCCCAGACCTATCCTGGTTTCTCTGTGAAGTGGAGGTGATCCAGCGGTCTCGGAGTTCTCGCAAAGGTTCGGCGTGGTGATGAAAAATCACGCTCTGAATGGGGACCGCTGGTTGTGATCCGTGCCGTGTCCACTGCCTGAACACAACCTCCCTCCAGGAAGCTCCCTTCCCTGAATTCTGTGTGGCGGTGACACATTCCTGACTATTAATGGAGCACTGCATAAGACGCACCCTGTTGCTCGCCCAGACTCCAGGTTCCTCTTGGAACCGCAGAACAGAGCTCATGGTGGGAGCGGCGGCTTAGCCTGGACACCAATATGCGCCCCCCGCCGTACTTCAGCTCACAAATCCATTCTGAGCACATCCGTTTAACTCCGGTGTGAAGAGGAAGAGAGGAAGAGGTTTCTCCTCTTACTTGTCATTCAAAAGACTTTCAGTCGAGTAAACCAACAACAAGCCCTCAGATAAAACATTTAACCATGTTAATTTCCAAAGCCCTGTGATCGTCTGCAGCTTCTCAAGGTCAGACCTCCCTGCTGAATGATTACAGGCGGCCGCTGACACGGTACATGCAGAAAACACTCCTATGAAGTCCAGCCTCTAGGAGCAATTGCAAACGGCTCAGATCCCAGCCAGCCACGACAAAGGACCGACAAAGCTGAAACACGGGAGCCACTGAGCATCTGGGAATCGGCCTGTTCCTCTGCCTCCTAGGAGAGAACGAATCACAAGACTGCTCAGAATAAGAAACCAAAAGGGCAGAAGCCCGAAAAGGGCCTGAATTTCCTGCTGCTTCCAAGGAGTGAGCCCGCCTGCTGTGTCCGATATTTGCACAGCGGGCAGGCGAGGCTGACAGCGTGAGGGGGCTATTTTAGAGGGAGAGCTGCAAGTCTGATCCAGAGAAGGTTCTGGGCCCTGGGCTCCCAGCAAGCATCTCGCTTCACACAAGGGTTAAGAGGCAGCCCTGCAAGCATGGTCTTTGTATTTAAATCATCTCAAGGGGACCCATATTTCCAGGTACAACCAGAACCCAGGGAGGAGAGGGAAGGGGGTGAGGACGAGGACCCCGCCGCCCATATCTGCTGGCTGCGCTTCTGGAGCACCTGATCCAGGAAGCTAAATACAAGGACAAGACAGAAGGAAGAGTCTGGGAGGACTGGAAAAGCAGCTAGCGGGTGAGTCTCAAGCAGAACCACAGAAACACTTCCGTCTCCCTGCCCTCCTCCCCTCGGCTGGGCGCCAAGGGCCTCCCTACTGTGTGCACTCCTCTCATGCGCAGGGACTCTAGGTCTTCAGAGGGGCTCCCACACAGCAGCTGTAATCTCTAATTTAAAAACAAAAACAAAAATCCAAAAACCCGGGGGCGCCTGGGTGGCTCAGTTGTTAAGCAGCTGCCTTCGGCTCAGGTCATGATCCCAGGGTCCTGGGATCGAGCCCCGCATCGGGCTCCTTGCTCTGCAGGAAGCCTGCTTCTCCCGCTACCATTCCCTCTACTAGTGTTCCCTCTCTCGCTGTGTTTCTCTCTGTTAAATAAATAAAATCTTTAAAAAAAAAAAAAAAATCCAAAAACCCCAACCAGCCCAAGGCAGCACAAGCAATCCCTACTTACGGTTAAGACACAGAGGCACACATACACGTTCACTTATCTACACACACACATGTGTTTTTATAGCAGAAGGTAGGCAGGAAGCCTGTCCCCTAAGTCTAGAATCCTTTGCTTTCCTCATTTGCTTCTAGCAGCAACAGCCGTTTCTGCTACGGATTTTCTTTTATGAGGGCTAATTACAGATCAAAATGCCACCGTCCTGCCTGCCTCCCTATCCTACCCCACTGGCCCGCTGACGCCTGTCAACAAACCAGGGAACAAAGATGGAAGGCGGGCCCAAACTGCCTTCCCTGAAAGTGGGGTTAGATCCGACACTTTGATAAACCTCAGAGCCTGAACCTCTTTGCTCTCAGAGCGGTTGGGGTGCAGCGCCTAGCCTCTTAATAAATATGGCCATCTCTCTCCTCCCACCACTGGACGCAAGGGTTTTCTCTGCCCCGCATCTATTTCCAGGCTCCATAAATCACAACCCATTGTTTCAGGCCATCTGAACTCATGCTTAATAAGCCATCCACCTCACCCTCCTCCACCACCCCAAATTTCCCGCAGGGAAAGACGGTTTTAAGGAGGAAAGGAAATTCTTCATTAGGGCTGGATTTGAAAAGCAAGCTTCCACGCAAAACCGGAAAACAAAACTGGATATAAATACCATCAATTGACCACTAATGTCTTTGGTTAAAGTGCCTGCCTGTGATTCTCGGGACCAGGTGTGAGCTCAGGGCACATCCGAAGGAAACAGAATTTGAACCTAATGCTAAATGGCAGATGATCCTGTACTTCATGACCATTTAAGTGCTGCAGCGGCCAGATTAAATTGCTCTGATGCAGAATTTCTCCCAAGTATAGGTTACTGAGAAACGTAATATTGCTTGAAAAGGCATTTAGGTGTGTTCATCCTTCTGACATCGACACACTCATGGATCTTATTCATAACCAGGCTTAAGCTAACATGATTCCCCTACTTTCCCTGGAGAGGGAGGGAAACAACAGGGTATGTATCTCATGTTCCAAGATCAGAAACTGGATCACAGCACTCGTAGCGTCAAGTCTGCCAAACCAGAGCTCTGGGTACGCACAATTCTTAAAGAGCTAATTTAATGGAAAACAGCCGTCTGGGGCTGGAAACCCTTATGACATTCTGGAAAATGTACGGGGTTTAAAAGGATTATGTAGGGTAACGTGACTTTGAAAATTCCCAAACTCTGAACCAAAGCCTAAATGAAAACATGTGGGTAATTTCACCCATTCCAAAACACGGCACAGTTGACTCGGACCCTGCGAGCCCCGCTGTGGCTCAGGGTGTCCACACTGAAGCCTGCCCGTGGGAGGTTTGCAGACCACTCCCTGCTGACAGAGTCCCGCCAACCCAATCAGCCTACCAGCAGGCTGCGGCCCGAGGTCCAGATCCAAGCCCAGGCACCAGTGAGGGGTCCCTTGGGCCTGCCCTCCTATGGCTGAACAATAATCAGGGAGAGCCCCAGGAAAAGCCGCATCGGGCCCAGTACGGCCACTCCCTGGTCCTCAACAACACCGGTTGCACACTGTTCCACACACGAAAATGGTGTGCAGACACAAGGGCCTGCAGCAGAAGGCTGCTGAACGAGGAATAGAAAGCATGGGGGGACAGGTGGGGACTGCTGGCTGGTCTCCACCTCTCCCAGGAGGCAGAGGGGCCACAGAGCTTCTGCCGGCTAAGTAGAGACGTTTCAGAACCAGCTCCGGAAAAAGAAGGCCGCAAAAGAGGACTGCAAGCAGCCACAGCTGCCAGCAGCCTGCGACCTCCAGGTATCAGCGGCTTGACCATGACCGTGGCAGTAAGCAGAACACACATGCAAGTGCCTTCCGGCGCAAGAGCCGACACCTTAACGCTGCTAAACTTGTCCTTTCACTCTTCTCTGCTCTGAGCAAGTGATCCTGAAAGGCACGGACAAAGTTTGTCAGATTCACTGGAGAAAACACGAGCCAGTGAAGACGCCCCGGGCGGCCTCTCACCGGGCCTCCCTCCAATGGCTAGCTGCCCCACCCCTGGCACCTGGGTAAGGCTGCTCTGGGGCCATCCACACAAAACGATTGACGCACCCCCCACCCGCAACACACACACACACACACACACACACACACACACACACACACACACCCCGCATCAAGCTTTACTAGCCTAACTCAAATGCGACCCTAACGAGCGACCCCACAGGTGTGACTGGCTTGGACACTCCCAGCAAGTGAGGGAAGGCCCCCCTCCAGGTCCCTGCCAGCGGCAGGGAGCTGGCCCGGGCCTCCCCCTCGTCCTCTCCACCGCCCGGGAAGTCGGGGCCGCCCCCGCCCCCCCCGCCACCACGCAACCAGACTGATCCTCGCACTTCAAATCCCCGCTGCCGCGGCCCCATCCCTGTGCTGGAACAGCTGCCCGCGACCAGCCGGCCCACCGAGCGTCTGGAGTTCTCCAGGGCCCGCGCTCAGCCTCCCCGGGCCGCCCCCGCCCCCGCGGGCCGCGCCTTACCGCCGGTGTCCTCGAAGCGCGGGGGCGGGCGGTCCCGCAGCGTGGCACTCCAGCCCGCGCTGGCCTCGTCCTCGTCGGGCTCCTGCGCGTCGGGGGCGCCGGGCGGCGGCGGGGGGCCGGGGCGCTCGTGTTCGTCGTCCGAGGAGGCGGCCGAGGAGGAGCGCGAGGCGGCAGACGTGCTGTAGAAGGGGTTCCCGCCGCTGTCCGGGCCCGACTCGCCGAACACGTCGTCCGAGATGTGCAGGCTCTCGTAGCGCGCGCGGGCCGCCTCGAGCAGCGCCGGCGCCCTCCTCCGCGCGCCCCCGCCGCCCTCGGCCATGGCCCCGGCCGCCGCCCGCGCGCCCGCCCCCCACAGCGCCTCCCAGCCGCACGCGCCGGGCCCCGGGCCCGCGCCGCGGCCCGCCGCCCCCCACCAGCGCAGCCCGCAGCACAGCGCCCGCCGCCCCGCGCCCGGCCGGCCCGCCGTCTTGGCCGCCTCGGGCCCAGCGCCCGGGGAAGCGCCCTCGGAGCTCGGGCGCCGCGGGCTTCGGGCCGCGGCGGGACGCAGGGCGCGCGGGCGGGAGGCAGGGGCTGCGGCCGGGCCCAGAAGCCGCCGCTACTGCCGCCGCTACTGCCGCCGCAGCGTCTCCTCGGCGCCCGCCGCGTCCCCGCGCGCCCTCCCGCGGCACCCCGCGCTCCCCGGCCGACCTTCCCGGGCGCGAGCCGCCAGAGGCTGAGCCCGCCTCCTCGCACCTCCGGCCCGCCGGCCAATGGGGAACCAGGCCGGGGCGGGGCCGGCGCGGGGCACGCCCCTCCTCCCTCTCCCGGGCGGGGCGAGAGCGGAAGGGGGAGGGCGGCCGGTGGCTTCCTCGCCTGCCGGGACGCGCGGCCCGGGACGGCCACCCGCAGGCCCCGCGCGGCCCCGCAGGGGGAAGGGAGAAACCGAGTGGGTGTCGCGGGGAGGGGACGCAGCCGGTTCTTCGCGCCGCCGGCGCCGGCTCACCGAGCGCGAACCCCGCGCTCCCCGTCCCCTTCCGCAGTCGGCGCCCGGCCGCGCCGGGGAGCTGTCCGCCCCGGCGGTTCTGAACCAGGCGCCGCGGAAACTCCAGGTAGGCGGAGGGCCCGAGGGTCACAATTCCCGCGGCTGCTGCGGCTGCTGCTGCTTCGGTGGTCCACAGCCGGCTGTGCTGCGAGCTCTTATAAGCACAAGGGCTGTCTGGCTTCCGGGAATCTTGCTGTAATAAGGAGCCGGCCTCGCCGGACCATTTCTGGGTCAGATGTTAACTCAGTCTCGCTTCCATATCCCTGTAATTTGAGGGGGGGCAGCATCTGCTCTTAGTCATTCCTCTCGTCTTTGACCTTTGACATCTTTTAAACTCAAAATATTTATTACCTCCCAAATATTAATGACTCTAACACCACTATTGCAACATCTTCACTCGTACATTTGACACATTCGTCTGTTAAAATATAGCACAATCACCCAGGTTTGGGTCCTCTGATGAACAGAACAGAAAGGTTTCATCCATCCCTCTGCCTCAGCCAGGAGTGCGTGGCACTCATTCTGTTGATGACGATACATAAGATCAGACTGTTTCTTGCTCCTCTCTCCCTCCCACAATAGTGCTGTCAGTCACAATGATGGTGATTGGGCCATAAAGTCACTTGCACTCTGAAATAAAATAAATCCACAGAGATGTGAAGGGCTTACTAATCCTACTGGGTATTAACTAAATAATGATTACATGAATGGGAAAGGCATGTTGGTATTTCTAAGTATGCATAAAGGATGAAGATGTTGGACGACCAAGGTCAGTTCCAACAGCAGGTGAGCAACTTCTGCTCTTGCCCTCCCCTCTGAAATCCCTGTTTCCTCCTCCCAATCCAGAGCCTCTGTACGGGCATGAGTTCCTGATAATCACTGAAAGACGATGCGTAAAAAGGAAGGATTCACATGACATTGCTTTCTATATGGATTGGCCGATATATGTGTAATTGTTTGCAAAGCATTTCAACTCCGTTGGAAGAATTATGCCACAGAAAATAACTGGTTTCCAGCATATCTATATACTGTGCTAACCAGCGAAAGATTTTAAAGAGAGTACAAACAGGTAATCAGACTTAAAAAGGTCAATGACATACAGATTGAAGATGAAAAGTAAAACTCCGCAGCCTGAGTTCAAATTCCGCAATTAGGAATTCTGTAATACTCCCGTAGGGTTTAATGATACCTATTTTTAAAAATATTTGAAAGGAATCAAAACAGTGAAATATGTAGGCAAGAATTCCTTCTCTTCTCCAGGCAGCCAATGAAAAAGTCAGCTGCTAAAATGAGTGTTTATTTTAAGAACAATGGCTTCCTTTGCTACCGGGAGGAAGCACAAAGTAGAGCAATAACAGTTACAGGGATGGACGCAGTCTTCCATTGTCCCAATTTGCATTTGTATGGTGCTAATCCCAAAGAAACCATAGAGCCTTTGTGCTTATGAGTTTACAAGTGCTTGTAGCTCACACAGCATGCAACATTGGGGAGAGGATTATATGGTCACAAAAGAAACAGACTGGGAAATCAAATTGTTATCCAAACCCTTGCCCAACAAAGAGATGGCTAGGTCCCTTTAGAATCAAGGGTTTAGCAACCAAGTGTTAATTTGTTTAAGCAAGTGTTTCTGACCAAGAACAGTAAAAATATTTCAGCCTTTTAAAAACAGGTGGCTGATTCTCCTTGTGGAAGGTGGGGAGGAAAGGGAAGAAAACAATTGGAAAACAAAAACCAAAAAACTTTCCCATCTGCTTGGCAACCTCCTACTTGATAGTACCATTATGGTCCTATGTCATTAAGGTGTTTTTTTTCTTAAAGATTTTATTTATTTATTTGAAAGAGAGAGATCACAAGCAGGCAGAAAGGCAGGCAGAGAGAGAGGGGGAAGCAGGCTCCCCGCTGAGCAGAGAGCCTGATTCAGGGCTTGATCCTAGGACCCTGAGATCATGACCTGAGCCCAAGGCAGAGGCTTTAACCCACTGAGCCACCCAGTTGCCCCCATCATTAAGTTTTATAAGGAATGTTATCTGGGAGGATAATTATAAAACCAGCATTATACCGAGATCTTTTAACTTTGAGTCATTTAAATACATCTTCCAAATAATATAACTTTGTAATATAACTAAATAATTTTAGATTAATATTGAGCTTTTTGTTCCTAGCCTGAACAAAAGGCTCCAGGGTAGTAAGAGCAATCCATTTCTGTAGTAGATTCCTTAGATTTGTTA
The DNA here is from genome assembly GCA_028646535.1 of Procyon lotor. NCBI lineage: Eukaryota > Metazoa > Chordata > Mammalia > Carnivora > Procyonidae > Procyon > Procyon lotor. The sequence goes on from CM053617.1 coordinate 9,075,330, forward strand.
AACCGGAGAGGTTCATACTCTTATGAAACTGAGTCTCAGCATATTTCAGTGAGTCTCGGCCTCCTTTCCTGGTATGTTTTAATAAGAAAGAAAAAATTCTACCATTCAAACTATGATATGTTTTCTTTTCATAAATATTTTAATTTAAATGTATTGAAGAATCTCTTTGGTAAGTATTTAGACAGATTTTTATCACGTATCGCCTTAATGCATACAAAAAATAAAAGTTAAAATAGTTGGTTAATGTTTTTCCAAACTTCACATTAAGAATCTCACTACCCTTATTTACTTTCTAACTGAGAGTTTTCAGTGCCCAGATTTTTCCCACAATATGTTCCTCTGAGCCACCCAGGGCTTCTGTCATGCTACACTTAAAAATGTTTTATTATTAGACATAGAGCTGACATTCGATGTTAAGTTAGTTTCAGGTGTACAACATAGTGATTTGACAATTCTGTACATTATTCAGTGCTCAACCATGGTAACTGTACCATCACTTGTCACCATACAGACTCATTACAGTATTAATTGACGATATTCCCAATGCTGTACTTTTCATCTCCAAATGAGAACAGGAGATTATTTTATTTATTTTATAACAGGAAATTTGTACTTCTTAATCCCCTTCACCTGTTTCACCCATCCCCCATCCACCTTCCCCGCCATGACCGCCAGTTTGTTCTTTGTATTTAAGAGTCTGTTTCTGTTTTTCTGTTTGTTCGCTTGTTTTATTTTTTAGATTCCATATAGAAGTGAAATCATGTGGTATTTGCCTTTCTCAGTCTGACTTATTTCACTTAACCTAATATCCTCTAGGTCCAGCCATGTAGTCACAAATGGCAAGATCTCATTCTTTTTTATAACTGGGTAATGTTCCATTGCATATACATACCATATCTTTACCCATTCATCCATCAGTGAACACTTGGACTGTTTCCATATCCTGGCTATTGTAAATAATACTGCAATAAACCTAGGAGTGTGTTTATCTTTTTGAATCAAGTGTTTTTATTTCCTTTGGGTAAATACCAAGTACTAGAATTGCTGAAGCATAGGGTAGTTCTATTTTTAATTTTTTGAGGAACCTCCATACTGTTTTCCACAGTGGTCGCACCAATTTACGTTCCCACTAACAGTGCACAAGGGTTCCTTTTTCTCCACATCCTGGCCAACACTTGTTCTGTCTTGTCTTTTTAATACTAGCCATTCTGACAGGTATAAGGTGATAGATCTCCCTGTGGTTCTGATTTCATTTTCCTGATGATGAGTGATACTGAACATCTTTTCACATGTCTGTTGGACATCTGTATGTATTTTTTGGAAAATGTCTATTTAGGTCCTCTGCACATTTTCCAATTGGATGTTGGGGTTTGGAGGGGGTTGGTGTTCTATACATCTTTTGGTTGTTCATCCTTTATTATATTTATCCCTCACCACTATTTTCTCCCATTCCGTAGGTTCCCTTTTGGTTCTGTTGTTGGTTTCCTTTACTGCGCAAAAGCTTTTTATTTTGATGTAGTCCTGGTAGTTTATTTTTATTTTTGTTTCCCTTGCCTAAGCAGATATATCCACCAATATGTTGCTAAACCCACTCTCCAAGAGATCTTTTAGGAGTTTTATGGTTTCAGGTCTCTCATTCGTTCATTCATTCATTTATTTTAAGTAGTCTCTACACCCAATGTGGGACTTGAACTCACAACCTTAAGATCAAGAGTCGTATGCTCTACAGACAGAACCAACAAGGCACCCCTCAGATCTCACATTTAGATCTTTAGTCCATTTTGAGTTTCTTTATGGGTACGGTAAAAGAATGTGGTCTAGTTTCATCCTTTTGCCTATAGCCATCCACTCTTCCCAACACTGTTTCTGAGGAGACTTTTTCCTGTTACATATTCTTGCCTCCTTTGTCGAAGATTAATTGACCGTATAACTGTGGGTTTATTTTTGGGCTCTCTATCCTGTTTCCATTGATTTATGTCTCATTTTTCTGCCAGTACCTTACCGTTTTGATTACTATAGCTTTGTAGTGTATCTTGAAATCTGAGATACTAATACCTCCAGCTTTGTTCCCCTTCCTCAAGATTGCTTTGCACACTGCACTTCCTATAAAAGTACTCTGAGGTCGTCCAAGTTGCCACCCTTTCATTCTGCATGGTTTGATGCTGGTGGGGTTTTGTTTTTATTCTTTTGCCTTACCCCAGATTTTCGTATAGTAACCAGTTTATTTTCCTTCTTCAAATGGTCCTCAAAAGGCCTGTGGCTTGGTGTGCCAAGGGATATAGACAATCGGGTGTGCCCTAGGAATAGACACCAGATGGCACCTGTACAGGATTCCTACCTGCTCAGCTCCAACTATAAGCTCCTGACGTTAGAGATATGAAGGAAAATGGGAGGGGAGGGGCATCTTAGAATCCATAAAATATGATGTATTGCTTCCTGTTTGTACTTCTACAATTTTTGAGTTTCCAAATGGCCAGGCTGCCACAGGGAACAAAAATGAACAGCAGTCCTAAGGTGGCAGAGACCGACCTGGCCAGCCCCGTATTGCACAGGCTATGTGTTGCTGGATCAATATGAATGGAGAAAGTCAGGGCGGCTACCGCTTCTCCCTACATTGCCTTCATCACCCACAAGGAAGGAGCCAGAGCCAAGGAGAATCTCCTGGAACTGAAACAGGGGAGGGGGGAAGAGAAAGAGCTGAACCATGACCAACATATGGCGGAGAAGGTTGGAGGCAAATGTGCATGGCACACTGTGTGTGACATTTGGAGTCCTAGCTGACATAGAAGCTTAAGTATCCAACCTTGCTCAAACTGATTTTATACATGAATGTATCTCCGAGTCAACCCAGAGATGCAGAGAATGAAATAGGGCAATACAGACAGCTGAGTAAAGTGATAGGAGAGGAATTGAGAAGGAAGTTGAATGTTAAATTTCGTAAGACTGGATTTTATATTGAGTGAAGTGGGGAGCCAATGGAGATCTTAGAGCAGAGAAGTAACAGGATCTGACTTGTGTCTTCAATGGATTGCTTTAACTGCTGAGTGGAAAATAAACCAGAACAGAGCGAAGATAGAATCCAGAGGACCAGATAGGATACTATTATAATAACCCAGGCTATAGAAGATGGTGTTTTGGACCAGGAGAACTGGTGAGATTTAGAATATATTTCGAAGATAGAATCCACAGCTTTTACCAAAGAATTAAACGTGGGCAGTGAGAGAAAGAGATGAATTAAGAATGACTCCACAGTTTTCTGTTTGAGCTACTGCAAGAGCAGCAGAGTTGGAGAAGAATAAGAGCTTCATTTTGAACATGTTGGGTTTAACTCATCTAGGTAGATCTGGAAAGCAGGCAGTGGAAGAAAGTTCAAGATCCAGGTCTGGACTGGAGGTAGAAATGTGGAGTCATCAGTAGATAGATGATAGAAGATGGACAGTCACCAGGGACTTAGTATAGACAGAGGAGAAGTCTGGGGATGGGTCCTGGAACACATTCAGATTTAGAGATAGGGGAAATGAGAAGATACTCCAAGTGGAGGGGCTTGTCCTCACTCAGAAGGAAATAGAGTAAGGGGCTCATCCAGGTAAACTTAGTGGGAGACTGTGGGTCTTTCTCTACCGATTTGATTTTCTTTTAAAGATTTATTTGAGAGAGAGAGAGAGAGAGCACATACACGCAGGGGGAAGAGGCAGAAGAGGGAATCTCAAGCAGATTCCCCACTCAGTAGGGAACCTGACATGGGACTCGATCCCACGACCCCGAGCCAAGAGTCAGACACTTAACCATTCAGCCACCTGCCCAATTTGCTTTTCTCAGTGAAGTCATCAGAAGGGTCATCAGCTGTATCTGACGGAAGGTGTTCAGCTCTCACTCTGAACAAAATGGCGGTACATTAGAACCACCGGGAGAATTTGAAAAGCACACTCATATCCAGACCCTGTTCTACACCAATTCGATCCGATTCTCCAGAGGTGGGCACTCCGGTGGTTTAAAAAGCCTTCCAGGTGATTCAAAAGTGTGGCCAGAGTTGAGAATCCCTGGCTTAAGGGTTGCAGGAAAGAAGATGTGGAATAATCCAAATATTTCACAAGGAGAGTGGAGATTCTGTCAGGCAGAGAAACAGACTTGGATTTGTGGTTGAGAATTTAATGTGAAACCTGCCAGCTTGCTTGCATTTCTCTCCAACTACATTCAGCTGCCAGGGGCAGACGGGGGGTGGACAAAGGGTTGGGTGTTTTGTTTTTTCTTTTTACCAAGGTGGGGGTTTATCAGTTATGTATGATAGGGGTGAGAGTATCACGCAGTGATTATCACGAAGGGACCAGACTCTGTGCCAGCTGAGGAGGCCTGCAACAATTTGGGGGAAGGATCAAGGGCCCTTGAAAAGGAAGCAGGTAAATGGCTTCTTCTGAGTGGCTTAGATAATTAATATTTCCTTGAAATAATTTAGTGCAGCCAGACCCCTGCAAAGCAGCACAAACAACCCTGATGAGTGCTTCAACCTACCTTTTCTTCCTGGGGATTCAATCAATTGCTTTCAACAAGTGAACATTGTGAGCTATTTAGAGCAAGGGAAAAAAATACATATTGGAAGTTAGTTGGGTTTTTTTGGGTTTTTTTTTTTTTTTAAGATTTTTTTTACTTGACAGAGACACAGCGAGAAAAGGAACACAAGCGGGAGGAGTGAGAGAGGGAGAAGCAGGCTCCCTGCTGAGTAGGGAGCCCAATGCGGGACTCGATCCCAGGACCCTGGGATCATGACCCGAGCCGAAGGCAGATGCTTAACAGTTGAGGCACCCAGGGGCCCCTGGAAGTATCTTTGGCCGGGATGCATATACACAGAGTAATACCCTGTGAGGTATTACTCACTATACTCACACCCCGCCCCCTGCCCCAATTAGCTTTTTACTTTCTTAGAAAATGGGATTTTGTACATCTGTGCCTTTTTTCTGTCCCCTTGCAGATACTTTCCCTCTTGAAGCACACCCAATCCCGGACCCCTCTTCTCCAATAAAAGAAAGGGATCTGAATACTGTCCCTAAAGTTTGTTCGCATTTAAAGGAGAAACAGTCCTGGGCAGTTTTTTTACACAAAAGAGTGGATTGCTCAGTGCTAGAAACTCAGGTATTCTAAGAAACCCGGGAGAGATATTCCCAGCTAGAAGGGGGACCTTCTCAGCATTTCTAAATTCACATTGGTAGATTATTGAACGGATATACTATTGTAGACTTAGTGTTAAAGCCACATCTGTCCCTCAGTTTTCTTGCAGTGACAACGATGGCTCTTCCAAGATTGTCTGTGAAAGGCTGGGCACCTGCGAAACCACACATTGTACCTGAGCCATCACCTAAGTAGAATGTAATCTGCCTCCCAATCGTAGGAGAAAAAAAATAGGGAATCACAAGAAGAAACACTCACGTCAGGGTTTTCATCAAATTTAGTGCACCTTCTCACCATTTATCTTCATTTGCAGTAATTTTTTTTATAAACCCTATGTTGAAATGCCCTTGGTTACAATGAGCAACTCAATTATCAGAAAACCATGAACCTCCGACGTCTGTTCTAATTACTAAAGCAGAAGAGCAGACAGGATTTAGAAAATTTTCAGCAAGGCTTTCCACTTTTTTCTAATCCGGTCAACATAGATACCACTTTCCCATAACATTGTAAGCAGTTGGTATATTTCAGAGCTATCATTTGGTTCTTGATAGAAGGCTAAAAGTTGGAGGTCCGTAAAAATGATAATCAACTTTTACGTGTGCCTTCTATGGGCCACGAACTGTGTTAAATGGACAGCATCTAATTTAGTCCTCAAAACAAGCCCTGTGAGGCATTACTCGCTATACTCACTCTAAGGGTGGCAAAGCTGAAGCTTCAAGAGGTAAACTGAGGGGCACCTGGGTGACTCAGTGGGTTAAGCCTCTGCCTTTGGCTCAGGTCACCATCTCAGGGTCCTGCAGGGAGCCTGCTTCCCCCTCTCTCTCCGCCTGCCTCTCTGCCTGCTTGTGCTCTCTCTCTCTCTGTCAAATAAATAAATAAAATCTAAAAAAAAAAAAAAAAATGGTGAGCTCAGTTTTCCAAGTTCATACAGTTCGTATATGATAGAATCAGGACTTGAACTCAGTCTAATGCCAGGTTAGACCCTTAGTGGCAGCTACTGTAGTTTTTTGATTGTCACCTGCTCCGTCCCCCCGCCCCCCTCACCACCTCCATCTCATTCCCATTTAGGGATAACCAGCAATACCTAAGTGATAGTGGCTTTATTTAATTATTTAAATTATTATTAAATTTTTAAATTATTAAATTATTAAATAATTATTAAATAACCGGATTTAATTATTTATATCCAGGGAGGAAGAGCTGCCTCCTGCATTCTGCTTCAGCTCTTTCCCCTGCCCAGGAAAACACCCATCCTTCAAGCCATCAGGATTAATTGTTGTTCAGGGTTGAATTAAGAGGCAGGGATCACACACAGTTTACTGTGTCATGCATATTTCTTTCAGAATACCTACGTACCGTTTGCTTGGAGATGAGAAGAAATTATGGGGGGGGGATGTTAAGAGGGACTCCCAGAAGTACTTCTGGGCCAGTCATGATCACTGGCCTTCATGATACTGTTGGAGTCATCTTACGGGTTCTTGAAATGTGTGCCCTAGGATGACTTGGCCCCTCCTAGTAATCAGAAGTTCCCAGGACAGGTCGACATGTTACTTCATTTGCTATGATTCTGCGGGTTGAGTGTATCTATCAGCCATTTTCTGAAAATGCTATCATGGGGCAGGAGCAAGGAGATGACTGGGGACGGACAGAAGTGGATCCGGGGAGAGGGAGCCTATGCCATTTGTATGAAGGAGAAGCCCGTTCTTATTGGTGATGGGAGTTTCCCTTCTGCTCGGACTCCTGCCCAGCCAGGACCAAAGGGGTGCCTCCTCTGGGCAACAACAGGTCTCTTTCTTTCTAAATCCTCTTTTTGGGGCCAAAAAGAGAGACTAATCGAGACTTCCCTTCTTTTCATCTTTTCAGCTTTTTCATCCGGGCCAAAGACACTCAAACACCCTACCCCCCGCCCCAATTTGGGCTGCTAGACTAAGGCCCCAGGCCACATACTGGGTATATGACCTCAGGCCCAGTGATTGGACTTCACTGAACCTCCATTGTAACATCTGCAAGGGAGGGATGTTGTGAGGATTAATTAAGACAATGTTATTGGTTCACATGGAGTCTAGGAAGATCTCTGGATGGAAATGGGTTCCATCTTACCAAAATAGAGGACAAAACAGCATTTTACTTTTTTTTACTTATTATTTTACTTAATAAGCATTTACTTATTTTTTTTAAATAAAGTGTTCCCTTTTTTTATATATATATTTTATTTATGTGACAGAGGACAGAGAGAGCAGGAACACAAGCAGGGGAGTGGGAGAGGGAGAAGCAGGCTTCCCATTGAGCAGAGAGCCCAATGCGGGGCTCAATCCCAAGACCCTGGGATCATGACCTGAGCCGAAGGCAGCAGCTTAACCGACTGAGCCTCCCAGGCGCCCCACAAAACAGCATTTTAAATGATATTTTTATTTTATATGTATATATGTAAACATAGAATTCAATGTATACACATAAATATAATACATAAACACATTTGATCTATATTTATGTTTATCCTACGATGCGGCACCACCCTCCTGAGCAGTGCAAGGGGGTTTTACCGAGAATCGCCAAATGGCTTGACCCCGATGAAAGGCTTTTTAAGAGAAAGCCTCAAGTTGGGAAGGGTTTGACAAATACTGAGAAAAACCAAATTAATACTGAAAAAACACTGTCCAACCACAGCTATAAACCGGTTAGACATATTTCTTTAATTTTGACTTTAGTCTCCAAAGCCTAAAGGTCCCTGGGGAAAGGGGGCGGAGGGAGACACACACCCAGCTTCCCTGTGGGCCAGCTTTGTGGTTGGGCACAGCCCTGCCCGCAGAGGGACCGCCCCCATCCAGGACAGAGGGCCCCCTCCCATAAGGCCCGGCCCTCAAAAGCCGCACCCTGGAGGTCCCAACCCCCGAAGCACCCCCCCTCAAGGATCCACCCCCAGAAGGGCTCCAGAGTGAATTCAATGCGCTGCTCTTACTGTCTGGGAATTCTTCAATTTTATTTGTGAACTTGTGTCTTATGAGTGAAGTGGATGTGGATGCGACAGTGGAGCACGTGCGTGAGCGGAGGGGACAGCCCACTATGGGTGCCCACCCTTTCACCTCCTCATTTTCATATACTGCTCGCCCTGCCCGGTGAGCGCCGCACTGAAGTGGACACCCCGTGCGTGGTGTTCAGTGAGACCAGCTGAGCACGTGACATCTATGACCGAGTCAACAAGAGCACGCTTTCCCTACAGACCAGAGCTTGCCTTGAGCACCCGCAGAAGGCAGTGGTCTCTTGTGAACAGCCCAGAGCCTGGTCCTACCCTTTCTTGCTCATGTCCCCTCCCTGTGTTAGCCAAGCCTTGTAAGTGGTGACTTAGAAGGGAAGGGAAAGAAAGACAGCCCACGGCTCCTGGTCCTTTGAAGTTCCTTACTCATCAGTAAGCCGAGGGCAGGAGGGTCTGTGGAACATGCCTGAGTCCCCAGGTGAGATAACGACAGCCGAGCTGGCCTTGTGCAGGATTTCCACTGTTCTGATAAGAAGAGGGCACATGGGCGTGCCCAGCGGTAGAGTCCACGCGTGAATTATTTAAAACTGGCATTGCACCATTAGAAGATGAATGGCAAAATTCATGCCCATAATTACATTTTAAAATTTTTATTTGCTTAGAATGACATTAAATGCAAATAGAAAACAGCAGCCATGACACATCAGAAGAGAGACAATGGAGGAAATGAGCTTTCTATTTTGGTACCTTTAACAACACTTTCTCCATGCGTTTGCCCAAAGGGCCCTATATCTTCATTTTGCATCGGGCTTGCAAATTATGTGGCCAGCCCTGGGAACAGCTGTGCCGTGTCTAATTGACCCAGTGGGGTAAATGGCATGAGCCTCCCACCCTGATACAATAGTATCACACAAGCCCCTCGAGCCGAAACAGAACTTTATTTATTTGTTTATTTTTTATTTATTTGACAGAGGATAGAGATCACAAGCAGGCAGAGAGGCAGGCAGAGAGAGAGGGGGAAAGCAGGCTCCCTGCTGAGCAGAGAGCCTGATGCGGGGCTCGATCCCAGGACCCTGAGATGAAGGCAGAGGCTTAACCCACTGAGCCACCCAGGCACCCCCGAAACAGAACTTTGGGATAAAGCTTGGGAGGAGGTCCTCAAACTTCTGAGTCATGGGCTGCTGTAAACAAAATATCGACAGTCGGGTGGCTTAGGCAACATGCAATTTATTTTCTCATAGTTCTGGATGCTGGAAGTCCAAGATCAAGGTGTCAGTAGGGTTTGATTCCTCAAAGGCCTCTCTCCTTGGCTTGTAGGTAGCTGTCTTCTCCCTGTGTCTTCAAATGATTATCCTTCTGTGTGTATTGTCTGTGTCCCAATCTCTTGGGGCTTCTTCCCATAAGCACACCAGTCATGTTGGCTTACGGCCCACCCCCAATGAGCTCCTTTTCCCTTAATCACCTCTTTAAAAATCCTGTCTCTGAATACTGTCACATTCTGAGGTGCTGGGTATTAGGATGTCAACATAGGAATTTGGGGATAGCCAACTGAGCCCGTAACAATAGTCAAAACCGGATCTGAAACTGAAATTTAGACACATTTAAAAATGCTTAAAGTATATATATTTTTGGTGGTAGGTTGAGAGGTATTTGAACCTTTGAGGGAAACATCCTTTGGAATGACCAACGAGAGCTTCTGTGTCATTCCCCACATCCACAATTAAAACAAACTCCAGAACTTTCCAATTTGGAATTTGGCCGTTTTGTGCTCAGTGGCAACCAAAACCTGCCTAGGGCTTTTCTTTTGTTTTGGCAGAAAAGTACGAGGCAGAGAACATGAGCTTTTAGACATCTTGCTGCTGCTTGGTTTAATCACACTCTACTGAGTTGCCTGAAACTAATTAAGCTCTTGGCTCCTTACAGGGGAGATGATGTTCATTACATGTCATTGGCCACAATGTTCCTTTTTTATTATCGTTAGCATTTGTGTTATTTTTCAGTATAAGTGACAAGCTTTATCTTAGCTCGGGCTGCTGAACAAGAGCCCCGTAGCCTGGGTGCTTTGAACAAAAGATATTTCTCACAGTTTTGGAGCCTGGGAAGTCTACAATCAAGACCCTGGAAGATTCCAGGTCTGTTCAAGGGCCCACTTCCTGGGTCGCAGATGACCATCTCCTCCCTGTAACCTCACAAGGTGGGGGAGGGGAGGGATCTCTGTGGGGTCTCTCTTATGGAGACACTTATCTCGCCCGTGAGGGCTCTGCCTTCATAACCTAAGCATCTCCTGAAGACCCCATCTCCTAGTAATGTCCCTTTGGACATTAGGTTTTCAACATATAAATTCTGGAGGGATACATTCTGTCTCTAGCAGGCTTCACCAAGCATCTTCTATGTCCAAGGCACTATTTTTTGGCAAAATTAATCATCTCCTACACATCCTTTGAAGCGAGAGTGTTTCTGCACTTTGCCTTCCTTTAGAACTTTTCTCCAGGGAGGATCCTAAAAAGTTCAGAAAAGACTCAGAAGGAACCCGCTGGTTAGCTCATTCCTCACCGTAGAGCAGAATTCATTTTGAAACAGGTTAATCTTAGAAATCCAGGCAAAGAGACCTCACTAGAAAGTCATCTCAAATGATGAGTTTTGTTAGTATGAATAATGGTAACTATATGATCAACAGAACAACTTTTTGTGACAGGCCTACCATGTGACGGGCCTACTATGTGCCGGTACCTCAGAGCGCCTGGGTCGAATCATCTCGTGATCCTTCCAACAGCCCACTGAGGGTCACGCTGTCTTCTCCTCCACTTTATAGATGAGCACTCAGTCTTAGCCAGAAATCACACAACTATCCCAAAGCCATATTGCTAACTGAGGGGCCAGCTGGGATCTACGCCCACTCTGGTTCCAGAGCCTGTGATTGCAAACGTGGGCTGCACTAGGTGTTCAGAACCAACGACTGCTCATGGAGGTGACACAGAAAACCCATGAGACCCACCCTCTTCCCTAAGGTAATCCCCATACAGCCTGCAGCGATGGCCCAAGTCAGGGATTCGAGCTGGGTGCCGCACAGGGCGTATTTCAGGGAGGAGATGTGGCGGTAAAGGGGGTCATGCCCAGAGGAAGGGAAGGAAGGAAGACTTGGGGAAATATCTGGGGGCCTGGAGCAGTGATCTCCAAACACTTATTACTGTGCACCTCTCTTTCACGAAAATAAACAAATAAATAAATATTTTTGAGGACATACCACCAACGTAAGCCAATTTTTGATAAATTATAGACTCTACTACTGTACTAGATTATTATGTGCATTATATGACATTCAAAAGATAAGCATTTAAAGGGATGACATGAAATACAAATAAAACTTGTAGTATTTTCTTCCTGCCCCTTACTGGACTGTTTCTCAAACTCCCTTTGGAGAAGGGGCAGACGGAGAAGGAGAGAAGGAGACTCCGCACTGAGCGCAGAGCCCATACTGGGGCTCAATCCCATGACCCTGAGAACATGACCTGAGCCGAAATCATGAGTCAGATGCTCAACCGACTGAGATAACCAAGTGCCCTGGAGAAGACTTTTTAAGAGAGAGATAGGACACTTGGATTTGTACCATTAATTCCTAGGATTAATCTTTAAAAGTGGGAAGACAGAGATGGCTTTTTTAAAATTTTTTTAAGGTTTTCTATATTTATTCATGAGAGACAGAGGGGGAGGCAGAGGCAGAGAAAGAAGCAGGCTCCATGTGGAGCAAGGAGACCAGTGTGGGACTAGATCCCAGGACCTGGGATCATGACCGGAGCTGAAGGTAGACATTTAGCCGACCGAGCCACCCAGGTGCCCTAGAGATGTTTCTTTTTTTTTTTTTTTTTTTTTTTAAAGATTTTATTTATTTGACAGAGAGAAACACAGCGAGAGAGGGAACACAAGCAGAGGGAACGGTAGCGGGAGAAGCAGGCCTCCCGCCGAGCAGAGAGCCCGATGCGGGGCTCGATCCCAGGACCCTGAGATCATGACCTGGGCCGAAGGCAGACGCTTAACAACTGAGCCACCCAGGCGCCCCTGTTTCTTTTGTTTTGTTTTGTTTTGTTTCCAGACATACACTGTAACTATTAAAAAATACAGGGGCTGTCAGTTCCTGCTCTACCAATCTGAGATTCATCCACCAGAGTCTGAGAGTACAGCTCTAGGACCAGACCTCTCATCCCAGACTTGCCAACACAAAGCTTTAAAAATAGCTTTCATGGGGCTCCCCAGTGGCTCAATGGGTTAAGCCTCTGCCTTCGGCTCAGGTCATGATCTCAGGGTCCAGGGATCGAGCCCCGCATCGGGTTCTCCGCTCAGCAGGGATCCTGCTTCCCTCTCTCTCTCTGCCTGCCTCTCTGCCTGCTTGTGATCTCTCTCTGTCAAATAAATAAATGGAATCTTTTTTAAAAAAAATAGATTTCATTCAAAATCGATATCATCACAAAATTCTTTTATCCATCAGCCAGCCCTCCGAAAATCAAAGTCAGTGTTTGCAGCCTCCTTCCAAATTAACAATACTGATAAACCAAAACTGAAAACCTTCAGGGGAAAATACTGAACTTTACTGGGAGGATGAAGCAGAATCGTAGCCTATGGCAACAAAACGAGTTTTAGAGAGCTGTTGGTCACCCAGAGGGCTCAAGGTAGAGAAAAAAACCAAAAGGAGGTAGTGACCCCAAATTGTCCGAGTCGTGTAATTTGACCCAGGAACTTCCGGGTGGAGAGGAGAGAGCAGGTGTGAGGGCAGAGCAAAAAAGGGAATGAGAAGTCCATACACGTGTGTGAGGAGCTCTTCTCCCATCTCCAGTGGGGGAGGAAGAGCTTGGGTTTACTGCAGGAAGCATGACGATGAGTTGGTGAGGTAGGTTGAGTAGATGTGTGGACACCTGAAAAAGCCAGGGAAGGGGGCTCCCCAGCCGTCTTGTCAGTGTCTTGTTGAAAACTTGTCATGTGCAAGGCTCTCTTAATGGGGTGCCCAGCGAATTGATGTACCTATCAGACTTCCGGCCGCCACTTCCGGCCGAGCACTTCCGCCACTGCTCCGGTGGTCCACGGCACAGTGTCCCGCAACCAAGGGAATGTCCTTAGCATTACAGACAACTTTCTATCTTTATTATTTTGCAAATTAAAAAAATATATATATATTATTAATTTGTTGACTCCAAAGAGGCAATTTATTGCTTATCATGACAATTTTTTGATAGAGGACACAAAACTGCCTTCTTTGTTCTGAAAATCAGTATGTTACACCAATTTTCTGAAAGATGGAAATGAAGTACTTCCTTCCAGCAGGGTCGGGACACAAGCGTACCCTATGTATTGGTTTCGCAATAGGGCCCATTTATAGAATGTACATGTTTCTCAATAGAGAAGACACTTGCTCACGCTCACGTGGAGAACATTCCCAAACCAGGTGGCAGATGAAACCTTCACTCTTACTGGCAAGGGGTAACGAAGAGTTTTTCTACAAAATGATATGTGGTCACGGAAGGAATCAGCGCTACAGTTTGTGGCTCTAAGAGATGGCGGATGCCCAGACAAAGTTGTGATTTTTGCAGAGGAAGCAGGCTTGGAAGAGATAGCAAAAAAAAGTTAGAGAGCCCTCAAAATCTCCTCCTGTGGGATTATTGGCCACTGCACTTGAAAAAGGCTATGGTGAAGACGTGAAAGAGCATCAGATCAAACCCCTGGACACTGGAGGTTGAAACTGACATGAGCAGCACTACCTCTATTCTTGCCCTAAGGCGTAGGATGACAAGCTTTGCTTTTTCAATGCGGCCTCATGTCTCTACAGCGCCCTGTAAAGAAATTTATACAAATAAATGCTGAGAGTGTAACGTGTAAGTGGAGCCCCCCTTGGCCATTTCTTCATCCTGCAGTTTCACCTACCTTCTCTGAAGATTTATCAGGAGCCAGGCATGTCTACCGTTAGAACTTCTTAAGTTTTGTCCACTCCGAGTGTCCACCTCCCTCGGTGAGTAGCGTTGCAGGAAATTGCCTTAAATTATTGCGAACTTCTGTCTGCATTTTCTCCATTAGATTCATTTGTTGATGTCTGTTATTTGCTGTGCTGTATGGCTAATGTACTATTGCATGCAAAGCCTACATGCTGCGGAATACAGAGCAAGCAGAGTAATTGTTAGGCGATCAGGAAACAATGTTGTAAGCATTTTATATCCCCTCATGCATTTGTTACTTACGGGTAGGCATTTCACTGTGTTCTAGTTTTGTCTTAGTAAATTGTTGGGGATTTTCTGTTGACATATAATATATAATAAATTTTCCCATTGAGGGGTGCCTGGGTGGCTCAGTGGGTTAAAGCCTCTGCCTTCAGCTCAGATCATGATCTCAGGGTCCTGGGATCGAGCCCCGCATCGGGCTCTCTGCTCAGCAGGGAGCCTGCTTCCCCCTCTCTCTCTGCCTGCCTCTCTGCCTGCTTGTGATCTCTCTCTCTCTGTCAAATAAATAAATAAAATCTTTAAAAATAAATAAATAAATTTTCCCGTTGAAAATAATGGGGCAAAGACTATTTTTGTTGTGATTCAGGGCATCTGAGTTTCAAGAATGGATTAACTAATTACTTGCATGTTTACAGATTCTTAGTCAAAGCACTTACAAAGTATGCAAAACACAAATACTAAATTTAGTGAAAAATAATTTGGGCCAGGAATACAACTGTGCTGCAAATGTGCGTAGAAAACACAATAGATTAAAGGGTGTTACTTAAAACATATTTAGGACATTTTATATTCCTCTTTCTGTACATTATTATTTTTTTATTTTGAGACAATCAAAAACTTAGATAATGAGGAGGATTCTTTTCCTAAACCATTTGAGAGTTCATTAATAATCTGAGTGCTCTATCACTCCTAGACACTATACTGGGATTTCCTACAAATGTGAATATTCTCCCACATAACCACATTGCAAGCATCAAAATCAGGAAACTTATGTGGATATATAACTATCATTTCATCCACAGATCCCCTTCACATTCTGGCAATTGTCCCAATAACCCATGATGAATGCATGCATTCACTTTCTGTCTTAGTCTCCCTCCGTCTGAAACAATGTTTCAGTCATTTCTTGACTTTGGTAAACCTGACCCTTTTGAAGATTACAGGCCAGTTATTTTCTGGAGCATTACTCAGTTTTAGTTGGCCTGATGTTTCCTCATGATTAGATCCAGGTTATGTCTCTTGACAGAAATAACACAGAAGTGACTCTGTGTTCTTCTCATTGCACCCTAGGCGGCATAGGATCTTGGTTTGTCCCATCATTGATGATGTTAATTTTGATCACCTGGTTATGGTAGACTGTTCTAGTCTTCACTGTGAAGTTATGCTTTTCCGTTTCAAAATTCGGAAGTGTTTAGTGGGTGGTATTTTAACACTATTTAAATATACCGGGGTGCCTGGGTGGCTCAGTGGGTTGGAGCCTCTGCCTTTGGCTCAGATGGTGATCCCAGGGTCCTGGGATCGAGCCTTGAATTGGGCTCTCTGCTCAGCGTGAGCCTGCTCCCCACCCCCCGCCTACTTGTAATCTCTCTCTGTCAAATAAATAAATAAAATCTTTAATAAATAAATAAATAAACAAACAAATAAATATACCATCCCTCACCCAACTTTTGATTTATTATTTATTTTAATATTTGTATGGGCATACATTTTCCTCTTTTAAATGGATTATATTCTGTTACCATTACTATTTATTGTGACAATTATATTGTCTCCAGTCTGACCAGTAGGGGCCCCTTCAAACTGACTTCTGTCTCCTTTTGACAAGTACTCATCATTCTTTGAACACTATAACAAGATGTTCCAAGTTTATCTCATACTTTTCCTACCCTAGCATCGGTTAACTTCTCTTGGTTCTTTTAAGTGGAAAAGGGAATTTAGAAGCCAAGATCTGAACCCTAGGTGTGCTCATTGCCATTAAGATGTCACTGTTTCCAAGCAAGTTAGTGAACAGTACAGTATTAAATATAAATGTATGTGTATGTGCACACACACGTGTTTGGGAGCATACTTACACACATTTCAATATGTGTTTACTTTTATGTATCTATGTATTTTGGGCTTGAGTTCATACAATTATTTTCAATCCTAATCCAATATACAGGTCTAATTCAAGCTCTTTTCCCCCTTCCATATTTGTAACTTACTCCAAATGTAAGAATCCTGGCTCCCATTACCCTTAATATGCTTACACAATTTGACCAGTTCCCCTGTACATACCCAAACTGCACCTCTCCCTCCAGATTCCCACCTCACTTCACACTGGCTCAGATTCTTTGTGCTGCGCTGCCCACTCATGTGGACACTCTTCTGTTCAGACCCTGATGATCAGCTGGGCTTCCCCTCTGTGGGGATTCCCTCTTTATTCCAGGCAGGCTCTGACTCCCAGCACTGGGCTGGGAGTTAGTATCCAAAATACATAAAGGGTTAGTATCCAAAATACATAAAAAATGTACACAACCAAACACACACACACAAAAAAACAAATATTAAAATATTTTTATATTTTAAAATAATTTAATAAAAATTATTAAAAATGGGCAGAAGACATGAACAGACATTTCTTCAAAGACAACATACAGGGCACCTGGATGGCTCAGTGGTTAAAGCCTCTGCCTTCGACTAGGGTCATGATCTCAGGGTCCTGGGATCGAGTCCCACATTGGGCTCTCTGCTCGGCAGGGAGCCTGCATCCCCCCTCTCTCTCTGCCTGCCTCTCTGCCTACTTGTAATCTCTCTCTCTGTGTCAAAATAAATAAATAAAATCTTTAAAAAAAAGAAGAAGAAGAAGACATACAGATGGCCAACAGACATATAAAAAGATGCTCAACATCACTCATCCTCAGGGAAACGCAAATCAAAACCACAATAATAGGTCATCTCACATCTGCCCGAATGGCTAAATTCTAAAACATTAAGAAACAGCAAGTAATGGTGAGGGGATGTGGAGAAATAGGAGCCCTCGTGCACTGTTGGTGGGAATGCAAACTGATGCAATCACTGTGGAAAACAGCATGGAGATTCCTCAAAAATTCCTCAAAAAAAAAAAAAAAAAAATAGAGCTACCCTACGATTCAGCAATTGCACCACTGGGTATTTACCCAAAGGAAACAAAGACACTAATTCAAAGAGATACATGCACCCCTATGTTTATAGCAATATTATTTACGATGGCTAAAATATGGAAACAACCCAAGTGTCCATCAACTTGGTAATGGGTAATGAAGTACTCAATGAATAAGGAGGATGTGGTATAGATATAGATACAGATAAAGATACAGATATAGATATATACCATGTGGTGCGTATGTGTGTATATTTATATATGTGTATACACACACACACACACACACACACACACACACACACACATCATGGAATATTACCCAGCCATAAAAAATGGTATCTTGCCATTTGCAACAACGTGGGTGGAACTAGAGAAGATCATGCTAAGCAAAATATGTCAGTCAGAGAAAGACAAATACAATCTGATTTCATCTCATATGTGGAATTTAAAAAACAGAAAAATGAGGGATGCCTGGTTGGCTCAGTCAGTGAGGCGTCTGCCTTCGGCTCGGGTCATGATCTCAGGGTCCTAGGATCGAGTCCCACGTCAGGCTCCCTGCTCAGTGGAGAATCTGCTTCTCCCTCTGCCTGCTTCTCCCTCTGCTTGTGTTCTCTCTCTCCAACAAATAAATAAATAAAAATATTTAAAAATAAAAATAAATAAAATAAAAAACAGAACAATGAATAAAAGGGGGGAAATTAAAGAGAGACAACTCCCTCTCCAAAAAAACACACAAAAAACAAAACCCAGACTCTTA
>CM053617.1:9093828-9114447 GCA_028646535.1 Procyon lotor
CGCACCTGCTCTCTCTCTCTCTCTCTCTCTCTCTCTCAAAAAAAAAAAAAAAGACAGATTTAGATACTCAGCATCATGACCCCAGTGATTTAGATGCCATGTATCTGAGAATTATAATGAACATGTAGTGCTTTACGGTATAATCCATAAAAGAAATAGGACCTATATAAGCAATGGGATATCGCTGGTGTCAGATCAACACACGAGGAGCCACAAGCCTCAGGCTACTTACTGGAATCCAGTGTGTCATCTGTTAGTGTCTTTTAATGTATTTGCAACTATAGCTTATCAGACGCCTTGCGATATACGCCTGTAGCTCTCAGGATATATTTAACTTTGCCAATGTAGTTTCTCAGGATTCAAACTTATTTTCAAAGACGTGAGGCCTAAAATATCCCAAGGAAGGCAGTCAGATCTAGCAAGGATTTTTACAGAAAGCAAAGCATTGGGACAGCTGAGACGCGGAACCAGTGTGGCAATGTCACCACGAAAGCGAAGCATTGAGATGCAATTATTTTACAGTCTGGACAGGCTGAGCTTCTAGTTATCTGTGATTAAGTCTTCCGTGTCCTATAGTTTTACGCTTAATAATTAAATTTGCAAAATGTCTACAGATTGGTGTGATTTGGGTAATTATTATTATCGAGAAACAGTAATTTAGTAAATCTGGCTTTTTACTTCCGGAGAGGACATTCACCTCTTTTCCTGCAGGATGTCGTGGGAGTCCCTATGAACCTTGCGTCCTGGGCGAGCCCTCACAGCTTTCCTCCCCAGGAGTGGGGGCGTCCATACCAAACCTCTCACAGCCTTTAGGTTAAGAGGAGACTGATTTTGACCCGCCTAGTTTCAGCCTTCCTCAGTGTAGACAGGCTTCCCTCACCCCAGTTAGCCTAGGAAAATACCACTTACCCCTGGGTCATGAGCTTCCCTTGGGCTCCTTCCAGACCTCTTGGGCAGTTTGGGGGACCCTGGTCTCTGCCCCTAGATGACCCTATTCTTAGTTAGCAATTATACAGAAATATTCTTTTTTTAAGATTTTATTTATTTACTTGACAGAGAGAGACACAGCAAGAGAGGAAACACAATCGGGGGGAATGGTAGCGGGAGAAGCAGGCTTCCTGCGGAGCAGGGAGCCCGATGCGGGGCTTGATCCCAGGACCCTGGGATCATGACCTGAGCAGAAGGCAGATGCTTAACGACTAAGCCCCCCCACGTGCCCCAAGAACATTCCTTAAATGTCCTACAGGTCACGGCTCCAGCCTCTGTGGCTATGTCATCTCCACAGAGGGTTGCCTGGTTAAAAGTGGATTTCAGATACGGGACCTACTCGTGCTGGGACATTATTTATGGTTTATGTGAAATTCAAATTTGACGAGGCATCCTTTTGTTGTTGTTGCGGCCAGTTTGTTGGTAAATCTGGCAACCTTCTCTCCAGGGCACAGCAGAAGATGTGGGTAGCAGGGAGGCTTTAGAAATTCTGGGCAAGACTGTTAGATTCTGAGAAAGCGACCTGGCAGATGGGCTAAAGAGACACAGGGAAACGATAAAGCCTCTGTCCCATGGCTCTTAAGAGTTGTCTTCCTTTAGGCATAACCAGGTTTAAATTAGTTTAGAAGAACCCCTCCTGTTCTCTACAGGCCTTGGCTTCTTCATATGTAAAATCAGGAGGTTGGGACGTTGCATCCTTGAGAAGCCATGAAAAGGCCAAACCTCTCCCCCAAAACATGTCTGTGCCTAAAAATTAGGTACAATGTCAGAAAGTCACACCCCGGGGCGCCCGGGTGGCTCAGTGGGTTAAAGCCTCTGCCTTCGGCTCAGGGCATGATCTCAGGGTCCTGGAATCGAGCCCCGCATCGGGCTCTCTGCTCAGCGGGGAGCCCGCTTCCCCCTCTCTCTGCCTACTTGTGATCTCTCTCTCTTTGTCAAATGAATGAATAAAATCTTAAAAAAAAAGAAAAGAAAGTCATCCCCCCTTGAAGACCTTCCTTGGCCCTCAGTCGGGGTGTCCCAGACCAGATATCTACAGACCCTTCCAGCATGAAGAGGTCGTCATTCTGCGGCGCCCATCCTGCTTAAGGAATAAGAAGACGACCAGCCAAAGTAGAGAACCGTGAAACACCTCACATGTACCATCTTGGAACATTTGTGTTGGATGACATCAAAAGATTTTACGAATGTGAACTTGTTGGTTCCCACATCTCTGCTCACCTGGTAGGTCCTGAGTGGTTCTGTATTTGCTGTTTATAAGGGGAAACCGAATCATAGGAGAACACAAAGACTCATCACAATGGCAGAATTCTCTAGGCGCCCTATCTTCTTGGACCCCTCTTCTCCATCACTTTGGAAGGGAGAGGAGATCTGGGAAAAGGTGAGATTCTCTAGGATAGTGTGTGCAGAAGGATTCGGGCAAAACAACCTCAAGGTGACCAGCATGAGACTCCCAAGGCAGTCGTGAAGCCTGGAGAAAATTCTATTTGGGGATCATGGGAAAGAGAGAGCAAGGTCTTAGGAGGTTGTTATAAAATTAATTACACTCAGCAAGAGCTTGCATCTGTTGACTGCTTACTCTGAAGATAGTGTGCCTGGAACTTCAGACTTTCTTCTTTCGATCCCCACTTTATAGAAAAGGAAATCAGGCTCAGAAAAAGAAACTTGCCCAGGGTCACAGAGGCTTCGTGATATTCACCTTAATTCACAAAACACCCCATGTGGCACCGACGGGAAGGGAAGAGAGTAGGGTCCTGCGTCTCTATTCCTTATTCCAATGAGGTCCCGCGATGCCAGTCTACGAGGAAAACCCAAAGGTAGAAGGCAGATCTTGGGGCTCTGTCTGGCCACGTGTCTTGAGACTGCTGATTTAGGTGGAAGGGGACGCCAGCAGGCAAAACTGGGAAGGGGTGGGGTTTAACAGCTGTTTCTCGCGGGTTCCAGATGTGTGCACCTGCTCCCGGCCTCTGATCAAGTCTAATGGCGGAGAGCAGGTAAAGCAGACAGTGTTGTGGTTCCAGGTGAATAGAAACCCTCTGGGAGACGGACAGGGACTTCCCCGTGCCAAGAGGGTCACAGTCTCGGAGGGTGGAGCTGTCTCAGTTGGTCGCTTTTATATGCCCTCAGAAGCCAGATTGTAAGTATACCTCCGGTCAGCCCAGGGTCCCCCAGATTCTGAAATGTCACAGGTCCTCCCGCCGCATAGATTCTGCAGTTCTCAGAGGTGAGCTTGAAGTCCTCAGAACTGCCTGCCACCCCCTGCCTCCCAGAGCCCCGCCAGCGGTTCATTGCAGGTCCTGCGGGGCCGGGGGATGGGCCGGGGGGGGGGTGGCATTCTCGCTGCCCAACTGACAACTGACATCCTGTTCGCCTGCCACTTTGCCCCTCAGGGAGACGGATGAAGGAAGCCACATCAAAGATGTAATGATCACACAGGATCCCCAGAGCACGACTTCACTGGGACAGAAATCATTACATGGGTCAATAATGCAAAATCAACCAATAATTACTTTTATCGTCCACGATAGTAACAGCACCCACCCGATCATAACGTTTTGAAGACATTTACTTTGAGAATAAAAATGGCAGTTGTGAAAGTCTTTGTCAATGAGCCCCTTTTATCATTCACTGCCTTAAAAAAAGATCTGAAGGTTAGGGAATACACTGCAGAAATGACATTTAACCGTGCCATTATCTAAATTGATTGCATTTGACCCAGCTTTGCTTTGTGTCAAGGTCAAAAGTACTTGTGGTCTAATGGACTGAATTTTTCAATTTCCAAAAAGACAGAGGCATGCTCAGAAAATTGCCAGTGGGCACAAAAGATAGCCAAAACTTGGAACTGGGGGGAGTGAAGCAATAGGGGTGAAGACATACCTTTTGTTTTTAATAGCAAGACAGAGGATTACCAGTTTTAGAGCACTTACTCTGTGTCGGTTACTAAGATGATGAGTATACTGTATATACCTCGACTTGCTTCACCCTGACAAAAATTCTATCAGACAAGCATTATATTCTTCATATTGGGTGTGATCACTCACAAGAAGCTAAGAAATCTCCCAGATAGTAAGTGGGATTCTATTTCACCAGATTTCACTGCTTTCCAGAAGGAGGAGAAAAACCTTTTTTGACTAATATTTTATTTTATTTTTTTAAAGATTTTATTTATTTATTTGACAGAGACACAGAGAGGGAGAGGGAACTCAAGCAGGGGGAGTGGGAGAGGGAGAGGGAGAAGCAGGCTCCCCGCTGAGTCGGGGGCCCGATGTGGGGCTCGATCCCAGGACCCTGAGATCATGCCCTGAACCGAAGGCAGCCGCTTAACTGACTGAGTCATCCAGGTGCTCTGCATATTGCTTTTTACATCAGTGGTTTGTTTCTCTTCGTTGCCGAGTGCTAGCTAGTTCATTTAGGGATGTACCATAGCTTATCCATTCTCCTGTTGATGGACATTTGAGTCGTTCCCAGTTTCTGGCTGTTAGGAACAAGGTTGTTAGGAACACTTTTTTTTTTTTCTAATTTATTTATTTATTTATGTTTTGCTGAAGTATAATTAACATATAACTTTATATTAGTTTCAAGCATACAGCAGAGCGAATTCGACAACCGTCTATGTTATTCGGTGCTCACAGTGGTAAGTGTGGTCACCATCTGTGACCACACAACCTTATTACAGGACCATTGACCATGTTCCCTAGGCTGTACTTTTCAAATCTGTGACTTATCCATCCTATAAGTCTAAGTTTGTACCTCTTAATCCTCTTTATTTCTCCCATCCCCTCTTCTGCGTCTCCCTGGTGATCACCAGGTTGTTTTCTGTATGTAAGAGTCTGGGTTTGTTTGTTGAGTCCACCTACATCTGGTATTTGTCTTTCTCTGTCTGACTTATTTGTTATGAACATTCTTACACAGGACTTCTGGGCGGGGGGTGGGGTGGGGACATATATTTTCATTCCTTTTAGGTAAATGCCTAGGAGTAGGGTTGCTAGGACATAGGGTAGATGCTTGTTTAACTTTTCAAGGAACTGCCAATACATCTCCAAAATGTTGTACTCTTGGTTGAATACTAAGGAGCATTGAACAAATATTGACTGAGTACTAATAAAATGGAACAAAAGTCTCTGCTGTTGGGACAGCTAGTTGAGGAGAACACAATGGACTAAGAAGTTAAACATAAAATGTCAAATACGGATGAGTGCTGTAGAGAAAAATAAAGATCTAAGGAAGGAGGAAGCAACATCTGGCTTGGGCAAGATTCATATTACCTGTTGTCATTGGGGGGATAAAAGCAAAAATTGGATTCTGTTTCTCTTTTTTTTTTTTTTAGTATTTTATGTATTTATTTGATAGAGAGCTCACAAGTAGGCAGAGAGGCAGGCAGAGAGAGGAAGAAGCAGGCTCCCCACTGAGCAGAGAGCCCCGCAGGACTCCTAGATCACGACCCAAGCCGAAGACAGAGGCTCCAACCCACCAAACCACCCAGGCGCCCCTGGATTCTGTTTCCTTTATGACCTAGAAGTCAGCTCATTGGATTTTGCAACTGGGAGGTGGTTTGGTGACCTTGACAAGAAGAGTGTCAGTGAATCATAAGACCTCTTAGTTAGCTGAGAGTCATTCTTGTCCGTGGACCAGGGAAACAGCTTTAAACCGTGGTAGGTGAGCTGTGGGCCCTGGAGTCGGGCTGTCTGGGCTCAGCTCCTGGCTTGGTCACTTACTGAGTGCCCTTGGGCAAGTTATTACTTTCCATAAGTCTCAGTTTTCTTCTTTGCAAATAAAGACAATGATAAGAGCCCTAACTTCATAGGGCTACAAGGTCAAAGGAGATAATGCTCCTAAATTGCTTGGATGCAAAGATTGAAATGGGAGAAACAGTCAATTAACATTGGTTGTCATCATTTTTAAAGAGGAGACCTTTTTCTTTCTCACTTGACCTACCTGAGCATTGGATCCTCACGTCCTATTTTTCTCCAAGATGCCCACATATTCCTTGAAATCTGTATTCTTGTGTTCACGTCTGGCTTTGAATTGCTGCTTTGAGATCACTTGTGTTCTCTCTCCTATAACTCTTCTCCATGCTGACCCAGTGTGGAATTTACCCTGCTTTCCTTGATTTCCACCCTCCCCACCCCCCAGATCTTCATTTCGCCAAAAGCAATCAGGCAAAGCAGACATCACTGATGGACGGGAAGATGAGGAAAGGGTGAGAGCACCCAAAAGTCCTGGAAATGGCCCCCAACACCATGAGATCAGATTCTCCACCCTGGAGTCTAGTCCTTCTGGCACCAAACCACACTGTCCAGCCCCTCTCGGGTGTTTTCCTCCCTACTTCTCTTCTCCTCTCTGTTCTCAGCATTCCCCAGACCCTAAAATTCCCGTTCATTTCCCCTGAGAGCAGTTAAATGGCCCCCTGTGTTCTCTTGCTTTCTGAAGCCCCGCTCTCAGAGTCCAATCTCGGCCACCGAGCTTCTTATGGACAAAGACTCCTTCCTTCTCGGGAGAAAATTTTATAGCAGTTGTACTTGATAAACAACATTTGACCAATGGTAGCTCTTTTGTCCTCGTTATCCTCATGTGTGAAAGGAGATGTCTAATTTTGGATAGGGATTGGCATTTCCCCAGTCTGTCTGAGAGCCTGTGCTCTCTCAGAAGAGGTGATATCTCAGGGGCTTGACTTGGTTTTCTGACCAGTGGAAGAGAGATTTGGGGGTCTGTGAAGCTCTGCTTGTGACTTCGTCCCTCTTCTCCTTGTCTTGCGGGGACGAACCTCAGGGCGTGGTGCAGGGAGGGGCTGCTAAGAGCCTTGCCGGATAGGGGGAATTTTCTCTGACCTGCAGAAAGCTTGTTTCATCCCTGAACTGTGTTCTTGGGCTCTCAGCTTGCTTTTTGCATGTTTATTGCACTAAAGAAGACTTCAGGGTTTTCTTTATGCCTTTTAGCAAACTATATTCTGTTCCTTTGGTATTTTGCATTTGGAATTATGCCTTGAATTGCAGCTTAATTGTTCTTCTTTTACTTTACTTCTCTGTAATTGCCAAGCTTTCTAATTTTATTTTCTTTTAAAAATATCTTTTAAGGGCGCCTGGGTGGCTCAGTGGGTTAAAGCCTCTGCCTTCGGCTCAGGTCATTATCTCAGGGTCCTGGGATCGAGTCCCGCATCGGGCTGTCTGCTCAGCAGGGAGCCTGCTTCCCCCCCTCTCTCTGCCTGCCTCTCTGCCTACTTGTGATCTCTCTGTCAAATAAATAAATAAAATCTTTAAAAAAATATATCTTTTAAAAGTCCTCTTTCCTTACCACACACGCACACACAAACACACACACAACTTAGGTATAAATCTAACAGAATATATACAGGATCTGGATGAGAAAAACTACAAAGATCTAATGAAAGAGATCAAAGAACTAAATCAATGGAGAGTGCCTCCAGGGACATGATTTGGAAGACTCAATAGTGTCAAGATGTCAGTTCTTCCCAAGTGAATCAGTAAATTCAATATCATCCCAATCAAAATCCCAGCAAGCTATTTTGTGGATATTGACAAACTAACTCTAAAGTTTCAAACTGATGCGGGAAAGCAAAGACCCAGAATAGCCAAGACAATATTGAACAAAGTTAGCAGACTGACACTATGTGACTATAAGACTACTAACAATCAAGCTACAACAATCAAGACAGTATAGTACTGGTGAAAGAATAGACAAATAGATCCATGGATGAGAATAAAAAGCCCAGAAATAGAGCCACACATAGGCAACTGCTCTTTGACAAAGGAACAAAGACAATCCAGTGGGAAAGGATAATTTTTTCAATGAATATCACTGGAACACTGGACATGTTATGTAAGTAAATGAATATAGACACAAATCTCAGACTTTTCACAGAAATGAACTCAAAATGGATCTTAGACCTAAAAGTAAAACGCAAAGCTATTCAACTCACAAAAGGTAACAGGAGAAAATCTAGTTGATCTTGGGGTTGGCAATGGCTTATTAGATCAAAAAGCACAGTGAAAGAAAAAATTGATAAGTTGTGCTTCATTAAAATTAAAAGGCTTCTGCTCTGCGAAAGACACTGTTTAACAAATGAGAGACAAGCTACAGAGTAGGAGAAAATATTTGCAAAACACATATCTGAAAAGGAATGGTATCCAAAACATACAAACTCGACAACAAGAAAACAAACAACCCAACTTAAAAATAAGCAGAAGATCTGAACTTCACAAGATCTGAGCTTCACAGTGATGGCAAGTATGCGTATGAAAAGATGCTCCACATCATATGTCATCAGGCAATCGTGAATTAGAATGGCAACAACTTACCACTATATACCTACATACCAAGATCTGGCAAGGATGAGGGTCGACAGAATTTCCCATTCACGCCGGTAGGAATTCAAAATGGCACAGCCACTTTGGAAGATGGCTTGACAGTTTCTCACAAAATGAAACATACTCTTACCATATGATCCAGCAATTGTACTCCTTGGTATTTACCCAGTGAAGCTGAAAACTTATGTCAGAACAAAAACCACGGCAGGTACTACATGGGAGTGAACCCTAATGGATCTCAGCTTACAATAATGTATCAATATTGGCTCATCAGTTGTAACTAATGTACCACACTAACAAGGGAGGTTAGGAAAATAGGGGAAACCCGTGTTGGGGGAGGGCATGTTATGAGGGAATATATGGGAATTTCGGCTTTCTAACTCATTTTTCTGTAAACCTAAAATTGTCTTATATACTAGTTTCTTAGGGCAGTTGTAACCAAGTAAATTCTACTTACATATACTAGTTTCTTAGGGCAGCTGTAACCACCCGAGTGGCTTAAAGCTACAGAAATTTATTGTGTCACTATTCCGAAGGCTGGAAGTCAAAAATGAAGGTGTCGGTAGGGCCATGCTCCCTCTAAGACTCTGGGTGGGCTCCTTCCTTGCCTTGTTCTGGCTTCTGGGAAGTCCTGCTGGAAAGCTAACCATTCTTAGTGTTCTTAGCTTGCACCTGACCCATTTAACCTCTGCCTCCACAATCACATCCCTGGTTGCTATCATCTTCTCTCTGTGCATGTGATGTTTGGGTCCCAAGTTCCCCTTTTTAAAAGGACACTAGTCACATTGGATTCGGGCCCACCCTAATGCCTTCATCTTAATTCTATTTCCAAATAAGGTCACATTCAAAGGAACGGGAGACTCTCACACATCCTTCTGGGGGGACACAATGCAAATTGTAATGTGTCCTAAAAAATTAAGTGTGTTAATTTTTAAAAATCCTCTTTCCTTCTCTGGATAGAAGGAAAGTAGGGAGAGACAGGAAGAAGTAACTTTTCTAGCTTTGGCTTAATTCTCTGGCATAGATATTTGACTAGTAATACCTATAGATTCCAAGACTTGATGGTGAGGGGTGCTCAATCCGTTAATCATGTGATTTTATATCACTTGCAGTATTCCATTGAAGGAGAGGGAAAATAGTTAAGTCAAAAGGAAAGTGATCTAATTCTTTTATATGACATATCTAAAAAATGAAAAAAAGGCCCCCGAATATGAGTATCAATGTCTAGAAAGCAGCAAATAAAGCTTGTAGGTTTTTTTTTAATTTTTATTTATTTATTTGAGAGATGAAGAGAGACGGAGGGAGAGAGAGAACATGAGGGCAGAGGGGAAGAGGGAGATGGAGAAGCAGGCTCTCTGCTCAGGGAGGCTCCATCCTAGGACCCCGGGATCACAACCTGAGCTCAAGGCAGACACCTAACTAACTGAGCCACCTAGGTGCCCCCAAAACTTATAGAGTTTTTAAGACAATTATTTGTGTTTATGGCCTTTGGGCAAAGAAGTCAGGATTGGGGGAAGAGAGGACCCCGGTTTGTGGTTATGTACGTTATTGCATGGTACGCTGGCTGCTTAGCATTAACAAGGACACACCTCCCAAGTCAGAAATATCCCTCCGTTCCCAGCAGTGAGCTGTGATCTGGGCTTTAGTCATGTCTCGAATCTCATCAGATGGAGCAATGTCTCTAGGACAACACAAATCTGTCTGTGCTAGAGACGCGTGGCCACCTGCTGCCAGAATCCACTCCCCACCTCTTCCTTAACCCCGCTTTCCTTTGATCCAATGCCCCTGGTTAAAACCAGTCATCTCCCCTAACACCTGTGTAGCTGGGGGTTCTAGGAGACCGGACTCTGCTTGAGTCCCCGTTGGCAGTCCCTGAAAAGGACTGCCCTTCCCGAGTCAAAGAAAGGCTCTCCGGAATTCTTCCTCCCTGGTTGTGGACATTCTATCTGGAGGTTTAGCAGCCATCTCGTGACCATGACTAAGCAGCTCTCCCCTGCAGGAGAGCAGAGGAGAGAGAGAGAGAGAGAGAGAGAAAGAGAGAGAGAGAGAGAGAGAAGAAATCCAGAACACGATGGATGGATTCGTGGGGCCGCTGCTGCCCACCCCCTTTTCTCCTCCCTGCTTTCTCTCACAGTTTTATTTCTTGAAGAAACGAGATCGTTTGGCCTTTAGGATTTGCCACATTTGGGATTTTGCTAATTGCATCTCTGTGCTAACAGGATGATTCAACTTTGATCCTTGGGCAGGGTGGGAGGAATTAGTCCACGGAGGGCTGTATATTTTAATGCTTCCATCTTGAGACGCAGAGTATCTGCTTATCTGGGTCTGGGTGATATTAACAACCACTGATGATCATTACGGGTTCCAAAGATATGATATTCTAGTTTTATTATTCTTTCATTTATAAGCAGGGATAGAGGGAAAGCTTTTCTCATCAACTATTCATTTGGTCTGAGGAATAGGCCATACAAAAATGATCATGTAAATTCTGATTCTTTTTCATTATACATTACTTTAAAAAAAAAAAAAGACTTTATTACTTTGAGAGAGAGAGAGAGAGAGCATGAGCCGGAGCAGGGTAAGTGGGAGGAAGGAGAGGGGATAGACTACCACCCCGCTGAGTGGGAAGCCCAATGCGGGGCTCGATCCCAGGACCCTGAGATCATGACCTGAGCCGAAGGCAGAGGTTTTAACCCACTGAGCCACCCAGGTGCCCCCATAGCTAGTATTATTTTTAGTAATGTCCAAACCATCCTAAACTTGGGCCTGGGAACCACTTCAAGTGGATTCTGAGTCAACCCCATTAAGTATAATGTTTGTTGTACATTTTCTTACACCCTTCATTAGGTTGTGGAAGTTCCTTCCTCATTACAGTTTGCTGAGAGATTTGGTCATGATCAGAAACGAAGTTTTATCGAATGTACTTTCTGCATCTACAGAAATAATCATATGGTTTTTAATCCTTTATTACTGTGGTGAATTTCCTAAATCACTTTCCTAATGTTGAACCAGCCTTTTTAAAAATTCCAGGATAATTACTGTTCAGTATCATATTAGTTTCAGGTGTACAATACAGTGATTCAACAATTCTATATGTTACTCACGCTCCTCACAGTTTAGTGTACTCTTAATCTCCTTTATCTCTTTCGCACATCCCCGCCTCCCCTCTGGAAACACCAGTTTGTTCTCTGTGTTTTAAGAGCCTGCTTTTTGTTCATCTCTTTTTTCCTTGTTCATTTGTTTTGTTTCTTAAATTACACATGTAAGTGAAATTATATGGCATTCGTCTTTCTCCATCTGACTTAATTCACAGCATTATGCCCTCTAGAGCCATCCATGTCATTGCAAAGGGCAAGATCTCATCCTTTTTTATGGCTGAATAATATTCCACGCTGTATACATACTACATCATCGTTATCCATTCATCCATCGATGAACACTTGGGTTGCTTCTATATCTTGACTATTGTAAATAATGCTGCAATAAGCATATATAAGGGTGCATATATCTTCTTGAATTAGTGTTTTCATTTTCTTTGGGTAAATACCCAGTGGTGGTGAAAAGGGAAATCTGTTTTCTAAGGTGGCCGATCAGTCCAGCAGGGGAATCCCAGGCCTGGCCCCCGGGCTGCTCCAGGCTTTCCTTCCTGCCCCACCTGCCTCCGATGCAAGATTTGCTTGTGCTTGGGGCTCAGACCTTGGGAGACTGCTCTTCTCTGAGCCCGCCAGCGTTAAATAAACCTCCGATCCTCCAAGGTCTCCAAGTGCTGCTTGGTTCTTCCATCAGGATCCAGTCCAGGTTCTCTAACAGTGGAATTACTGTATTATATGATGATTCTATTTTTAATTGCTTGAGGAACCTCCATGCCGTCTTCTACAGTGGCTGCGCCAATTTGCATTCCTAACAGGGAATGAGGGCTCCTTTCGGACCCTGACCCTTCTCAACACTTGTTTGTTGTGTGTTGTTGTTTTTTTGTTTTTTTGGGTTTTTTTTGTGGTTTTTTGTTGCAGCCATTCTGACAGGTGTAAAGCGAAGTCTCATTGTGGTCTTCATTTGCCTTTCAGTCTCAGGGCTAGACCTTCTTGGTCACGATGCCTTCATCTTTTTATGTATTGCTGGCTTTCATTGTTCTGCTGAGGTTTTTTGCATTTACACTCACGAGTGAGATCAACTCACAATTTTACTTTTTCCTACTATTCTTATCAGGTTTTTGGTACCACGGTCCTACCAACCTCAAAAGGTGAGTTGGGGATTTTTTCTCTTTTTTTCTTTATATTATCTAGCAGTTATAGCACCTATTTCTTCCTGAATGTTTGGTAAAACTGCTGGTAAAGCCACCTGGGACTTAATATTTCTTTGAGCCAATATAGTTTCAAAAAACCATGGAGTCAATCTCTTTAATCATTTTAAGACTGTTCCTCTTTTCTATGTCTTCCTGATAAATTGCGATTTAGAGGCATTTGTCCGATCCATTATTTTTTTTAAGATTTTTTAATTTATTTTTTCATTTGAGAGACAGAGAGAGCACAAGCAGGGGGAGAGGCAGAGGGAGAGGGAGAAGCATTCACTCCGCACTGAGCTGGGAGCCCGACATGGGGCTCGATCCCAGGACCTGGGGATCATGACCCAAGCCGAAGGCAGATGCTTAAACACCTGAGCCACCCAGGTGCCCCCAATCCATTAGTTTTAAAATGTATTGGTTTAAAGGTGTGTATCGTATGTTCTTACCCATTCTCTCAGTAAACATATATTCTTGTTTACTTTTCCAGTAGAATTCACTGGAACCTTTGTCCTCTCTTTTTCTATCTTCCCTCTTTCCTTCCTTCCTTCTGACCCTCCCTCCCTTTTATCCCTCTCTATTTCTTTCTTCCTCTCTTTCTTTCTTAGATTATTTTTTTGAGAGAGAGAGAGAGAGAGAGAGAGAGAGAAGACAGGTGGGAGGGTGGGGCAGAGGGAGAGGGAGAGAGAAAATCCCAAGCAGGCTCTACGCTGAGCACAGAGCCTGATGCAGGGCATGATCTCATGACCCAGAGATCATGACCTGGGCCGAAATCAAGAGTCTGACGCTCAACCCACTGCGCCACCAAGGTGCCCCTGTCCTGTCTTTTTGCTAATAAATTTCAACAGAACACAAGAGAATCTTCAAGCAGATTCCCTGCTGAATTGAGAGCCCGATGCAGGGCTCCATCTCACAACCCATGAGATCATGACCCAAGTTGAAACCAAGAGTCACACGCTTAACTAACTGAGCCACCCAGGAGCCCACACATTCATTCTTATGCATTGAATCTTTCCTCATTATCTTTATCTTTAGTGGAACTTATTTTCTTTAAATTCTTTATGTCTGCTTTTGGGGAGTTAGTATTTCAGCCGGTACATATTTTCCCATTCATTGACTTTTAATCACTTGAGATAATATCTTCTAGGTATACCTCTTCTAATCAGTCTATGCGTAGGATTATTTTAACTCAGTCTTACACTCTCAGCCTCTAACTGTAGAGGTCATTCGTCTTACATTTATTGTAGTTACTGATATGCCAGATTTCTACCCATTACTATAATATTATATACTTACATTTGTCCACTCTTTCTATTTATATTTTCCTCCTCCTTTTTCTGCCTTCTTTTGGAATGATTGAGAGTTTTCTACCCACTCATTTCATTTTTTTTTCTGTATGCTTTGTTTGGAAATTATATTTTCCTTCTTTTCATAGAACTCCCCTGCATGGATATATCATAGTTTAGTCACCTACCGATGAACATATGGGTTGTTTTCAGTCTTTTGTTATTATACATAGCACTGCAATAAATAGCCTTTTTTTTACACAATTTCTCCATTTTTACAGTAGTTTCCAGTATTATAAAAGCTGCCCTAGATCTTCAAGTACGGTATGTTGCTTATAAAGACTAAAAGTAAAAAGTATCTTTAACCTCCTCTTGAAATAGACAAGGGCTTTTGAAAATTTTAATGCCCAGTACCCTTCCAATGTGCATTTGTTGTCTAGAATTTTAATACTACACTTTTTGACCCAGAAGTCTAATACTATTAACATTTTTAATAGTATAAACATTTTTAATATTATAAATGTACATTAGATTTACCAACATATTCATCAATTTCTTCTTTTGTATAATGGGTCTTCTACCTGCTAGCAGTTTGGAATTCACCTGATTCCTTGGATCTGAAAATTGGTGTCCTTCCACTATTCTGGATAAATTTTCATCAATACATTATAAAAATATGATCTTTCCTCCTACCTCATGCTGATAGTCTGGTAAGACTTACATTATATCCTATCATTCTAGCCTCTCTTGTTTCCCATCTACTTTTTCGTGTTTTGTTTCCCTGTGTGTCACTAAGCTGCATTCTAGAACATGTTTTCGACCTATCTTCAAGTTTACTGAATTCTTTTTAGCTGTCTCTAATCTGCTGGCTAATCCATCTATTGAAATTTTATTTCACCTCTTGCTTTTTACTTTAACTGTTCTTTTTTTTAAAAAAACACCCTCATAGTCATTTTGGGTGATCTGCTGTTCCTAGCTCATATTTTCAAGTTGTCTTTGAGGATTTTTTCCCCCCTGTCTGTTGATTGTGCTGGTTCTCGCACATTATGCTTTATTTCCTTGGGGGTTTTGTGATTTGTGCTATGAGCAGCTTATTTCCTTGAACCATTATCTCTGGAAATTCTTTGAGTCCTGGGCTAATACTGAGTTCTTTCAAAGGGATTCACATTTGCTTCTCAAGTAGCCTGGAGGTTCTACCAACCTGGGATGACTTTAAAAAAAATTTGTCTATTGGTTTTCAGAGGTTACAGAGATTTTCCAAATGTTGTCTGAAAGCTTGTACAATATCTTTTTTAAAAAAAGATTTTATTTATTTATTTGAGAGAGAGAGAGAGAAGAAGAAGAACCAGGGGGTGGGGCAGACGGAGAGGGAGAAGCAGATGTGGGGCTCTGCTTCCTGAGAGTCCAGGATCATGACCTGAGCCAAAGGCAGACGCTTAACCAACTGAGCCACCCAGGCGCCCCCCAATATCTTATTTATAGCTATGCATTCTCAGGAGAATGTTTTTTCTTTTCCCAAGCAGTAAGTCTAGATAGGCAATTTCCTCTCTTTAACCATATGCAATTAGGGTTTATTTCTGGTTCACCTGCTAGAAATGATAGCCCTTTGGATTCCCAGTCTTACGCAGGTAGTTTTCATCAGCTTCCTTCCTTGGGGTGGTCTCTAAGATTTTAATCTGGCCTCTCCCACCCAGGTACTCATCAAAGCAGAAGCTCAAGTTTTCCATTGTTCAACAGAAGCCTCCTAAATGAAAGCTAGCTTTCCACTTGCTTGACTCCTAAGATTTGTGATTTTCCTCTGCGTCTCTGTGCGTTTCTTACTTTGGTGCTCTACAACAATGTGTTTAATAGGAACAACTTAATACAATCATTTCAATCTGAAGGGTTGGACAGGGCACCCAATGTGCCTGGACTGCCAGAAATAGAAGTTTGGCTTTTGGTTTCGACAGAAACTCTTTGTTGACCCAGCAACTAAACACAAACAGCCTTATAATGACCCATCGAAAACTACTCACGCTCCATCTGTCCTCCATGACAGGTTCTTGAGATGAAAATCAAAACAATAAATTACCAGGTTGCTTGTCACAAGCAAAGGATGTATTTTTCTAAGTGAGGAAAGAGCAGATTGCTCTTTCATGAAGGTTAAGAGAACCTGATACAACCCCTCCAGCTCCAGGTCAATGATGAACTTTTCGGGACCATTCAAAATGCTCCAAGGAGAATAATATCCGGGTTGAGGACGAGTCCTCAAAACGACACCTTCGCTGCCCAGAATAGCTCGGAGCATTTTGAAGCCTACAGTTGCTCTCTCTCCTGAGACTCGGTTTTGCAGCCATTCACAACTTGGAGAGCATGATTTATTCATCCCCTAATATTATGAGAACCAAAATGGATCGAGTTCATTTGAAATGCAGATGTGACTGCACTTTAATTACAATTGCCCCTGTGATTTTTGCTGTGAAGCACAAGCCCTCAAGTGGAAATTAAAAAGATCCGGGCTCCAATAGCAATGAAACATTGTGGCCCAAGACCGAAGTGCGTTTTATTTATTTATTTTTTAAAGATTTTATTTATTTATTTGACACAGAGAGATCACAAGTAGACAGAGAGGCAAGCAGAGGGGGGGGGGAAGCAGGCTCCCCGCTGAGCAGAGAGCCCCGTGGGGGCTCTATCCCAGGACCCTGAGATCATGACCTGAGCTGAAGGCAGAGGCTTTAACCCACTGAGCCATCCAGGTGCCCCCGAAATGCGTTTTAAAATACACACAGAGAGAAGAGGGAAAAGTGCCGGGGGCAAACTTGGCTAACATATTTTTTTTCACCTTTGGTAAATACTTTGCTTCAGACCCTAGGAAGCTACATTCCTCATGACCACAGTTAGAGAACGGAAAGGGGATATATTAATTATCTTGTGGACAGTGTCTTGTTTGAGACACTAGAGAAAGCTGGTGAATATTTCTGAAGGTGTCTTAGAGGCACAAAACAAGCTACGATTCATGGAAAATGACATTCGCTTTGGTGATAATGCCACATCTCCTTTTTTGGGAAATATGAGCTATTTAAATCCTTATTTACCAAAGATGTGATCGTATCCTGTGTCTTTCTCAGTGCTCACTTCCACATCTAGATCACATCTCACATTGTACACTTGTCAGAGATCATTTCTGCGACATGCACACACACACGTGCACACACGTGTGTGCCCCACAAAAAAACAAAACCCAAACCAAAGACATCAACTGCTAGAAATACCTTGAAGAGACCATGATAGCCTCACTTTTCCACGAGACCCTCCATAGCACGGGGGTTTAAATGTTGGTTTCACCTACAGGCTGTGACGTCTTGCTCAAATTACTTAATTTTTCTCATTGATTCACTCCTCTACACAATGGACATAATGGTATCTACATGGTGTGATGTCATAAGGTTGAATGCATGTGAAAATAAAGCCTATACAAACATTGGCTGAGATTATTGTTAGGCCTAAGGCAAAACAGCAAAATAGCAGAAATCCCGTGCAGAGTGGACTCCTCTTCCTCTTTTACTCTTGATTTCACTGACAAGGTCTTTTGCAAGTTATAGGGTCCATGGTCCATCATGACCAAGAGTGAGAGGGCAGCAGTCGCGTTATTGACTTCTGGGCGGGACTGTTGCCTTATGGCAGGGTCAGGTCCCCAGACCAGAAGTGCATTCAAATTCAGGTGGCCTTCTCCTTCAGGATCATCTTTAATTCAGATGTTAATGTGTTGGGGGCAGGGTGGATTATTTGTCAGCAGGAATGACAAAGAGGAGAGGTTGCCTTCGGAGAAAATCTTATCACCAACTTCATCCAAGAAAAATCTGAATTAGATTGCATATACACGGTGGCCCTCCTTCCTTTCCTGGGAGCCAGGGAGCCCTAGCCTTATGTCTCCACATCTGATACATGTGACCCCGGCACCTCTTTACGGGTAATTAGCCTGGAATGGGGCTGGGCTGGGTGGATGGTGTCTTTCCCAGAGCCAGCCAATGCATAAGCTAGCCTGTGACCTAGGAGATCAGGGGTATCAGACAGCTCGATCCAGCTTGGTTGATGAGCACTCACTGAACTAATCACATCCTCTCTTGGGGCTTCTGAATGTGAGACAGACAGGAAAAGCCCACTGTGGGCAGAGGCAGGAGCAAGAGAAGCAACAGAGAGGTGATTTACAACTGGGAGAGAGAGGAGAAGGGAACATTGGAAACCTGCGGCATCCCCAGGGCTGCCGGCAGGCTGTGGACTTGGAATAACACATCAATCTTGAACATTCGAAAACACTCTTCAATTCCCATGTTGTTTTCCGGAGAATTGCTTCTTCAAGGAAACTCTGCCTGATCTTGGTTTTCCCGTGGCTCTCAGACTGTGTGCGTTCTTTAAGATCTTTGGTCATGGAAGCCTGGTTTTTATAATAACTTTGTCACTGTGCTGTGAAAGATTGAAATTTGGAGCACGTAGGGTAGATACATGGTAGTGAAATGTGAATTATTGAGACTTACGACGGAAGAGCTTATCAACCTCTGAAGATACCGTTACCTAGTATCTTATTAGGAAAAACTTGCGTGAAAATGTTAAGCAGGAATGTCACTAGAATAGCTGTTTTGGGGGAAAAAAATGCCATAGCTTCTTATATTTTTGGTACATGCATTCAGAATTATGTACAAATTATCCATAATATCTCTGTATTGATCCTCAGGACAACCAATAAAATCTCAATTATGAAAGAAAAAAAAAAAAGATCTGAACAGATACTTCACCGAAAAAGGTATACAGATGGCAAAAGAGCATATGAAAAGATTTCAAACAGTGAGATACCTAGTAGAAAATACACCTAGTAGAATAGCTAAAAATCCAGAAAACCGACTTACTGAATTCTAGTGGGAATGAGGAACTCTCATTCATTGTTGGTGGTAATGCAAAATTGGGTACAGCTGGGGCGCCTGGGTGGCTCCGTCGTTAAGTGTCTGCCTTTGGCTCAGGTCATGATCTCAGGGTCCTGGGATCGAGCCCCACATCAGGCTCTCTGCTCAGCAGGAGTCTGCTTCCCCCTCTCTCTCTGCCTGCCTCTCTGCCTACTTGTGATCTCTCTCTTCTCTGTCAAATAAATAAATAAAATCTTAAAAAAAAAAAAGATAAAAAGAAAGGAGCTACAGAGCCAAGAAAAGACACAGAGGAAACCTAAATGCCTATTACTAACTGAAAGCAGTCAGTCTGAAAAGGCTACAGGCCTACCTCGAACCACGCCCCTGTAAGATGGCGAACTTAGTTGAGAAATGGTGTGTATGTTCTGACTGCTCCCCCAACCGAATGTTCCCTCTCTCCCTCTGAGACACAACACTGACTTTAGGGCGGTTAACACCCCTGCAATGGCCTCTAAGTGTTCAAGTAAAAGGAAGAGTCGCACATCCTTCACTTTAAATCAAAATCTGGAAATGATTAAGCGTAGTGAGGAAGCCACATCTAAAACCAAGCGAGGCTGGAGGCTAGGCCTCTTGCACCAAACTATTAGTCAAGTTGTCAATACAAAGGGAAAGTTCTTAAAGGAAATACAAAGTGCTACTCCAGCAAACACATGAGTGATAAAGCGAAACAGCCTTATTGTTGATTTGAAGAAAGTTCTAGTGGTCTGGAGAGAAGCTCAAACCAGCCACAGCATTCCCTTAAACCAAAGCCTAATCCAGAGCAAGGCCCTGGCTCTCTTCAATTGTAGGAAGGCTGAGAGAGGTGAGGAAGTTGCAGAAGAAAAGTTGGAAGCCAGCAGAGGTGGGTCCATGTGGCTTAAGGAAAGAAGCCATCTTCACAACATAAAAGGATGAGGTGAAGCAGCAAGGCTGAGGTAAAAGCTACAGCAAATTCTCCACAAGATCGAGCTGAGAGCATTCATGAAGGAAGCCACACCAAATAACAGATTTCCCATGTAGACAAAACAGCCTTACCTTGGAAGAAGATGCCATGGAAGACTTCCATGGCTAGAGGGGAGAAGTCAATGCTTGGGTTCAAAACTTCAAAGGATAGCCTGACTCTCTTGTTGGGAGCGAATGCAGCTGATGGCTTGAAGTTGAAACCAGTGCTCATACACCATTCTGACAATCCCAAGGTCCTCAGGAATTGTGCTCAATCTAGGCCGAGTAAATTGAAAACCTTCTGGAAAGGATTCACCATTCTAGATTCACCATTCTAGATTAAGAACGTTCATGGCTCATGGGAGGGGGTGAAAACATCGACAGTAACAGGAGTTTGGAAGAAGTTGATTCCAGCCCTCATGGAGGACTGTGAAGGGTTCAAGACTTCATGGAGGCAGTCACTGCAGATGTGGTGGAAACAGCGAGACAACTGGAGTTAGACGTGGAGCCTGATGATGTGGCTCAATGGCTGCCATCTCATGATTAGACTGTAACGGATGAGGGGTCGATACTTATGGATGAGCAAAGAAAGTGGCCTCGTGAGATGGAATCTACTCTCGGTAAAGACGCTGTGGAGATGGTGGAAATGACAGCAAAGGATTTAGAATATTCTATAAACTTGGCTAATAAAGCAGCAGCAGGGTTTGAGAAGATCGACTTTAATTTTGAAAGAAGTTCTACCGTGGGTAAAATGCTATCAAACAGCCCTGCAGCCACAGAGGAATGGTTCACGAAAGGAAGAGCCAAGCAATGCAGCAAACCTTATCATTGTCTTATTTTAAGAAATGGCCGCAGCCATCACCCTGATCAGTCAACAGCGATCA
>CM053617.1:9114947-9158042 GCA_028646535.1 Procyon lotor
GGCAACACTTACACTACAATTGGAAAGACACAGAGATGATTAGCATGGTCCCTATGCAAGGACGACACGCAAAGTTGTGAAGCATTCCATATTTTTTGGATAAAGAAGATGTGTTGTGTATACACACACACACACACACACACACACACACACACACACACACACACAGTGGAATATTACTCAACCATCAAAAAGAATGAAATCTTGCCATTGGCAGTCATGTGGATGGAGCTGAGTGAAATGAGTCAGTCAGAGAAAGAGAAAGACAAATACCATATGATTTCGCTCACATGTGGACTTTAAGAAACAAAACAGATGAATGTAGGGGAAGGGAAGGAAAAAAAACATAAGATGAAAACAGAGAGGGAGGCAAACCATAAGAGATGCTGAACTCTAGGAAACAAACCAAAGGTTGCTGGAGGGGGGTTAGGAGGGGGATGGGGTAACGGTGATGGGCATTAAGGAGGGCGTTTGATATTGATGTTTGACTGGGTGTTGTATGCAACTGAGGAACCACTAAATTATACCTCTAAAACTAATAAAAAATTGTGGCATATTTACACAATGGAATGCACAAAATAGTATTTTCTACATGATTCCATTTGTGAGGTTCCAGAACAGGCAGAACTAATTTGTGGCAATAGAGGTCAGAAAATGGTTGCTTTTGGGTAGGGGGTTGGTAGGTTGACTGGAAAGGGACATGGGAAAACTTTCTAGAACACTGGGAATGTTCACTATCTTGTCCTGCAGATACAATCATCAAAACTCATTGTGTGATCCCTTAGGATTTAAAAAATATTATTGTACATTAATTATATCAAAAGGGAGGGGAGGAGAGTGGAGGGAGGAGGGAAGGCGAGGGGGGAGGCAGCCAGGCAGGCAGACACATGGTCTGATCTGAAAATCCTGGGCGATTGCTGATGTCTAGAACATTGGTGCCATGCTGGAAAGGGGTGGGAGGAGAGCCCTGCCCATGCTCACAAGGTCAAGCTGACTATGACCTTTCCCGTCCTTTGGCAAAAGGGAGGCCTGCGTGGTTCAATGCAGGAATGACATCTGTGCCTTAGGAAGGTCGCCTTGATGATGGGTGAGCTGGGGGGCTATAGGCACCTGCTGTGACCAGGGGGATGTTACAGGAGAAGATCTGGAGAGTCCCACTGGTTATAGTGGTACATGCAATGTTATTTTTAGCCTCCCCAACAGGAGGGAAGAGCATTTCTCTGGTTGCTAGGGAAATCGTGTTCTCAGCAGTTACATCTTGGTTCCTAATTTAAGTCTTGGGGGAAAGAAAAGTCTTGGGGAGAACTAGAGAACTTTGCAAGGCAGTGCCGGTGTGCCGTGCCAGGACCATACACCTGCTCGAAAGTGGCTATTTTTCTCCTAATGTATTCAGGAATGACTGTCGCCATAGCAACAACGATGCCGGACAAGGCGGGGTCATCAATGGAGGACTCCTGCTGGTTATGGGATGGAGGTCAGTCCAGGGAGCCCTGTTCCGGACCAATGGCAAGTACTGGAACAGATGGTATACGCTGGTAGCCACTGCCAAGTGCCAAGGGGTGGAAAGATTGTAGGCAGAGGGTAATCTGATAGGCGCATAGGTTTGCTGCCAGCCCATCGGGGTCCTGATTCCCGTGCGGCAACATCTCAAGATCTTGGCATTCGGCTACATCTTAGCATGGTTTCTTGGGCATTTAAAGTACACGTTTGTCTAGACTCTTAACTCTAAAGAACAAACTGATGGCCATGGGGGGAGGGAGGAATGGGTGGTGGGATTAAGGAGGGCCCCCGTCGTGGTGAGCACCAGGTGATGCATAGTAGGGCCCAATCACTGTCTTGTACGCCTGAAACTGACATCACACTCCATGTTAAATTTAAATAAAATTTTTTTAAAATAAAAACTTTAGAAAAATAAAGCTCACGCTTGCCAAACGAAAGCCATCTCATGGTGGTAGGAAGAGAGCAATCTGAAATCACCTTCTGGCTTTGGAGCCATGAAGTTATGGGGGCGACGAGCGTCACTTGGGGGCTTTAGCTGTCCCATAACTTCCATCAGCATCCAGCTGCATTTAGCAGCATGGACCATGGACCTAACTCTTTTGTGAAACGTCAAGAGGACATAGTTTAAAGTTTAGCAACCTCCTCCCATCCCCGTGGAAAATACCCAGGACCATCTCCGGCAGAACACAGGGCTGTCTCAGCAACCCTGACTCATTTCTATCCCAAGCACAGCGCTCCCTCCCCCACACCTCTGGAAGGCAACGTCGGCAGCTTGTCAGTGTTTTCCTGAGGGGATTCTATGATTTGATGAAGGGGCCTTCCTTTTTGTTTTGGTTTTCCACTTGTTTGTGCAAGGGAGGGTGGATGGCGCACCACCACCTCTCTCTCCACCCAGTTCCAAGGCTAGCCCCTCTCCCCCACTGCAGGTCAGAAGGTAGCTTTCAGAAAATACCAGGACCAGCCCATCTCACCATCTTTTTCCCTGCCCCATCATACCTGTTGGATGGAGTCCCCACGCGTGACAAGTTTCAACGGATGCACTTAGATTTTGATGAAACAGCAAAAAAAACTGTGTGAGCGAAGA
This sequence comes from Procyon lotor, assembly GCA_028646535.1. Lineage (NCBI taxonomy): Eukaryota > Metazoa > Chordata > Mammalia > Carnivora > Procyonidae > Procyon > Procyon lotor. The sequence continues at coordinate 9,117,532 of CM053617.1, forward strand.
AAGTTCTACAGTGATGCATCCTCATTAGCCCTGTGCCGGGTGCCTCTGGGGGGACAGTGTCCTGGGCACGGGTACACTTGGCCCCTCCCTTCCTTGCCTCCCACTCATGATGTGTTTTGAAGGCAAGCAAGGTCATGTGACTGATCTTCAGTGATCTCTAATCAACCTAATCCTTTTGCCACATGAAATCATTCATCCCCAAATCTCACTGATGACTGATAATCACTGAACCCTCAGCGGCTCCCATCACCCACTGGAAGCCATTGGTCATCACCACAAGTCTTCTGAGCCACCTTAGTTTGCTACCTGTCCTCGGTTCCATGCCACATGGAAGGCCCGGTGATGGAGAAACAGCAAGCACCCAAGTGAATTAGAAAGTTGACGTTTAGTGCCCACCTCAACGCGAGATGCGTGGACGTTATCTTCCTCCACATTTCCCCCAAGACATCTCGGAGTGTACAGGGGAAGGAGGAAGACAGGCCTCTCCAGCACACACGAAAGGGCACGTCTCCCTGGGATGGGACCCCCTCAGCAATCATTTCCTAAGGAGATTGGAGGGGAAGGAGAAACCTTCAGGGGAGAGGGATCGGAACCTTCTAGCAGGAGACAGCGCTCTGTCTCCACTACCCCATAGTTTTGAGAGTCACTGGTCCAAGGACTAGCAAGGGGTGGGGGTGGGGGCAGCGTGGGAGGGACCTTTCCCCCACTGTGTTCTTATCTGGAAAGCTGTGGAACCCGGGATTATGTAGAGAAGGTCAACCAGGATAGTGCCTCACACGGGGCTTTTCTCCAAAGAAGGTCAAGACGGCGAGACATCCGGGGGAGGTGGACAGAATCCTGAACTCCAGCCAAGATGACAGGTGTGAGCTGTGACCTTGCAGAGATGATCTCAACAGCACGCATGGGACTAGAGAGGCACCATGCCACTCCCCGCCGCCGATCTCTCCGTGGGAAGACTGTCCCAACAATCCCGGGAGATGTCAGTGAAGACTGCCTGGTAGAAGCCAGGATGATCACAGGCTTAACTTGCTTTCCATGCGTTGGGGACCATTTCCCTCATGGGAAACAAGCCTCTGCTTGCTCTTTTGTGCCTGGTTTTGTTTTCCTCCTCTTTCTGGGGTTAAAGTATCCTGAGCACCCTCCGCCCGGGAGAGAAAGGAGGGACGGCTGAAAGATGGCAAAAATGAGAGTGGGGCCCCCCCACCCCCGCACTTGGTGCTCCTTGGGACTGGATCCCTAACGAGACAGGCATGTCTCGTTTGGATGCCAGATTAAGTGGAGAGGAGACGGAGGATGGCAGCTGGGCAGAGGAATAGATCAAATCAAATCATAAGGCCAGCAGTTACCCAAGTGAAATGGGCTTACAACCCTGGATATTAATGAGGCTTTTACTTTAAACGGATATGTTTAATCAAGCAACGCTGACCATATTGGGAGCTGGAGGAATTACCCTGATTGTGTTGGGATCGTGCCCAAAACTGTTGGGCTGTGGTGTCCTGTGCAAAGAAGGAGCGGCCGGCCAATCGGAGGAAGCCCCAGATAGGGGGAGGGCTGCCGTGGGCTCAAGGGGAAAGAAACGGGCTTCCTCCCTCTGTTCTCCGTGCTGCTGCGAGCCCGGGTCCTAGGAACCGCATGGCTGGCGTCTGCATCCTGAGACCCGGAGAGCAGGAGGCTGGGCTGGGAAAGCCTTAAGGAAGGAGAGGAGGATGATAGTGGCAAGGGACACAGGCCACCGGGGAAGGAGATGCCACAGCATCACCCAATACACATTCTCGTCTCCCTTTATAAATATGATGCTAATGGTGGGGGAGGGGGGTCACGGAGGGGGACGTCGTGTGAGTCATGGTGCTTAGCCCTCCCGCCTCTCCACACCTGCCTCTCGGGGGATGTGGCCTGTACGGGACAGGACTCCCACCGGACCAGGGGATCTTGTACTGGGTGGTTAGTGAGGCAGGCAGTGCTAATGGGCAGTGCTGCTCCTGGGGGAAAACACGCCCAAGGGAGCAACTTTCTGGAATCTTCTTTTCAGGAAAAAGTAAGCCAGAACTGGGGTTTAGAAGCTTACGTTCGAGTGTATGACACAGACCCACGAAGTACGATGTTCAAATCACATAATAAAATATGGTGTGCTGGGTTATGCATTTTATAGGTCGCCTGTGTATAAGAGAAAATGTATTTCCCCAGGGTCTTTTTAAGCAAAGCCTTCCACTTCTCCAGGTGGGCTCCAGCCGGAACTCTGGGAGGAGCCTGGGGGTGACGGGGTCCTGGTGATGGTCCTTTCTGACACCAGGTATAGCTCACCTATACCCCTCCCCTCTTTGTCACCAAAGCTCTTTGAGACACTTCTGGGAGGACTGGTCCCAGAAGACCGGAGAGTAGGGAGGGAGCCTTTCGGCTGAAGAACCTCAGAAAGGCCCAGGGGGACGCACAGACGGGGGGGTTATTCAGTCTAACTGTGACTGAATTGAGAGAGGCTGTGGTAAAGGGGGGAAGTGTAGAAGTCAATCACTGGGGTATGTGGCACTGAAAGGAATCCCAGAGAGACGGAGGCGGCGTGAGGGGCAGGCCCCAGGCTGCTTCTCCAAGTCAGCTGGTCTCGAAGACCAACTTGGTAGAGATTTTCACGGGGCGGACCACAGGGGTGGAGTCATGACAGCATCTTAGATTTTTTTTTTTTAAATCAAAATAGACTTTAAAGATCATCCATTTCAATCTCTTCGTTTTACAGATGGGGAAACTGAGGCCCGGCCTGGTGGAGGACCCTGCATGTCTCTGGAGGGAATAAAATAACGCATTTAGTTTCCAGTAGAGCGGGACAAAGTTTATGAACACTCCCTCCATGGAGATTCGGAGTCTTTGTCCCCTTCTCTTGAATTTGAGTGGGTGGTGACTCCTTTTTTTTTCCAAACTCCGGAGTGCCAGGAGTGACTAGATGATGCGGAGTGATGCTGTTTCCACCCCATTGGCTGGGACACTGGTTTTTGGAGCCATGAGGTCACAATGCGATGGGAAGCCCAGACCCCACGGGGAGTCCGTGCTGGGGTGCCCTTGTCAACAGCCCCCACTGAGCCGCTGAACTTCCCAGTCTATCCAGTCTAGGTGGGATGTTTCCAGCGGGGGACTTTCATAAGAGAAGATAGCTGTGGACGGTTCCCATCGCTGCCGTGGAGGTCTCTCCAGCCGCGGCCCTGATGTCAGGGAGCAGAGACGAGGCATCCCCGCCGCGCCCTGTGGCATCCCTGACTCATAGCGTCAGTAGCACCAAGAACGGGTGTCTGACACCCTTAGGTTTGGGGATGACCTACAGCAGTCGCACCCGAGGCAGGTCTCAAGGTAAAGCTGCCCGGGCAGTAGCAGGAGAGCTTGGCTTAGCATTTTTGGAGGTGGAGGGTATTTGGGCAGTACTTTGAAGAATCACAGAAAAATGCCATTTTAAAAAGATGTTACTCTCAGCCTTTAGGCTTTAACTGCTTTGCAAATATCTCATTAGGTCACCCTAAGGACCTCAGAGGGCAGGGTGATTCTGAAGAGGGGGGCCCGACTCTCGGGATGATCAAGTCCTGGTTGCCCAAGCTTGCACGGGAACACCAGGCAGAGCCCCGGGGCACCGGGTCTGGGTACCACAATGCCCGTGCTCTCCCCCCCCTACCAGATTGGCTGCCCATTTGGTGGGGCTCTACTGAGGAACTGGAAGAGCCCAAAGCCCAAGAATATGCTATGGTCTACCACTTTAACAGACTGAAACAAAAACCGTGCTGTCTGGGTGCCTCAGTCAGTTAAATGACTACCTTTGGCTCAGATCGTGATCCCTGAGTCTCGGGATCGAGTCCCGCGTTGGGCTCCCTGCTCGGCGGGGAGTCTGATTCTCTCTCTGATTCTCCCCCATCTCCTGCTCTCTCTCTCACTCACTCTCTCTCTCTCAAATAAATGAATAAGATCTTTTTTAAAAAATTCAGTAAGTTGCCAAAGATAAACTTGAAGTCCGTGCAGATGCAAATAACACGCATAATAATACAAAAGTTGTTGAAAAAAGGGAACCGAAGAATTCTGTGTAGGCCTACATGTATTTGGAAGGAGAAACATATAAATTGTTGCTTTCGAGTGAGGCATGGCATATGGTTGGTGATAAGGGCCAACATATGTCCCTTCCCCAGATAGATATGTCGATGCTCTAATCCCCAGAACTTCAGAATGTGACCATATTTGGACATAGGGTCTTTAAAGAAATGATTAACTTAAAATGAGGTCATTAAACTGGGCCCTCGTTCGACATGATCTGTGTCCTTCTAAGAAGAGATTAGGACACAGACACACACACAGAAGGGAGACAGCGTGAAGACACGGGCAGGAGACGGCCATCAAGAAGCCAAGGAGAGAGGCGTCCGAAGGAATCAACACCTTGATCTTGGACTTCAGCCTCCTCATCTGGGAGCCAGTAACATCCTGGTGTTCAAGCCCCCCGGGCTGGGGTACTTTGTTGTGACCGCCCCACCAACCTAGTATAGGTACAACTGTATGGTTGTTCTAATTGTTTACAGTGAAACTGAACCAGGAGTCGCTAAAGCCCTCAACCTCCCCCTGTAGTATTTTCCCTAACCTGACAGCCAAGAGGGGTCCATAGCCTCTTAAGGGCAGAATAAGGGCATTGTTTATGAGTTCACTGGAGTAGCCCAGGAAGCCACAGGGGGTTAAATCCATCGGGCTCTGAAAGATAATACAAGGAAGGCTACTTGCTATCACAAGTACTTGATGATTTCTTCTTTTGAAAATCTGCCGAGCATATGTGCGAAATTTTCTCTCTATTTAGAGCCTTGTCGCTTCCAGAGGTTCAGCTGCTCTCTCGAGGCTGGGGGGCGGGGGGGCAGTGGGAGGAGATTGGGAGAGCTGGGGCGGGCGGGGGGGAGGGCACTCAGCAGCCCTGCTGGTGTTATTTTTCCCTGCTCTAAGCACCTTGCCACCTCGGGCTGGGCGTGATGCTTGAAATCAGCCTTGTAAAAACAACAACACAAAAACCCAATGATAGGTTCCCTTCTCCTTGGGGGGATGTGAATTTGGGATTGATTTTGACCCCTGGGTTCAGTCTGGTCTCACTCAATCTTCTAAGCGCCCGGGTCCCGGGGTAGCCTCGGATGCAGGGGGCGTGGACACGGTCTATGGTGCAGAGAGAACAAATATGAAGGCCCACACGTCTTAAGGCCCAGCTACCCATAGAAATGGTCTCAGCATGTAATGCAAGTGTCCGCTAAAATAAGCCATAACGCAGACTCCTTTCCAACACTGAACTCGGAGAGATTCTGGGGAGGGAAAGGCAAGCGGGCCTCCAGGAAGAGACTGCAGCCCCGAGCCTTGCCCTCTGCTCCTACCCTGGAGGAGTGGGTCACTTCCTTTCGGGGTGCGGGAGAGGCAAGGCCGGTGTGTGAGTCTTCCCTCCAGGGGTCCCTGTGGGGTCTGTCACCCCCACGCACAGTGATTGTGGGGAAGGCGTGTTCACACGTGAGTCCTCAGCGGGATGGTGGTTACGGAAGAGTGCAGAGAACAGTAATGAACGGATGTTAGGGTTGTTCATATCCAAAGCCCTTAGCCAGCCTGGGTAACAGCCTCCTACTCTAAGTGAGGAGTGAGGCTAGGCTCATTTTCTCATTCAGCGTTGTTGGAAGTTGGGTTTGTTTTGGGTACTGTCTGTGTGATTTCCCCCAAAGAGCTGCATTTCACACTTTGTGAATGACGTTCCTGTTGCTGGAGCCGCATCCCGGCTCCCCAGGCACGTGTCTCCTGCGTCCCCTTCCATTGAGGGTCATGTCTGCATCTTCTCCCACCGAGCATCCCAAGATTGTGCCTGGGCTGCTGCAGTGGGGAAGGCAGCCCAGGGATGGAATTCACCAGTCAGAGGAGTGATGAAGAACAGGAAGCCGGAGTGGGACTTTGTAATGAGGCCGTTAATGAGCTTGCTTTTTTATTTCAATACCTTATAACGGCTGCTTTTATTAAACTGGTAGTGAATGCTCAGCCGAGAACATTGGCTCTAAGCCTCAATGTCCTCATTCATAAAATGGGGATAAAGCCCAATTTTGCATTAGGGTGTTTTTTTTTGTTTGTTTTTTTCTTTGGGCAAGAATTAAATAAGACAATGTACTGGGAAATACTTTGTAAGCTATAAATCATCATGCAAATGTAAATGTTAATCATTTAACATTTAAAGAACTCTTTTGATCTTGAGAGAACACTTGGGGTGCATAGGAACAACACCACCTTTGTATTACGAATTGATTTTTGTTTTTTAAGTAGGGTCCATGCCCAGCGTGGAGCCCGAAGTGGGGCTTGAACTCATGACCCTAAGATCAAGACCTGAGTTGAGATCAGGAGTTGGACACTTAACACATTGAGTCACCCAGGCATCCCTGCACTAACTGATTTTTTAAAACTAAATATTCTCTTCCTCAATCTTTTGTGCAACTCATCAGAAAACTTTTATAGTAGTGTCATCAGCCATGGCTTTGTATTGCCATGGGATGGATGAAATGAGATAGCAAATAAGAAAAATCTGCAAACTGTAAAAGGCTGTACACATTAAGGTGGAAGTTTGGTGCCTCGATGCCCTGACCACCCCGCTTCCCAGGCAGGGGCAAAGGTTGCCTTGAGGCTCAAGTGGGTGTGATTTCCTTTGGCAGTAGAAATGGAGAGCGAGTCCCCCGACTGTAGGGTATCAAGTAACCCGAGTTTCTAGGATCTGTGCTTGGTGTTTTGAGCTTCTGTGAGGGATGCAGACTCACTAATGTCCTAACAAGTCAAGTTCTTAGTCCTGCTGGCAACCCAGATGTCTTGAGATGCATGGGGAAGCCGACCCCACCCGTGGGGCCTCCCCGCCTTACCATGCTGGGTGTTGGGTCCTGCTTGCTTTGCCACGGGGCACAAGGAGGGATGTGCAAGGAGGCACCACGTGGGCCCACTAGAGGGGCAGGGTAGGGATTTGCTACTCAGATGGAGGGTCCAGACCTACAAACCTAAGAGGCCAAGTGCAGAGGGAGAAAGAGGGGGGTGAAGGCGTTGCCCCATCATTCCAAACAGTAAACACTGTGCAGACAAAGTCCTACATTAGGCTTGAGAAGGGGCTCTGGTGTTACTGCAGATGCAGAACAGACAGATGCCATCCAGGAAGGGACCCACAGAGCTCCCTCAAAGCCACTAATGATGGCAGCTGCAAAAGTGCAGCCAGGCTGAGTTCCCTGCCTCAGCAGACCTGGCCAACACCATGAGAAGTGCAGAGGTCAGTGTCAAAAGCCTTTTCAGGGATGTGGGGACAGAGCACGCCTTTGGCATCCATCTCAAGGAGTCCCTTCAAGGATCAGGAAGGAGGTGGGGTGTTTTCATGTGGGTTTTATTATTCTCTAGGTACTAGAGGGCCCGCAGACTGGCTTTACCTGGTGGCCTGATACCTGACCCTGGAGGGTTAGGGAAGTGAGATCCCCGTGGAGGAGGTGCTGGGGTGTGGACTCCACATTGGTTGGTTCGCTCTCAGGCTGGCTGTTTACCATCTCTGGGAATTGATTAGCCCTGCAGGGAGAGTCCCTCCAGGGTGAGTAGGACCCCATTTGTCAAGAAAACAGAAAATAAAGGACAACGTTAATATGGTGAGTGCATAGAACATTTTTTTTATGGAGGGTCAGGAGGAATCCTAGAGAATGTTGGCAAAGGGGAGATGACAGAGGGAGTGTGTCCAGGATGAAGTCACAGCTCAGCTGCTGTACTGGGCAGCAGGGCCTGGCCACGCTCTCCGGGGAGCCCAGCTGTCATTTGCTGACTTCTGTTTGGAAGCAGAATGGATAGAGGCAGGACACTTCTGCAACCATTTTGATTAAATTGCCATTACGGAACAGGAAAAACATTTTTTGTGGTGCTTAGTAAGATTTCAAACTCCAGCTAAGGCATATTTTGTGTGGGTTTCATCATTTCATGTGTAAGTGAATTAATCAGTGGCTGCAACAGCTTTTATATTTTTTAAACTTGAATCTGAATATAATTTATGGAATTTTAAAGCTAGAAGTGCCCTACACATGACATCAGCCAAGCCTGCCTTTTTTATTTTTTATTTTTACACCAGGAAACTAAGGGTCAGAGATACCATGTGGAACACGTTAAAAAATTTTAGTATTTGTTTTTAAAGATTTTATTTATTTATTTGACAGAGAGAGATTACAAGTAGGCAGAGAGGCAGGCAGAGAGAGAGGGAGAAGCAGGCTCCCCGCTGAGCAGAGAGCCCGATACAGGGCTCGATCCCAGGACCCTGAGATCATGACCTGAGCTGAAGGCAGAGGCTTTAACCCACTGAGCCACCCAGGCGCCCCCAAAATTTTAGTTTTGATCGCAACAAACAACCTTGACAGTCACCCCACCCGAGTCTTCGCCTCAGACAAGGCTTGGTTAGGGAGTGGAAAAAACACGAACTTTCCCGTCGTTTAGTAAAAATAATCCTGAGAGAGCAGTGATTTTTTTTTTAATCAGAAATCCACTTTTTACAATTGAAGTATGGTTCACATACAGTGTTACATTAGCTTCAGGTGTACGACATAGTGATTCTGTGATCACTCAGTGTTCACCAAGATGCGTGTGCTTACCATATGTCACCATCCGAGCCATTACAGTATTTATTACTGGCTGTGGTCCTTCCGCTGTTCTTTTCATCCCCGTGACTTAGCATTTTATAACTGAAAGTTTGTGCCTTTTAATCCCCTTCCTTTATTTCACCCCTCCCCCGCCCCTCTCCTCCCTGGCAACCCCCAGTTTGTTCTCTGTGTTTATGAGTTTGCTTTCATTTTTGGTTCTTCATTTGTTTTGGTTTTTTTTAGACTTCTACACGTAAGTGAAATCATATGATATTTGTCTTTCTCTGCCTTATTTCACTCGGCATAATTAACCGCCCAGGTCAGAGTTGTGTTTTTTAAAAATTATGTAACAGCTCATTTAGATGAATCATAGAACAAATATAGGATGAGGAACAGCTTTCTAAGTATGTCAGGGAAGGTTAGGGGAAAAAAGCCACTGAGAGGAAGACACAGCTTTAAGAACAGCTCCGAGAATAGATTCAATGTTACAACAATGTTACAGAATGACAAAGAGTGCCTACATTTCTCAGCTGAGCACTGAGGAATGAACAGAACTGTTTGAATCACTCTGCTATACACTTGAAACTAACAGGACATTGTATACTAACTATACTCGGATACTAAAAATTTGAAAACAAAATTATCAGAGTCAAATGTGTGTGGTTTCTCTGCAAAAGAAAAAGAAAATGAATACAATTAAGAAGCACTTTTGTCAAAAAAAAAAATTAAAAAAAAAAAAGAAGCACTTTTGTCTCCCGTGAATAATCAATGTAGTTATTCAAGGTATTAATTAAGAGGAAAATAAATGTATTCAATATCAAATACCTACAACTAACCTTGATGTTGAAATACTGAATGTGTTCCTCTGTCAAATATAAAACAAGACTGTTTGCTCTCAACACTGTTAATCAAAATAATACTGAAAGTTCTAGTCAAAACAATAAGGAATGTAAAGAAAAGCCCTACGTATTGGAAAGAAAGGGATAAGCTGGTAATATGTGCAAATGATATGATGGTCTACTCCGATCATTCCAAAAAATTTTTTTAAAAAAATCTTTAAAAATATATTAAGTGAGTTTAGTAAGGCCACAGGATGCAAGACGATCATATAAAAATCAGTTGCATTTTGACATACTTGCGGTGAAACTGTGATTCATTAAAATCACATTTTCAGGGGTGCCTGGGTGGCTCAGTGGGTTAAAGCCTCTGCCCTCGGCTCAGGTCGTGATCTCAGGGTCCTGGGATCAAGCCCCGCATCGGGCTCTCTGCTCAGTGGGGAGCCTGCTTCCCCCTCTCTCTCTGCCTGCTTGTGATCTTTCTCTGTCAAATAAGTAAATAAAATCTTAAAAAAAAGTCACATTTTCAGTATCATTTACAACTTTACAAAAAATGGACTTAGGGATAAATCTAAGGAAATTCACAGTTCATATGCTGAAAACTACACAATACTAATAGAAGAAATCAAAGAAAAGCTAAATAAATGGAGAAAAAGATCATGTTCCTGGAGCTAAAGAAATTTTTTTGAAAGAAAAATGAAGTAGAATTACACTGCTCAATATTAAGGACTACCACACACAGTAATGCAAAGTGCCACAGTCACAAAATAGCATGTATAGTATGACAATATTTCGGTATTTAAAAACCCATAAATGTACACATATGTGTGTATATATACATGTATACATGGACACATAAACATATGTGAATGCGTATATAATGTATGTGTACATGCACACATACATACATATTTAGAAAAATAAAACATCTGGGAGAATAATTGAAATAGATCTATTAAAGAAACTTTTTTTGGATGGGGCTATAAATGATTTATACTTTCTTTATCCATTTTTTTTTTTTAAGATTTTATTTATTTGACAGAGAGAAACACAGCGAGAGAGGGAACACAAGCAGAGGGAATGGTAGTGGGAGAAGCAGGCTTCCCACCGAGCAAGGAGCCCGATGCGGGGCTCGATTCCAGGCCCCTGGGATCTGACCTGGGCCGAAGGCAGACGCTTAACGACCGAGCCACCCAGGTGCCCCTATCCATTTTTCTGTTTTGTTTCAAAATGTAAAATTTGCAGGTATTACATTTTTTTTTAAGATCTTATTGGTTTGTTGGTTTGTTGGTTTGAGACACACACAGGAGCAGAGGGGAGAGGCAGAAGGAGAGGGAGAAGCAGATTCCCCACCCCGGTGCAGGGAGCCCGAAGCAAGGGCTCGATCCCAGGACCCGGGGCTCATGACCTAAGCTGAAGGCAGCCGCTTAACTGACTGAGCCACCCAGGTGCCCCGCAGGTATCGCTTTTCTAGTCTGAAGAAAATCTGTAAATGTATTTTCATCGGAGTAAAACACAGAAATTATACTTTGACCTTGTTAAACCGCATCAGGGTTTCCTTATTCCCAAGCCGCAGCAGTAGGACCCTCTGCGTCTGCTGCAGCCAATGCCGGATTCCCAGTTTTCTTCCCCGCCCACCTGGAGGGGGCGTCACTGAGCGGCAGTCCGGGGACCGGTCCCCCTCTACATTCTTGGCTTGTCCTTTCTGGGTAAATTTTCTCATGTGGTTCAGGTGCTTGAACACGGTCTATGTGAAAAGCCAGAAGCCCTTGACTAGAACACCTAGGAGCCCAGTAGTTGCAAGGATGACCCTAGAGGCTCTCCGGAAGTGCGTGCTCCTGGCCACAGGCATTGGCCTTGACCTTTTACACGCCCCAGACAAAAACAGTGCATGCGACACCACAAGGGTCAGGGGATCAGACAGCAGCGGTCAAATGCTGGCCACAAGGGTGAAGGATTTGAAAAATTCCCTTCATAGGGCTTCATAGGACTGTTGCAAAATTAAATGACCATGCATGTGAACGCTTAGTATAGTTCCTAGCACATAGTAAGTGATCAATAAACGTGAGCTGTCTTGAGCATTGAGAGAGGTGGGAAATATGAAGCATTGGCAAGGAGGCAGAGGACCCGGCACTCATACCCTGCTGCGCAGAGCGTCAATTGGCACTGCCCCTTTGCAACACAGGTCATAGTTACTAAGGCTGAGCTGAGGCATCCCCACTACCCGAAAATTCCACGTATAGGCTGCAGACCCAACAGAAATGCATATACACGTGCAACCACGCTGCACGGGTAAGAGTCTTTAAAGCACCAGTATTCATTATAACCCAGACCCGAGAAGAACTTAAATGTCCTCCAACAATAGAATGGATAGATCATTTGTGATACGTCCCCACAGTGGAATGCCACACAGTGCTGAGGATGAACAAATCACATTCCCGGACATGGGAGATCCTCACAAACACAACAGCGAGTGAAGAAGGCAGACATGACAGAGTCCTATCCTGCACCCCGGTAGTGAGGCTGTTATAAGACAGACCACCCTTCCTGGAGGATGGGCCAGCGACAGGTGGGAGCCCAGGTGGGCTGCTATTTCTTGCTGGGGGTGCTGGTTTCACAGTTGGTTTTGTTGGTAAAATCAAGCTGTGCACTTAACGATTATGTGCATTTCCATATGTGTATTAAAATTCAATAAAAAATTCTAAAAAAGGAAACATAGTTTAAAAGTCGTGAGAAGTCATGGAGCTATCTTTTCCTTTCTACTAGCATCGGTCTGCTTGGGGTAGGACAGCTGGCTTGTTAGGGGGCGTACCTTTTCTTTTATTAATTAATTTTTTAATTTTAAAAATTTTAATTTTTTAAAATTAAAAAATTTTAATTTTAATTTTAAAAGGTTTGATTTTAATTCCAGTTAGTTAACATCGTGTTGTATTAGTTTCAGGTGTACCATACAGGGATTCGACGCTTGCCTACCTCACCTGGAGCTCATCGCAGCAAGTGCCCTCCTTAATCCCCATCCCGTTCCACCCCTCCCCCATCCACCTGCCCTCTGGTGACCATCAGTGTGTTCTCTGCAGTTAAGAGTCTATTTCCTGGTTTGTTTCTTTCTCCGTTCTCCCTTTGTTTCTTAAATTCCACATATGAGTGAGATCATATGGTATCTGTCTGTCTTTCTCTGACTGACTTCTTTCACTTAGCGTGATGCTCCCCAGCTCCATCTGATGTGGGATCACATTGAGCCCAATGGTCAAGAAAGAATTCTTGAGACGTCTTTGGGTGCAAAAAGGTTATTTTATTGTCGCACGGGGACAAGACCCGTGGGCAGAAAGAGCTGCACTGGGATTATGAGGAGTGACTGATTATATACTTTTTAATTAGTGGGGCTTAGGGATAGCATAAATCTCTAAGGAATTTGGAAGGAGGGCTTTCCGGATCTTGAGGGACTAGCTGTTGTTAAGATAAGGTTACTTTCAGTCTCTAGCAAAACATCAACATTCAGGCAGCTGTGAGTTCCTTGAGGAAGGTCACACTGCATGTTTCAGGGATTGACCAGTGGGCTGCAAGCTGTAAGATTTAATTTCGGCTACCTTTCTCTTGCCTCGCTCTCCTCATCATACCCGTGTTGTTGCAAAAAGATTTCATTCTTTTTTTATGGCTGAATAATATTCATATATTTGTACACGCACACCGCATCTTCTTATCCATTCATCGATTGATGGACACGTGGGCTGCTTCCACAGTTCGGCTGTTGGAGATAATGTTTCTTATCATAGGATTAGGACACATAGGACACAAACATAGGATTGTGTGTATCCCTCTGATTTAGTGTTGTTGTTTTCCTTGGTTCAGTATTCAGTAGTGCGATTGCCAGGCTATAGGATCATTTTATTTTTAACTTTTTGAGGAGCCTCCATACTGTTTTCCACAGTGGCTGCACCAACTTGCCTTCCCACCAACAGTGCACGAGGGTTCTCCTTTCTCCACATCCTCACAATCACACAACACACTTGTTGTTTCTTGTGTTGTTGATTTTGGTCATTCTGATTTATGTTCAGAATTTATGTTCAAACGTTCTTTGCCAACGTCAAAGAAATTACTGCCTGTGTTCTCTTCTGGGATTTTTACAGTTTCATGTCTCACATTTTGGTCTTTATTTCATTTTGAATTTATTTTGGGTTATGGCGTTGGAAAGTGGTTCAGTTTCATTCTTTGCATGGAACTGTCCAGGTTTCCCAACACCATCTGTTGAACAGACTTTTTCCCATTGGATATTCTTTCCTGCTTTGTCAAAGATTAATTGACCGTAAGTTGTGGGTTTTCTATTCTGTGTCCTATTGGTCGATGCATCTGTTTTTGTGCCAGTACCCTACTGTTTTGATCACTACCGCTTTAGAACGTAACTTGAAGCCCAGAATTGGGGTGCCTTCAGCCTTGCTTTGCTTTTTCAAGGTTGCTTTGGCTATTCGGGGTCTTTTAAAGTGCTTCTATATAAATTTTAGAATTGTTTGTTCTAGCTCTGAAAAACGCTGTTGGTATGTTAATAGGGGTTGCCTTCAATTGGGTACCATATTGGGTACCATAGACATCTTAACAATATTTGTTCTTTCAATCCATGAGCATGGAATATCTTTCCATTTCTTTGCACCATCTTCAATTTCTTTCATGGGTCTATATGTTTTCTTAGTAGAGTCATTCAGCTCAATCACATTCCTGAGGGGACTAGCTGCTTTGGGGTGACAAATACAGCTTATCTGGGGGACACAGGAAGACGCCACACTTGACCTTCTCACACCTGTGTCTCCAAGAATGCTGAATCCCAGGTCGGGAGAGGAGAGAATGCTGTGTGGCCTGGACCCTCATCCCACTTGCCCCTCTCCCAAGCCCGGGCGACTCCCCCAGGAACCACCCTTCAGAGCGCCTTGAGGGATCTGCAAAATGCAAGAGTTGGCTAAGTTTAAGGGAAAATCGGAATTTCAGAGACTAACAAAATAGAGGGATGCACCTCTGAGGTGATTCATCCCAGGAAATCCAGCATAAACTTGGTGAGAAGAATTCACTAAAGGTTAGCTTTTCTCCCCACCTCCTTCTCTCTCTCCCCCTCTTTTCCTCTTCCCTCTGGTCCTCTGGCCGACTCAATAAATGGGCAAGAGGCTCCCAAACTGTGCTAAAAGCCATATCATTCTAAATAAACCTGGGGTTCTTTTCCCTTCTAAATTTTCTCGGCTGATGTTTGGCATGTCATTGGCCTTAGTGACCTTCTTTTGGAAACCTCAGGAGTTTTCAACTTACTAAAGGAAAAGAGAAAGGATCACCCCCCTGTGGCTTGATGATAATAAGATTCAAAGTAAGAGAAAGGGTGGCTTGGAAAGTCAAAGGGAAAATGTGGGAGATATTTTCTTTTAAAAAGAGCGTGTGTGCATGAGGAGAGGGAAGGGGGTAGGGGAAGAGGGAGAGAGAATCTTGAGTAGGCTCCACCCCCAGGAAGTGGGGCTCCATCTCACGACCCTGAGATCAGGACCAGAGACGAACTCAAGAGTTGGATGCTGAACCGACCAAGCCACTCAGGCGCCTCTGAGTTATTTTCTTATATAATCTTTCTAAAACTCAAGGAAAACACTCACCCAGCAAAGTACACAAGTCAGAAGAACGTGTTTTGAGAAGTTGTCATGTAACCACAATCTAAGACTGCCACCGCCATGACCACCCCCCTTGACCTTGCTCACAGTCACGTCCATACTCTTCAATATCGTAGATTAGTTATGCACTAACTAAAATTAAAAATATCAACTAAAAATGGAATCACACAGAATGTATTATTGTGTGCCTGGCTTTTTTTGCTCAACATTATGCTGGAGAGACTCATAAGTATTGCTAAGTAGGGCAATACTTTGTTCACTGTCATTGCTGGGAAAAGAACGCGTGTTTAACAAGCGTCTTTGGTGATCCCATGGCAAGCAGTCCCAGGCCTCGTGTGGAGAATTATTGCCCCAGACCCCATCAACACAACCCCACAGCTACTCGGCTCGATTCCCACACTCTTAGAACCACAAGTGCAGAAAAGAAAAAAACAAAAAGCCCCTCAAAAATCAGAGTCAAGTTCAGCTTTGAAGTTAACTGAGGTTAGGGACAATTTTGTGACCCCCTGGCCATGGCCTCTAAAGTCATGCCCAGACAGACTACAGTTCAAATTGTATTTCCCGGCATGGATTCAGCAATATCAAAATCCTTGAAGAAGGAAAGGCTAAGCATGTGTGCGCGCGCGTGTCTATAGGTACATGAGTGCGATATGGGCTGAACTGTGTTCTCCCAAATTTCATACGCTGACGTTCTAACCCCCAGGGCTGCTGAATGTGGCTGTATCTGGAGATAGGTTCTTTAAAGAGGTAAGAAGGTAAAATAAGGTCACGAGCGGGGGGCCCTAATCCAGCGGGGCTGGTGTCCTTGTAGGAAGAGGAGATGAAGACTGGATATGTACGGAGGGAAGACGATGTGAAATCACAAGGAGAAAACAGCCGTTTGCAAGCCAAGAACAAAGACCTCAGGAGAAGCCAGTCCTGCTGACACCTTGATCTTGAACTTCTGGCCTCCAGAATGAGGACGAAATAAATGTTTGCTGTTTAAGCCGCCCTGTGTGTGATACCTTGTTATGGGAATGTGGGCAGACTCCAATTGTGTGTGTGTGTGTTTGTGTGTGTGTGTGTGTGTGTGTGTGTGTGTGTGTGTGTGTGTTTATGTTTAATCTTTCCTTCTCCTTCCTTCCAGGATCTAAAACATGACTTGCAGGGAGCTGGTGCTCAGCGAGCCTGCAGAACGGAAGGGCTGTGTGCAGGAATGGGCACGAGCAGGGTGGAAATACTCCCATATTCCCAGCCCACCTTGGCCACCTCCGTTTGGACACCCCCGACACACACACACCACCGCCACGAGCCTGCCTCCCCTCCTCCTTCCCCTGCTGACCCCCGGGCTGCCAGGGGCTGGGTGGCTGAGTTGTGCCAAACTGAGTGGCAGCTGAAAACAGACGCTGGCCCGAGAGCCTCCCTGGGGGAGTCGGGAGGGGGCGGAGAATAATCACGAGATGGCAGGAAAACATTTCTCCCTGGGAGCCCAGAGCAGGTTGGGGTGGGGTGATTAAAAAATAGGCTTCGGGGAAACAAAAGATGCTTCGCGCAGAGTGACTCGATTCAAAAAGAAAAAAAAAAAGGAAGCAAACCGGGTGCGTGTTTCTACCATCAAAATCCTTTGACAAATTGAGGCGACTAATATAATTTGCAGCCTCATTTCCAGTCCTCTATAGGATAACCAGTGAGAAGGGCAAGCGAGTGACTCACAGCAGATGTGGCCAAAATTTGGGAGGTTGATTCACAGGCGAGAGGAGCCAGAAGTGAAGAGAAAGCTTGTCTTTCCTCTTTAGGCTCCTTAGTTCCATATATTGTGATAAACCACGCAGCTCTAAGCGTGAATTTGTGGCCCCGCAGGAGATTCGGTGAAGAAGTCCCCTTAGCAGAAGTCCCCTTAGCGGATGGCCCACGGTCCCAACATCGGCACACTCTTCTAAGAAGTAGAAGAGCTTGCTGGGTAAGGAAACCCCCCCAATGGGCTCAGCCACTGGGGTTTGAGAAGCTCTCTATCACTGTCCTCGTTTCCTACTTGAGGGTTGGCTTTGGGGGATAGAAATCCCTGCAGACTTAAGCATTTCTGCCTGGGAGTTGGCCCTGGGATGTTGGTCCCGTGATCTCGTGCACTCCTACAAGTTCAGGATAACCTGCGTTTCCATCCGATGCCACAGGACAGCTTCTGTACTGTCCGTGGGTGTGTTCTGTGAGGGGTTCAAGGAACGGAGAGGGCTTGGGAAAGCAGTTCTGTGTTTTGAGTTGGTGCCCAGTCCCAGATACTGACAATGGCAGATGCTGATGAGATCATGGAGCAACAGGAATTCCACAAAACGAAACAAACATCTACCCCATGGTCCATCCGCCATGCTCAACCAAATGAGTTAGAAACTTACATCCACACAAAAACCTGCACAGGGTGTTCAGAATAGCTTTGTTCATGACTGCCCACACTCGGAAGCAATCAAAAGAGCCTTCCGTAGGTGAATGGTCCCTCCAGACAATGGGATATTACTCAGCCACTAAAAAGAAATGACATGAACCATCCAGCTATGAAAAGACATGGAGGAAACTTCAATTCATATTATAACGTGAAAAAAGCCAGTCTGAGAAAAACTATATACTGAATGATTCCAACCATATGACAACCTGGGAAAGATAAAACTTTGGAGGTAGTACAGAGATCAGGGGTTGCCAGGGATTGAAAGGAGGGAGGGATAAATGGGCAGAGCGCAGAGGATTTTTAGGTCAGTGCAACTAGTCTGTAGGATACTCTAATGATGGATACATGTCATTACACATTTATCAAACCCATAGAACGCACAACACAAAGAGTGAATGCTGGTGTAAACTGTGGGCTTGGCTGATGACGATGTGTTGATACAGGTTCATTGACTGTAACAGGTGTGCCATCCTGGATGCTGATGAGGAGGCTGAGCACGTGTAGGGGTAGGGACCTGTGGGACCTCTCAGTATCTTCTGCTCAATTTCACTGTGAACCTAAAACTATTATGAAAATAAGGTCTATTTAAAATTAAGAGGCAGGAGAAACCATAGGTATGGAAAAAAATGACAGCCTCATTTTCATTGGGTTGGGAAATCAGCAAAGTAGGTGGTGAGGGCCAAGAGGGTCCAGGCTGGTGGCCCTGGCAGGTCGCTGTCATTAGCAGGACAGGTCCCTGACAGTAGGGATGGTGTTAGGGTGATTTGATAAGAAATCACAAAGGAAGAGTGTAGGGAACCCACTCCTAAGTGAAGGAAACACCCTGAGGACTCATGAAGGAGGTCAAAGATCTCACGTGAACAAGGTAGTACATAAGCCCACTTTTGGGTAGGCTACCTCTAATTTGGGTATGTGACCTTATTCTGAAGTCACAGACCACTGGAGCCTGAGAGATGGTTACTTTTTCATCAGAAGAAGGAAGAGAGATGCAGTGAGGGGAAAAGGAAACAGAGACAGAAACCTGAATGGAATGGGGTCCCTGGAGAGAAAAATCACAGCGGGGAGCTGAGAAGAGAGGTACACAAAAAGCAAGGACAAAGGCAGGAAAACAACATGGAGGAAATCTATTTTAAGTCTATAGCCCTCCTCTTAGAAATTCTGAAAATAATACTAGATTTTGTGAGTAGAAATATTTGATTCTCAAAGCAATCTTGTGAAGTGAGAATGTTATTACTGCATTTCATCAAAGGTGAGATGCCAATAATTATAAATGCACATTAATTTTGGTATGAGAAAAGGAAAAAGTGCCAATTACACTTTGACACTGTTCTGCTTATCTATTGCTTCAAAGCAAATAAGCAAACTACCCCAAAAGTTAGCGGCTGAATCCAATCCCCATTGGATGGGATCTCATAGAACTGTGGGTTGACTAGACTCATCTGGGTTTCTCCCTTGGGGTCTCTCATGTGGTACAGCTGGGATCAGGGGTTAACTGAAGCTATAGCTGTCAGACACTTGATGGGCTGGACATACAAGATGGCGCCCCACATGCCTGGAAGTTGATGTGGGCTGTTGGCAGGGAGCTCAGCTGGACCATTGGCTAGTGTGCTGCACATGGCCTCCACATGTGACTTGGACTTTGTCACTGCTTGGTGGCTGTTTCCAGGAGCGTGCCAAGAGTGAGTATTTGGAAAGACTCGGGAAGAAGTTGTAGGCTTCCTGTAATGTAGTCCCAGAAATCCCAGAACATTTCTGCTGCCTTCTTTTGG
The DNA here is from genome assembly GCA_028646535.1 of Procyon lotor. Taxonomy (NCBI): domain Eukaryota; kingdom Metazoa; phylum Chordata; class Mammalia; order Carnivora; family Procyonidae; genus Procyon; species Procyon lotor. The sequence continues at coordinate 9,136,789 of CM053617.1, forward strand.
TCAAGCCCAGATTCAAGAGGAGAGAGATTAGATCCTCTCTTTTTTTTGAGAGAGGGAGAGGAAGGATAGGGTAGAGGGCGGAAGGATCTCATGCAGGCTCCGTGCCCAACATGGAGCCCACGATGGGGCTCAATCCTACAACCCTGAAATCGTGACATGAGCCAAAATTGAGGTGCCCTTGACTCCCCACCTGATGTGAGGAGCAGCACGCACACACAAGGACAAAGGACTTGGCCATCTCTAACTAGCATAGTCATTACCTTGAAGATTGAACCATGAGTTACACACGTGGATCGTCGCAGCCTCTCACTGCTCATCCCCTTCATCTACACAAAACAATTTGGTGAGAAATTTCTCCCACTTTCAATCGTATCGCTTGATGGGTGAAAGACAAGACTTTTGTATGAATCTCAGCACAAAATGTAACACAGCTTCATCTACCATAGGCATCTTCATTTCTCAGAATCTGTAAAGCACTTGGTTATTGCTTTGCAAGAAAATAGAGAATTTTGAACACTCAGTCAACGATGGGATTGCTACACAACATGAGTCAGGGTTCAATCGGGGGAGCAAAACCAGTAAGGACCGCGGTTCTGGAAGATACCGCACGGTTCTGGAAGACATGAAGGAAGTAAGGGTCCGCAAACGGGTACCATAATCAGAGAAGACTCAGTAGCCAGCCTGCCTGAAATGCTGGCACAGAGGGATAATCAAAGCTTTTAGGTCACGACAGATGGGAGCTGGTGGAAAAGTCTGCGGGAAGCTGTCCCCTCTGCGTACTTATGGCTTCTGCAGCCAAGCCTTTATTCCAAGGCCAGTGTGTCTTCCTGTGCATCACACTGACTGTAAAGCACAGAGCCTAAATTTGAGTTCGGCTTAAGACATTACGCTTCAGTCTGTCTCAATGACGACCCACAATAAGAGTTCTATTTTACATCTCCACCTGATACGCGGTACACAAATGAATGTATAAATGAAACAAACGCTTTATGGAGCAAGGCTGACACTTCTATACATGACACATCGTAATATTTTCAGATCCCTTTTGATATTCTGTTTAATGTTAAACATATGCTGGGGACAGAGTGCCCGGGTGGCTCGGTCAGTTGAGTGTCGGACTCTTGGTTTTGGCTTGGGTCGTGATCTTGGGGTCCTGGGATCAAGCCCTGCCTCGGACTGTATGGTCAGTGAAGAATTTGCTGGAGATTCTCCCTCTCCCTCTTCCCCTCTCCTAGAGCTATTAATTAATCAATCAATCAATTAATTAATTAATTAAATCTTTTTAAAAATATGCTGAGGACTTCCACTTCTGGCAAAGGTAGAGTCACTTGTTTCAAACCTACCTCCTTCCTGAGAAAGAATAAACAAGCAAGAAAGAAAATGTTTTTAAGAAATTGGTCTGCCAACATTTGATGTTTGCCAACATCAAAAATGATTTGAAGGCATGAGGACTTGAGGAGTCAAGATTCCAGAGAGAAAGGAAATCCAGAAAAAATGAGTCCTGTTTGGTGCTGCATCTGCCACTGAGGCAATTAATTATTCCAAAAGTGAAAGCAGTGACTTAGAGCCTGGGAAAAAGCTGGTGTTCAATAACCCCAGCAAACACCCCAACATTTCACATGAGATCTTGAAGGACTATACCTAAAAGTAAGAGTGAATCAGAAATAGACAGGCTCTCAAAAGTGCCAAAGTTCAACTTTTCATCAGCTCAGTTCCAAGTTGTTTTAAAGTCATCTGTCCCTCACCCAACTGCTTGCCCCAAGCACAAATAAGTGGAAGACAACATATCAAGCCTCAAAATATCTGTCCCACAAGATGTGGATACTCAATTAAAAATGACCAGGCATGCAAAAGTACAGTAGACCAAAAACCAAAAGAAAGAAAAATCACATAATAGAAATATTCCTGTAGGCAATCCAGATACTGAAATGATTTGAATCAGACTTTAACTATGATTTATATGTTCAAAAAGTTTAAAAACAATATGGAAAATTTAGTCCAGGGAAATGCCAGCTACAGGGATAATTTGTATCTGGAAATTTTATAACTAAGAATCATGACAACTAAAATTAAGGACTCAACAAATAAGCTTGATAGCAGATTAGACAAAACTGAAAAGAGAAAAAGTGAATTGGAAATCAAACCAGAAGAAAGTAACCAGATAGGAGTGTGAAAAGACAAGTGGATTTTATTTTAATTTTTTTTTAAGATTTCATTTATTTATTTGATAGAAAGAGATAACAAGAGAGGAAACATAAGCGGGTGGGGGGAGCTGGAGAGGGAGAAGCAGTCTCCCCAATGAGCAGGGAGCCTGATGTTTGGCTTGATCCCAGGACCCTGGGATCATGACCTGAGCTGAAGGCAGATGCTTAATGACTAAATCACCCAGGTGCTCCTTAATATATATATTTTTAAGGATTTATTTACTTATTTGAGAGAAAGAGGGAGAGACGGGGGGGGTTGGGTCAGAAGGAGAGAGAGCATCTCAAGCCAACTCCACCCTGAACACAGAGCCCTACTCGGGGCTCTAGCTCATGACCCGGAAATTACGACCTGAGCTGAAACCAAGCATTGGCCACTTAACCGATTGTGCCACTGAGGTGTCCCAAGACAACTGGATTTTAAAAATACAAGAAAGGACATGAAGTCATATGGTTCACAGTATATATATATATATATATATATATATATATATATATATATATATATAAATTCAGCCACTGAAGAAGAGGAGGGAATGAACATACAAAAAATATTTGAAGAGATAATGACCAAGGGTTTTTCAAAGTGATGAATAATATCAGATCTCAGAGTTGAGGAGCTCTATGTATCTAAAGCGAGATGAATACAAAAAAAGCCACACATAGGCATATCATACACCTCCCAACTGTGGGGGGTGAGGGAGGAAGGCCAAAGTCCTAAAGCACATTAAAAAAAATTTTTTTTTTTAATTTTCCTGAACAATCAAGAGTAAGACTGATAACTGTTTTTTAAAATTCTTATTTATTTATTTGACAGAGAGAGAGAGAGAGAGGGTGTGAGCACACAAGCAGGGTCAGAGGCAGACAGAGGGAGAGGGAGAAGCAGATGCCCTGCTGAGCAGGGAGCCTGATGTGGGGCTCGATCCCAGAACCCTGAGATCATGACCTGGGCCGAATGCAGACTCTCAAGTGACTAAGCCTCCCAGGAGCCCCAGACTGACAGCTTTTTTACCACATAATCAATGGATGTAGAAGACCATGTTGTTCTCAAATTGCTGAAAGAAAACATTGCCAAGCTAGAAGCCTATGCTTTTTTTTTTTTTACGATTTTATTTCTTTATTAGAGAGAGAGAGATCACAAGCAGGCAGAGAGAGGGGGGGAAGCAGACTCCCCGCCGAGCGGAGAGCCTGATGCGGGGCTTGATCCCAGGACCCTGAGATCATGACCTGAGCTGAAGGCAGAGGCTCAACCCACTGAGCCACTCAGGCACTCCATAGAAGCCTATGCTGTGAAGTTAACCTTAAAAAAATAAAGGTGAAATAAAGACATTTTAAGACACACATTCACATATACACATGTACTGAGAGAATTTGCCACCAATTGACTTACACTGAAGGATACACTACACTATAGGGAGTCTTTAGTCAGAATACAGATGGTCCCAGGTAGAGGCTAACAATGGGGGAAAATATAGATAAACAAAAATGAACACTATCTCTAACAATAATAATAATGTCTTGTGGGATTTAAATATATACAGGTAGAAATCAAATATTCAATAACTATAGCATGAAAAGCAGAAGAGGGATAAATGTAGCTAAATTTTTTAAGTTCTCTGTATTCCAGGAAGTGACAAAATTAATAATTTATAGTAGATTTTAATAAATTCAGGTTGTGCCTTAATTTAGGATAACCATTAAGAAATAGTAAAAGAATGTATACCCAACATACTATTAGGTGAGAATAAATGGAATTATAAAAGTACTTGATCAAAAAAGAAGGTAAGAAATATAATACAAGTCAAGAACCATGAACAGCAAATATAAACTACCTGGGGATTAACTTAACAAGGAACTGGCAAAACCACAATAGAGAAAACTTTGAAACTGAGCTAAAAGACCTAAGAGATTACACGAATACAAGAGAGACATCCTATGTTCTTGCGAATACACAAAAGTTCAATACTATCCCCAAATCAGTAAATTGTTTGCGACTCTAATCAAAACTCTAATCAATATTTTTTTGAGATTCAATAAACTTATTCCAAAATTTACATGGAGGAATAAAGGACCACAAATAACACAGTTGATTTTGAATAAGAAAAGAAGGGAGTCTTGCCTTGCTAGATATCAATGCCCCCTATAAAGTGATGGTGATAGAAATAGTCTGTTACTGGCCTACAGCAAAAACAATAGATCAGTGGGACAGAAGGCCACACTCAGAGACAGATCTTTGTGAACTTCATATCTTACAAGAAAACTGTCACAAACCAGTGGAAAAAGGACAGGCTAACTCACTAATGATGTGGGGGGAAAAGTCCCCTAGATTCTACTTGATACTATAAAGAGGGACTCCCCGATGAACAAAATTAATGGAAGACAATGTTAGCAGTCTAAGAGTAAGAAAGGTCAAAAGCAGAAAAAATGGGTGGGTCTGATTACACCCCCCCAAAAAAAAAAGAAAAAAGAAAGAAAGAAAAAGGATTCTTAGTCGATAAAGGATGCTATGGACAAAATTAACAGATTAGGAGAAGACTTCTGTGGCATCTAAAACCAAACAAGGGTTGGATATCTGGCTTAAACCAGGGGCTCTGCCAAATCAGCAGGGAAAAAGAGAGAGCCTGGTTGAAAGCTGAACAAAGAAATGGAACAGTCAGGGGGTGCCTGGGTGGCTCAGTCGGGAAGTGTCCAACTCCTGATTTCAGCTCACGTCATGATCTCAAGAGTCGTGAGATTGAGCCCCGCGTCGGGCTCTTCGCTCAGTGGGGAGTCTACTTGAGATTCTCCCTCTCCCCCTGCACTCCCCCATCACACTGTCTCCCTCTCTCTCTCAAAATAAATAAATCTTTTAAAAAATTGTGAACTAGCAGTTCACAGAAGGAAACCTAAAAGACCAAGAATCATAAAAAGAGATGCTCAAACCATAATAACTAGAAACATAAAGTGAAACAACCATAGACCTCACATTAATTGCACATTAATACAAAATAGAAAGCTGGAAGAAAAAGAAGGTAAGAGATCAGAGAAAAACAATTATTAAAAAATGAAACAAAAATTGTAATGTAGCAAGTTTAATCCCAAACACATCAACAATTACATTAAATATAAAAACACTAGATATTTCAATTAAAAAATATAGATTGGATCAACTCTTTTTTGTTTGTTTGTTTTGTCTAGAAAAACAAAACAGAACTGTGCACTGCTCAGGATGAATCCCACTTTAAACAGCAGCCTGGATACTCCAGTCATAAGCTGATTGGGGGTTCCGGCTGCCCCATCCCAAATCTCTCTTTTTCCTGGTCCTGCACCAAGCCTCACCGTCTGGCCTCCCATGGACTCTGCCCCTCTATTACATCCTCAACAAAGCCCCTTGTTCACTGAAGGCAGCCAGATTTGATTTCTGTCCATTGCAATAAAGAACTCTCATTAATGCATTTCCAGGACTCTGGCTTTTGAGTCCTAGGCTGATAGCTCCGCTCCGCTCACCCCATCCAGAAAGAGAAGACGATGTGCTGGTTTCCAGTTCTCATTCCGGTAGCAGAAAATGGAAAAAATAGTCAGTAGATCCCCCTAATTGGAGAACCCTTATTAGTAATCTTTGAGACCACTCCGGTTGGAAGTTCAGATTTTAAAAAACAAAGAAGGGCTCATCATTTTATTCCCCAGAAGGCTTTGCTTTGCTTCGATGTTCTCAACAGGATGTCTGCCTCTCCTTCACTTGCTTCCAGGAAAGTGCTTCATTCTGATTCTGAGGCACTTGGCTCTCAGTATCCCTGCTCCGAACGCTGGGCTCTGCAGCACCTTTATCTTACTTGACTTTTTTCTCACTGACTTGGTTTGGAACTGAAGAAAATCCTTCCGTCTCCAGTTCCAAACCAAGAGGACACACCCACTGAGCAGTGCCACAAACTCTCCCCTCTCCTTCTCTGATTGGGTCCCTGAATGTTGCAGGGGGCGGGGAGGGGGTGACTGTTAAATGGACAGATTGCAAATGGATGGTCTGGAGATGGAAAACAGCGGCCAGCAGGGATGTTTGGCTTGGATGGAACCATTCTTTTTTTTCCCTTTTAAAAAACTTGGCGAGGGGCGCCTGGGTGGCTCAGTGGGTTAAAGCATCTGCCTTCAGCTCAGGTCATGATCTCAGGGTCCTGGGATCGAGCCCCGCATCTCTTTTTCCCCGCTTCCCCGCCCCCTCTCTCTCTGCCTGTCTCTCTGCCTACTTGTGATCTCTTTCTCTGTGTCAAATAAATAAATAAAATCTTAAAAAAAAAAAAACTTGGCGAGCACTGAAAAAGCAGATTTCACAGGAAAAGAAAATCCGGGTTTTTGACGTTGTGGAAAACCACAGGGTGTAGGAGCACAAAGCCCACGTCCCCCAGGGCACAATGGGGCGTGACATCACCAGTTTGCCTCAGTCCTCGGCTCTCCCTGCTGTCACCCGGGCGCTGAGACTGAGTGTCACCGGTGTTTACCTGCTGCTTCTGCTGTTCTCCCTGAATAAAAGGTAGAAAAGGCCACTCGTTTGAAGAAAAATGGACCAGAACATATTAGCGGGGCTCCCTAATAGTTGTGGAGTCTGCCCAGCACCGTGGGCATGAAACGGAGCTGACATAGCCCGCACCCGGCTTGCGCGCCCTGCTCCTAGCCCCAGGCCTCATTAGCCCAGAGGGGCTGCCGTGTTCTCATTTGTTCGAAGCCTTGATACAGGCGAGCGGAGGCAAGGCAGAGTTCAGACGCAACATGGGCCTTGTCGAAATGAACTTCAGCCTGCTTTACTTATTTATGTTGCCTGGCCAGCTCCTGTAGATATTTCAATTTGTAATTCTTGTTTTATTTCTTTTTTTGAAGAGGAGTGGGGGAGGGGCAGAGGGAGAGAATCTTAAGCAGGCTCCACACTCAGCATGGAGCCCATCACGGGGCTTGATTCCACAACTCTGAGATCGTGACCTCAGCTGAAATCATGAGTCGGATGCTTGACTTATGAGCCGCCCAGGGACCTCGTCCTTCCTTCCTTCCTTCCTTCCTTCCTTCCTTCCTTCCTTCCTTCCTTCCTTCCTTCCTTTCAAAGATTTTTTTTATTTATTTGAGAGACAGAATGAGAGGGAGAAGGTCACAGGGAGAAGCAGACTCCCCGCTGAGCAAGAAGCCCGATGTGGGACTCGATCCCAGGACTCTGGGATCATGACCTGAGCCAAAGGCAGTCACTTAACCAACTGAGCCCCCCCAGGTGCCCCTGCTTTATTCCTTCTATTGCCATGGTTTCATAAGCTACAGTTTCACTGGTTCTTCAGAACAACCTAGATAGGAAGAAAATTTTCCCAACTGGGGAATGACAAGATGATGCCTTTTCTGTTATTACAGATACTCTGAACCGACTTTTGGTTTTCCCTGTTCTTTCTACCTACTGGGTTACTCGCACACCAGAATATTCCGTGCTCGTTCCCACGTCTAGGCCTTTTCCCAACTGGAGTGACCTCACCATCTGCTACACCTAGCCAGATCCTAGCCACTATGTTGGGTTATGGTGGATGTCTGTGCCAAGCATCCTTTTATGGAACAGCAGTATTGGTTGGATGCACATGGCAAGTACCGTGTTTTCCACCCCAGATCCCCATGACAGGGCTCATGCATTTATCTCCGAGAGTCTGGGAACGTCAGCGGCTGACGGCTCACAGCTGTGTCCCTCTGCAGCTTCCCCCAAGGTTCTGTCCCTTCCCAGGGATACCCTGCAGCCGATCACTGCTGGCTCAGAATTCCTTACAGGGTGTCAGTTGCGACTTCAGCGTGGGGTGACTTCTCCCTCTGCCAATCCTGCTAACTTCATTCAGAGACAGAGAGATTTTAAGGAATTTACTTGTACAACTGTGGTGGCTGGCAAGTCTGAAATCCACAGGGCAGGCCAGCAGCCTGAGAATTCGGGAAAGAGTTGATATTTGGAGTCCTAAGGAGAATTTCTTCTTCTTCGGGAAAACCTGTCTTCTGTCTCAAGTCTTAGTCTTCAACTGATTGGCTGAGGCCCACCCACATTATGGAAACTAATCCTCTTTACCCAGAGTCTGCTGAATTAAATGTTAAACACACCTAAAAAATACATTCACAGTAACATTTAGACTGGTGGTTGACCAAACATCTGGGCATCAGAGTCTAGGCAAGGTGACACATGAAATTGACCATCGTACCAGAATTGCCCCAATGGGATCTGTTGCCATTTACTGAGGCAACCATGCATTGAGGGAAAAGGGAGTCCCCAGTCCTTTCAAGGATTGGATACAGGGTCTGGATTGACACTGGTATCTGGGGTCCTTGGTAGGTGGCAAAACCCTCAGATTCGTTCTTTGACCTGCAGGGCAAGATGTACTGATGTAGGAAAGACCAAGAAGGTCTTAACTACTCCCATCCTCTGCCAAGACAGGAAGTAAAAAATAATGCCCTGTTCCATGCGCAGAGACGAACGCAAACTTTAAAAACATAGGGAGTGCAGGTGTGATGTTTCTGTGATAATGTAATTCACCATCATGGCCTCTGCAAAAAAAAATCAGTGGATCATGGCCAAGCAGCAGTGGATAACCACAAGCCTAACCAAGTAGCAGCACCAAGAAGAGCTGCCATGTTATATGTGGTATCTTTGCTAGATTAACCTCCAGCATGTACTGTGTGACCTTGACCTGATGAGTCAGTTCTCACCCACTCCTATTAGGGAAAAGGATCAGAAATAACTCACATTCACACAGGATAGACAATAGTTTACATGCATGGTCTTGCCCCAAGGCTGGGTTGACTTCCCTGCTCTCTGCAAGAATGTACTTCAAAGGGATCGGGACTATCTGGATAGTCCACGAAATATCTCATTAGTCCGCTATACTGACGGCGTAACATTCATTAGATCAGATGAACAAAAGGGGCAGCTGCTCCGCAGCACATTCATTCCAAAAAATGGGAGAAGGATCGTTAAAGGAATTCGGTCCTCTCCCATCTATGGGTGCCCTCCAAAGTAAAAGATGATTTATTGCATCTCATACCTCCCACTATTAAGGAAGTACAATGCCTGGTAGGCCATTTGGGGTTCTTTGAGCAGCACACCCCACCCTCGAGAAAATTCCAAGACCACGAGATCTGAGTGGGGCCCAAGCGGGCTCTGCAGCAGGTCCAGGCAACAATGAGCATAGGTCTGCTCTTTGGACCCTGTGATTCAGAAGACCCAGATGCTAGAGTTACTCGCCTCGGGAATGGAATGGTGGCTTTGCTGAGTGGATGCTAATCCTTAGTAGGAGAATCACGAAGTAGACCTCTAAGATTCTAGAACAAGGCCACGCCCCATGTAGCCGAGAATGCTACACCACCTCACAGTAATGGCTGTTTGGGAGGTTTCCTTACGACCCGGGGAAAGGAAAGGGCCAAGCTTGGTTCGTGGATGGCTCAGCTTCTGTCAGTTTGCCAAAAAGAGATGGCGGCCGCACTCCTTGGGAGCGGCCCTGAAAGGGCAGGGAAGGAAAATTCTCTCAGAGGTAGAGATCCAGGCACCCAATTATGGAACAAGAAGAGGCCCAAGAAAGAATATGCAGGGATCCCTGGGCAATCGTGAGGGGCCCAGCAGGTTCATCAGGGGCTGGAAGGAGGATTGGAAAAGCAGGGACAAGGAGATCTGGATGGAACCACAAAAGAATATCATACCTTAATGCCCACCGAAGAGCTCCCACTGTGGAAGAGGCTTCGAACAAACGTGCTGGACAGAATGACCCGGCAAATTCGTGCCAACCACTCCAGAGCTGGTGTAAGGGCTTTAGGAACAAAGTAGCTTCACAGCAAGGAGGGAGGTCATATGTGGGCCCAAAGAGTAAGGGCTTCCTCTCGCCAATTCTCATGTAGCTGCTGCCGCTGCCAGATGTCCAACCCGCCAGCTCAGACAGGCACTGGGGCCTGACATGCCATTGTCACTTGCGGGGACCGCTGTTCCCTTGGTATAGTTGATTTAATTGGGACAACACATGTTCTCAGTATGAGCTTGCCCTTCCTGTCCATAAGGCCTTGGACATTATCTGAGGACTTACCAAGTGTTTATTTCATCCATCTACAAAGAATTCTATCAGCGTTCTTGCAGGTCGAGGGACTTACTTTATAGAAAAGGGAGTAAGGCTGCGTGGTGACAAATGACCCACCTGTCCCACATCACCCAGGAGCTGAGCATCTGAGAGAGAATGCCTCTTGAAGTTGCTGCTTGTAGATGATCCCCTGTGAGGACGGGGAGGGGGCGGGGGGTCACTCTCCAGGGAGCATATGCAGCCGAAATCAATCACCATTATGTGCTGATGTGTCCCATGAGGCTGAACAGGAGCGACCACACTTACCAATACTCTCAGTGGCCCACTTTGGGAGCTGGGGCCTCCCATCTCCATTACCTGATGGTGTGAGGGCAAGAAAGAGGGTCACCATCCTCGCAGGGACTATCGATCCGGTCATCAGGAAGGGGTAGGACTAACGTTGCACGAGAGAGCAGGTCTGAGCGGTCCACAGGGCTCTCAGTGATGGCCTGAGAAGATCAAGGTAACCAGGGTCCCACAACCCTCAGGAATAAGGGTCAGGGTCATCCCATCAGGTCCCAGCCAAAGGTGGGTTGAATCTAGAATGTGTGGGAGAAGGGGGTTGATGAGTATCAGTTACAACCTCAAGAGCAACCTACAAGCATCTCATGTCAATTTCCCTCAAAACCAGACCAGCCGATGCTCCAGAGCAGCTGTTTGCATAGGGGACAAACTCCTAAGGAGAAGCAAGTAGATGTGAGCGGGACAAGGGCAGACAGTCATGGGTGCTGTGGTGCACTGCCCCAGTGCCCTTTTTAGGGACGGTGTACCCATTCCCCAGAGTCTAAGCCTATCAGCTGTTGATGGCTCCGAGCTGTGCCCTTCACTGGGCGTTACCCTCAACTTCAGAGATGTGCCTCCCCCCAAGGTTACACCCCTTCCTGGGGGAAATGGCCAGGACTGGCAGAAAGGAAGACACAGGGATCCAGCCCTCTTGTCTCAGCTGGGGAGAGCTCTCAGCTCCAGGGATCTCTGTCAGATCCGCTGCCGCCCGGGTATGACCACACTGCAGGCTGGCTTCTCCCACCGGCCAGTCCTTCCTTCCTTCCAGGTGTGTCCCAAGAGAACTCGCCGGTAAACCTCCGCACAGCCTCCCATCTCAGAGTCTGTTTGCAGGGAAACTAAGCGACGGTAAGAAGTCACCTTCTTTGAAGGAATTTCTCCCCCTGACTCCAGCCCCAGGGCCCTAGCACGACCAAAGCCATACCATCCAGACCCCCGTTGGCCCAGAGGGAAGTTGTTGTCTCCCACTTGTGGGGGAATGAAGGGAAGACAGAGACAAGAGTCTTAACTGAAGTCACTATTGGGGGTATCCTAGATGCCCTGGTTCCTTCCTTCCTTGGATTTAGTTGTTTAGTTTTCTTTTGAGTCTCATAGGGGGTTTGAAGGATTTGGGGCTGATGCAGGAAACAGTATGATTAGGATAGACAGTCAGATAAGCTTTATCGAGAGGTGCTGGGACAGAGTGAGTGGCATAAGAGTCCCACCTGCATGAGACTATTGAAAGCCTTAGTAAGGGGCCCCATCCAGGAGGGGAGAAGGGCAAGGGAACTTTGGACGGACAGTAGGATCAAGGAGGAGGCTCTCGGGTCTAGGTAATGATGCTTAGCCGCTCCACGCATAGTCTCTGGATCAAAGAGCTCCAAAGGGCTTTAGCAACTCGGGGTCTTAGAACCATAGGTTCTAACTGACCAGTGGCCAACAGATGGAAGGTGAAATTTCACGGGGAAGGCAGAGCAGGCAGTGGTGAAATGGCTAAAAATGCATCTGTTTGGACAATGTTAAAGATCAGTTGACTGCGTAAAAATTTGATTTTGGTGCCAATGGACGTTGAGCTGATGAATCTCAGCCTGCAGTGAAGGAAGAACCTATTGGCCACTACGTCGACGCCATTTTGGTTCATCTGTACAAGTGTGCAAGAAACTAACCTTCCAAAACAATGCCCCACTAGTGCTTAAGCTGGAGTGAGTTGAGGCTCTGATAGTCATCATTGAGAGGTCCTGTCTAATACAAAAGTCTAGCATAAGCCTCACTCTCTTTATGAAGCCAAATACAGTGCTCGATCCTCCTCTCCAGCTGCTGGGGGCCCTGAGGTCTCGGGGCACTGTTTTATTTTGCATTATTCTCCTGCAGTTAGGGGTTTGGTCTTGTGGGGCTTCTCAAGCTCATTAGCTCTTGGAGAGCAAGGCCTTTGAGAGGCTTCACTGCAGTCAGGGGCCCTGTGCCTAGAGCTGCGTGGCGGGAGGGACTCCTCCCTTCTCTCTGCAGCTAGGAGTGCTCCCTTCCACCTCCCCACAGGCCTCAGATTGGCCAGCCTGGGGCCTGGCTTCCTCTATGACCAGAGGATGTCAGAGCTCCCACGCTGCTGTGAAACGCAGCCCGGGTTGCCAAGGCCCTTCTTGGCTCTTGTTCCTCTCTAAAATCCTTCTTACCGCTTCTGTTCCTTATTGCTCACTGATACCTGGGACTTTGGACCACCTGCCTTATTTTCCGCTCCTATAGGAGATACTTGGTACCTCAATCAATCAAATTGATTGATTTGAATCAAAAACCAAAGCAAAGATCCTCAGGCACCGGGAATATACTGCCCCACGGTGTCCAGTTAGACTCTCAGCAGCACCCCAACGCCGCTCCCCCGCATCTCTGAGCCCAGCACTGTTTCCTGGCTTGCCCCTGCCAGCCCCAAACCCGCGGCGCCGCCTGGCTCTGGCCTGAGAACCGATCTGGACTCACGGGGCTCTGATTCAGCATCACACAAATCCGTGAGACTTTAGGCAAATCGTTGTGTCTGGGCTTCCTCCCAGAAGCCTGAAAACACTGCAGAGAGGATATTTAAAATGGGTTCTGCTACTTGCTACGTTCAGAACCGTGTTATTTCGGGGGATGGAGAAGATAGCCATTTTGTAACGCAGACAGAGAAGGATTTGAAACTCACATCCTAAAGATGGTTATCAGAGCGATCCCCATTTTAAAACATAAATAAATGGAACAGGCTTGCGCTCCCATGGAGAGCATGTCCTTGCCGTGGGAGGGACATTTGCCACTTCGCTATTTTTCTTGGCTCCCTCCGTTTGCATCAGATGGGCATCTACTCAGGGAAGAATGCTGGGATTTTCTGGGTTTGGAGGAGAGCTGGAACATTGGAACGGGCCGTTTTGGAAGAGCAGCAAAGTGGCTCATGCGCGCCTCGCTTCCCGCGCAGTGCTGCCAGCTCAAATATTCAGGGGAAAGAACTGGCAGCCGGGAAGCCTATTTTTGGAGGAGGCATGGGGACAGCAACCTCACGAGTCCGTGTGAGGAGGTTTTTCGCTTTTGAAAATACTCTTTAATGTCTCCATGTTCCACTTTCCCAGGAACTGAGTGGCTGCTGCCTTTCAGAGGCGCTATAAATAGTCCTCGCCAGTTTGGATAAATCATGCAGCAGAACGAGGGTGAGGAGGGCCAGGTGCGCTGGGAAACTGACGCTCGCAGCAGCGGGAGCAGGGCGTGGGGGAGAAGTGGGCATCCGAGGCCCCATCCTGAAAGGCAAAGGGGGTGGGGGAGACAAGTGGTACTCCTCGGGGGTCTTCAGAATGGATCCTACCTGAGGTGACCTCCCCCCAGGAGAGGAGGAGGAATGCGCCCCGGGGACCGGGTTTGGCCAAGCCCTTAAGGGAAGTCAACCCCTTCCATGCCCGAGCCCCCGGTGCCTGCTCCTCCGGGGATGTCCCCCGATGGCCTGCCCCAGGTGCAGATGTGGGGCACAGAGCGCCTTGTTGCTCAAGCCCACAAGAGAAAGGCGCTCGATCTTGTGCCACCAACAGCATTGTCCAGGGCACGTCTTCTGTTTCCACCGAATTCCTGGATGTCCCGCGACCCATGCACGAAAAGGTGCTTGACTCCCTGAAGACCTGGGCTCTGGTCAAGGGCTCTGATCTGCAGCCTCGGACAAGGTGGCCACGTGTCTGGGTCCAGCTCCAGCCCCGTTTAAAATCAGAAAACCATACGTGGGTGCAGGAGCGAGCTCAGGCTTAAAATTGCTCATCGCCTGTGTAACATGTGTATGGCCGGTCCTTGACATAGAACTCTGAATGAAACTTAGGGAGCATCTGTGGTGACCCTTAGAGGTCGTGGGGGGGGGGTCCTGCTGCGTCTGTCCCCTGACTTTATGCCCTCGTCCAGACAGATGCACACCAACGACAGGTGCTGGTGGGTCCGGCTCTACGGCAACAGGTCGGGGAGGAAGGAAACCACATCCTCTGTGTTTTAATGCGTCATCCCACTTATTGTGGGTCTCCGCGTCGCCATTTCCGGCAGGGTCTGGGAAAGCCACACGTTTGGGCCACGGAGGGTTTCTTTCATGGGGTAAATACCATTCGGTTGTGATCAGAAGAATTGCTTGGGGGTGAAGATATACCTGGAAATACCAGGAGCTCACTGGCTCAAATTCATGCGGAATTTGATGAGTCCGGTCCCTGAGAGGAGGGAAAGGGATAAAGAACCCAGAGAGGCCATTGGGTCTGTCCGGCACACGTCCAGCCAGCGTCAGCCAGCAGATGGTGCTCTGGGGCGGGGCATCCTTGGCTCAAGCCTCAAGTTGCTTCTCCTCACTGGGCTCCTCCGGCCAGGGGGTCAGAGGAGGCTCCTGCAAACCTCTTCTGACCTGAGGGAGGAGGTGTGAGAACTTTCTGCTCTCGGCCCTGAGGAAGCTCTGTCATCTCTCAGGTGTCAGTTAAACACATATGATGAAGCGTTGCCCTAAATGAGCCAGGGCAGAGACATCAGGAGGTAGGATGAATCAGGACTAGCCAAGCAATGCCACTGCTAACAAGATCTCCACGGTCCCGAGCAGGTGGAAATATTGTCTTTCCCGCAGGGCCCGGACGAACATAGCACGGCGCAAGCTGGAACCAAGCAAGGCACGCCCTTTTGTCCTACCCCTCCAGCCGTCCATGTCTGAACTCACCCTTCCTCTGCACCTCCAGACAGATGCATTGCTTGAATTCCTTGTGCACATCCCACTGTGTGTGGCTTTCTCCCTTTGTTCACACTCGCTCCGGGTGAATCTCCTTCCTTCCCACCTCTACCTAATCAAATACTACTTCCCTGCCAAGACCCAGCTCAGATGCCCTTGAACTTACGAACCCTAATCAGGGATGTCTGTTCTGTCTTCATTCATTCCCACTCTGTGCCAAGAGCTTTACACATACAAGTTCCGTTCTTTTCAACAACGTGGCGACAGAGATGATGATTCCCAGTCTATAGGTAACAAAACTGAGTTCAGGAAAGCTAAGCAACTTTTCCAAGATCACACAGAACTGACAGAGCCAGGACTCAAATATATGAATGAATTACCGAGTTAATAAGAGTCTGTGCTACCAATAAGCGAATGAGAGCGTAGTCAGTATCATTAGTCATTAGACAATGCAACACGCCCACTAGAGTAGCTACAGGACAAAGCATAGACAATGCCAAGGGTCCCGTGGAGAAATGAGGACCCGCCAACATTGCCAATGAGAACATAGCATGGGGCAGCCATTTGGGTAAACAGTCTGGCATTCCCTCCAAAAGTTAAACCTATGACCCAGCGATTCCACTCCTAGGTCTATGCCCAGGAATTGGAAACAGATGTTCATTACATCATTATTCATAATTGCCAACAAGTCAAAACCACCCAAGTGTCCATCAGCTGATAAATGGGTAAACAGAAGTGAGGTATGAGCCATCCATGAAAAGGAAGATGTCCTGACAGAGGCAGCGACATGAATGGACCTCTGGGAAACATTTTGCCAAGTGAAAGGAGCAGTCACAAAGGACCAGCAACTGGAATAATGTCATTTATGTGAAATGTCCGAAAGAAGCACATCTTACACAGGAAACAAATGAGTGGTTTCCAGGCACCGAGGAGTGGGAGCAATGCAGAATGATTGCAGATGGATTTGGGGCTTTTTTGGGGGTGGGGGAAGTGAGGAAATGTTCTGGAATTCAATAGTGGTGATGATTGTACATGTTCGTAAACGAACTAAAAACCACTGAATTTTATACTTTAAAAAGGTTAATTTAGGGTATGTGCAATATATCTCAGTAAAAAAAAGAGGCTGGCTGCCTGGGTTCACAGAATTGGTCATCAGGCATTTATTGAACACCTACTATGTGCCTAGAATTGTGTGTCACACACCTAGCACATGGTAGGTCTGAAATGTCGTTGACTCCGTGATAGGGTGACAGTGCTCAGCCCTGGGGATGAAGACATAATTAAGACGTGATTTCCCAAGAAGCCAGACAAAAACAACAACGGAAGAGTACACATCACATTATTCCATTCATATAAAATTCTATAAAATGCAAACTACAATATAGCGATGCAAAGCAGATCAGTAGTGGCTTGAGGATGGGGAGGGAGAGAATAGGAATGTCAATATGTTCACATATCTTGATTGTGGACTGTTTTTTCGCGTGTGTGGTGAGAACACTTTCAGGGCATCCCCTAAATTTGGGTACACATGTTCTCATTCTCCCTTGTCTCAAGATACTTTTTAATTCACTTTTGATTTCCTCTTGGACCCAGTGAAAGTTCAAGAGTGTTATTTAGTCTCCCCGTGTATTTGTGAATGTTCCCGTTCGACTTCTGGTTTCATTGCACTGTGGTCCAAAAGCATCTTTGGCGTGATTTAGATCTTCTTAAATTTGTCAAGACTTGTTTTGAGATCAGGTGCGTGATCTATCCTGAAGAATGTTTCATGGGTGCTAGAGAAGAATGTGCATTCTTCTGCTGTTGGGTGGAAAATTCTGTATATGCCTGTTCAGTCCATTTGGTCCCGCTCGGGGGGAGGGGGCGGGGACTGGTAGCTGCTGCTGTCGCAGAGGAGTTCGGCAGGGAAGACTTGGGGAGCTCCATCAGCTGAGGACAACATCCCGGTCCTCGGTGGCCCACGGGGGTCCATAGTGGCCAAGGCTGTGGGTGTCTGCAGTGGTGACAAGGGCTCCCCTTTTCCTCTGCAAGGGGTAGTTACGGCCAAGGAGATCGCTCTTGGTGGCGAGGTCTCGGCAAAGTCAAGGTCTGGGGCGTGGGTACGTGTGAATGGCTCCAGGTCCTTTATTCCAAACTTTTTGAGTGTGAATTTTCTTTTCAGTTTACCTGTCACCCTGCAGAGCATGGGTTTGAGAAATGCTGGCCTATGTCACCTCGCAGATGGGGAGATAGCCACAGCCTCTTGCCCTTGACCTCTTAAAGCCCTGATTAGCAACATGCCTTGGAGGGAATCGGCATCCTCGTCACACAATATAGCCCGGGGATGTGTACATTTTTGTGAGTGGCGAACAGAGTCCCTAAAACAAAACTGAAATAAGTAGGCCATCATAAATACTAAGATTAACTTCGTGAGGCACTTAGAATTGTTACTGTTCTGGGATCTGCCCAGGGCGCCTGGAGTTAAGCCTTTTGTTCTGCTAACTTTCGGTGAAGAAAATCGTGTTATCCATTTATAATATGCTCCACTGAATAGGGTATGACTCAGCACCCCCGCCCTGTGCTCACACTTCCCACGTGGATCTTGATGTGACATTCAAAGTATTTAACAATCAGCAGACGTGAGCAGCAACCAAGCCTACCGACGCGGACCAGCGTGTCCCCCTAGTGTGCACCTGCTAGCCACCGTCTCCATTTAGCACTGACCTGGGGCCCCACTTATAGACGGAAAAGGTAAGACAATTTGATAAATACCAAAAGGCCTTAGCCCCCAAACTCCCGGAGCTGCAGTTGTTTGTGTGAATTATGGCACTGCATTTCTAGAAAGTTCCACCTAAGAGAAAGGCAAAGTCATGGGCGTTTTTATGACTGAAAATGACCTCACGGCCAAGTAGCTTCGTGGGATGATGAGATCCGTCGTGGGAAAGCTGTTGGGTAAAACTACTTTCCTTTTTGGCAAAATTACTTTTTATTCTGCCTAAACTCCGGTTTGGTTTGGTTTTGTTGTTTCGTTTTTGTTTTCGTTTTCCCCAATACATTTAAAACATCCACAGGGAAAATAATTTGTCTCTTTGGGGAGTTGCCTTGAAGAAGTCGCAAGGAGAAGCAGTTTGGGAAAATGCTGAGGGCCGGAACTTAATGAAGGAATCTGTCTCAATGCTAAAATAAGCGTTATTTGGAGCGGCGGTTGGGGAGTGGGAGGGAGGGAGGGGGAGGGCATGCTGGGAGAGGTGACCGTACTGTGAGTATCCAAGCTTCACAGTGATTACGGAGCGGAGGATAAAATATCTCGCACACGCCATCTGTGTGCTGTGTACGGCAAATGCTGTGCTGAACCCTGGAACCATCCTACGGATTTCCATATGCGTCTTCGCAAAGCCAGGGTAGCTTCGCAGCAACTTCAAAGTGGGGCGTAAAGTACCTGATCGTGGCTGATTTAATGCCTCCCTGCCTCGATCCCGACTTGGCCCAATTCCAGGCAAGGGGAGGGGCATGGGGGGGCGGTGAGGGCACCTGGCAAAAGTCACACGGAAGTTGTGATTGGCATTTCGGAGGCACGAAAGAGCCAAGACTCAAGGGTGAGACCAAGCGAAATTTCAAAAGTGGGGGTGATTGTACAGGGCATATTTCTTCCTTCCCTGATGGAGATGTCACTTCGATCTCTTGACACTGGCCATTCATGTTTGTGCGGTAAATGGTTAACTCGGCAGGTTGGGGGAGCGGGGGGGGGGGGGGCGTTCAAATCTCAAGCATTCTGCAGAAATTAGCCCTTGAGGGGCTCCTGAGTGATGGGCTCCAAGCCCTTCGAATATGCTGCCGGGTAAGCATACTCCTGTGGTCCTGGAGCTTTGGCTGCACCAGCTAGCCCCCAGTGATGATTGTGATGGGGACCGTGGGTCACGCCAGATCACTGTGACCCCTGAAGTAGCTGGAGACTGAGAACTAAGGTCAGCCATGTGGGTGTTTCCCGCTTATGTGACCCACGTCCCCATAAAAACCCTGTACACGGAGACTTGAGGGGGCGTCACCCCCTCACACCTTTTCCCCTTGCTGGGTTTTACCCGCATCTTTTCACTGTAATAGGCCATAACTGTGACTCTCCAAGCTCCGTCAGTCCCTTGGCAAACCCTCCATCTAAGGACGGTCTCTCCATCAGTTTGAGGGGGGGGTCTCGTAGAGCCCTGACCACAACGTCGTTTTCTCGCCTGCATAGACGGTCTTCCTCCAAATGGCCCCAGATGGCTTGAACTATGCTGCTGTCCCTTCCCTTTCATCAAACGTCCATGCTTTTCAGCTGGCTTCTGAACCCTGAAAAGTCAAAGCCAAGTGTTATCCCTACCTTGGCCTCTACCTGCGCAGGACAAAGTAAAGTGGTCTTTGTTCCTGGAGGACTCGGGATTGTCCCACGGATCTAAGCAGTAGGGGAGGATTCTCCAGCCACCACGGGGCACACACGCTCAGCTCCCTCGGGCTGCCTGTCCCCTTCCCAAACCTCGGGCGCAAATCCTACTGCTATTTCAGGTCTCCGTTTCCGTGTTAATTCCTCAGGGAAAGCTTTTCAGCATCCCAGTCTAGGTCAGGCCCCTTTGGTCTACGCTTTTGTGAAAACATGGTCTTTTCCCTCCGAGGGTTCAATTCAAAAATGATAATGTTTGTCATTATTGGGTCCGTGTCTATCCCCTGGTGACCTCAAGCTGCCCCTGGTCCCGTTCGCTGTTGTATCTCATGACCTAGCACAGCGCTTAGCACAGGGGCGCTCAGACATGGTTCCTGGATTCAGTACCAAGTGTACGGACCATGCCATCATTGCTTTGTGTTTTCTTTCTTTCTTTCTTTCTTTCTTTCTTTCTTTCTTTCTTTCTTTCTTTCTTTCTTTCTTTCTTTCTCTAAGATTGCATTTATTTATTTGACAGAGAGAGGGAGATCACAAGTAGGCAGAAAGGCAGGCAGAGAGAGAGGGGGAAGCAGGCTCCCCACTGAGCAGAGAGCCCGATGCGGGGCTCGATCCCAGGACCCTGAGATCACGACCTGAGCCGAGGGCAGAGGCTTTAACCCACTGGGCCACCCAGGTGCCCCCGCTTTGTGTTTTCTAACAAAATCAATTCAGTGTTTCCTTCCCTATACAAAGGCTCAGCCTTCCTAATCTTTCGCTGTCGTCATTTGGTCATCAGTTCACAACCTTAAAAAAATTAGAGAAGGGATTCGTTGCCAAGGTAACCCTTTCACAACAGGGAAAAGAGCACAGCCCTGTGGGGAAACAGATGCGCAGGAATGTGGGGATCGGACAGGCTCCTTCTTGGCGCCTCTGCCCCCATCACCCCAGGGAACAGAGAGCTCACACCGAGAAGCAGAGAGTGCAACCTCACGGGGAACGAGTTTCTCCGCCCTGAAATGGCTGGGGGAAACTGATCCGTGGAACAACGCGGATGAACTTGGGAGGATGCGAAGTTACCTGAAATCAGCCAGTCACCGAAAGGGCCAACATGGTGTGATTCCACTTACACGAGGTTCCAAGAGGAGTCAATTTACAGAGACACCAAGTAGGATGGCGGTGGCCGGGGACTGAGAGGGGCCAAGGGGGGCGGTGTTTCTGGTTGGTACGTAATTACAGTTTGTCATTTATCTGGCAACTGTGATTGGGATTCTGACCTAATTGGTAAACGGTGGGCCAAATAAGTAAATTTTTCAAGCCTCCCCCAGGTAACTGGGATCAGCCAGAATTGAGGGCCGCCAGGGCAAAGAATAAAATAGGGACCGGGAACCAGAGAAAGTGAGCGGTCTCTCAAGCCGTTAAGATAAAAACATGAGGCCATTTGTACACCAACCCTATAGTCTCCCTAGTTTTCTCTTACTTGCCGTTTCATTCACGATAAGGAGGCCAGACGGAGCGATGTGTTTCTCTCCAGTCCAGCACCCTTCAGTAGCATCCCATTGTCCTTACAATGGAATCCAAATTTCTTACCCTGGCTTTAAGGGCCTCGATGACCTAGCCTCTATTTGTCCAATTTCCTCTTTTTTTTTTTTTTT
>CM053617.1:9158542-9197195 GCA_028646535.1 Procyon lotor
AATACAAGACTCTCATTGTAAGCTATTGTCTTGCTCTGGTCCATCCCTTTCTAAGGACTGTTAAGGGTTAATGTTATCCCTAGGAGAACACAGAATTGGGAGGGGCGGTCTAGGCCTGGTTTGAGTTGTCAGAGTCTCAAGGAGAAAAAGAAGAGCAATGAATCATCATCATTTGACCATGGCATTCACACTAAAGGGGAGGACAATGGGAGAAAGAGCAAGGGAAGAAGAAGAAGGAAAAAAAAAAATCTCAAAATAAATGTAGGGTGGATGGCAGGAGGGGGAGGGAGTCTCAGAAATTGGGGGGAGGTGTGGCGATCGAACCAGTGCTGGCCACAAACACACAATTTCGCTCATTGCTGGCTTGGATCAGAAATAAACATGCACGCACGTCTGTTTGTCGGCTGTGTTTTGTCCGCCTGTAGCGAGGCGATCCTTTAAGAGCTTTGAGGACTCAAACTTGTGCTCGGAGGGGGGCCGCCCTGGAGCTGAGCCCGAAGTAGAGCAGGGAGCCGCCCAGCTGACCACCTTCCTCCCTACAGATCGCTGGAACCGAGCTCAGGGGAGAAGCTGCGCTGGCCCGTGGGGGCCGCGGCTAAGGACGGAGGCCAGGCTCCCACAGGGGCCTCAGCGCGCAGGCGGCAGCAGCGGCGGCACACGGGGACCCGAGGACTGACACGGCGATGTGCCCAACTCTGGACGACCGGCGTCAGAACCAAAGGGCGAGCATCCCGCCACGGCTATGCTTCCCGCGGGACAATCTCGGGGAAAAGACACTGGAAGAGCCTCGCAGGGCGATTTTCCGAGGCAAATGGTGGGGCGGGGAGGGACCGCTCCTGACCCTCCCGGCTCGTCCCCTCCCGGACTCACCCCGCCCAGGCAGCAGCTGGGCTGCCCTGCAGAAACCTGCGCGAGGCTGTAGTGACGCCCTCCGCCGCAGAGGGGCAGCACCACCTGCTGGCTCAGCGGTGGCGGTGGGCGCGCCGCTCTTGGCGGCGACAGGCGGAGGCGGGCCCGCGGCGTCCTCGTTCATTGGCCGCGGCACGGGCGCTGCCATGTTGGCGGAAGCGGTGCCTTCTGTGCGGTGGAAACTGGCAGTGGCTGCGGCCGCGGCGTCAGGGAGCGCAGCGTCCTCCCTTTCCTCCTCGCTCGAGTCTCGACGCTGAGAGGCGGCGGCCGGCGGGATGGAGAAAAGTAGGATGAACCTGCCCAAGGGGCCGGACACGCTCTGCTTCGACAAGGACGAGTTCATGAAGGTGCGCGCCGGGGCTCCGCTCCCCGGAGCCGGGCCGTGGGTGGCCCGCCCTCCTTTGCCCTCCGGGGCCCCTCCTCGGGCCTCTCCGGCGGGCTTCCTGGGCCGTGGCCGCCCCGGACGGCCCTCGGCGGGGACCTCGCTGCACTTCGCAGTGAGTCTCTTGGCCTCAGGTGCGGGAGGTGCAGCCTGGAGGAAGCACTTCTGTGAAATCGTGCACATTGGATGAAAAGGCCTGAAAGTTCAGGGCAAGTGGTTTTGAGCTAAACGTAAAAGCCCCTGTTAGAACCCCACTCTGTTACCGGGCGGTCCAGCCAGACCGCCGCTCCCCTGGCCTGACAGAAGCCTCCCGTGCTGCTGGCACTGAGTGTGTGCTGAACACGTCTCTGAACGCACGTACTTACCCAGGAATGGGGTCTGGAGGGAAAGGCACTTAACCTAAAGTTTTTGCCTAACTTTCGTCTAAAGCTCCTGGAATGAGAAATTTGAAAGATTGTACTGATTCTGTTGCAGACCAAGCTCCTTTTCTAAAGATTTTATTTATTTATTTGACACAGAGAGAGAGATCACAAGTAGGCAGAGAGGCAGACAGAGAGAGAGGAGGAAGCAGACTCCCCGCTGAGCAGAGAGCCAGACGCGGGGCTCGATCCCAGGACCCTGAGATCATGACCCGAGCCGAAGGCAGAGGCTTTAACCCACTGAGCCACCCAGGCGCCCCCCAAGCTCCTTTTCTAAAGTTGTCCTACTTCTCTTCGTAAGGTCAACTCGAAGCTGGTTTGCAGATAACTGTAGGACATAAACTTACAGAATAGAAATTTAAACTGAAAAGTTTTTACTGACAATAAAGGTTCATCAGGCATACCTTGAAAATGGCCCAAGATTTGAATCAGAACCAGGAGGAGCTTTATCTATTTTGTGTATCCCTCTGGGTCTGTACTTAAACTATCAAAAAATATGTATTTAATTTCTAGGGATTGAGATTTAGTAGCTGGCTTCAGTGTTAAAAAGTTAAAACGTTTGGCTCTGTAGATACCGAAAATTTTGAAAGAGAGAGTTTAAATTTCTTATTTTTTAATGACTTCAAGTCACATATTTTTTTCTTTTTTAGGTTAACCAGCTAGTCCCTTTGTGATATTTGCGTTCAGATCACACCTCCCAAACTCTGGCTTTAAAAGTGTTTCTATCTGGATCCTCTGCAGTGTGGCCATATCATTTTTAATATGTATGGGTGTCTAGACAGAGGAACGCTGTACTCTTGTTCTTGTATGGTGATGTTTCTATGAAACCGCCGTAATAAAAGGTGTACATTGATTGGAATATCCAAAAGGGAGTACAGAGTGAATTCACTGATCCAGAAACCTTTTGTTAACTAAGGATACATGACGAGGAGAGGTCTTTGGAAGAAGAAAAGGCACACACAGAGACTTGCGGAATCTCGAAGCACCGAAATCTCTTTAGCTTGTCCATCTTTGGACTTCTTCAGGCTTCCTTTGCGCCTAACACCGGCATTTTCTCAGACTTACTAGCCCCGCCGTCTTGCTCACTCTGAGCTGACAGAATGCCTCTGGTCAGAGCAGCATCAGAAAATAGAAATCCCCAAATAGCAGTTCTAACGTAGGACTTAGAGGTAGGGAGAGCGCAAACTGGGAAAGTGGCTAGAATGCCAGCAATTGTGTTCTTTCGTGACTCTGAAACTTCTGAATGTAGCATACGGTTTGTAGTGTTAGCAGACATGACGACTTCAAACATAGAAGAAAAATACGTATAACAGCTGTTTTGTGTAGGGCGTTATTGATTTTCTGGGCGGGACCTGGAGGTAAAGGTTATTTGCAGTTTGTGTTTCCTTCAGAGAGACGTAAGTTCCAGTTCCATGGCAGAAGTGATGAGTGGAGAACTGCCTGCCGGGGTTCTATTTCCGAGAGGTGCCTCATTCAGCACATTTTGGAATGAGGCTGGGAAGGCAGATAGGGAGATGGGGTGGGGCTGCCGGTTGCACCTCGGACACTGCATTGAGGGGTCCACGTTGATCGAGTCTTCATGGTGGAGCTACAGTCCGGTTTAAAGCAGGAAGTTGCATGGCCATATCTGTTGGCATTGGAGCTGACTGGGGCGGGAGACTACTTAAAAAGTCACGTGAATGGCTTTTCTGAGATCTAACGAGAAATACAGAGGAGGGGAAAGGTATGCGGAAGACGTAGGTGATCAAAACGCCGGAATGGCAGATGGAGAAGAGTCGTATTGGTCAGCTTAGAAATACGAGAATCCTTAGGTTGACAGCCAACTAACAGATGAATGGGACATGAGGTATGGGTGGGAGGGGGGGAAGTGGCATAACAGATAAATTAGACCCATTTACATGGGTGTGCTGTCGACCTCATACACAGCTGTCCCCTTCCATCTCAACATGTGACCTCATCTCCAGTTGTAGGGAAGAAATAGCAACCATCACATGGGAGCTCCCTTATCCTGCGGATCGCAACCCCATTCTTGTATTTGTACCCTTCTCCTCCTCGCCTGGTATGGGGACGGGCTCTCCTTCCTCCTCAGGTTAAGTCTCCACCCTTGCTCGGAGTCCATGCCCTCCTGCCTTTCCAGGACTCTGTGAGGATCCTCTCCCCTGCGCTCGCTCCCATCACGCGCTCCTATTTGAGCCCCTTCCCCTTGACCCTCCTACCCCTAGGTATTGCCCCGTCGCTCTTGCGCATCGCAGCCAGTGCTCAAGGGTTGACTTGGCTTTTCTCACCTTCCACCCTTCAGGCCCTATGGTTCCACTAAAAAGTTCTTACCGAAGCTAACTAGATGTAAGTCAGTCCACCTGACCTTTTTCTCTCCACTCGACTTCTCAGTAGACCAAATGCTCTGCATTGCTTTCTGTTTTTCTTCCTACCTCTCTGGTGTGTCTCCTGTGCAAAGTCATGCTCCCGGGAGCCATTGAGTGGCTGGCTGTGGGCTCCGCCACGTGTTCTCTCCTTTCCCTAGATGATCCTTCATGCAGCTTCATGACCACCTATAGGCAGGTGAGGCAGAGTCCTGTCTCTGGCCCAGATGCCTCCTGAGCGCCAGTCCCATGTATTGTCTTTGCTGTGGTCCCTCAGACTCATCACATTCAAGACTGAATTCGTGAGCACCTCCTCCGCTGAAAACCAGCTTTCTTGTTCTTTTGTCTCTCGAAATAAATGCTTCACCATCCATCTAATTGGGAGTCCGGAAACCGGAAGTCAACTCCTCTCTGTCACCTTTCCAAAATCTAGTCTATTACCAAGTCCTGTGGATTTTGCTTCCTAAATACCTCCTTTTTTTTTTAAAGATTTTATGTATTTGACAGAGAGAAACACAGTGAGAGAGGGGACACAAGCAGAGGGAATGGTAGTGGGAGAAGCAGGCTCCCTGCTGTGCAGGGAGCCCGATGCAGGGCTCGATCCCAGGACCCCGGGATCATGACCTGAGCCGAAGGCAGACACTTAACGACTGAGCCACCCAGGCGCCCCCCTAAATACCCCTTGAATCCATCTACATCTCTCCATCTCTTCTCATACCTTTGCAGTGCTCCTTCGCCATCGCGTCGTAGAGGCTTCTTACCCAATCTCCTTGCACCTTCCTTGTCTTTTTCTGGCCTGTGGTCTACACTGCAGGCAGAGCACTCTTGTCAGGATGTGTATGTGATCTTGTATGTAACAGGTGCCTGGTCAGTCCACTGGCTCTTGAAAAAAACATTTTCCAATTTGATCATATTTCAGAGAGACTCAGTCCCCCGTGGGGTAGTTTTTATTGGTAGATGGTTTGTTTCTGTGCTGAGCCGCTCTGCCTCCTTTGAACTTCGCTGCATCAGTTCCTCTCCTGAAAACCAACCCCCCCAGCCTCATTGGCACCCTGGGTAGGCACATGATAACTTTTCACAAGAAGTGAAATTGGGAGCCCTCCTTCTGGTGACTAAGCACGTACTGTAGGTTAAAGAACTGGTGGAGAGTAAGTCCTTGAGGCTCCTCCCTGTTCTCATTGGGTGAATTGGGAATTTTGAAACAGGAAGCGTGTCTGGCGTGTCCTTGTTCTCCAAGAGCATGCATTCTAACGGACAGAATGGAAAAGGGGAAAAACGAGCAGCTGCTCAGATCTCTGTACTGTGCTGGCTGATTAGCTGTGGTGTGTAGAAGTGGGCCCCGCGTTCAGCTCTGCTGTCCGCTCCTGTCCAACTTGGGGGACATCACTCGCCCCCGGGCTTCGGTTTGCTTGTTAGTAGAATGAGGTGCTGCTTATCTATGTGATCTTTGTGGGCTTGTCTGTGAAAAAAAATGACAGTAGTCTGTTTTCCTGGTTTGCAGATAGGGAAACTGAGACCTGAGGTGTCATGACTTCCTCTAGAGTCACACAGCTCGTTGGGGCAAATCCCAGGCCTGATCCCCTGACCCGCATGCATTAGTCCTTGGAAATCATACTGTTACCATGTTCCTTTCCCCAGGCCGCAGGTGGAAACTGGGGGAGGTGGGATAATTAGAATATTAAGAATAGCGCAAAAGACTCACCAATAGGGCCGCCTCTTCCCTTAGAAGAAATTCCCACAGGGCTGGTGATCTGGACGCCCAGCTTGTAGCTTAGCTGCGGGAAATGGGACCAGAGGGAAGAGATGGCTGTTCGAGGGGAACTTTGTTGATGGCAGCCGGAGATAGCGGCTACCAGAGAAGGAAGAGGGAATAGTGACAGATGGCAGTCAGCCACTGTTGCCTAGGGTCCCCCTCCCCTCCCCCGGGAGCCGCCTTCGTGTCACAGGAGCTGAGTGTTACCCAGTGGGTTCTTAGTGTGATGCCACGTCTTGATAACAAGATTCCATTCTCTTCTGCGTCAACTGGAGACAGACATCGTAATAAAATTCGAATTAGCCAAATGTGGCATGTAAGGCTACATCTCATTTTATAGAGAAATTTTCTCATGTGAACTACTTTCCTTGATGATAGAAGAAATGTAACATCAGACAGAGTTTATCTGATTGGCATTTGGTTAGAAGAGGTTCGGGCAAAAAATAAGTGGTTTTGTTGTTGTTGTTGTCCTCGCTTTTGATTTTCTTTTCTTTTCTTTCCCTTTCTTTTCTTTTCTTTTTTTTTTTTTATGTGAGTGGTCATATGATTTATAAAAAGATGCAACAAAATTTAAAGTGGTACAAAATACTGGTTTCAAAACATCAAAAAGTGAGTGTCTTCAACCGTAGCTCATAACAGAGGAAATGGGTGGAATAATTCATGCGAGAGCATATCGCTTGTATGAACCGACAGCAGAAGAAGTAGGTAAAGGAGGGCTGAGAATTAGGACCGTGGGGCTCCGTCACCATCTGGCATTCGCTCAGTGTCGTCCTGCTGGTTAGAAATGTCCATGATGGGAACTCCGCGAATCTTCTGGATTTGGGTCACCTGATGCCACATTGTAACACTCTGACTTACTTCTGTACTAAGCAGTCACCTGAGCATCTTTTGAATCGTTTGAATCTTGGGTCCTTGGCAACCCTTAGAGCCACTTGATACTTTCACCCCAGTTTCTCAGTTTCAGCCCTTACATGGTCTGTGATACTAACGGGTACACTGGCGTACAGACCGTCCATCATTGACTGTACCAGGTCAAGTTTGGCTTTATGGAAAAGTTGACAAAGTCGGTATCAACCAGGATGTGGTAAGGTGCCCGGCTGTGTGTTTATTTTTTTATTTTTATTTTTTTTTTTTTTTAAGATTTTATTTATTTGACAGAGAGAAACACAGCTGGAGAGGGAACACAAGCAGAGGGAATGGTAGCGGGAGAAGCAGGCTCCCTGCTGAGCAAAGAGCCCGATGTGGGGCTCGATCCCAGGACCCTGGGATCACGACCCGAGCCGAAGGCAGACGCTTAACGACTGAGCCACCCAGGCGCCCCCCGGCTGTGTGTTTATATTGGAAGAAGAAGCAGGGAGGGTGTTGGGGGCCTTCTCTTTCCTTGAGTGCACTGGGAACTTTCTTTTCTTTCTTTTTGGGTTTTAATCTGTCCTCTTTAAGCCTCTGAGCTCAGAGCTAAGCATTCGCTTCGCCGTCACATACTTTCTTGCTTTCTTTTGCTTTTCCAAGTTCGCACCCCACTCATTTCTCTTTGCTTTTGATTTTCTGATTCACTCTTTGTAATATTATAAAACTTATCATTTGAAGAAAATGTTGGCCTACTGAGTTATTGAATATTAGTAATTTCTTTGTTCAAAAATTGAAAGCAAGAAGCATGATGTAAATGTATCTTTTTGTTATGTGACTAGTCTTAACGGCATTTAGCATCAAATTTTTTTAAACGTTTGAATCAATTAATAACAGACTGCTGCTTGGTCTTTTTCTTTTTCTTTTTTTTTTTTAGGTTTTATTTTTAAGTAATCTCTACACCCATCGTGGGACTTGAACTCACCACCCCAAGATCAAGAGCTGTAGGGTCCAGTGACTGAACCAGCCAAGTGCCCCTTGGGCTTTTTGTTTTAAAGCTCTTCTAATGTGTGATTCTAATGTGTGACCAGTATCGCAAACTCTGGAACTATTTAATTCCACTAAACAGCTCAAGAAATTAAGCTGGAAAAGCCAACTAAAAGCCTACATAGATTATGATTGGTGCTAAATTGAGGGGAAAAGGAGAGATAAAGAGAAGAAATCAGCTGGAACAGAGTGTAATTAGGTACTCAAATATTTGTTAGATGGATGAATAAATTTATAGAATATAGGGGTGTTTTTTTTTGTCTCTTCATAAGTATGTCAAACAGGTATATAATTTCAACAAAGGAGTTAGATATAAAATTGATTAACATGTTAGAATAGAAACAGAATTTCCTTAGAATTTCGGTGTTACTATTTCATGATACTTTTATGATCTCTCTATAGATGGTGGGAAGGACTCGTTAGCATATGTTTTTAATTTCTCAAGCTTGAATAATTTAGTCACCAAATAAAGATTTAGAATGAGTTGTGGGAGACATGAGTCCTAGACTGTGTCGCCGCCACCTCGCCGGGTTAGAGATTTGAGGGCAGAGGCAGGAGGGAAGAGCTCCTGCGACATTTTTGCACACGTGCTGATCCCTTAGGTAGGAACACTCTTCCCACACTTCCCAAGGCTGGCTCCTTTGTGTCGTTTGGATCTCAGCTCAAGATGTTCTTGTTCTGTAAGTCTTTCCTGGTTCATCCAAGTTAAAATACATCTCCCTTGTCCCTCACCTTTACGGTGTCCTGTTTTCTTTTAGCTTTGGTCACTATTCATTAACAACGTGTTTATTTGTTTACATGTTTATTTTCTAATTTCTGCATTAGAATATATGCTCCTTAAGAGCAGAGATCTTGTCTTTCTTTTTTATGACTGTGTTCCCAGGTGTTAGAGCAGAACTGGAGTTGCATGATAAATTGTTAAGTAATTCATCTCTGTTGTCCATTGGAAACACACACACACACACCTCACACTAACTTTTTATGTCTTTCAACCCCTATGTAGTATGCAGGTTAGTGCTTAACTATTTTGTTTTTTTGTCTCAATGAAATGGGACATGTTTCAGGGCGGAGAGCATAAATTTCATGTGCCCTCTTAGCACTTCTCATAATTACAGAGTGATGGTTCCCAGGGGATTCTGGGTGTGGAGATAGTAAAGTAGTGATTTTATAAGTCCATGTATTGGGAAGAAGTGTATTATTTCTTGGCAGCATAGAGAACTTTGATCTTTCCAAAATTCTGTGTAATTTTCATAGTGTTAAAGATTCTAATATTTGGATTTTTGGTAAGTTTTAAATGATTAATTCCCAGATTATTTTGAATTAGTCTTTGTTTGCCATCCCTGAATGCAGCTAGTTAGTAAAGTAGCTAAACTTTTAAACTCTATTTGGTTTTAATTTTGAGTGATGTCAATAATGTCTCTAATGGTTAATGGTTCTTAAATTGGCTGCAACTTGTCTAGTTTGCCGATTTCTTTTTCTGTGTTCCAACACCTCTTGTGATTGTACAACTTCTGGCCTTTTGGGGGATTTGTACTTTACCTGAGTTCAAATAGGAAATACCCCTGAGTACAAAGAAGCTGTTTTTCTTCTAATTTCAGTATCTCCTATGATTAATGTCTTGCATTATTGTGGTACATTTGTTACAACTGCTGAACCAGTGTTGATACGATATTAACTAAAGTCCGTGGTTTACATTAGGGTTCACTTTTCTGTCTGTGGGTTTTGACAAATGTTTAGTGTTATTTACCTACTGTCAGTATCTTACAGCCTAGTTTCATCGCCTTGAAAACCCCTGGACCTCACTTATTCATTTCTTCTCCTCTGTCTGCACCCTCCTCCCTTACCCCTGCAACCCCAGATCTTTTTACTGTCTAAAGTTTTACCTTTTCAGGGGGCACCTAGCTGGCTCTGTCACTAGGACATCTGACTCTTGATCTCAGGGTTGTGAGTTCCAGTCCCCCCATTGGGTGTAGAGATGACCTAAAAAAATAAATAAAAAATAAAAATGCTGGTTAATTTTTACCTTTTCTAGAATGCCATATAGCTGGAATCATATAGTATTTAGCCTTTCAGACTAAATGCTATATTTCAGCAATATCCATTTAAAGTTCTTCCAGATCTTGTGGCTTAATAATTCATCTTCTTAAATTGCTGAATAATCCACTGTGTACATGTGGCACAGTGTATCTGTTCACCTACTGAAGGAAATTTGGATGGCTTCCAAGTTCTGGCAGGTAAGAAATACAGCTGCTAAAAAAAAAAAAAAAAGAAATACAGCTGCTATAAACATCTGTGTATCTGTGTGCCGGTTTTTGTGTGGACATAAGTTTTAAGCTCTTTTGGGTAAATACCAAGGAGTACAGTTACTGGATCTTATGGTGAGAGTGTGCTGAGTTCTGGGAGAAACTGCCAAGCTGTCTTACAGAATGTCTCCCATTTTGCATCCTGACCAACAATGAATGATGTTGTTGAATGAATGCCCCACATCCTTGCTAGCATTTGGTATTATTAGTGTTCTGGATTTTTGACATTCTAAGTGATATATAATAGTATCTTGTTTAAATTTGCATTTTCCTGGGGTGCCTGGGTGGCTCAGTGGGTTAGAGCCTCTGCCTTTGGCTCAGGTCATGGTCTCAGGGTCCTGGGATTGAGCCCCGCATTGGGCTCTCGGCTCAGCGGGGAGCCTGCTTCCTCCTCTCTCTCTCTGCCTGCCTCTCTGCCTACTTGTGACCTCTCTCTGTCGAAGAAATAGGTAAATAAAATCTTAAAAAAAAAAAAGATTTTATTTATTTATTTAACAGCACAGGCACAAGCAAGAGGTACCAGCAGGCGGAGGGAGAGGGAAAAGCAGGCTCCCCACTGAGCAGGAAGCCCAATGCGGGGCTTAATCCCAGGACCTGAGCCAAAGGCAGATGCTTTAACCTGACTCAACCTCCCAGACACCGTACTTTTCTCATTTTTAAATTAGGTTTGATTTCTTATTGTTACTAAGACATCTTTATATGTTTTGGTTTTAAGTCCTTTACCACGGATGTGTTTTGCAGATATTTTCTCCACTCTGTGACTTGTCTTTTCATTCTCTTAACAGTGTCATTTACAGAGAAGTTTAATTTTTTTTTTTTTTTTGAGAAGTTTAATTTTAACAGAGTCAGTTTTTTGGATAAGTTTTTTCTTTCGTAGATCATGCTTTTGGTTTTGTATCTGAAAAGTCATTTGCCAAATCCAGGGATCCCTACAGTTTTTCTTGTTACCCCTTAGAAGTTTTGCATTTTACGTTTAGGTCTTTGATCCACTTGAAATTAATTTTTTGTGAAAGGTGTGGAAAGTTGATCTTTTTGTTTTAGTTTTTGTTTTTTTCATGTTGATGCCCCATTGTTCAGTTCCAGTTGTTGAAGACTCTCCTTTCTCCATTGAATTGCCTTTACCCTGTTTGTGTGGATCTTTTTCTGGGCTCTCCACTCTGTTCCATTGATTTGCTTGTCTCTTTTGCCAAGCACCTTTCTGTCTTAATCAATATAGCTTTAGTAGTAAGTCTTGAGATTGGGTGGTGACAATCCTCAATTTCCTTTTTTTCCCCCTTCAATATTGTGTTGACTACTCTGGGACTCTTGATTTTCCATTCAAACTTTAGAATCAACTTGCTGATATCCACAAAATAACTTCCTGGCATTTTGGTTGGAATCGTATTGACTTTGTAGATCAATTTGGTAAGAGCCGACCTCTTAACAGTACTAAGTGTTCTTATCCAAGATTATGGACTTTCTTTCCATTTTAGATCTTACCTTGCTTGCTATCTTTCTTCAGAATTTTGTGCTTTTTCTCATGTAGCTCTTTTGCATATTTTGTTAGATTTGTAACTAAGTATTTAAATTTTTTTTGTCAATAATGTAAATGATCTTGTGTTTTTAATTTCAAATTCCACTTGTACATTGCTGGTATATATGAAAGCAATTGACTTTTTAAAATTTTTTATTTAAATTCAGTTAACATACAGTGTACTTTTAGTTTCAGGGGTAGAATTTAGTGATTCATTGGTTGTATACAACACCCAGAGCTCATCCCAACAAGTGCCCTCCTTAATGCCCCTCAGTAGTTACCCTGTCCTTCTCCTCTCTTCCAGCAACCCTCAGTTTGTTTCCTGTAGTTAAGAGTCTCTTATGATTTGCCTCCCTGTCCGTTTTATTTTTCCTTCCCTTCCCCTATATTCATCTGTTGTTTCTTAAGTTCCACATGTGACTGAAATCATATGGTGTTTGTCTTTCTCCCTCTTGTTCCATCCATGTCCTTGCAAAAGGCAAGATTTCATTCTTGTTGATGGCTGAGTAACATTCCACTGTGTGTGTGTGTGTGTGTGTGTGTGTCTGTGTGTGTGTGTATGTGTATGTGTGTACGTGTACGCCACATCTTCTTTATCCATTCATCTGTTGATGGACATCTGGACTCCTTCCATAGTTTGACTATTGTGAACATTGCTGCTATAAACATTGGGATGCATGTGCCCCTTCAAAACACTGTGTTTGTATCCTTTGGATAAACACCTAGTAATGCAATTGCTGGGTTGGGGCTTGTTTTATTTTTAACTTCTTGAGGAACCGCCATACTGTTTTCCAGAGTGGCTGTACCAGCTTACATTCCCACCAATGGTGTCAGAGGGTTCCCCTTTTTCTGCATCCTTGCCAACATCTGTCGTTTCCTGAGTTGTTGAAATTAGCCGTTCTGACTGATGTGAGGTGGTATCTCACTGTGGTTTTGATTTGTATTTCCCTGATGCCGAGTGATGAGCATTTTTTCATGTGTCTATTGGCCATTTGGGTGGATGTCTTCTTTGGGCTGTTAATGTCTTTTGTCCATTTTTTGATTGGAATTTTTTTTTTTGGATGTTGAGTTTGATAAGTTCTTTATAAATTTTGGATATTAGCTCTTTATCTGGTGTATCACTGGAAAGCAATTGACTTTTGTATATTAACTGTGTATCCTGCAGCCTTGCTATAATCACTTGACTAGTTTCAGGAGTGTGGGTGTGGGTGTGAAGTCTTTGTATTTTCTGTAGACAGTCATGTCATCTGTGAACAAAGTTTTATTCTTCCCCAAGTTGTGTGCCTTTTATTTCCTTTTCTTACCTTATTTCATTAGTTTGGACTTCCAGTACAGTGTTGAATAGTAGTAGTAAGAGGGACATTCTTGCCTTGTTCCCTATCTTCTCTATTTTCTCAGTATTAATATGATGTTAGCTGTGGATTTTTGGAGACATTATCAAGTTGAGGAAGTCCTCCTTCTATTCCTAGTTTCCTGAAGGTTTATAATGAAGGGGTGTGGGTTTTCTTAAATGGTTTTTTCTCCCTTCATTGATACAATCATGTGATTTTTCTGTTGAGGTGATGGATCACATTAATTTTCTAATGCTGAACCAGACTTGCACATCGGGAATAAATCCTGCATGATCCTGGTGTCTAATTTTTTACTACACTGTTTGCTTTTATTTGCTTATTTTTGATGTTTTCAAAGAACCAGATTTTGGGTTTATTTTTTTTTAAAAGATTTTATTTATTTGACAGAGAGAGAGCGATCACAAGTAGGCAGAGAGGCAGGCAGAGAGAGAGAGGGGGAAGCAGACTCCCCGCTGAGCAGAGAGCCCGATGCGGGGCTCGATCCCAGGACCCTGAGATCATGACCTGAGCCGAAGGCAGAGGCTTTAACCCACTGAGCCACCCAGGCGCCCCTCTTTTTTCTTTTCTAATATTTGCATTCAATACTGTATTTTCCCTTTAAGCAGCATCCCACACATTTTGCTACATTGTATTTTATTTACACTTGTCTCCTATTAATTTATAAGTGTGTCACTTAATCTCCATGTATTTTGGACTTGTTCAGCTGTTTTTCTGTTACTGATTTTTAATTCCATTGTGGTCTGAGAACATACTTGGTATAATTTTTATTTTTAAAAATTTGTTGTGTTTTGTGGCGCAGACTTGTTCTGTCTTGATGAACGTTCCATGTGAGCGTGAGAAGAATGTGAGTTCCACTGTTAGTAGACGAAGTTGTCTGTGGATGTGGAATGTGAGTTGTTTGTGAATTGTTGGTGGTGTTGAGTGAGCTATGTCTTGACGAGAATATCTGGATCTCTCAGACCCTCATTGCCCTGCTGCTAGATCTGCCCATTACTGATGGAGAAGGGTTGAAGTCACCAGCTGCCATATTGGATGTGTTCATTTCTCCCTGCAGTTCTGCTCGGTTGTGTCTCACCTTTGTTGATGAGGCACATATACATTAAGGATAATTGTGTCTTCTTGGCCAGTTGATTTCTTTATCATCATGTAGTGCTCCTCTTTATGCCTGATAATTTTCCTTGCTCTGAAATCTGCTTTGTCTGAAATCCATATAGCTACTCCAGTGTTCTTGTGATTAGTTGTTACTTTAGCTTTTTTTTTTTTTTTAAAGATTTTATTTATTTGACAGAGAGAAACACAGCCAGAGAGGGAACACAAGCAGAGGTGGTGGTAGCGGGAGAAGCAGGCTCCCCGCCGCGCAGAGAGCCCGATGCGGGGCTCGATCCCAGGACCCTGGGATCATGACCTGAGCCGAAGGCAGATGCTTAACGACTGAGCCACCCAGGCGCCCCTACTTTAGCTTTTTTAATGTATCTGAGCATTTAACTTGTTGATATTTAAGTCGTTTCGCTTTTCATTGAGATTTAATTCACAAAGCATAATATTTACCATTTTAAAGTATACTCTTCTCTGGTTTTTAGTGTATTTACTCTGTGTGTGGTGCATGTGTCACCACTGTCTAATTCCAGAGCCCTTCCATCACCTGAAAAATAAACCTCTCGGTTCCAGTTTTCCCCTCCCCTTATTCCCTGGCAATCATGAATCTACTTTCTGTTTTTGTAGATTTGCCTATTCTGGAACATCTCATATAAATGGAATCCTATTAACACGTGACCTTTTGTGTCTGGCTTCCTTTAGCCTCAGAGTAGAATGTTTTCAAAGTTCACTCACGTTGTAGCATGTAACGGTTGTTTATTCTTTTTTATGGTTGCGTAAGAGGCTCCTCTACATTTTAAGCATCCATTTTAAGTGTCCAACGTTGATGGACGTTGGGTTTATACTTTTTGGCTGTTATGAGCAGTGCTGCTCTGATCATTCGTGTACAGGTTGTGGCGGGAACATCTGTTGTCAGTTCTATATGGTATTACACCCCTGGACGTAGAATTGCTGGGTAATTGTGTGCGCGACTTTTTGAGGAGCCGCCAGACTGTTTGCTGCATTGGCGGCACCATTTACATTCTCACCAGCAGTGTAGGAGGGTTCCAGCTTCTCTGCCTTCTTGCCAACACTTATCTTCTTCTCCTTTTTTTTTTCTTTTTCTTATTTTACTGTAGCCATCCTAGTGGGTACGAAGTGGTATCTCAGTGTGCTTTTGGTTCGCATTTCCCCAGTGACGAATGATGTTGAACATCTTTACATGGGCTGTTGACCATCTGTGTATCTTCTTTGGAGAAATGTCTATTCAGGAGTCTTTTGCATGCTTTTAAATTAGGTTATTTGTCTGTTTATTGCTGAGTTGTAAGAGTTCTTTGCATGTTCTGGTTATTAGACCCTTGTCAGATATATGATTTTGCAGATACTTTCTCCCATTCTGTGGGTTGTCTTTTCACTTTCTCAGTAGTGTGCTTTGACACACAAAATTTTTATTTTGCTCAAGTTAAGTTTATTATTTCTTAATGCTTTTTGTATCATATCTAAGAAAGCTTTGCCCAATCCAAAGTCACACAGATTTTCACCTGTTTTCTCTAAGAGTGTTGTAGTTCTTACTCTTATATTTACCTCTTTGATCCATTTTGAGTTACATTTTTGTGTGTGAAGTTGCTGTTCCAAATTCATTCTTTTGCGTGTAGATACTCACTTGTCACAGTAGTAGGCACTCGAAAAGACTGGTTTTTTCCCCCCATTAAATGGTCTTGGCATCCTTGTGAAAAAATCAATTGGCCATAAGTATATGGGTTGTAAATACTTTCTTTTTCAATACTTGGGAAATCTACACTATAAAGTAAAACCATTCCTGGTAAGTAAAATGTGACTGTATTATGGCATTGTGAGTTTGGGCTTGCTTGTCACAGCAAAAGCTGCCTATCCCAGTATTCACAGATGTTCCAAGTTATTTAGTCTTGTGTTATGCAACTTTCGTTTTTCTGAGAACAAATACATAAATAGTAAGTTGAGTACTAATATTACCTAATAACATTTGTTCGGTAGGGCTGAGTTATACAATTTAGAATGCCTTCGTGAAGTTCAGAAGAACTTCAAGGAATGTGTAACTGAGGCAGGGAAGGTGATCAACCTAAAGGTATACAGCTGGTGAGTAGCATGGCCAGGATTATGAGCTGAATCCCCCTCCCGTGTTCCTTCTCTGATGTGCTACAAACTATGATGTAAGGTGTTGGCTGAGATGTCTCAAGAGAGAAAGGTCCAGGCTAATTCCTGCCCCAGTTTAAGAAACAGGTGGTTTTCAGTAGATGACTGTGAAGTTACAGTTTGGTATGAAGTCCTCTGACAGCATCAGGGACGGTGTTTGGTTGATTAACTAAGAAAGTCAGTTTAAACAAGTGCTCTTAAGGAATGGTGCATATAGTTCTCAGCATTTTATTTGAAAAAATATAAGTATACATACATTTATTCTCCACTGAAGTAGTGCCAGGCTCTTTTCTCTGAAAACTGGTCTGCCGATTAGATTTCTAGGTTGTCAGGGCTCCTGGGTGGCTCAGTAGGTTAAGTATCTGCCTTTGGCTCAGGTTGTGATCTGAGAGTCCTGGGACTGAGTCCTGCATCGGGCTCCCCGCTCAGCAGGGAATCTGCTTCTCCCTCTGCCCTTTTTCCTGTTCATACTCTCTCTCTTGTCTCAATTAAATAAAAGAATCTTTAAAAAAAAAAAAAAAAGATTTCTATGTTGTCTTTTTTGCATTCAATTTCAGTTTCTTTAACTGAATTGAATGAGAATCCTGTGATCGCTCCCTCTCTATCTGGTACATGGTCATCTCACCCACACCTAATTTAGCCAACATTTTCTTACTGATTTCTTTGTGTCAGGTCTTTCTAAAGTATCTGTCTTAGTTTTCATTAGAACAGTGATGTTTTTGCACTCATATTTTGTTGGTATACATAGTGTTTAATGGAATTATATAATTATGAAGCGTAAGTGGCTTTAACTAATTTGGGAATCATCACATTGGATTCTTGCTGACTAAACAGCTCAATGAGTAGCAAAGTCACAGGGGAAGTAGATAGTAGTTTGTTACCTCTAAGCATATAAGCCTACCAGGGGCATCAAAGTATTGTAAAGGGGAAACTAGAGCATGGCTAATCCCGTGAGACCAATACTTGGAAATAGATTGTGAAAGATTTGGAACATCTGTTCAATGGAGCATCCAACATCCACATGAAATATTAATAGAAATGTGTTTTAGGAAAAGACATTGAAGTTGTGTTTTTAGATGGGAAACAGCAGTTTAGGGGAGCCTGAGTATTAAGCTGCCGTGTGTGTGTGTGCATATGTGCACACACATACACACCTAGAGAAGGTCTGGGGTTTCCATTCAAGATGGTGGCGTAGGAGGATCTTGAACTCATCTCTTCTGTCGAATACACTGAATCTACAGCTCCATTTGGAAAAATTTCCCCTGAAAAAAACCCTAAAACTAGCTGAGTGACTCCTACACATTAGGTGAATAAGAAAAAAACCTACATTGAAGTGAGATTCAGTCTTGCCGTTAACCCTACTCCTGGTACAGCGACCTGCGATTAGGAGGGTACTCACATCCCCAAGCTCCTCCCTGAGGAGCAAAGAGTTTGAGCTCCACATCTGGCACCCCAGCTTTTAAGACCTGCATCTGAGAGACAAGACCCCAAAACATCTAGCTTCGAAAGCCATCAGGGCTTGCATCCATGAGACCCACAAGGCTGTAGCAAAATGAAGAAACAGTTCTTAAAGCAGTTGCCTGAGTAGACTCACCCACCCTGCAACTCGGCACAGAAGCAGCAGACTGAAAAGCTTTCCGACTTTCTGTAAAAGAGGCTCATTTGCTTATCTTAAAGCCCTGAGGGGCAGGCATCTAATTTAACAGGGAGCTGGGGGCCTAGTAAGGTATTCTCCAAAGATGGCGCTGGTGGGTGCCATCTTGCGCTGTCCCTCTGCCTTGCTCCTGCTCACTGGTTTCTCCTGGGGAAGAGCTTGTATGCTCGCATGATGCCCCCAGGTTTTGCAGTTGCTACCTAGGGAATACCTCTAGATCACCTAGCTCTAGTGGCCAGCAAGACTTACACTCACAGTAGTGAGTATTGCAGTATCTACAACAGCCAAGACTTGGAAATAACTTAAGTGTCCACCAATGGGTGAACGGATAAAGAAAATGTGTGTGTGCACAATGGAATATTATGCAACCAGAAAAAGAAGGAAGTCTTGCCATTTGCAACAATATGGTTGGACCTTGAGGATATTATGCTAAGTGAAATAAGTCAGACAGAGAAAGACAAATACTGTATGATCTCCTTTATATGTGGACTCTAAAAAACAAAACAAAATGAAGTCATAGAGAACAGATCGGTGGTTGCCAGAGGCGATGGGGGTGTGGAGGAAATGGACGAAGGGGTCAAATGGTATAAACTTCCAGTTAATAAGATAAGTTCTGGGGATATAATGTACATCATGATGACTATAGTAAATAATACTGTATATTATTGTATATTTAAAGTTGCTAAATCTTAGGAGTTCTTAGCACAAGAAAAAAAATGTGTAGGTGTAGTGATGGATGTTGACTAGTCTTATGGTGATCATTTCACAATAGATGAAAATATGGAATTTTTATGCTGTACACCTGAAACTAACATATCCATCTATCTCATTTAAAAAAAATAATTTATATTTTAAAGAGAAAGACTAGGGCACCTGGGTGGCTCCGTTAGTTAAGCATCTGCCTTCAGTTAAGGTCATGATTTCAGGGTCTTGGGATCAAGCCCTGCCTCAGGCTCCCAGCTCACTGGGGAGTCTGCTTTTCCCTCTGCCCCCTTCCCCACTCATTCTCTCAATCTCTCTCATATAAATAAAATCTTTAAAAAAGAAAAATAAAAAAAAATATAAAAAAAAAATAATAATAAAAAAATAAAAATAAAAAAAAAATAAAAAAGAAAAATAAAGAGAAAAACCAAAACATAGTCTGGAAGAATGTAAATCTTCCAGTAAATCTTTAATCTTCCACAATATTAAATAGTGAGGAAAAAAACATTAGTAGTGCTTAACTGCAAAGCATTAGAGAGTGGGTTATTTTTTTTATTCTCTTTTTTGTATTTCTTTGTTGGTTGAAAGTTTGACAGGGAACATTTGTTACTTTAAAATTAAGAAGAAAGAACTGTTTCTATTTTGATACGAGCCTCTTTGAAATGTATCATTAAAAGAAATTATGGGCGCCTGGGTGGCTCAGTGGGTTGGAGCCTCTGCCTTCGCCTCTGGTCATGATCTCAGGATCCTGGGATCAAGCCCCGCATCGGGCTTTCTGCTCAGTGGGGAGCCTGCTTCCCCCTCTCTCTCTGCCTGCTTCTCTGCCTACTTGTGATCTCTCTCTCTCTCTCTCAGATAAATAAATAAAATAAATAAATAAGTAAAAGAAATGAAATGCCTCGTAGAGTTAGGCAACAGGAGAGAATGCTCCCAGTGAGGGGCCCCCTTTCCCCCACCCTTATGAAGTGAGCAGACCCCACCCCCCCATGTCCCCGTGTATACTCAGAGGTACTTTTCCCCGGCAGTAATACAGCCTCTTAAATGAATAGAATGGTGTTTCTCTCTCATTCTTTCTCGCGTTTATTTTTACATGTAAAATGTGATTATCAGTGCAACCATTTTTTTTTTCTTTCTGGTTTGATTTTCAGGAAGATTTCGATGTCGATCATTTTGTGTCTGACTGTAGAAAGCGTGTCCAGCTGGAGGAACTGAGAGGTGATCTGGAACTCTACTATAAACTCCTTAAAACTGCCATGGTCGAGCTCATCAACAAGGATTACGCAGATTTTGTCAACCTTTCCACAAACTTGGTAAACCTGAAATTTGCCACCTCCCCGACCTCCCCCCACCGACCTCCCTCCGACCTCCCCCCACTGACCTCCCCCCGCCGCCACCCCGCTGCCAGAAACTTGAAGAGATTAAACTTTTCAGAATACATTTTTTTTGTTTTAGTTCTTACTCATTTAAGGCTGCTCTAGCTTGATTATGTTTGAATTCGTTAGTCAATAGCAAAGAGTAAAGGATAATATTACCTCAGTGGTGGTTTTATTTGTTGTTAAGTGATTACCCTGAAGTCTTCCTTGGTTTAGACTAATTTGCAGGAGCAAATATCAACTACTCTTAAAGAAGTGTTTAATTTACTGCCAGGGGTATGTGTTAGCCAGAGCTAGGTTGAGGAAACATTGGCCAGTACTGGTATTTAGAAGGTTTGGTTTTCTAAAAACGCAAGAATGAATTGCATTGAGCTTATCAGTTGTTCGTAAAAGCCGTCTAGAAATGTTGAGTTTTATTCCTTGGCAGAAAAGTCTCCTTGTTGATGTTTCCTTTTGTTCCCAATCTGTTTGTCCAGAGAAGCAGAGAA
The DNA here is from genome assembly GCA_028646535.1 of Procyon lotor. NCBI lineage: Eukaryota > Metazoa > Chordata > Mammalia > Carnivora > Procyonidae > Procyon > Procyon lotor. Next base: position 9,178,890 of record CM053617.1, read on the forward strand.
AGTAGCAGCTCCATGGGAATTTCAAGAAGCATTAAAATTAATGAGGCATATTTGCTTTTGGGAAATACACCACTAAGATAAATGTCCCAGTAGGATTAGAAACCTAGAAGATTTTATTTCTGTTCTATTTAATTTGGATTTTTCTCAAGGGTTCTAATAATGTTTAGGAGAGACATAGCCCACCAGACTTTCACATCAGCCGGCTGAGTAATAAATTACAGACAGAGAACTAGGTGTTGACCTTCCGGGAACATTTTTCACATTCATTTAAAATGTCATCTACGGGCAGATTGTTCGTAAGGAAGCTTTCATTTATCATGACTTCCCTTATTTTTATAGTTTCATGTATTTCAACAGATTTTTTCATAGTCTGTGAGCAACATTAATGGCCAAATAACATTTCTGTTATTGAGCTATGGTTGCACCAAAAAAACGACTTAGGCCTGATACTAATTTGGTCGTTAAACAGATACATCACTATTACTCCTGGTTGTCATGTGTTTGTGCCAACCTGCTTTTGCCTTTAGGTTGGCATGGACAAAGCCCTCAATCAGCTCTCTGTGCCTTTGGGACAGTTACGAGAAGAAGTTCTGGTAAGTCCCCGAATGACAGAAAACAATCCACTGCGAAGCATGTTGTCCTCGTTGACTTTTCTCTCAGAATTCTTTTCATCCGTTAGGTTGGTGGCAGTGGTAGTTGTTTCTTTAATGGTTCACGATTATAGTATTCCCTTTCAGAAAAGTTGTAAATGATTTTCTGGTTTTGCATATGCTGTTGCAACCCTAAAAAACACGTTCGATCTGAAGAAGACGGATTCTCAGAGTAGACAGCCTTAAACTGTCAGGGGAGAGGAAGCGTATTTCCAAATTCAACTTATTAATGCCGCTTTTGTCATACGTAAGTGGTTTCCAACTTACAAGTGACTTGTATTTTAACAATTTATAATCTTATAAATACCCCCCCCCCCCCAATTTACATGTGGTTAGTTTCCTAGACTGGTCTACAAAAGCTATATAATCCCTAAGGTAACTGAAGGATAATATAAATATAATGTAATACTTAATGTTTTGAATGAACATTCATATATTCATCAGATGAATGCATTTGAATGTGCTCTCAGAAAATCTCTGCTCGGGGCATGGGACTCCCCACCTCCAAGCCATTGGGAATAGGAACTCCACCTGGGTGAACAGTGGAGGGGAGTTTTGGCATCACTTCCAACGGAAAACTGGGCTGCCCTCTCCTCCCCATCTTCCCCAAGTCTGTGCCTGGGGCCCTGACTTCCGGCCTCCGTCCGCTCTGATGCACTGTCCTAAACTTGGTGCACGACACCCGTCCTTCCTTGGGTGTCTCCTCTAGCTTGAGCAGCCTCGTGCCTCTAGCCCCTAAGACAGCGCTTGCATCCGAAGGAGACAACGTAAGTAGAAGATAATTTAAGGGAAGACACAGTGCATGGTTAGAACCAAGGAAAAGGCAGAGTGACAGAAATGTCAGTGCTGGGAAGCCCAGGGGAGGGGGAGGCAGGAAAGAGTTTGTGAAAGAGGTCAGTCTTGAGCTGTGCCTGGAGCTAGCCGGTACTTTCCATGGTTTATGTCTTGTTTGAATTTTACAAAATCTTGTTAAGGTACTTTTCCTTGGGGTGGAGGTGATTTTTGTGGTCCGCTGTTGGATTCCACACCAGCCGCTGTGTGGCTCTCCCGCCGCGTCCGTGGTGTGCTGTTTGCTGAGCCCAGCCTTCCTTTGGCCTCCCACTCTTCTCTCGAGCCCCCTCCCTGGAGGCAGATCTGCTCGCACATTATCCTGTCCTGCCTCGCCCCCTGCCAGCACCAAATCCCCTCCCTTTTCCACAGCCCGGCCCATCTTTATAGCCACTTCGGTCCTACTCAGCCACAGGCCTGACCTGCCTTTCTGGTCCCAACTCATGAAGCTGCTCTGTGAGATTCTAAGACCATTGAGGGATACGACTATTTCTGTCTTCCTCATTGTATCCGTGTGGGCTACCACAATTCTAACGTCTAGGAGGTATTTCATAATGTTGACGGAATGAATTAATTCACCTTCGTGTGGAATTTTTGTGGTATGTCCACTTTATTCTAGTTGTTTCCATTAACCTTTGTTTTGGCCCTAATTCCTAATTATCTTATACTTGACTTCATTCATTAGCTTCTGGACATGTTTCTCCACCTACACGCTCTCCATTTTTCTGGACTTCTGTTCTTCTTTCTTGATTCCTAGTATTTCCAAAACCACACTTCATCGTGATGCATCAATGCTTCAGCATTCTCTAGTTCTCCAAAATGTGCAGAATCTAAAGACCTCACCTGAGTGAAGTTGACCCTCCTAAGTTGACCTTCCCTTCCTATTTCTGCTTCTCTCCAGAAGGAAGCCTGCAGTGCACACAGCTGTGTGCCCGTCCGACCTTGACCCCGAGTGCATCCGCGCTTACATCTTCTCCACATCTCCGCCCCACCTCGGCAGCACACGGGCTCTCCGAGTCCGATTCGAGCCCCAACCCATTTCCAGACTCTCCTGTACTTTGCTTCAGATTATCCGTTCTCTGCTCTGACCCATCCACTCCCCCCCACCATGACCTTCACTGTATATGTGTCGTTCTTCTGGCTGTGGGACCCTGCCTTTGTGTCATTGTGGCCCCGAGATCATGAGTCCTCTCAACAGCAGTTGTGTCTGGTGTTTCGTGTTTTTGTCAATATCTGCATAGTACTGATGTGCGGGTAGTAAGTTCTGTGGACTTGAATGAGACGTATAAACTTGATAATGTGCCAAAACAATGTCAACAATATGTTTTCTTTATTATTCTTTTAAAGAGCCTCAGGTCATCTGTCAGTGAAGGAATTCGGGCAGTAGATGAACGAATGTGTAAACAAGAGGACATTAGGAAGAAAAAGGTATCCTCGTGGATTTCGTGCGCTGCATGCCCGTTAAAGCCCTCTCCCCTCATCTCCTCACATGTGTCATCACTAGCCGACTTTTTTTTAAAGCTCTCATGCATGTGCGTTTTACACATTGCGTCACGTTATCTACTTGAAATGATAAGACAGAATTTTAGAGGTACCCACATGGTCTGAAGATCACTCACTTTTTCCAGAACAAGAAACAATGATAACTGTTGTCGGTGAAGCACTTACAGTTTAACCAGCATATAAGTTTTCAGCGCCCCTGTAAAGAAAATAGGCCTATATTAGAGATTAGGGTAGAAGTGGGCTTTCTAAGGCAAACTCAGTATTCTGCTGCAGGTATGTTGTGTTAAAAAAAAAGCAATACACCGCTCTCTTGTTCTGCCCTGTTTATTTCTTCTTTGGTTTCCCCTCCTTTACATATATCTCTGCATGCACTGCCTTCATTGTTCAGTGGTCCTGGCTTTTAATTTTGTTTTCTTTGTGTTCTGGTGTTAACTTCTGTAGTTTTCAATTCCCGGTAGTTAGCGTGCCATGTTGGCGTTGCTCTCAGGTGTGTTGGGCAGGCAGCAGCTCCGTACATCTGCGGAGCTCACCCCAGCAGGGCGCCCCTCACCAGTTTAACGGGTCCCCGATTTCACTGATGATCATGATGATGTAGGGGCACAGTGGGCACTGGGGTTCCAGGCTTCTGACTCTAGCCTGCTGCTCTGTACAGAGTTTACCACATGTATTTATTAGCATGTTTGTTTAAATCTCGAGGGGGAGAAGCCTATTTGAGAGACCTTCCGGTTAATTCTCCTGCAGACCTCCTCACAGCTTTTGTCCAAAGAATTCATGTAGTGTGTTCCCACACAAAACGATAGGCTTCAGGAGAGCGGGGCAGTTTTCTTCTTTTCTTCACTGATGTCCCCACTGTCGGGAAGAATGTCGAGCTCCCAGGGGATGTTCAGTAACTACTCGTTGAATGGATGACTTTGTATTTTGTTTCTTTGTTTTTTTAAGGATGAGAGTTTTCATAACGTCCCTTAACCCCTTTGATAATAGTTGTAGCGTAAAAGGTCTTTAATGAATTGATGCTCGGGTATATAGGTATTTGCACACGTAAACTGAGAGGGTAGATATGATCAGAAGCTAAAATTAAAACGTGAATAAAGGGTCGTAAGAAAAGAACAAATGGAGGGGCACCTGGGGGGCTCAGTTGGTTAAACGTCCGACTCTTGATTTCAGCTCAGGTCACGATCTCAGAGTCGTGAGATCAAGCCCTGCATTGGGCTCCGTGCTCAGCAGGATGTTTGCATGAGATTCTCTCTCTCCCTCTGCCCCTCTCCCACACATGCATTCTCTCTCTCTCAAATAAATAAATCTTAAAAAAAAAAAAAAAAATAGAAGAGAAATGAAGTGCCCACAGAAAAATTCAGGATGGGAAGAAGTAGAAATAAGAGTACAGTATATGAGAAAGCAAAGTCTAGGGTTGTTTTTTTTTTTCTATAAACTTGCAGTAGAATATTGAAATATGCTTGTTCTAGAAAGCCAGAATTAAAAATTGCATTCTTGAGAATTCCGTGTTTTGTAGAAATATTCAAAATGTAGGATGCTCTATATATTTGAAGTTGACTTTTGGTTTTGTATTTTTCTGCATTTAGCATGGGAAAGAAAGATGATTAAGAGTAACGATGGTGACTTTTTTTGTTTGCTTAATTTTTATTTTTACAGATGTGTGTGTTGAGGCTTATACAAGTTATTCGATCAGTTGAAAAAATTGAAAAAATCTTAAATTCTCAAAGTTCTAAAGAAACCTCTGCACTCGAAGCAAGCAGGTAAACCTTATTTTTTTTTTTTTTAACTAAGTAGCACATAAATTAATACTTCACATCCGGCCTACTTTGCGGGGGGGAGAGTTTAGTTAGAATTCATTTCTGAACAAGAAGAAAATCTTGGTCTGTGGCTTAGTGTGTTTGAATGTAATTCCAGGAGAGCGGAGTGCATGAAATGGTAAAGTTTATAGTACATCCCCGTAAACCCTTTGGTTATAGGCCACAGTTGGCACACGTCACCTTTCACAGGGTCAGAGGCAGTATGCTTCCACTGGGAAAGTTTTATATTTGGACTCACCTTCCCTGAGGACTAGCAAAATCCTGTTGATCTTCAAGGCGTACCATTCATCTTTCTTAGATCTTTTTTCTAGACATGCCCAGAGTATTAACATCGATGTATTTTTTTTTTTTTTTTAAAGATTTTATTTGTTTATTTGACAGGGAGAGAGAGATCACAAGTAGGCAGAGAGGCAGGCAGAGAGAGAGGGGGAAGCAGGCTCCCCGCCGAGCAGAGAGCCCGATGCGGGGCTCGATCCCAGGACCCTGAGACCATGACCCGAGCCGAAGGCAGAGGCCTTAACCCACTGAGCCACTCAGGCGCCCCAACATCGATGTATTTTGCACCAACATTATATTGTTACGAAACAGTGTAGGACATACTTAGTTAAAATTTACAAATAGGAAAGAAGCAGCTTATGAAATGGGAAAAAGATGATGGCTGTCTTTGTTATACTGCGACTGTCTTATTCCATTCCTGGTGTCAATTTTCAATCAGCCAGGTAGATGAGTGACACAGATGCACTGTGGTGCGGTCGGAAGAGCACGTAGCAGCTGGGCCGCCCGAGTCAAGGTCATCTGGTGCCCTGTGTCCTCTGTAGTGTAAGGCTAACAGTCACTCCGCTGCAGGCTTGTACCTGGCATACCCAAGCCCTCATATGGTCAAATTTCAGTCCAACACGAGCTTTTTTTTTTTAATCACATCGATAACTGTAATATTTTTCCATGAGTAATATTGAATAATCTGCGGAACCAACCAACCAAATCCAAATCGAAAGAGCCCATAGTTCAAAGGCTTGCTCGTCCTATAAACGCATGTTGGGTTTCTTAATTTTAGGAATTGAGGTTTTAGATTTGGAAGGGACTTCAGAGACCATAATGCTCCACGTCTCCGGTGATGTAGATTAAGAACGGAGACACCCCAAAGGAAGCGATTCTCTGGTCCAAGATCTCTGCCTCCTTTCCCATCAAGGCGCGTGACTCAGTGGTCGGCCCCTGCCGTGTTTGTGTCTGCAGCCCGTTGCACTCCTGCTTCTGCCCTCGTTCGCCCGCACTCAGCAGAGACGCGGCGAGCGTCCCTTCTGACCAGCCCGGGGGGGCCTGTGTGTCCCCCGAGGCTCCACTTCGCTGTGGCCCTCAGCGGCGCTCACACCCCTCTGGCCACGTCCTCGCTCGGCCCCTGGGAGGCCCGCCTTCCAGCGTTCTTCCCATCTTTGCCACTGCCGTTGTGCTCCTCGGATAGAAACACCTCAGTGAGCTCTGTTCCTATAGTCCTATCCCTTTGCGATCCTCTTTGATTAAACAGACATTTTGTGCTTTCTTGCTCAAAATTACCTCGGAGGATTTTTTTTTTTTTTTCTTGAGAAGAGCAGCTCTGAGCCGTAGAGTAAGGAAAGCCAGAGCAGCGTCAGCACATAGTAAATGCATCATGCTTGCCAGGCTGAGAAATGCCAAGATAGGGACAAATAGGAGATGCACACGGGTCAGTCAGTAGAGCTCCGGATCAGGCTTCGGGGTTGGTCGTGCCGGGCACTTGCTTTCCCTCCACACCAGTTCCGATGCTCGGGGACTGGGCGCACCGCCGCTGGTCTCCGGACATTGTGGGTTTCCTTAGGATGTGTTTCCTCACTGCCTGGCTGCCTGCCATCAGATGTGAGATGCCTCAGAAAAGCCCGGCAGGTGCTTCGGGGCCTTTATGTATTTATTTTTTCTTTCGCTATTCGGCTTCCTTTTGAGTGGTGTTGACGCTTTCTAATGTGGGGGGCGGGAGGGAGGTGTGTTCATTCCACTTGGTGGCAGATTCACTATGAGTGCTTTCTCACCAGCAGCCGGAGCACAGAGCTTGCCCCTTCCGCCGTTTGGTAAATGTAAACTTAAAGTCAGCTAGCTATTCAGAGGGATTCCATTTGTTGCGGCTCGGGGGCCAGTTTTTTCTGATTGAGGAGACAATGGTGGTTGGTACTTGGGAGGTATTGGGGAGGGATTCAGGTATGAACGGTAGGATAGGGCGAGAGAGAAGAGGGGGTTAGAGATGAAGAAGGTCACGAGTGGGAGAGCCCGAGGAATGTACTGGAAACAAGCAGTTTTATCCACACTGACCTAAAACAGTTCCTGCTGCTTGCCCGGGCGCTGTGGCCGGGGCTGGGCAGCGTCAGTGGCTTCTACTGAACGACGTCCCCCCCCCCCCCACACACACACCTGGAGCCACTGCCCATACAGCTTGTCGTGAAAATTGATGGTGTGCAGGTGCCTTTGGTGTGTGAGGGGGGCCCTGGGAACATGCTGAAGAAAGTTACAGCCCAGGGGGCGCTAAAGCCTCAGCGTTGCTAACCAGGTGGTGTGGCCGCTCAGAAATTAACTTCGGGAGTTACATTTCTACAATTGTCTCTACTAGCCCTCTTTGGACTGGACAGATTTTGGAGCGAATTGCCACAGAATTTAACCAGTTACAGTTTCATGCTGTTCAGAGCAAAGGCATGCCTCTTCTGGACAAAGTAAGACCGGTAAGTGTTGGTTTCGATTTTCAATTTGCTGTTTGCGAATTTCCTGGATCATTTTGGTTTGACCTAGCGTTGCTCCCTGATAATTGCTGCTCTTCAGGGTTTCAAAGCTCGCTTTGGATTTTTTCTTTCAGTTTTTGCTGCTTGGGACCCTGCTTCCATTGTGTCATGCTGGGTAGATTTTGTGTAAAGACATGAGCGTATTCTCCAAGCTACGCGAGTAAAATTAATTCTGAATTTCACATGATTTGACACATCCTATGTGTCAATTGTGGCGTAGGTCCGTAAGCAGTGCCGTATGATGTCGACTTTGGAAGTCTGACTCAACTCAGTCAGAGTTCATTTGTCCAAAGCCTTTGACTGGGTTTAAATGCACGCTTGTCAGATCTACTCTATAGGTTAAGAGGCAAATAACTTATTGTCATTCAGTAATTCTGCCTAAACTTCCCTTTGATGAAGCAAAGACTTACTTACAAAGAAATCATGGGGAGAAGAGATTCATTGTTACTCTCTAGGAAATGTTGATATTTTAATCTTAACATATATTCTGGTAGAATAAGAGGTTTGCTTTATATATATAACACACATGTATATATATTACATCTATATATTTGAATTTTTAGAAACTGTTCTGCCTGCAGCTCTCCTTACTTGTCTCTCTGTTCTTGCAGCGTATAGCTGGGATCACGGCCATGTTACAGCAGTCCCTGGAAGGCCTGCTGTTAGAGGGTCTTCAGACTTCCAATGTCGACATCATACGGCACTGCTTACGGACCTACGCCACAATTGACAAGACACGGGACGCAGAGGCGTTGGTTGGTCAAGTACTGGTGAAACCGTACGTGGATGAGGTTTGTGCACCTCGTGTTCTTCATTCAGCGAACACTCATGGAGCATCTACTCTGACTTCGATTCTTCACAGGGTGTGAGAGAGAGATCAGGGCTCCTTCCGTAAAAATTCTCCTAGTTACTGTGCTTCCGGTTGTAGGAAAGAGTTGGTCCCCGTTGGTTCCCATCAGCCCGGCGGGAATCAGGCATGCGCTCTGGTATCTTCTAGTGATGCCGTAGCTCGGGGATCATCTTAATTTAATAGGGGTGAGGGTCTTGCCTAGGAAGAAGGTATGGATCAGAACGTTTATCAGGTCAATTTTAAGTTCCGTAAATTATACGTCAGCGAAGTTGCTGAAAGGTGTGACCCTGCTATGGCGCGCATGCCCGCTGGAGGAGCTGGAAGACAGCCCTGTGAGCATGGGAAGTCCGTGACGGGAGGCGTCTTCACAGAATAGATGTGGCCTGAGTCTTGAAAACCATGGGGGAGTTTGCCAGGCCAGGAAGGTGGGAGGGAAGGAATATTCAAAGATGAAGGGCTTGTGTGGGCGAGTTAGCAGGGTAGTACCTTAAGTCCAGAACTTGGTTGCCCAGTGTCCTTGACCTGTGAGGATACAGTTAAATACAGGGAGTAAGCGTATCCTGCCTCTGAGCGGCCGGGGTGCCGGCTGTGCCATACGAGGCTGCCCGCACTCAGCAGTTTCCGACTTAGGGAGTGTCAGTTTCATCTGGTTCAGGCCGACAGAAGTCATGAAGCCAGTCCTCAGTGTTGGAGGGCTTTCTTCCAGTCACCTGCCAGTGCGAGTTTCTTTCTGGCCAGTAAGTACAAAGCCACCCACCATGACTTCGGGATGAAAGGCTTCCACTTTTTAAAACGGGACAGTATCCCACTGATAAAAGTGAAATTGAAGGATTAATTCCAGTAATCCTCTCAGCTTCGTTAGGATTACTAAAAATAAATAATCTGTCAGTTCTTTGTGTGTATCCTGTTACATTTCATAGCTCTCTCGGTGGGGCTGAAAAAGATTACGTTATTCTTTATCACAAAGGGAAAATTGTTTAGTTACTAATGTATGCCTTTTTCATTGAACTGAATCTAATGTGCTAAATTAGGGAAGTACTTTTAAGTTTCAGTGGCCTGTGAAATGAACTGCGGCCTCGTTTGTATTTTAAGTTCGTATGCTTGTCATTCACCCTGCTGCAACTCAGCCTCAGCACAAGAAATAAAATACGAAAGCAAAATAAGATGTGTTTTCTTCCATCACTCTGTCTCAGCCTTTTCCCTGTTTTGGAGATGGTAGAGGCCAAGGCCAAGGTGAAGACGGTACAGAGCCGTTGTCTGGAGACACAGAGTTTTGCTTCCAGGCTCAGAAGGGAAGCAGCTGAGTGTGTGCGATGTTTTAGCTTCAGGCCAGTCTCTGTCACCCAGCCTCTGTGTCCCCCAGGGTCAGAACTGTGTCCCCGAATCCCAGGACCTAGATATTAGTGCAGCTATTACTTACCTCCCGTTTAGAAAGCACATCGAGTGGGGGAGGAGGAGTAAGGAAGTGTATTTTAAAGGTTTTCTTTATTGTTTTCTCCTAAACTGTGTATAGTTCGTACTTTTACGTGCCTTAAAAAAAGAAAATGCTCTTCCTTCCGATAGGTGATTGTAGAGCAGATTGTTGAGTCCCATCCGGATGGCCTTCGGATCATGTACGATAAGCTCCTGGAGTTCGTCCCTCACCACTGCCGCCTTCTTCGAGAAGTCACTGGAGGAGCCATCTCAAGGTGACGCAAACTGCTGGGCTCGCAGCTCAGCTCAGTTTAGTGTCACCTGTCACCTCCTAGCGGGCTGCTGATCCCTGGCTGTTCCGTGTGAACCAGGGACGTGTGCACGTTCCTGTTTGTTACCAGCGCTGTGAGGCGGGCGTCGCTAGCCTGGGTTTACAGGGAGGGAAACGAAGCGTGGGAGGGAATCTTGAAGGTTACGTTTCTGTGGCTCCAGAGATCTACTTTTCCCTTCTCTGCCCTTTCTCCTTAATCAGGTTCGAAACCAAAATTGGTTTCCTTCAATTATTCTGATGTCATCGTCTGTCTAGAAATGCCAATTCAGTTTAATTCAACGAGTTTTATACCTGCAGACCTCGCCTGTCCCATCTGCCCAGAGCTCTGCCGCCTTCCTGAGTCTTTCATGGCTTCTCATCGCCCATAGAGGAACATCCGGTCTTCCTGGCGCAGCCTGTGAGGCCCTCAGTGCTCTGGTCCTAATGGTTCTCCACTGTAGAACTTTCTCCTGTGGAACTTTCCCCCATGGCCTGTGGTTCCTGGCCAGACAGTAGCACTTGACCTTCCCTAACACACCTTGTACAGAAGATCCCTGACCTCACATTGGTTCAACTTAAGGGTTTTTTTTTATACTTTTTACGGGGGGTGCAAAGGTGATACGCATTCAATAAAAACCATACTTCAGATTTTGACCTTGGCTCTTTCCCCGGCTAGCGATCTACAGCAGGGTTCCCTCTTGTAACGCTGGGCAGGGGCAGCGAGCCCAGCTCCCGGGCCAGCCACATGATCACGGAGGGCAGCCGCCAACACCCTTGAACCATCCGGCTTCTTGCTTTCAGTGCAGTGTTCAGGAATTGACATGAGACATCAGACACTTTCTTGTGAAATAGGCTTTGTGTTAGATGATTTTGCCCAACTGTGAGGTACTGTAAGTGTTCTGAGCACAGTTAAGGTCGGCGGGGCTGAGCTCTGGTGTTTGGTCGGTGAGGTGGATTACGTGCATCTTCAGCTGAAGAGATTCCCAACCAAACAGTAGATTTATTGGGAGCGAAGTCCGTCGTGAGCCGAGGAACATCTGTACTGTGCGCGTCTGCGTTTTCCCTCACTATCTCCTGCCCTTCCTGTCCCCACTCAGATAGCACTTCTTTTTTTTTCCTTTAGATTATTTATTTATTAGAAAGCATAAGCAGAGGGAGGGGCAGAGGGAGAAGCAGGCTCCCCGCTGAGCAGGGAGCCCGACGTGGGGCTCGATCCCAGGACCCCGGGATCATGACCTGAGCCGAAGGCAGACTCCTAACTGACTGAGCCACCCAGGCGCGCCTGAGATACCACTTCTTTTAAGAGATCATCTTTTATCCTGTGGTTTAGCATTAGGCACATCCTCTGGATTCCAGTTGGCTTTTACTCTATTGGGGACTAATGTCCCCAGACTTCGCGCCTGCTCTCCTCCTGCGCTGCCCACACCTGGCACAGCATCTTAAAGAGAGCAACTACCCAGTGTCTGCAAAATGAGAGAATTAAACTGTTCCCAGCCTTAGAAAGGCTAAGGAGGTCCGTAATCTTTATGAAGTGAGCAAGCAATGTAGTTGGTCTTGAGTTTTTGTTCTTTGGGAAGAAAAATCTGGGGTAATAAATATGCCCCTTGACCACTGAAGTACCCTATTTTCACTACACGATTTTAGAGAAAACCTGGTTTTTGCCACTTGCATTTAGTAATCATGAAGATTTAGCTGGGTTTGGATTTCACATTAAGAATTTAAAAGTCATGATGTAGGGACATCTGGATGGTTGTCGGTTGAGCGTCTGCCTTCTGCTCAGGTCATGATCTCTGGGTCCTGGGATCGAGCCCCGTGTTGGGCTCTGCATTCAGCGGGGAGTATGCTGCTCCCTCTCCCTCTGCCCGACCCCTGGCTTGTGCTCTCTTGCTCTCGAGTAAAATTGAAAAAAAAAAAAAAGGCATGATGTAAAACTAAAGAAGCCGCAGTTAGGAAACAGCCAGACCTTAGATTTGACAAGGCTAGTCTTGGTCCTGAAATGGCAAGTTTCAAAGCTCTGCAAGTTCTTCCACAATTTTCGGTGTGGCAGAATTCACGAAGAAGCCTCAGAAATTTGGGGAATCAATTTTTTTAATTTAAAGATTTTATTTATTTTTGTGAGAGAGAGAGAGAGAAAACATGAGCCGGGGAGGGACAGAGGAAGAGGGAGAAGCAGACTCCTCCCTGAGCAGGGAACCCAGTGCAGGGCTTGGTCCCAGGACCCCGATATCGTGACCTTCGATATCAAGCGAAGGCAGGTGCTTAACCGACGGAGCCACCCAGGCATCCCATTGGGGAATCTGAATTGTACCTTGGTAGGTCATCATTTGCCTCAAGCACCCTGATTATGCTGCCCCTGACCACCCCTTGCTTAGCTCCTGCCTTCAGGTTTCCACACGATCGGCTCGGTGCTTCCCTTGTCCATTCTTTACTTTCTCCGCATGTCTCATCTATGTGTTCCGTTTATACTCCGGCAGCAGCCCCAGCGGCATGCTCCGAGGAGTAAGGATTCACCTTTCTCATCTGCCAGCTGTTTCACCTGTTAATGTTGATGATAATGAGGATGTAAATTTTCTCTTTGAGGCTTTAAGTAGATGTTTACCTTGGCGATGAGGAGATCTTGTCACTTAATGTTGCTTATATTCTGTGCATCTGTGGTTTTAAAACCCTTCGTGTTATTCTTTCTTTCTCTGGATACCTTAATAGAGCTAGTTCTTAGTATGAGGAAAATTTTATATTATATACTACGGTGAAGTACAGCATTGGGTGTGTGGGAAGTAGGCATCTTCTTTGCCCTCCCCAACCCTCCTCCAACCCACCGGTGATTTCTTATCCATACTGAACTATACTAAGATTATTTGGTATCCCTTTCTGGAAGCGAATCATAGCTTCCTTGGTTACCTGTCTCTCCTGATAATTTTTGCTAAGCCGGAAAATCATGAAAGCATCTTTCTGTTTGTTTTTAATACCATCATAGCAAGTCCCAATTTGCCGTCACAACTTAGCGACAGAACTCCCAGCTTTGCGTAAATAAGAACGTATACTGAGTTGCCGACCACTGTTAAAGAAAATTGTCTTAAAGTAGAGCATCTTATGCAATGTACAGCGAAGAGTGGGTGCTCATCAAGGTGGTATTTGCCTCGAACATATTTATATGTCTTTAAGTTCAGGAGAAACTTAAGGAATCTGCCCTCTTTAATGGATGTGACCTTTGCTAAGGTTACTGTATGCCAGGCCTCAGCCTAATGCTTAATAGATGCCAACCCGTATGATGATCCGATGATCTGTGTCCTCTCATGTTCATCTAAAGACGAAGACAACAAAACATAGAGGTGAAAGGGCCCACGATTTGAACCCAGGCACTCTGGCTCCCAAGTGGATGATGCTTCATGTCTCTGTTGCCTCTGCCTCTCATCGAAGTCTGGGACTAGAAATCCAGAGTCCAGCCTTTTGCTAAAAAATGCAAAAAAAAAAAAAAAGTATGGACACACACCAAAAAATATTAATGTGATAGGTGTTTTGCATCGGGATTTGTGCTCAAGATTTGACATGGAACAGTCCTAGGGTTTCAGGACTGAAGGTGGTCCTGGAGAGAACTTCATCTTCACAAAGCTGTTAGTAACTGGAAGATTAGCCTAATTTACCACGTCTCAGGGCTTAGCAGTATTAAGATCGAATGCAATATTGCTTTTCTTGTGTTATTAGACTACTTCTTTCCCCAGATAGAGTGTAAATATGGTGGCCCAGTTAGGGGAGGAATTGAGCCGAGGCAGTTTGACACCAGCTTGCTTCTCCTGGGTGATAAGTAGAAGAGTCAGGATACAGAGGCTTCTGAGATCCAGGAGTAAAATAGAAGTGTGGGGCTCTAAACCAGCTTACTGGCAGAGAGAGTTTTTTGTAAAGGTCGAAATAAGTGTTAGGCTGAGGAACTTTTAGTAAAAACACCATAGTAGAATTTCACCCTTTGTAAATAGAAGAGCACGGTGTATCTGACTGAGATTTTGCTCTTGTCCTACAGTGAAAAAGGCAATACTGTTCCTGGATACGATTTTTTGGTGAACTCTGTCTGGCCGGAAATAGTACGAGGATTAGAAGAAAAATTGCCTTCTCTTTTTAATCCTGGGAATCCCGATGCATTTCACGAGGTACCTTTTCCTCCATCATCTTGATTCTTGAAGCTATTAACCAGAGGCTTGAGACTAACTGTGTTTTTGCACAGTCTTGGTTCTGTGATTATTTTTTAAAATAAAAATTTGAGTTTGCAATTGAGCATTTACTTAAAACTTGTTTCATCCAAGTAATAGTCTCTGATACTTTTGGGAATAAGTATTGTAAGTTGAGAATGTATGGTAAGATCCAGTCTAAACACAATTGTGACTAGATACGTATATTATTTTCTCACTTTTTAAACAAAGATCCTAAAGACCATTAAAAGCCAATCTCATTGCATTTGTTTTCCATGAAAAATTAGGTTTGCAGATCTGTATATGTAATTTTTAAGGAAAACCAAAGGTATTGATTGGATTGTAAAATCCTTGTTAATTTTTAAAGCGTAGAGAGACAGGCAGTTAGCGTGGTGAGGCTGGGGCCTGGTGGACTTCAGAAACAGGTAAGACAACAAATTTGGACCTTTATTATTCCAGAAATACCACTTACCTGTTCTCTTGACTCACCCTGTGATGTTAACAGTATGTCGGACAATATGATCACTCAGCGTCACTTTCAGTAAATTGTGTGACAGTGGTTTTTGTGATTTTAAAAATTAGAGCTTTCAAAAATAGATACTATAAGCAGAATGAAATAGTGATCTTAGGAACCATTTAAGACCCTTTACGTTTTGCTGTACTCTAGGGAATTGTACAGATCATGTCAGGCTCAGAGGAGACGTTTCAGCTCGGAAATGACACTTTCTCATAGCACTTTGATTTTAGAATTCTAAATCAGTGCTTAATGTTGGTGGGTGTATTTTGAGCAAGCATAGCATCTGTCAGTTTCTCTCAAAAAATGCTTTCAGCATCGCCGTGACATGGTTCTTGTGAAGAGAGAAACATCTTTGTATTCCTTTAGCATCCCATCGTATGCAGAGGTAGAATACATTTTATCCCAGAAGGATGAATAATACCTTTGTCTCAACTCCACACGCCTAGACCACACTTGGGGAAACCCGTAAGTGTTGCTTAGAACCAAGTGAAAGAAAGTAAAAATGTGTAGTAGTCCGTGCACTACAATTCTGGCCTAAGCACAAACTTCAGCAAATTTGGGTGAATGGTTTGGTGAGCCAGAATCGAGCCCCTCTTAATTAAGAAGTCTGAGGAAGGCCCACACACATTCTCCTTAGAGCTCAGGGGCCTAGAGTGCCCGCAAGGGAATGCATTTCACAACATCTGTGGTTTTGCTCTGCTGACCAGCCACGGTTCTCTGTCCTCTGTTAGCTTCGTCTTGGGATAAATTCTCTCAGAGCCTAAGCAGAAGAGGAAATGTCATCCTTAAAGTACGAGCAGTAGTTACCTGGTAGGGTAGTTTTGTGAGCGAAATTAAGTAGTGCAGTTTTAAGCACAGCGCACAGGCGATGAAGAGCTCTTTTGCTCTTCACGGTGGTGCGACCCCCCCGCACCCCGTCAGCTTTCGTGCTGTTCCGTCTGTGGAAATGATGTGATGGCTGGTTTGATTCCTTCCCTTTAAAAAATGTCCTACTTCTTCTTCTGGAGCAACAGTGAAAATGATACCTCTTAATTTATGGTCTCTTCCCGTTCCGGTGGCCTGGGTCAGGGGTGCCCTGGAATACGAGAGCGGTCGCTTACGGAGCACTGGGTTTCCGGGTGGGCCTGTCACGTAAGGTCTTGAGCAGGTCACCGACCTGCTTCGACATTACGTGATCTGCAAGTCAGGACCCAGGATGGACGGTCTCCTCAGGTCCGCGTCGCCTCCGGAGACGGAGTCCAAGTGTCCACCTTCTTTATCTGGATTACAGCTTTGCCTGTCTGTTCCTGTCTCTGGTTACAGTGAAAATCCCACCTGTTTGTTCTTATTTTAGAAATACACCATAAGTATGGATTTTGTGAGAGCATTTGAACGGCAATGTGGATCACAGGCCAGTGTGAGGAGATTAAGAGCACATCTTGCCTATCACAGCTTCAATAATAAGTGGAATTTACCTGTTTATTTTCAAATAAGGTCAGTAATTTATTCCCTCCCCCCACCTCCAGTCTTCTTCTAAACCGGAGTCTGAATACCAATTCAGGGGGTTACTCTACTTACCAGCCTTTTCTGCGAGATCATTGTACTGTTCCTTGGGAAGCAAAAATCTAAAACGGAAACATGCAAGAAGTATCTCGATTGCCCAAGTCCTGGCTTGCATGAGAGAAAAATAATTTCGTGATTAGAGGGCTGGGTACACCAGCCTCGAACTGAGGTGGACGCCGGGCCCAGCTCCGTCCCCCCGGCTCCGTGCACACGACTAACACATCCTCATCCATCACGCGGAGGCAGACAGGGCAGGGTCTGAAGCGGCACACTCTTTTTTTCCCTTTTCCCCTTCTCACCGCCTGCCTCTGTCAAACAGTGGACCCGGCCCACATCTGCCGTTGGCCTCTCTGGACAGTGCTTTCCCTCAGAGAGAGTGGGGAGAGGCGCAGCCTTAAGTATTCTTTGTATCTCATTCCATCGGTCAGTTTAGGAGAATCCTAGTTATTGGTTTGGGTTTTCTTTATGATCTTTGACACTTGTTCTCTCTGTTCTGGAAAATGGTGATGCTTCCAACAGATGTCATGATGATGGCACGTATGTAAATAAGGGCTTCTGTGAACTATTTGGGAAAATTTAGGATAAACTCTCAGCAGCATATGTGCTGCTAGAAAAGTAGATGAAATCAGGCATTTTTGCAGGGTCTCTCGAATGAGGTCATGCTAAGTTCCTTCCCAGAGTGACATTAACTTGAGTGTTTTAGATACAATGGTCTGTAAAGGGTCGTAGGCTTTCTGTTTAAATCGCTGAGGGCTTTCATTATGCTGCAGTCTGTTTCCCTAGAGTTCTGAGGGAGAGTCACAGGGAAATATGTTAAGGATTAGGTACCTTGATTATAATTGCTTGCCATGATTGCAAATATATGTAATCATCTTCTGATAATGAAATCACAGTTATCAGAACCTCAGGGAGATGCCCTTTCTTGCACTACACCATGTTTTATGCTTAATTTGCCAAGGTCACCTCAGCACGTAGCTTGTCTCTGAGTAGGAAATTAAGGATTTGTTCATCTAAGGTATTCATGGACCACACTGGAAGTCGTTTGTTACAGAATAATCAAGATCCAGCCAGGGCAAGAAGCCCTTTTGATTCAGGAGCAGAATTTACAATAGCGAAGCCGTACGTCACAGTGTAAGGCTGCAGAAGAGAAGAGATGTCCGCATTTTCCCTTTTCCTCCGCTGTCCGCGCTCGGAGAGCTTTAGGCGCCCAGTACCATCAGAGCACATAGTCCTGGCTGCCGCCTCCAAACTCCTCTTTCCAGTTGTTCCCCGAGATCCCCCGACCCCACGGTTGGCGGTCTCGCACTGTCCCCCGACCTCCTGGACGCCCCCTCCTGGAGGCTCTTGCAGCCCGAGCTCGGGGCCGGGCCAGGCGGGGCCCCTCAGCGACAGCAGGGCCTGCTTCAGTTGGTTCTCATGGGCCTGTCAACTGAGCCGCAAACTAGGCTGAAAGTCAGCCAGTTCCCTGAAAGGTTTTGTACCTTCGCCAGATTTTACCATTAAGCATTCGAAGGGATTGGTTAACTGTTCTTGGTTAAAGTCTTAAAATTTGTGAAATTTTAAAAAAATGACATTTGCGTTACAAAGCTTGGAACTTGTATTTTCTATGTTTGTTTTTCCATCTTAAAAATAAATTCTAGTAATGCTTTGTGGGACTGTTCTGTTGCTTTTTACCAGGTGTCGAACTGTTTACTCTGAAGGATGACAGAAAGTTCCACAAACATGACTCGGGTCAGAGTTGTAATGTTATCTGATCCATCTCAGGGTCACCTGGACGAAGCTCAAAGCCAGTGGGGCGCTATGCTTTGACGTGTTCATAGCGAGAAATACTCACTTTGCACTCTCGGGAACAAGTTTGTGCTCCTCGTCTGACCGTAGGCCTGCATCCCTGTCGTCCTAGGAAAAAAAGCAGCACCCGGAGCCC
>CM053617.1:9197695-9218319 GCA_028646535.1 Procyon lotor
GGAGAGGAACCACAGAAGACTGTGGACTCCGGGAAACAAACTGAGGGTTTCAGGGGAGTGAGGGGATGGGTGCACCCCGTGATGGGTACTAAGGAGGGCACGGATTGCACGGATCACTGGGTGTTATACACAATGAATCATGGAGCACTGCATCAGAAACTGATGATGTACCGTATGGTGACTAACAAAACAATTTAAAAAATAATAAAGTAACTTAAAAAACCAAACTGCTCAATTAGGTAAATTAATCTTGTGCACGTGTCGGAACTGATTGCCGTAAGGGATCTGGCAGGTGGCAGGAGCATGCTGGGAAAGGTCCGATGGAGGTAGTTTACGTAGGCAGGAAGCAGACCACTGCCCGAGCAGCTAGTTTAAAAAATACATACTCTCACGTCCCAAAGCCCTAAACACATGCCCGCATCAGTTATTAAAATGGAAGTTGAGGGCAGGAGGTCGCGACGGCCAGTGGGACACAGGCGAGACAGAGCTGAGACCCAGGCAAAGTGACCGGAAGCGGGGGCGCAGACGCCGCTGGCTGTGCCGATAGGGCGGGCGCCGGGGAGCACGAGAGGCTCTGGGGAAACGCGCAGAGCACAGGCGGCCAGCCGCTGTCACACTCCCTGGCTGCCTGCCGTGGCTTTTCTCAAGCTTGCAAACAGAGATACAGAATACAGCCTCCCCGTCCCTTAGTTTGGGGACACGCACTCTGCTGCGATCATGCGAATCCAGACGGATTGGGGAGGGGATGGCACGAGGATAGGCAGGTGGGACTTGCCGGGCATAGCTTCTGGATGGTGGCTCAACGGGCAGTCCGTTTAGTTTGAAAAGCATGGGGTTGGTCCTGACTCCACTCAGCTGCAAATAAAAGAGGAACCCTACATAATAGTGCTCGAATCAAGAGAAGCGTATTCCTTATTCAGTTAAAAAAACATTTGGGAGACTAGGCACTCCGGGGCTGGTTGGACATCGCTTAGAGTGTCAGACTGAGGGACAAGCCCGTGGAGGAAGTCCCTGGTCCCCGGGAAGGCCGGAGAACAGGTAGGGAAAACCTAATCTGTGCTCTTGTTTTTATCTCAGATTCAGAGAAATCGCAGGATCCTTAGAAGCAGCACTAACGGATGTGCTGGAGGACGCTCCAGGTAACTTCCTGAAAGCGATCAATGATCAATGCCAGGATGTCGCTCAGTGAGTGAGTGAAGCTCAGCCAGTGACCTAGACCTTCCCATTCCGAGGGTACTTGCACCTCGTCCTCTCATGCAGTAGGTTAGACCTTAAAAGATGTAACTAAGTCTTTTTTTTTTTTAAAGAGGCTAAAGAAATCAATTTTTGTTGTTGTTTATAGAGCATTCTTGGTTAAAAGAAAAAGAATGGGATATTGTTTCAGCAGTAAAAAAAGAAGGAAATCTTGTCATTTGCAAGGACACATAGAGTGTGTTATGCTAAGTGAATTAAGTCAGAGGAAGACAGATATATGATTTCACTCGTGGAATTTAAGAAACAAAACAAGCGAGCAAAGGGAACAAATGAGATAAACCAAGAAACAGACTCATAACGATAGACAGCAAACTGATGGTCACCAGAGGGGAGGGGGGAAAACGGGTGACGGGAATTAAGAGGACACTTAACCATGATGAGCACTGAGCAATATACAGAATTGTTGAGTCACTATATTGTATGCCTGAAACCAATACAACACTGTTAGCTACACTGGAATTAAAATTTTATTATTTTTTTTAAAGATTTATTCATTTATTTGTCAGAGAGAGAGTGTGTGAGCACAAGTAGGGGGAGAGGCAGGCAGAGGGAGAAGCAGGCTTCCTGCTGAGCAGGGAGCCCGACTCGGGACTCAAGCCCAGGACCCCAGGATCATGACCTGAGCTGAAGGCAGACTTAACTGACTAAGCCACCCAGGCGCCCCTGAAATGGAATTGAAACAAACCAACCAACAAAAGACGCTTTAAGAATACAGGAAGCAGGCGTTATTTTTGTTTCTGAATACAACGTGGCAAGGGGCTTAGCCCCTGGCGATCAGCTCTTTGTATAGCAAACTGGCTTCCATCTGCTTTGGTCCCAGGAAGAGGTAAAGCATCAGGGTGGCCCTTCCGTCCTGGGGGATGACTCACACCTGGGGTTCCCGCCCCAGGCCTCCGAGCCCTCGGCCCCCATCCCGGGAGAGCGAGCCGGTGACAGTGGTTGGTGGGTTCCAGACACGCCTGCTGTCCTCGGCAGCCTCACTAAGCCCGCGTTCTGTTGTCATTCCTGGCAGCCACTGGCATACCGTTCGGCTCTTTCCGTAGCCCCCTGGGTCCCTAGGCTGCCCGCTGCGACTTGTGCTCGCTTCTGTGTGGCCAGGTCAGCCTGGACGGTGTGGTTTTAGCCTCGAAGTCAGTCTTCGCCTGTCTTTGCCAAACACGGTCCTGTGTCATTGACTTCCTGTACATAAATAGCATGTTCAGGGAGAGGGACAGATGCGACAGGATAGACTCAACACCAAAGTCAAAACCCTCGCAAGTGACCGCCACTCCTGCTTGTGTGTATTGAGATGGTATAAAATCCCCTTTAACAGATTATTTCTGAATGCTGTGTGTGTTTAATATTTACCTGACCCCCGGGAGGGGGAATTGTGTAAAATTAGAGAACGCATTGCCACGAAAGACAGGGTAGCGGGGATGGGTTAGGGCCACTCCCTTCACTCCTCAATTACACGGTCAGAATGTTCGAGTTGAGCCTCGAGTTGCCGGAGATTCTTTATGTGTCTCTTTCCTCTCCAGCCGGCAGTTCCTTTTGCCTCTTGGCCTCACACAGGACGTGGAGCGGCCTGCAGAGGTGCTGGTCGGACGAGATGTTCTTGCCGGGGCTGGCGCATCGTCTGTGGAGGCTCACGCTGCAGCTCCTGGCTCGGTACTCGGGCTTCGCCGGTGAGGTGAGGGCCGGCCGCGCCGCTGCTGCCCAGCCTGCGCTGCCGGGGACTCCCGACCCCTCGCGCTAGGCGCGCTCCGATTTCCCAAGGCCCTGTGGTCACCGGAGGTTAATCTGGAGGACGACAGTAGGCGCCTTTCTCAAGTCCGTAGCCAGGGTTTGTTTCCCTTTCACTCTTGGCACCACTGCCTGCGTGCGTGTTTACCGTCCCGTACTCAGTGCTTCGTGTGGTGGGAAAGCTCCGTGTCGACGAGCTCGTGTTCGTTCCCCCCTCAAAGCCAGAATCTTTGAGGTGCCCCCACATTAAAACAGAGATGCTTATTTTATTTTAAAAGATTTTATTTATTTGACAGAGAGATCACAAGTAGGCAGAGAGGCAGGCAGAGGGAGAGGGGGGAAGCAGACCCCCTGCTGAGCAGAGAGCCTGATGTGGGGCTCGATCCCAGGACCCTGAGATCATGAACTGAGCCGAAGGCAGAGGCTTAGCCCACTGAGCCACCCAGGCGCCCCAGAGATGCTCATTTTAATGAAAAGGAGTAGAAATAAAAATACACGTGTTTAAATCATATTTGGAAGTTTCAAAAAATTGTACAATAGTCAAGATTAAAAGGTAGGAAAATTAATTAACCTTCCCTTCATTTCATTCAAAATATCCTCCTTTTCTCCTTGTCAGGTGGTCGCATGTGTTAAATAGCTGCAGGTTTATTAGGTTCTGTGCCTTGACGCGTTCATTCGGCTCAGCAGGCAGGCAGGCCCCGCGTGGGGCCGGAGGCGTGTGTTAGCTCTCAGGAGGGACGAAGGAGGGACGAAGAAGCCTCATCCGTGGGGTAGAAGTCTTAGAGTAGGACATGAGCGCGTCGTCATGTTGCCAAGTGTTCTAACAGGAGGAGCACAGGCTTTAGTCAGAATCACACCAAGGTTCTGCTGCTTTTATATTTAGTGACCTTGGGAAAATGAGCGCTAGGAGTCCCAAATCATCTGTAAAGTGGGAAAACAGCTCCTGTGTGTACAAGGAGTAAAGAAAGAATCTGTTGACCAACAGATTGTTGGAGGAAGTGCCCAGCAGATGCTGACGCTCGGCGGAAGCCGGTTTTCTTTCTCCCTTTTGCCTTCTTCCTCTGCTCAGAAGGGTCTTTGCAGCCCATGCTGCCCGCCAAGCTGTTTCTGACCACTGTGCAGTCGCTTCTGGGGACACAGAGGGGTGGGCGAGACTCTTCAGATGGGGCTGAGTCGGCTGCGTTGTGCATTCTTACCAGCCAGTAATTCTTACGTCTCTAATCAATTATTTTGTCGCAAACTCTCATTTTTCCTTATTTTCTTGATGCCACGGTACTTCTCTCTGGTTTTTCCCTTGTAACAATACATGATTCGAGTATCACTTTTGCTTGTATTATTTGAAGCATAATGAGGCTTGAATTTTGATTTTTATCCTTACTGATTATAATGATAAATTTACCAAGCACGCTTAGTAAATGATTTTACCCAATAGAGTTAATGACTTTTTTTTTTTTTAATTGGGATGTTCCAGGAATTAATTCTCATTCTGTTCAGGAACCTCTTTTATTTTTGCCAGTCACTTTTTATCACCAGAAATTAGGCACAGGTTTAAGGAAGGTAAATGTACGCGGGGTTGTAGTTTGACCTTGTTTCTCCTTGTTGTGCTTCTGTTGGTAAACTTGGAGTGAGTACTTCGTAGATAGCTATCACCTTAGGTGAGTTGTTGACCCACAAAAAAGAAAAGCTCAGAGATGTTGCTGGTGGAAAAATAACCATTGAAATGGTTTTTCAGCTCTTACTAAGGCCCATCTCTAATGAAAGTGCCAAGGATATCAAAAAACCTTTGGTGGCTGGTAGCAAAGACCCTTCAGTTAGCCGTGGCAATGGCGAAGACCAAGGAAGTGGCCCTTCGGAAACAAAGCCCGTGGCCTCCATTTCCAGTACGCAGCTCGTGCACGTAGTCGCAGACCTGGACAAGCTTCAGGAGCAGGTAGGCCTGCGTCCCGGGACAGTCCCAGGTGCTTGCCTCGGTGTTGCCACAGAAAGCAGGGGGGGCAGAGACCTGAAGCCATTTGGCCTCACGCGGCTTAAAATCGTGGGGCCCAAGGGTACCTCGAGAGAACATACTCATCTGCCCTCCGAGGTGTCTCTCCAGCTTTCCTCCTTGCTCATTAGTCTGGTCTCGAACTATGTGAACCTGGGGCCTCTGCTTCCTTTCCCGTGGCTCTGTCACAAGCTCCGAGCGAGCCGCGCTCCCCCGTCTGCCCGTTAGCTCCGCTCACCCTGCGCGGCACGATCGCTAACGGGTTGGAGTTTAATTTTCCCTACGCCACTTGGCCACGTTATCTCCTGGTGACATTTGATCGTCAGCCGTACTTTGAAAGTGCTCAGCTATTAAAACTTCTGCCTCTGTTTCCCCTGGATTGGGGTCCACACTTGTGGGCCGAGTTTGTGTGAGAGTGCGCGGGGACACAACTCTCCTTTCCTCTGGGTTAAATATGTTGTGGTGCTTGAACAAGTACATGTCTTGAGCAAAAATATGGTCTTCCTTGGAAGCTTATTTTGATCCCGGGGAGAGCCACAGGATAGGAAGTGGTTTTCATAGTCCCCAGCCTGTTGATAGCCGTGCGCCGCTGTTTCTCGGGTTGGCTTCTAGTTATTGTGAAAGCGTTAGGAGTTCTCCTTTCTTCTGATGACAATGACAGAAAGTCCTGAATTTAGTCTCGTCATTCATTAACAGCATTTTAGAGTTTATAGATGCAAATAGAATTGCCTCTTCCTTTGATTTATAAAAAGTAACTGAATATATAAAGTGCATATTTATTTCAGCTTCCAGAACTCTTGGAAACAATCAAGCCAAAACTTGAAATGATTGGCTTTAAGAATTTTTCTTCTATCTCAGGTAAAAAAATGAATCCTTAGACCCAGCAAGTCTTTGAATAAGAAATAATTTAAAATAAAACTTTAGAGACTGTAGGATATATTTACCATTTTCTTCTTTAGTTGTAAATCCTTGGTTGTTTCTATATTCTGTTCTGTGATTATTAACTTTTCTGAATGAGATATTTTGTTTAATTCTAATGATTTGATTTGATTTACTGTCGTACGCTCTCTAAATACTATCACACTGTCTAAATTACGATTCACATCTGGGCCTGAGTAAGTGGTTACATTTAATCTTTATGTCTCAACAGCAGCCCTGGAGGACTCCCAGAAGTCTCTGTCCGCCTGTGTTCCTGCCTTGAGTAAGAGGATCATCCAAGACTTAAGTGAGTCTTGCTTCAGTTACCTGAAAAGTGCCCTGGAGGTCCCCAGGCTTTACCGAAGAACCAATAAGGTCAGCACCGCTCACTGAAAAGAATAGCAGGAAAGCCACCGAGGGAGGGAGTCGATGAGCAGGACCCGGGACCATCCGAGGCCGACCTTATCGGCCTCATCCCAAGAATCTTTATTTGTGGGAAGGGGACCCCACGGATGGATAGTTATGGTCAGCTGCTTTGGGAATTAGGCTCAGATTGTACCGACTTGTTCTGGAAAGATAGTCATTTCAAAAGAAAGCATTTTAAGAAAATATCTTTAGCTCCTGTACTCTTTCGGTCTTCATAGCTTATATTTGAAAAAAATTGAATTTACCTTGTTCCCTTCATATTGTCCTAGCAAGTACTTGCTTTCTCCTATTCTTTAACTTGATAAGATTTGAAAAGCTGCATTAAGAATATGGAAAGCATTGATGCGATGGAAAAGCGTGCGTGCACGCTGGGGTGTTCGAAGTCGAATCCTCCTGTGGTCACATTTTGTAGAAAGGCGATCTGGGTCTTCTTTTTGACCAGTGGTTTAGTTTCCCCTCCTGAGTTTTTATTTTCAGGCATTTATATGCTCGTTTCCTTCTTGCTACGTGTCACTTAATTCTCCATCGAATTTTCTTTTTTCACAATCGTAGAGTTGGATGTTAGGCAGTTTACTACTAAAATTATTTGCAAGAACTATGGAAATTCCCTAAGACTCGGCGCTATTTTGGAGTGTCCCTGCAGCTCCTGCCCACGTCCTTGGGTTAGGGCAGCCCTGTGTGTGCCAATTGTGGGCGTCTTGCCCCGTTTGTGCTACCCTTCCCGTCCGACTCGGGGTTCCGGAGGCAGAGGGGGCAGAACGGAGCTGGAGCAAATCTCCTTTGTGGTTGTTTTTCTTCTTTCAAAATCTGGGGTGTGCAATAGGATTGCCACTTCTAGCAAGAGGACTTTTGTCACCTGATTTTTCTCTTTCTGGTCTTACTTGAAGCTCCCACTTCAAAGTGGGAGAGAGAGACCTACTTTCTATTCCCAAATACATTAATTTTCATCGAGTAAGCTACCAACTTTCCCTGTCTGTCCAGTACGACGGTAATATATTTCCCAGGTGCTTGTGGGTCAGATACTCTCATTTGCTCTTCTATAAAGTGGATGCCAGTGGCCTCGTTTGCAGATGAAGAAGCTAAAGCTAAGGAAAGTCAAATTACGAACCTGGATCCTTGCTTCTCCGTCCGTCCACCGGCAGCGTTAGCGCCACCTGGTGGGAGCTCGGTACAAATGCACGGTCTCGAGCGCAGTCCCCCTCCCCGCCGGCCGCCCCGGTGCCTGCTTAGGTGCTTGTTCTCTTTCTCTCTCCGTCTCTGGCTCAAAACATGATTTTTCCCTTGCTTTACCGGACCCCCTTCTGTCCTCCAGGTACCCTTCTGTAGACAACAGGAGGAAGGGAGTTTGTACCTTTCCCCAAACTGGTACATCAGTAGCACCTCGTTGAAGTTTGAGGAACTTACTCTCTCTTTTTTTTTCCCCGTGTATTTTTTTAACCCCTACGTCATTATTCCAGGAGGTGCCGACAGCAGCCTCCGCTTACGTGGACAGTGCTCTGAAGCCGTTTTACCAGCTTCAGACTGGGCACAAGGATAAGCTCCAACGGGCAAGAATTCAGCAGTGGCTGGAAGGCGCCCTTTCTGAGAGCACTCACAAGTAAGTACCCGAGAAGCGGGCTCTTCCAGACTTTCTTAGAGAAGCCCTGAACCAGAGACCACTGAGGCCGGCGGAGGGTTGCACGTGGGCAGGGCGGGGAGCCCATCCAGTCAGTGCGTCGCTGGACGAGTCGGCGCGGGTGCTCAGTCCTCGCGTCTGTGCTGACGGCTGAGCTGCCCTCGCTCCACTCGCCCCGCACCCGGACCGCGTCGGGCTGCCTGCCCCCCGGCCTCCCCGGGGCTCACGCTGGCCCTGCACCTCCCGCGCACGCCCAGGCCTTGCTGTCCATGATGTGCCTCGTGTGGGCCTCTTTCCGCAAGTCTAGGCCTACTTTTTCTTTGAAGATCCTCTCTCTCCTCGACTGAAATGGCTCCAGTCGCGCCACATAATCCAAGGCTCATCCCGGCGAGGCCGCTGCAGTCTAGGAGAGAAAACAGACATTCTGAAGTAACCTTACAACGGTTCGATGTTCCGTGTCTCAAGCCCCACAGCCCTTGAAAATACAAGGAGGTCTTTAGCATCCCTGCGGTTGCATGTCTCCTCATTTCTCATTTAGTCAGCTCCCCCCTGAAAGCCAGCGTTGAGTTATGTCACAAGTAGATCATTCAATTTTATCATTAAGTTTTGTTTCATTATTTTGCAATCATTCTTGATTTATTTCAGTTGTTTCCGAGTGAAGTGCAATCCGTGGGTTAATTCAGGATGTAACAGTGAGTTACTGTACTGCTGTTGTGGGCAAATACGTTCCAAGTGCCAAGTAACCAGCTTGTAAACAAAGTTTTGAAATGCAGCTCATTTATAATTTGCAAATCTTATTGAGAGTCAGGGTAATTAGTTTTATTTAAAAACTTGAAATGCTTCCATTCTTTAAAAGATGAAGTGTTCCTAGAACCGACTGTAAATGAATCTGTTACTTGCACTTGGGAATGAGCTCCAGCTGCTCCCCCATCAAGTAGGAAAGACCGTTTGGCCCATAATTTCCTCTTAAGTGCTCGGGAGTAAAATTGTACACAAAGTCCACGCACGTATTTCTTCAGATCTGAGGGAAGGCAGTGTTAGAGTCAAGACCCGCCCTTTAGGGGTGCCTGGGTGGCTCAGTTAAGCATCTGCCTTCGGCTCAGGTCACGACCCCCGGGTTCTGGGTTAAGCCCCGCCTCAGGCTCCCTGCTGAGCGAGGGGCCTGCTTCACCCTCTCCCTCTGCCCCTCCCCCTTTGTGCACTCTCTCTCTCTCACTTTCTGTCAAATACATAACATCTTTGATTTTCTTCTTTTTTAAAAGATTTTATTTCACAGAGATCACGAGTAGGCAGAGAGGCAGGCAGAGGGAGAGGGGGAAGCAGGCTCCCCGCTGAGCAGAGAGCCCGATGCGGGGCTCGATCCCAGGACCCTGAGATCATGACCTGAGCCAAAGGCAGAGGCTCAACCCACTGAGCCACCCAGGCGCCCCTAAATAACATCTTTAAAAAAAAAAAAAACAACTTTTTTTTTTGGTCTTAAGAAACATTGGTAAATTGACCATGGCTGGTTTTCTTTTTTATTGGAAACTAATTTTTATTTTAAAAATCTCTTGTTTGGGTCCACAAAGCCAGCTCCCGTGCTCGGGGAGGCGCACGAACACCTCGGTCTCACCAGTGAGTGTGCCTTGTGCTCCAGGTACTACGAGACCGTGTCAGACGTCCTGAGCTCGGTGAGGAAGATGGAGGAGAGCCTGAAGAGGCTGAAACAAGCCAGGAAAAGCACTCCCGCCAACCCCGTCGGTCCCAGTGGTGGCGGCATGAGCGACGATGACAAAATCCGGCTGCAGCTGGCCTTGGACGTGGAGTACTTAGGAGAGCAGGTGAGCCCCCAGCCATCGTCAGCCCGGTGCCTCTGACGAGAGTTCCGCGGGCCCCTCGGTCTGCCGGTGGCTCGCCTGAGCCCACACGTGCTGCTGAGGGGGTCGGGGGTGTGGACGAGTGGGTCAGGGCCTCAGAATACTTAAAGGAAAAGGATGTGCACAACCAAATACTAAAAATTGCCAGTTGCGGTCCCACAACCCCTGCTTGGCTTGGGGCACGCGTGAGTGTGAGCTCACAGACGGAGCTGGTGGCCTGTTTGCCCGCCGTCCGGAAAGTGCCCGACACGTAGTCAGGTGGTTAGAGGGACGAGAACACCATTAGCCCAGGGATTTCTCAGCGTGGCTCTTGAGAACTCGTCTGGGCCTGACTTCTTCGCTTCCCCGGCTGAGTTTTCTGTTTTCCATCGAACCCAGGTTTTAGGGTCACAGCGGAGGGATGGGCATTACTGCACGTAACGTCTCTTAGGGGCAGAGCCGGATTCTGTGCAAGGGCTCCGTTCACACGGAGGTGACCTGCTCCAGGATCGGGAAACTTCTCATCCTTGAGGAGCTGGCTTTCTAAACTGTTCAGGTTCACGGCATAGCACAGGTCCTCCCGGAAGGTCTAGGCCAGAGGAGAAGAGGCGAGGTCCTGAAATCTCCGCCAGGAGGTGCTCGGCTCTCCAGCTCACCGAGGACTCCTGCAAAGCCGTGTTCTGCTGCTCTGAGGCGAATTTAGGGATAGATAGGTTCCGGCAGAAGTCCGTTGCCATGTTTTTTTGTTTCACAAGAGACACTTAGAGTCTTTTTTATAAGCAGAACAATTTATTACAGCAGTGTGAAGGACAGAGAAGCCAAAGAAAGAAGGGGAGGGGTGTGGGGGGGTAGCAGCAGGGGGACGAGAAGAAATGGCAGTCCTTGGCCCCGGTCCCCAGCAGGGGCGCAGCGTGCCAACAGCTGCTGTGTACTTGGTGTCGGTTTTCCCAGAGTTTCCCATGCGTGCGTGTGCGCATGTGCGTGCGTGGTGTTTGTTGCTGCCGTTAACAAAAGCGGGGACACGGTGTGCCCCGACTCGGTCGCCACGGTAATCCACGGCATCTCCTCGGCCACGGCGCCCGCGATTCATCCGACTCTGGGGAAAGGTTGTTGGTGGCGTGTGAAAAAAGGAAGAGCTCGAGCCAGTGCCCTTTTGAAAACTCTCCACTGAGAAAACTAGTTCACTTTATTATTCTTTTTGTGTGGATTTTCTTTTGCAGCCCACACAAGAGGCTCTTGGGCTGGCAAGAGCCTGGCATGACGGACTAAGATAAATGAACATGCTGGCTTCTTAGAACGCCAAGCGCTCAGCCCCCAAAAGCGAAACTTGACAATGAGTCGGTGCTTCGCTGTGAGGGAGCAATGCCCCGCCCGTCACTGGGGCGCCCCTTGTCCAGGCGCGTGGAGGGCGGGGTGGGTGTTCTGCGTGTCCTTTAGAAGGGGCTTGCGTTCGCATTCAGCTGCAGCCGAGGGGCCTTCACTCGCTCTCGTGGCCTTTGCAGATACAGAAGATGGGCCTGGCGACAAAGGACATAAAGAGCTTCCCCGCCCTCGCGGAGCTGGTCGCCGCCGCCAAGGACCAGGCAACAGCAGAACAGCCGTGAGCGTTCTGTGAGCCGTGAGCCCACGGGGAGGGGACAGTTGGCCGTGGAGCCCGCGGGGAAGAACGCGGCTCTGTCCTCCTCCCGAGTCTCCGGGGCCCAGAAGTGCTTCCGCCAGGCCGCCGGCGACACGCGACGCAGCCTCTCCGCGCACACTCGGGCGTCCTGTCACCCAGGACAGAACACAGAAGCCTTTTTCCGTTGTATGGAAGATCGTTTTTAAGACACTTGAAACTTTCTACTATAGTTTACAGAGCAAATTATTTTATTTTTATTGTAAATCTTAGGGTGGAAGAGCCAATTTCTAAAGTAGGATTCAAGTGAATAGAGCTGCCGGCTCCAGAAAGCCGGCCCCGGCCCCGCCGTGGGGAGCGCCCACTGCAGGGGTGACTGCACACCGGGGTGGGGGGGCAGCACTCCCCCGTTCTCCCACCGGGTGTGACCCAGGAGGAAGGACGTATTTCCTGAATAAAAGACGTCTCTGCCAAAAGCGATGTGGTTTCTGTTTGCAGGTGGAACGCGGGTTAATGGTGCTCCTCCCTCGGGAGGGAGAGGCCGCAGGGGTGTCGGGAAGAGCGAGAGCACGAGGTGGGCGCCTTCTCCTTCTAGCTTGCATGGCCTTGCATCTCACAGTCTTCCCGGTTCAAAGGCCGGCTCCAGGGAGACAAAGGAAGAGGACAGGAAGCCATGAAGAAAGCAGGTCGGGGAGCTAGCGGGAAATTTTTTTTTTGTTTTCCACACAGTGACGAGGCCGAGCTCGAGAAGTAGGGGGCATGAGAGGAACCCCAGTAAAAGCAGCAGGAGCTCTGGGCTGCATGTCCTCCGGCCCCTGCAGCCATGTGGCTCCCTTGTTTCAGGGTCTGGAGAGCGTTTGCGGCAGCCGTGTGTGCCCCGCCGTGGCTGGAGCAGGCTCTGCCCTGACGGGCCTGGGGCTCCGGTGGGACACGGCCCAGTGGGTGAGCGCGCAGAAGGGCCTGAGCGTCAGGGTGGGCCTCGCGCGGCCACGGGAGCCGGCTCCACCGTCTACACGGGCTGCCGCCTCTCTGCGTGGCACTGAGCCTGTAGGTGCAGCCGGCAGTCAGGAAGGCAGGCCAGCCGGGCCGGGAGGTGAGAGCAAGGCTGGCCAGGAGCCGGTGAAGATAAACCCGCCCCGTCTGTCTCTTGCTGCCTCCAGACCCTAAGTTCTGCGAGGGGGTCCTGTAGAGGTTGTGCTTTCCCCAAGCTGCACACGCCCTGGCCCAGGATTGGGGGAGCAGAGGGAGCTCCAGCGGGGGGCCTGCAGCCCCACGGACCTATGTGAGCCGCTGCGGCCGCCGGCCCAGCACTGCCCCTGCATGTAAACTCAGGCCCTCGTGGGGAACGCCAGCCTCCCCCTATGCCCAGCGAGGCCTTCTGGGAGCCGAGCCCCAGCCCGGCCAGGCCGACCGACCAGATCTGCCTCGTGGGCACTGGCCTCAGTGTGTCCTCCCAGCCATAATTATCCCCATCATGCAGCCGAGGAAACAGAAATGAAAGAGTTAGGATCACTAACAAGTGGATTTAAACCCAGGCAAGCTAGCTCCGGTCTGTTCACCACTGGGTAGTTCCCCCTCCTTAACAGGGGCATCCGAGCAAAGAAGCTGCTAGGCCAGGGCTGGGGCCCCAGGCTCGGCGAGGCTCAGTAACCCCGCGTTCGGGGCTCATTTCAGCATAGCTACACGCTTGGGGTCCTGATAGCGATTTCCAGGCCGAAGAGACCATCTTTAGTGGGAAGCAGTAAGTTCCAGAATGCTTATCCCTGGCTTCCCCAGAACCTCTCTGTCATTTCCTGTGTGTTCTGCTCATTCGCTTTGCCTTGAAGAATCATAACTGAGCGAAGTTTAAGGACGAAGCAATGCGTTTTTACAGTAAGACCGGAATTATTTTTTACCCTAGGACGTGAGCCAAACAGCCGTCTCAGCACAAGGGACGGCTCTCTGGCCGTGTGACGTGGGGCCCGCAGGCCGTGCGCGAGTTGGTGGGGGCGCTCCCCGCCGTCGTGCAGGGACCCCGGCTGCCTCCCAGCCGCCACCTCTATCCTGTGGCTTCCACGACCCCCGAGGGTGACTTCCTGTGTTGGTTCCCTGTGGCTGTTGTAACAAATTATTGCAAATGTGGTGGCTTGAAAAGACAGAATTCTGTTCCCTCCGAGTCCTGAAGGCAGAAGTCTGCATGCGAGTGTTGGCGGGGCCCTGCCCCTGCGGGCTCTAGGGCCACAGTCCTTGCCTTTCCCACCCCAGCTCGCATTAGCACAGCGCCTTCTCTGCCTCCGTCTTCCCGTGGCCGCCTGCTCTTCTTCCCTTATGAGAACCCTGTCCGTGGATTTAGGATCCACCTGCTTAATCCGGGAGGATCTCATCATGAGCTCCCGAACTGAATCGTGTTTGTGCGAGTAAGGTCACCGGGCACCAGGCCCGGGTTCCGGGGCTTCGGATGTGGGCAGACCTTCTGGAGGCCACCATTCGGTGTCCCCCTCTGCTGTCGCCAACCGGGAGAGAAGCACACGAAGGGCCACGCTGGGGGAGCGGGGGGTGGCCATGCGGGCGAGGAAAGGAGCAGTTAGAACAATCCCCTGAGCTCAAGGGGCCTGGGAATAGTGTGTGTCCCGGAATGGCAGGGCTCTGACGGGGGCCACGAGGGGGTCGTCGGAAGGATATGGCCTCAGGGGTGGCACCAAATTAGCCTAAACCGAAGGCTGATCTCAACCCACTTAACAAAGCTTAAAAGCCTCAGAGGGTAAATTTTTGGGTAACTCAGCAGAAGTGCGGAGTAACTCGCAGGCAGGGAGGTGGGCTACAGGACCCCCACTCCCTTGAAGTGATGGGGAGTCACCGTCATTCAAAACACACGGTGTTTGAGAGCCCCCCCCGAGGCACCCTGAACGTCTACTCATCCTGCAGCCTTAAAAATCACATGGCGGGGGCGCCTGGGTGGCTCAGTCAGCTCAGGTCATGATCTCAGGGTCCTGGGATTGAGCCCCACATCAGACCCCCTGCTCCGCCCCTCCCCCTGCTGGTGCTCTCTCTGTCTCTCTCTCAAATAAAATCATTAAAAAATCACATGGTGAGCCTGTGTCCACACAAACACTCGCGCACGGATGTTTGTAGGAGCTTTTATTCCTAATTGCCGAAAAATATTGGAAGCAACCAAGTCGTCCTTCAGTATGGGGATGGACAGATAAGAGGGTGGCCCATCCAGGCAATAGAATGTCATTGGGTGCTAAAAAGAAACGAGCTTTCAAGCCACAAAAAGATACGGAGGCCTCTTAAATGCATGCTGCTAAGAGAGGCCCATCCGGAAAGACCACATACTGTATAGGATTCTAGCTCCATGACCTTCGGGAAGACAGTGTCTCTCTAGGGAGATGGTAAAAGGACCAACGGTGCCAGGAGATGTGGGGTGTGAGGTGGTGGAGCACAGAGGAATCTTAGGACACCAAAAACCTCACCTACTAGCACGTGAGAACTCTGCACTTCTCTGCTCAGTTTTGCCATGAGCCTAAAACTGCTCTAAAAAATAAATCTTATTAGAAATAAAAGATCACATGGGGTGATAGTCAAATCCAAAATCTATCTAACGCCCAAGGCCTTCCATACATGTCTCAGATGCAGATTTTTCAGAGTTTAGAAAGGTAATGTGATATCCACCCCGGGTACCATGAGGCCGCGTGGAACAGCACCTGCTAATCTCTTCGCAGTCTTCAACTCCCATAAACTTCTGTTATGTAAGGGTCTCAAGTGGCTTCGTGTCTGCTCAGCTTGGGGTTTGCTGCCAAATGAATAACCAAAATCATTTTGCTTCCTAAAGTCAGTCAAGATTTGGGCTCTGCTGGGCTTCCTCGGTGGGCGGGGAAGCGCCCCGGGCCACCGTCCCTGCAGGTCCCAGGCTGGAAGGGATCAGCACTGCCGAATCATGCCCGTGTCTGCGGGAGGAGCACTTAGGAACCCCGGGAAGACTTAGAATCGAGTGAAGAGTGGTTTTAAGAGAAACAGACCCTCCAGAATGGATATATGTGTGTTAAGCAATGCGCGAAGTGTTGGTATTTTGTATCCTGGTAACATCCTGACCCACTTCCCATTTATAAAAGCGCTGGAGGACAAAGAACAGCCGTGGGTCGGGTCGGTTGGCAACACTGTGCTCCTAGCAACCTAGCCCCAGCACTGGGAGCCCCAGCAGCCCCAGCAGCGGGAGACGCGCGCTAGTCCCCTGCCGGCTGCTTTCCAAAATAAGGTGGAGAACACCGATTTTCCCTTCCTCCAGCTGCAGCGTGACCGTGCGTGTCACCGAGCGGCCTCGAGACCACGGCTTACGGGTCAGGGTGACGTCAGCGGCGGTGCCTCGGGCTCCCTGCTGGCACCTGTGTGGGGAGGGACGAGCTGCAGGGGATCAGGGGAACAGCTCTGAACCCGTAGCGCACACACACATCTAGAAGCTTGTGCTGGGAGAGGGGGTTCCGTCCTGGCCCTAATCCTAAAGTCCAGGGTGCATTCGCCCCCCGCCCCGGGAAGATGCAGACGCTGCCTTTGGGGCCTGGATGGGACCCAAGGCTCCACGTCTCTAACACGCACCCCGGGCCACACTGAGTTGTGAGACTCGAGCGCGCCTGCTTCCTGGGCGTCCTTGGCATCTCCTAGCTGTTCTAGAAAGCCCAAGCCAGAGAGGAGTTGGGGGCCAGCTTCTGCCCCACACTGGGCCTCTGAGGGACCCAGGGAGCGCAGAGCATGGTGGGAGATAAACCCAAGTGAAGCCAGGGCCAGGCCAGTGGGGTCGGGGCTGCTGCGGGAACGGAGTCTCTGCCAGCTGCGGAAAGGGGGCCCTGAGCAGCACCCACAGTTCATTAACACGCCGCAGGGAGGGCTCAGGACGTCTGGATCGCTGCCTCTTCGAAGTGACCGTGCAAAGCACAGGTGCTATGTCGTATTCATCCCCCCGGGGTCCCCTATCGCTCAGGCTGACGTTGTGTGAGGTCTGGGGGCTCTGTGGGGAATGGGCACCCCTTGCTCAGGCTCCTTCACTTTCTGGAAGGGGGCAGCCGGCCGCATGCATTAGAACTTTCAAGCATCCAGTCTGGGCCTTCTGGTGCAGCTGGAAAGCAGAGGCTGATCTGAGGAAAGGGGAGCGGGGGTGGGGGTGGGGGGAGGCGGCCAGGAAGTGAAAGGATCCCCAGCAGAAAGCTTCACCTGCAGCTTTAGAGATAGAGATGTGTGCTGCCTGCACCCCAGAACGTTTGCCGCTGGCATGATGGTGGTTCTCTCTCATTTATTTGTTCAAGGATTTCCCACTTGGCACAGGAGGGCAGGGGGCCCGGACAGGGGAGGTCACCCACTCCGGGTCGCGGTTGGTGTTGGGTGTGGGCTTCCTGCTCAGCCCGTCCGTCTCTGGCCCCTAAACCCCAACCATGCTGCCTCTCACGTGCCCGGCCCAGCGGTCCCCCGAACCTCAGAGCGGGGAGGTGTGTGCGGGACTAGCAGGGCGCTTGGGAACGTGAGGGGGATACTGAGGCTCGGAGGGGCGTCACAGGCCTGCGTCTCGTCCTCACGGCACGCTCGGTCCCCCCTGGACCATGGGCAGCACAGTGGTCGTGTAAGCGGAACACGGATGCCTCTGCTCACACCCTGAGCGGGGAGAGACCCCGCTCAACTCTGAAACGGCCATCCCCACTCTCACCCCCGGTTACTTGCTCGGCTGCCATGTGCCCCTGGGCCCTCGTCGGGGGGCCCCGCGGTCCGCAGCCTGCCTTGTTATTTCAGCGTCGGTGGGGGCAGCCAGAGAGTGCCTTACGTACATCAGGAAATGTCTTCGCTGTCGTCAGCACCAGCGATCCAACCCTGTGTCCCCGGAAAGGAAGACGTGCCCATCGGCCCCGTTCCTTCCCGGCGGCATGTAGGGACCCGGGGCTTCCCCCACACATCCACCTGCCGCTTAGGGATAGAAGCGTCCAGAAGCAAACTTCGCCAAACAATGCCTAAGTCCCGGCACGCACCTTCCGTGGAAATATGCCCAAATTATGGCTCAAAGCCCTAGAAAGGACTTGCTGTGTATGGTCTGTCAGCTAAATGGCAGATTTTTGTTTTGCTACAAAATGAAAGAATTTTTCTTTTTTTTTTTTTTAAGATTTTATTTGGTTTGTTGGTTCTATTGTATTCATTGACAGTGAGTACATGCAAGAGAGAACAGGAGTGGGGGGAGGGGCCGAGCAGGGAGCCTGACCTGGGGCTCGACCCCAGGACCCCGGGATCAGGACCTGAGCCAAAGGCAGATGCTGGACCGATGGAGCCACCCAGGCGCCCCAAGAATTTGTCCTTTTTTGTTTATTGTTGCAAGACATTTATTAATAACACAAGGGATAATCAGCTGTGGTATTACATTCTAATGTAAATTCAGGCACTTGTGTTTTTCAAAGATCACAGTGTCCTGGGAAAGAAGAGGAGGACACCAACAAAAGCAAAGGCATCATGGGGACGGCGGCTCGTCGGCTCGTGTTTCCCCGGCCGAACATACATCCAGGGCAGGGAAAACCGTGGGACCGCAAAACCCGATTCCTGTTCTCTGATAGGAAACGATTTCCGGTTTCATGACCCAGTTGGTCTGTTCAGACTTTTTCCTGAACAGTTGTCCTGTGCTAAAATCTGGTTCCTGGCTACCCCCAAGTGGCCCAAGAGAAGCCAAAGACCTCGGGGGGACCTTCCGCCCGCAATTTCCACTGCTCATTAGACAGGAGGAGAACCGCTTCCTCCCAGCTCGAAGCCGGCTCGCTGGAAGGCAGAGTGGAAGACGGGCGACAGATCAGCGCTGCTGCGGGCCACTGCCCTTGCATACAGGGGCGGCCGCGTCTCTCTCGGGGCCGGCCAGGCCTCACACTGCGCTCAGTGGGTTGGCCACACGGCCCAGGAAGTGCAGGGCAGTGGAGTCTTGCTCATAAATGGCAAACAGGAACGGGCGGTTCAAGGTCACCTCCAAGGCCTCGGGCCCATCCGGCTGCGGGGCGGGCTCTGTGGGCTGCTCTCCCTTGTCTGCTTTTAGTTCCAAAAAGATGCTGTTCAGCACCTGCAAAGCAGCAAACGTTGGGAGGGCTCCCGACCCCGGGGGTCCAGGGACAGGGTGCAGGATCGCTGTTTCTCCAGCCTGCCCGTGCTACGCGTGCCCCTCGGTGTAGATGGCTTGCACTCGGTCCAACTCACACGACAGCTCCCAGAGCGTCCCTCCAACCCACGGGCCTCCCACTTCCCACCTTGCTCTCCAGGACAGAACCCCGGGCCCCTCGGCTGTGGTCCGCCAGCGCTTGGTTCATCCCATGGATTTAGCAAGAGAGGTCATGCCTCCCAGCAGTGATCTCCAAGGCCAGAACTGCAAAGGGCCCCCCTCTCCCCAGTACCTAGCCCAGTGCCAGCACTCCAAGGCGCCCGAACTTCAGGGAGGCGTCACTCAGGCAGGGGGACAGTCTGCCTACTGCTGAGTGTTCCCTGAAGCGGGCAGCTCTCAGGCAGGGCTGGCGCTGGGTACTTGTCCCATGGCCTGAGTCCTGACCCTGCCGTGGAATCTGGGAAGGACCCCGAGGCCGGCCCAGGCTGGGCAGAGCCAAAAACACATGGTGGGGAAGGATTTGCTGCTCTCCGCCTGTCCCCGGAAAGTCCCGGAAAGTTCTGGTCACTTCTCCCCGTCCCTGGGTGCACAGCCACCTAGCCATGTTCTCCTCCCCTGCCTGCCTCCCAGAAGCTCCCTCCACGTCCCTTCCGTCTCCACCTCCCACCCGTGAACACACGCAATCCACTCGGGCCCAGACAGCACAGTACCTTTCCGACCCTGAGCTCATCATCACTGATCTTGCCCAGGTTCGCCTCGGCACCCAGCAGGGTGGGCAGCTTGGCCTGGGCCAGCAGGTCCTGGAGGTCGTAGGAGGCTCGCAGGGTCAGCTGGGGCACGGTCAGGCGGATGGCCCTGCGGGGATGATGCACGCTCAGGAAGTCCCTGGTGGCTTCCCCCCCGGGAGGCCCTGGGACCCCCTCAGCCTGCTAGGCTGTCTCGGGAAAAGTTCCATCAGCAACAAATACAGCAAAAAAGTTTCATGTCCTTGGAAATAGTGTGAGAAGGACGTACATTTAAAGTAGTGCTCAATGCGGGGGGTGGGGTTGGCCATGAATTGTCCTTTGTTCTACCCTGGTTTTCAGTGGGCTGCACTGAAGCCGTGTTATCCGGATAATTGTAACAGGCTATTCTCTGAAATACCACGTCGTCTCACTAGCCATCTTTCGGTGGCATTCTTGACCTAGAAACCCCCGTGGAGGGGTGCACGATGGGAGGGACGCCCCGCGTGCGCCATGTTGCTGGCATCAACTCAGTTGACTTTCCTGTAGGACCTCTGCCCTCCGTTGGCATCCCCGCATGCCCGTGGGTGTTTCCCGTGACCCACTAAGCCTTCACGAGATTTCCATCACACCCACATCTGTAACACATTACCCACAGTAGCCACAAGGTG
This sequence comes from Procyon lotor, assembly GCA_028646535.1. Classification (NCBI taxonomy): domain Eukaryota; kingdom Metazoa; phylum Chordata; class Mammalia; order Carnivora; family Procyonidae; genus Procyon; species Procyon lotor. The sequence continues at coordinate 9,217,545 of CM053617.1, forward strand.
GAAGTGACCCAAGTGTCCACGGATGGATGACTGGATCAACAAAGCATGTCTGTCCCTATAATGGAATATCAGCCCCAAGAAGAAGGAAATCCTGACGCACGCTGCCGCATGGGTGAACCCTGAGCCCATCACAAAGGGACCGATACTGCGTGCGTTCACTCCTCTGAGGTCCCAGGTCAGGTTCACAGAGACAGGATGTAGAGCGGCCGTGGCCAGGGGCTGGGGCGGGGTGGGGGTGGGAGCGGCGGGCAGTCGTGTTTCCGCCGGGGAGGATGACACGGTCTGGAGATGGACGGTGGCGGGGACGCACACCAGCGGGGGTGTGCTTCCCGCCGCTGTCCACGGGGTACACTTGTGATTTCCAAAGGAGCGTTGCCCTCGGGAGGCCAGTGCGCCCCGGAGTGATGGTCTCGGAGCAGGTTTCCGGACCCCACTGCCCTGGGCCGTGGACGAGGGCCAAGTGTAGCGCCCTGGTGCACGGGAATGGCTTTCTTCCCGCCGTAGTCGGAAAGAGGAGCAAAGGACTCGGGCAGCAAAGCCAGGAGTTCTGGAGTCCAGGCCGGCTCCCTGAGAAAGCCCCTTCCCCAGGCCTCCCAGAGCGGGGCCAAACCCTCCCCCGACAAGCTCTGGGAATGCAGCAGACTGTGGGTGGGGGAGGACAGCAAGTCGTGGCATCAAAAAGGTCCCCCCCTCTTTTGGGCAGTCGTCCAAAACCAGTGGGTAAGCCGGAGCCCGAGAGAAGCACGCTCCCCGCGCCGTCCCCGCTCCTGCGCCC
>CM053617.1:9218419-9239639 GCA_028646535.1 Procyon lotor
GGTGCGCTCAGGGCCGGGGACACCATGGACAGAGCCCAAGGCCCAGCCTGTGCCCCAGCCCCCACCCCCGGCCCCCGGCACGCCCCAGGCCACGGGGTATCTTCCTGCCCCTGCCCTTCGCCAGCCCTACCCAGGACCCCAAGGGCCGGTCAAGTCTTCCTCCTGCCAAATCCAACCGTTGGAGATCACGACGGTGACACCAACTGCCCGTGTTGAAGACAGTTTACACCAGGTGCCGCTCTGAGATTTTACACCTGTCACCTCAAGGCCCACAAAGGAAACCGGGGACCTTAGGCCATCACGAACTGACCAGGTAAACTCCCCCCAGATCTAGCCTGGCCCAAAGCCTGCGTCCACCACGCTCACTGGCTGCTTCTTTTAAATAAACTTCATTGTTTTAGAGAAGTTAGGTTCACAGCATAATTTAGGGGAAGATATAGTGTTTTCCCGTACACCCACCCCCCACCCTAAGCACAGCCTCCTGTGCTATCGGCACCCCCTACCGGGGCGGGACGTGTGTTAACACTGATGACCCTTCGTGGACACATCACTGTCACCCAGAGTCACCCGGGGCAGACATGAGGGCTCACTCGGGCCCCTACGGGCCCCTACGATCTATGAGGCTGGACAGACAGGCAGTGACCTCTACCCACAGTCACAGCGTCACCCAGAGCGGCTTGGCAGCCCTACGCAGCCTCAGGGCACGCTCGTCTCTCCATCTGGGAGTAGTACCAGCGACAACAGTCTCCCCTTCTCCAGTCTGGACGCAGAGCTGAGCGCATGTCCTGCTGCCTAGGACAGACACGGGACCAGGTGTGGGCCGTGGCTCTGAGCAAAGCGCTCGGTGCAAGCTCGCCCTGGGCCCTTCGGGGAGGGGGCAGCCCTGTGTGGGGCCCTCCCCCTGGGAGCGGCTCAGGCGGCGGCCAAGGGGTGCGGCCAGCTGGCTCCGCTGTCCCGGGGGGCAGAGTGGACGCCTGCTGGACGCCCTGTCCCCGGGGATCTCCCCGTGACTGCAGCCGAGGCTCCCCAAGGGGGCCCTCAGCACTGGCCCACCAGGCCTGGCCGGGGATTTGTTAATCTAGGGGAAGAAAGGACTAAATCTTTTCCCACCCAAACGGAAGGACGTGAGAATCTGAAACCGAGGCAGCTTCCTTGTCCTGTGCGCTCCGCTGAAAAGCACAGAATCGGTCCTCGGCTCTGGAGGTTAAGTACATCTCTCGGGGTTAAGTCAACTGGTGTCGTGGAACCTGCCAGAGCCAGTGTAGCCCGAGATGACGGCAAGGCCTGGGCAAAGGGCGCCCTGCAGCTTGGGGGCTCCGAATCCCTGAGGCCTCACGAGCCGGGAACGTCCAGCCGGGCGCTGAGGTCGTGGGCACTGAACGTCATTACCAAAGGGGAACTTAGAGCTCCCCGGAGAGACGGACTGCAGTTTCATAAGCGGGCACGCCGTGCTGGACGGAGAGGGGCCGTGCGTCTCTATGTGATGGAAACTGAGGCCCAGAAAGGTCAGGGGCAAGATCAGAGGGTGGGGCATGGTGGGGCTGGCCGAGCATCCAGGCCCCTGTGGCTTTTACGGGGAGGGCAGGACTTCCTCAGGGAGCTCTCCTCCTGGGGCTCCTCCTAGGAGACGCAGGCTGAGCCCACGCGTCCCCTCTGTCCTCCATGGGGGGCGGCCCCCTCAGCGGGAGGGCACCTGTGCTGGCCTCCGTTCCTGGGTCCATCGTCTTCCTCCTGCACTCAGAACGGGCCGGAGGTCCTCCCCCGTGGCGGTTTACAGACTTGCAGGGTGTTGTCAGAATAAGAAGACGACTGCTCTATCACACCTCCCTGTCCCTGGTTTCATCTCCCAGCGGCGGCGGGCTCACGTGGCCGGCAAACGCACCCTCCCCAGCCCACCCATTGGTCTGCAGGGTCACTGCCTCAGCACGCGCTCCCAGGACAGGGTGCCCGTTGCGTCACCTTCCGGGACCCTCCCCGCCTCCAGTGCACACAGCCCTGGCCGCCTGGATGCCCTCTGACCGGAACACCTTGCCTGCCCCAGCACCCACCACCCTTCCCACCATCACATTCCATAATCCGGCCCGACCCCTCTTTCGGGGCTACGCCTTCCACGGATCCCCTCTGAGCTCTGGCCAAGCAGAGCCGTCCTTGCTCTGATTCCTGGCTGTGAACTCACCAGCCCTTTTGCTCACATACTTGTTCTTCCGCAGGCCCCAGGCCTCGGTCCTCTCCCCGGGGACCCTCCCTCCTCCAAGGGCCTGGTGCCCCAGGGCATGTTTCCCTAGAGCTCTGTAGCTGGGAAGCAGCTCTTCGCCTGCAGGATCTGTCTCCCTTCTTGAACTTCAGTGGGCAACCTGGGCTCCAGACCTGTGCGTCCTTCCTCCCTGCCCCCCCGCCCCCCAGACGGCCAGCCCAGGGGCATGCACATAATAAATCTTGAGCGAACTATCTTTGCAGGGATTGCGGGGGGAGAGGGCGGAGACGGTACTGATCTCTCCCAGCGTGCAAATAATATAAGCAAACAAACTGGGTGTTTTTGCAGGGACATTGACCTTCTCAAGAGACAAGAAGCCCTCCCTCCTGAGTGTGTAGCTGGGCCACGGGGCCACTGTAGCGGGAGGTGTGGGTTTGATCCCAGGACCCTGACTCATGGCTGGGCCATCTTAAGGTGGTCACTGTGGTTTTTCTCCTAGAGGCAGTACCACTGCTTTACTGCATCCCAAGGGGATTAAACGACCAGAATACAAAGGTGTACTAGAGTCGCTGCACATAGTAGGACGGCAGGTGGCTAGCCGGATACTCATCCAAGGAACCCACTGGGCAGCTACATCCGGCTCCTTAAGACTGACTCCCGGGTACCTCCTCACGTTCGCCACCCTGCCCACCCCCAAGGCCCGGCCCTGCTGAGCCGGTGCTGGATGTTAAGTCCGCAGACACAGAGAACTGTCCCCCTACAGCACCCACCCCGGGGGACACCCCCGGGCTCTGCCTCACCTTGGAAGTGGACATAGGCGTTGAAAAGCAAGGTGCTGTCCGGGCTGAGTCCTGACAGGGGCCTGTCCAGTTTCCACCCTGTCACAGCCTGCATGAACCTGTCGATCTTCTCAGCAGCAAGATCCGGGTCCGCGGCCAAGTCCAGAGAGCGAGGGAGGGTGACGGGGGCAAAGGGGGCCAGGCCCCGCACGAACGGCTGCTTCAGGCGCAGGCCAGGGGCCGTGAACAGGCCCAGCACCGTGGACAGGAGCGGTGTAGATGGGCCGCCGGCCCCGCCCTGGGCGACCAGAAGGCCCTGGATGGTCTGCAGGGCGGAGAGGACCTTGTGGCCGTCCAGCCGGGAGGTGCAGCCCTGGCCCTCCCCGGGGACGCCCAGGAACGCCTGCAGCCCGCTGGCCGTGGGGTCCAGCGCGCCCGAGTAGAGAGAGGCCAGGGTGCCAAAGAGAGTCGTGGGGGACAGGACGGTCCCACTGGCCGCGCCCCCGGACTCGCTCAGCGCCCTGTACATGTGGAAGCCCAAGAAGTTGAGCATCATCCCCACTTTGGCCGCCCGCATCCTGTCCTCCTCCTCCAGCTTCCCGGTGGCCAGGGCCAGCTGCTCCCGGAGCGCCTCCTCGTCCACCGGGGACGTCTTGGCCTGAATCGGGACCGGTGTGAAGGTCAGCTCCTCAGGCATCTCCGGGTTGGGTTTCTCCAGCTGCTCACAGCTGCTCTTGCTGTAGACCAGGAGGTGGAAAGGGTGTATGTACACTCGGTCCCCAGCGGCCAGGCCAGCCCAGGCCAGGAGGCAGAGGATGGTGGCGCCCACTCCGGCAGGAGTCATCTCTGGCTGGGGTGCTCGCTTCCCTGAAACAGCATTTTGGGAAGGGTGACAGATCACTAAGTGCGTTAGTGCCCCGTGGCCAGACCTCTAGCTGTTCCCGTGTTCCCTGCGGTCATTTAAGCCAGGAGAAATCTATCTGGGTCTACACACTTTTTTTTTTTTTAAAGATTTTATTTATTTGACAGTGAGAAACACAGCGAGAGAGGGAACACAAGCAGAGGGAATGGTAGCAGGAGAAGCAGGCTTCCTGCCGAGCAGAGAGCCCGATGCAGGGCTCGATCCCAGGACCCTGAGATCATGACCTGAGCCGAAGGCAGACGCTTAACGACTGAGCCACCCAGGTGCCCCCGGGTCTACACACTTTGAAGAGAAGCAATAGATTCAAGGCTCTGAGGAAAATATCTCTGTGAGCCACACCACGCTGTTATGGGCTGAGCTGCGCCTTTTGTGGGGGTAGTTGTTTTGGGGTTGCTTTTGTTTTGTCTGATTTTTATAATGGGGGAATGTCTTGATAGGAAGACACGGGTAGATTTTAAACAGAAATACGAAATTGTCCATTAGGTCAAGTGAAAATGTACGCAAACGTTTTCACAGAATGTTGTAAGCGCCTCTCTTCGAGACTATGTGACCGGCTGATATATTTTTTTACCTTGCGTTAACAGTGATACCATGCTTTAGTCAATAATTATATGTTTAATAAAGAGTAATATGGGGAGGAGGGCGTGCCTGGGTGGCTCAGTCGGTGAAGCATCTGCCTTGGGCCCAGGTCATGATCCTGGGGTCCGGGGATCGAACCCCACATCTGGCTCCCTGCTCAGCAGGGAGTCTGCTTCTCCCTCTCCCTCTACACAGCCCCCCACCCCGCTTGTGCTCACTCTCTCCGTCTCTCAAATAAATAAATAAAATCTATTTTTTTGGAAAGAGTAATATGGAAACATTTAAACTTATTTTTGAAGGAACTTTGATTTTAAAATTTTAAAATTTGCCTTGTTGCCTTATATTTAACTGCCTACGTTGAAGTCCTAAATCCCACTACTTCAAAATGTGCTCTATTGGGAGATAGAATCTCTAACGAGGTAATTTAGGTTAAATGGGATCATTGGGATGGGCCTTCATCCCATTTGACCGGTGTCCCTGTTGGAAGAGATAAGGACACGGATACGCACAAACAGAAGACCCTGGAAAGACAGGAAGAAGACAGCCATCTACAAGCCAAAGGGAGAGACCTCAGAGGAATCCAACCTTGCCAACACTAGGCTTGGACTTGGAACCAGTATGAGATACAAAGTTATCCCAGAAGGAGCGCATCAGTACTTGTCGCCGCCCGAATCACGAGAGAACAGACTTCTTCCGTTGAAGGGACCCAGTCTGTGGGACTTTGATAAGGCTGCCTTGGGCTGTGAGTGGCTGCAGGGCAGAGAGGACCTTGAAAACCCCTAGAAAACCAGCCCTGGAGCAGACCTTGAGTCTCCAAGAGGCCTCCTAGCCCTGGAGTAGGTGGAAACCAGTTTGGAATATGGGACTAACACACACAGAGGTTTTTTCCTTTATTTTAAGTTGGCCTGGTGAGATCCAGGCCACGATCCAACCGTGTATTACCAACCGGGAAATGTACACCTCATTTCTCAGATAAGGTGCGTAATTTAAGATTAGACATATTATAACAGGGTAGTATGTGACAGTTCCCAGAAGCCCCTGCCCATGGATTCCCTGATCTAGTCCTCGGGCTATTCATGCGAGGAAGGAAAGGTTTCACCCTTTTGCAGACACAGAAAGGGGAGTAATGACGCATGAAGAGAAGTTCCCAAGGTCACAAACCAAGCGCTTGATAGACGCAATTCAGACCTGCATTTATTGTCACTGGTCAGTCCCAACCCCGGTTCCTGTTGGTCTCACCGGAGAAACCTTAGAGACCCTGGAAGTCCGTCTTCCCCTGCAGAGATGCTGGTTACAATGGCCCTGGGGTGTGGCCTGGGAAGGGGCTTCTCAGCCTCCCCATGGCGCCAATAGGCGGCTGGCTTTGAGCTCCAGAGGCTCAGCCTGTCCCGGCGCCCCAAGCCAGCCAGCGACTGTGTCCTGCACGGCGGAGCCCCCGCGGGACACCCGCCCCACCAACACCTCTCACTGACAGCCAGTGGCATTGGTCGGCACTGGGGCCAGGGATAGATTTTTTTAATAAACGTCCCAGGTGAATCTGATGCGCAGCCTTGACATAGAACAACCCTCTGCCCCGGATGTGGGTCTCTATCGTTGGCAGGAGGGGTCTCCGGCACCCTTCCCTAGAGCCCTGTGATTCTGCTCCCGCCTCGCCCCTCGACAAACTCTTTGCATTTGAGGCCGACCCATGTTCGTTGCATGGGTTTGTTGCGTCCCAATCATTTCTAGGACCCTACTCATTTCTGGTGAAGACGCAGACCGCATTACCAGCTTAGTTCTTCGCGCTCCTGTCCTCATCCTCACGGGTCCCTCTGCCCTCCCAGAGCAGGCCAGGCATCCCTGGAACCCAGGCACGTGGCCACGAATTCCAGGTCACCCTGACGCCTCCGTCTTCCCTGCACACCGAGACGTACCCGGTCACCCCCTTACGCTGGCACTTTGCACTCCTCTCCCGGGTCTCGTAACCTGCACCCGCTTTCAACTTAAAAGCCTTGTGTGTTTAGTTCTGCTCTGGTCATCAAACACCAGAGGAACTTTGACTCCTGACCCCGGCCACCGCTTCCCCCTCCTCCCCGTGCATTGGACTCAATCCACGGTCCTCATGAGAAGCCTCATGACCTACAAAAATGGAACAGAAAGTTCTCCTTCCCGTCTGGACACGCCTCAGTTGCCAGCCCATGACTCGCGTAAAAAGCCAACACACTCTGAGTTACCAGGGGAAACTCGTAGAAGCCGAGGGCTGGAGAAATCTGGCAGTAATGGTCCCCAGTCTCCGGCGCCGCCATGCAGGTAAGCACAGCCCCCTCCCTGCCCCCTCCCTGCTTTGCCAGTCCCGTGAGGCGCAGGCAGGCACCGTCTCGGGCGAAGCAGTTTCACGGTCATTGTCGGGGCTGGGGTTGCTGGCTGTTGCTCTCAGCCGGGATCAGAGGCTGCCATGGTGGCTGGTCCTTAGTCAGCCCACCGCAGGGTCTTGGAATAGACAGGGGCTCCAGGCTCCTGTGGGTCTGCCCTCCTCCAGCACCCCTGCTCAGTCTCCTTCTCCACCTCCCCACTTCTCGGTATCCCTACCCCTCGTGGTTCCATGGCTTCGTGAAATGGTGAGATCGGCAGCCAACACTGGTCTAATGCCTGTCATTGCCAGGCAGTGTTCTAGCACTTTCCATGGACCAACTTGTCTCATCCTGCTCCCTCTGTGACACCCCATTTCACACTGCCACTGTCCTCTACCACGCCTGACACCCTGAAACTCACTTACCCCGCTTTACATCCTTTCCCCACAGCACTGACCCTCTTATGACCTTATAAATAATTAATTCTTGTGTATTTATTTAGGTTTAGTGTTCATTGCCTGTCTCTTCCCACGTGAAGGCAAACCCCAAGAGAGTGAGGTCTTTGCTCTGTTTTGTTTGCTGATACATATACCACATTTCCAGACGTGTTCCTGGGACATAGTAGGCACTTGATAAACAATTGTTAAGTGGATTGATCAATGCCGTTTTGCGGAGGCACAGAGAGGTTCTATGACATGCTCAAGGTCACACAGCTAAGTGAGAGACAGAACTGGGATTCGAACCCAGACCCCCTGATGCCATAGTCCACACACTTCAGCACCTCTCTGTAGTGTCTCCTGAACAAATTAATAAGAATCTGTCTTTGTAGTTTCTCTTAAAGTTTAGAAAGCACCCCCTGGCTCAAGAGCAAGGGAGGCCAGGGATTGCTATCTGTCCCATTTTGTAGATGAGCAAACCAAGGCTCAGGGATACAAAGTGATGACTTGAGGGCACCCAAACCTGGAACCCAGGGCCAGAGGCAGCACTGCCTCGGGGGAGGTGCAGGGACACAGCCCCAGCCCCTGCTTACGGGGACAGCCCCTGGCTAGCTGAGGCTGCTTCCCTACCCACCTCCCGGGTCCCACACTTGCAAAACAAGCCTTGAGCTTCCTTCTGACGGGAAGAGACGCGTGGACTCTAGGTCCCCCGTGGCTCTACTCCCAGGCCCGTGCCCGAGGACCCAGCCCCGCGCAGAGAGGACGGGGGACCCGGCCACTCTGCCCTAAGGCTGGGGAGGGGCAGCTTCTCTGCTAAGACCTGGGGTGAGCTGAGGGAGAGGACAGCCCGTGAGAGGGCGTGTGGTGTGACAGGAGGGGAGACACATCTGCGTCGTCGTCGGTAGTGACGCCCCCCGCCCCTCCCCGCAGTGCCCGTCACCACGGACCCCTGCCTTCTGGCTCCCGGCACCTCTTCCCACCTCCCACCAGAGACCCCTTGGCTTCTCCTCCCAGCAGATAACTCAGCTGCCCTGAGAGAGAAAGGGAGGGCCTCCCCGCTTACCTTCTGCTCGAGTCCCCAAAGCAAGAGCAGCCTCTTCCCCTGGCCCTATTTATATCAGAGGGGTGGGGATGGAGTCATTCCAGACCATTCTGTGCCCAAGCTGGGGAGGAGGGAGGTGACATCACTTGGCCCGGCCGTGGGGGTGGGGGCCTTGGGCAGCCGGGCTGGCTGGGAACAGGCGCCAGAGCAACGCTTAGGCTGGGACCCCTTCCAGGAAGTCGGGGTGATCGATACACACTTTCCGTGCCGAACAGAACGAGCCGGTAGATGTGTGGAGTTACACATTTACCCGAGCTCCCCTGCACTGGGGCCACGGGGACAGACGCGGGGGATCCCACGTAGGTGTGTGTAGCTGTGTGACAGGTCTCTTCCCTGAGCCATGACAGCCCCCCAGGCCTTCTGACTGAGCCCTCTCGAGATGTGCTTCGGAGAGATCCCAAGAATGTGCTCGAGTCCCCAGTGGGCAGGGGAAGGAGCGTGGAGGGTGACCTGGGCAGCTGGGGGTGGGGGGAGGTGACTTCTGACCCCGCAGCCTTGAGCGGCTCGATGATTGTCCAAACAACCTCTAGGCCCCTGCTCCATGAGACACCCTCCGATGGGCAGGGGGAGAGACGCATAACCACGCAGAAGCACTTTCTAGAGACTCGTGATTTCACTGGGGAGACTGCTAGAGGCCAGCCGTGGCACAGACGGATGGAGAGGTGCCGACAAGATGCTTTCAGATCATGGGAAGGAACTACCGTTAAACTGGGGAAGGTTTCAGGAAGCAATGTCATTTCAGTCAAAGCCTGAAGGACAAATAAGCCAGGCTTAGATGCTGAAGAAGGAGTCTTTGGAGGCTTATAGGATGGTGCCAGAGGGGCAGGAAAGCGTGGAAATTTGTAGGGGACACCGGCATCCCTAGGGGTGCTATGAGGGAGAGCAGGGATCACAGCAAATAGCCACTGTTCCCTGTGCCTGCCCCCCATTGGCCAAGGAGGGCACCCCATCTTTCCTGAGGAGGTGTGTGAGCTACCCAGAGCATTCTTGATTGATACCAACTCTTTATTGCTCATCAAAGACCACGAGGAGGAGGATAGGAGTCCCAAGGGAGCTGGAGAGCAGCCTCAGGGACGGACGAGGGAGGGGTCCACCTGAGCTGGTTTGAGAAGCCAATGTAAGATTGAACTATGGATTTCTCTTTAATGATTGTGGTAATGAAGGGGCACAGGGACTCGAAAATTGTATTCTCAACTCCCAGGTAGAAGGAAGAAAGAATTCATATTTATTGAGATTTATTAGCAAGAGCGAGGAGTGCATTATTTAGGCAACGTTGACCTTCTAGAAGGAGTGGAAGTGGTCTTTCAGTAAATTTTCTGGTATCGACCAGGTGAAAGGTCATGTTCTTGAGGATTGAAACTGCAGTTAGGTTGGGTAACTGGGTATTAAGTCCTAGTTTGCTGACTTAGCCTAAGTGACGCCATTTTGGGCCTGTGGTTTTCTTTCTAACGTGTGGCTCCATGCCCGGTTTATCCATCTTCTTAGATGTCTGTAGTACACCTTTTTGCACATCCACTTCCATCCAAGGAGAGAAAACTGAGGCCCCGAGAGGCTCAGAGATTTGCTAACCGTCACCCAGAAAGAACGTGGTGAATCCAGCTCTGTCCGACACCCACAACTGTTCTTTTCCTACCACATTCAGGCATTTGTCCCCCAACTACTTATCAAAAGCCTTCTATGGGCCAAGAATTGAAGTTCAATGTCTGATCATGCTTCTTAACCCAGCTGTCCAAAGGAGGGCAAATATTTCACAGTAATGACAGTATTAAGGGGCAGGAGGACATCTGCTGTCTCAACAAACCATACCACACACATATTTCTTAAACTAGTGAAGTTTGTGAGAGGGGCCCTGAACCCCAAATATATACAAAACTAGATTCTATGTGTTATCTCAAAATGGCCCAACACAGTGAGTAAACCAAGGCATGAAGAGTTGACTCATGAGACCACAAAACTGGAAGGAGCCAAACTCTGCACTAGAGCATCTTCTTTTCAATGTTTCAAGTTCTCTGGTGTCTGGGACAGACAGGACCATGACCTGTGTGGTCCCTGGTTCCCATTTCTCCCCATTAAGACACTCCCTCACCTTCTACACATTCCCTGCGTTGCATCAGGGGTGACCAGATGTCTGAGTAGCTCTAGGACTCTTGCCTATGGAGCTTCCTTGGTTTAGCAGGGCTGTTTGCTCATCAGATCACTCTTGCTGGCTGACACAATGTTTCTTTCACTGATAATAAATAGCAGGATCACATAAGATCGGGCTGTCGGGATGGTAGTGATGTCTCCTTTTGGGATGCTCTGAGCTACCAAGAGCCACTGCCACAGCCTTGGGCTTGAGCCAGTGTGGACCTATGCATCTGTCTCACCCACTTATGTCCCATATATCTGTTCTGCTCTATACTGCCTCAGGCTATGGATGGTGACAGGCATCCTTCTTCCTGTGGACTCCCTGCCTCTGGCCCTTAGAATGCTCACCCCACACCTTTTATAGGCTCTGTGTCAGCCAGGCATCCAGGGGTGGTTGTCCTCTCCCTTCCAAGGACTTTCAAAATCAATGCTCATTCATCAACTGGTCTTTCTGATAGATGCCCTCTCTTGCCTCAAATCAATGCAGTGATATCGTGCTCTCTGGGTGGGCTTCTGCCATGCCAGATGGGAGACAGACATTCCTCGGGACAATGAGACCCCCTCCTCCTTTTCCCCCAGACTGTCACTCATCACCTGTCCTCCCTGCTCCTGTTGGGTGCCGAAGGCAGGTCGAAAATGAAAGGGATTATGCTCCAGGAATGTGCCCTGCCCGCACGCCCTATGGAGTTCAGGGGAAGGCATGATCATAACACGTGTTATTCTATTTATGCTATAAAAAAAAAAAATCCAAGCAGTACATTTAACACAACCAGGAAAAGAATTCTGATTCAGACTGCCCTGTGGGTAAGACTTGCATTTGTGATCATTGTCAAGAAAAGACAGGGCAACCTTGCTGAGTCGTCGGAAGCCAGCATTCCTGGATGGCACCACAGAGGACATAGCGCTTCGGGAGTGTCAGGAAACCCCGGAGACAGGAAAGTCTGTGCTATCTCGACACAAACAGGCTGGAGGGGCCACAAGATAGGAAATTATCCAGGAATGGCACATCTGACAATAAAGAACAGAAAGAATCTTGACATTCACGGATGAGACAGTAGGGACTTAAGGACCTCTTCTCTAACCACTATTCTAAATCTCCATTAAAAAAAAAAAAAATCATTGTTTCTTACATGGGCCCATGAATTCTGTCACACAATTTTACAGTTATTTTGCTCATATAGACAAGTTCCCCTCCAAGGTTACTTGTCTGTTATTTTGCTCATATAGACAAGTTCCCCTCCAAGGTTACTTGTCAGTGGCCCCCCCAGCTTAGTGGTGGCTCAGCGTCAAGGGAACATCCTATGTGTCCCTCCTCTGGGCGCTCCCCCCACCTCCTAGACCCAGGTCACCTTCGCCCCATCCGTGAGCATCTGCAAACCATGCCCTTGAGTGCCCTTGAGTGATTTCCCCCACTTCTCTCCATTTTTTCAGCCCTGAGGGTCCCTGCCACACAATTACAGTTTTTTGGTATATTTGAAAGCAGCTTCTCAGGGATCACAACACACGTCAAAGTTCATTTCAAACTCATCACGAAGTGGAGAGAGGCCTCTAAAGCAGACATTTCTCTTTTGGTAATGACATGTTATCGGGGGAAAGATAAGGAGGCAATCATTGTTAAGTGGGACACAGTAAAGGTGTCAGCTTCAACTTCTTTCGAGACTGGCTCAAGGCCATTGATCGGTTCCCAAGGCCGACTATCAGCTGCGTGGATTTTCGATGCCAGGCTTTTAAGCTCATTAAAATAAATCAGAAAACTGCTAGACCATTTGATCAAGACTCTAAATTATTCCCAGAGGCAGCAGCCACTCAAACAGGCCACCGACTTTTGACCCGATATAGAGTTAGGACGATTTTCTAATATGTATTATTTCTTGTGTCCACTCCCTAAGTGGAAGTTGGGGGCAGTTTATCTTCGGCTAAATGAAGACTCGGGAAGACTCAGCTTGAGTAAGCCATCCCTCAGAACGGGGTCCACGAACCCAGCCATGGGTCGGAGGCAGCACTGGGCCTCGGTGATCCCTTGGCGAGGGGGTGCATCTCAGTCTGACACTACGGGAGGTCAAGTCCATGCTGCGGTCCCGGAGAGGAGGCTCGGTGTGAACTCCCACTTCCCCATCTCTTGACCAGCCACGGGACAAACACACACAAACTCTTACTCTCAAGCAAAACAAAGCAAACTGGGAAAACGGGCGATGCTTTATTGATCTACGTGATGCCATCGGACTCAGAGGCTGGTAGAATGAAGCAAGGAAAGAATGAGGCATAAATACAGGAACCGGGCTTCTATGTCTGCTTCTAGGACAAAAGTCCTTATTTCACGGGGGGACTTGCTTCTGTCCGAATCAGAGCCGTTGTCCCCCAAACATCCTTGGTTCGGGACCCATGAGCCCAGAGCACATTTCCTGGAACCAGGCAGCAGGGAGGAGTTCCCTGTCCTGCAGCCAAGTTCTTCTTTCTGGGATGAGGACGCATTCCCTCACTTCTGAGTCCTTGCCCCTGTTCGTCTGAGCCAGGGGAACTGGGACAGCTCTTGGGGCTCTCTCGGTTGGTAAAATGGACTCATTAGGGAAAAGCCCATCTCCTTCCAATAATGAGTACTCAAATACAAAGGCAGTGTTCTCAGCTCTCAAGGGCTTTAGACTCCTGGCAAATAAAACAAAGTAATGCCAGCACCCCTTCTCAGCAGGAGGGATCTGCTCCCCCTGGGAGCTCTCTTGGACATCACACAATGTCCTGGGCTGGGCCCTGCGGACCTCTGCGTACAGCCCTTGCCTGGTGAGGACGTGGCTGCCAATTTAGATGCAGCAGACCAAGGACTGGAGGGGATGGGGATTCGAGACGACACCATTCGGGGGAATTCTTGTGATTGGAGCCAAACGGATGAATTTTCTTGGTCCCCAATTACAGTTGTGCAAATAAGAGGTGGATTATTTGTTTCTATCAATTTTGATATTAGGTGATACAATTAGTGAATCAGTTCCCGGTGATTCTAAAAAGAAGTAATAAACTTAACACCAGATGCTGTCAGATGCCGATCTCTCCTCTCCCCCTGCACATTTCCCCTTCATTCACATCCACACAGAAATTGAGAAAAGTAACTGTTCCCTTTCCCAGCCTCCCCTGTAACCACTAATGATCAAGTGAGATGGTTCTGGCCGGTGAGACATAAAAAGAAATTTGAGGGGCTCTGGGAGTATTTTGCTTTCCTTGTTAATGGCTCAGAATCTACTCCCTGAAACATTACACAATACCTGGAGACAGTGCAGCCATTTTGCAACCATGAGACAACACACATAAGGACCAAAGGCCAACAAACTAAGAGTGATAGAGTGGAATGAGAGAGAGAACCTGAGCTTTCATTGGCACATTGAGCTTCCCAGCTGGTGCCGACAATTGCCTGTCTCTGGACAGCTGCTTGTTTGAGCACAAATAGTAGCATTTGGGGACATTTCTCCCTCTTCCTCTGCCCACCCTCCCAAAAATAAATAAATAAAATATTTTAAAAAAATTCTATTCCATTGAGTACACTAAATTTCCTGCCAAATTTTAGCCTCTTTGTAATGGGTCTCCCTTTTACATTCGTTTTAGTTGAATTTTTGGTTTTTCTTCTTCTTTTTTTTTTTTTTTTTTTACAGTTTTGCCTTCTTTGCAGGTATATCCAGCACAGTGACGAGACAGTTTGGTATCTAATGCTAACTGGGAAGTGTCCTTGTTTTTGTATTTAAGGGAATAATCTAGGTATAAAGTGTAACAATTTCCCAGTTAAATTCAGAACTTAATCTGCTCTGCCCAGACGACGTTCATGAAAACTCTAAACCTTGAATGAATAACAACATTAGTGTCATGGCTTGCTTTGCAATTCGTTCTTATTTTATCATATGATATGCTCCCTCCGTAATTAATGCCAAGATGAAGGTCAAGAGGATCGTTCCGCCTCCGTTTTCAGTAAGATGGGATTATCCTTCCCCAGGACATTTTATGGTTCTCGATTTAAGTCCGCAAGGTGATGAGCTCCTTTAAGAAAACTGGGTATGACACACACATGGCTGGCGCATGGGATTTTTAAGAACAGCTGTGATCCCGAGACTGGGTGAAGAGAAACCATTTCTAATATCCGTTCCAGGAGCTCTGGAATGACCCAGAGTCGTCTGTAGTCAACCCAGGCGAGTCAACAAATAATAGCATAGCATTCATCCATTGCAGGGATTGGCACCTATGGCACACAGGCCGAATCCGGACCACAACTCTATAAATAAAGTTTTATTGGAAAACAATGAGGTAGAATGGCTGGAATCAAAAAGACAATAACAGGTGTTGGCCAGGATGTGGAGAAAAGGAAAGCCTCGTGCACTGCTGGTGGGAATGTCAGTTCATGCGACCACGTGGAAAACAGGAGGGACATTCCTCAAAAAATTAAAACTACAGCTACCATAGGACGCAGCGATTCCACTACTGCGTATTTACCCAAAGAGAAGGAAAACACTCTTTCGAAAAGATATATACACCCCTATGTTTCCTGCAACGTTATTTCCAACAGCCGGGTTATGGGAGCAACTCGAGTGTTCATTGATAGATGAATGGGTACAGAAGACGTAGCGTATATGCACACAATATTCTGATATTCTGCAGTCACAAACTAGGATGAGATCGTGCCGTTGGAGCCAACAACGGGTGGACCTAGAGGGTGTTATGCTAAGTGAAATAAGTCGGTCAGAGGAAGAAAAATAACCTATGATTTCACTCACGTGTGGAATGTGAAAAACAAAACAAACAAAAAACAGGCTCTTAAATACAGAGAACAAACGGGCGGTTGCCAGAGGGGAGGGGGGTGGGGAAACGGGAGAACTAGATAAAGGAGACTGAGAGGTACAATCTTCCAGTTATAAATTAAGTAAGTCACGGAGATGAAAAGTACAGCAGAGGGGATACCATCCCTAATATCATGGTGACCTTGTACCGGGACCGACAGTGGCTGGGCTTACCATGGGGCGCACTGAGTAGTGGACAGTTATTTATTTTTTAATTTAATTTTATTTATACTATTTATTTATAATTTAATTTAAATTATAATATAATTATATTATATATAATTTATAATTATAAATATAATTATTTATATTTTATAATTTATTTATATATATGATTATATACAAATAATTTATAATTTATTTATTTATAATTAAATTTTGATTTAATTATTGTTAAATCAATAATGTACTCCTGAAACTAACATAATGTTGTGTCTTAATTATACTTCAATAAAATCTGTAGATACATAAATATATGTATATTTATAAATATAATTATATACTATAATTATATTTTGTATAATGTATTGATATATTTTTTATATAATAATATTAATTATATATAATTATGTTATATAATTATATATATATAAATACATATATGTATTGCGACAGAGAAGATATGATCCTAAAGTATTTGTTACCTGGCCCTTCACACAAAAGGCTTGCTCAATCCTGATAGGTTCTGTTCATTCAGACGCTAGGCTCGTATAGCATCTTTCTATCTAAAATTCAGAGGGCGCCTGGGTGGCCCGGTCGGTTAACTGGCTGACTCTTGATTTCAGCTCAGGTCCCCATCTCATGAGATTGAGCCCTGCATTGGGCTCCACGCTCAGCGGGGAGTCTATCCTCTCCCTTCCTCTGCTCTGCATGTGTGCTCTCCTTCTCACACTCGCTCAAATAAATAAATATTTAAAGCATAAATAAATAAATATTAGCTTTGAGGGGCGCCTGGGTGGCTCAGTGGGTTGAAGCCTCTGCCTTCGGCTCAGGACATGATCTCAGGGTCCTGGGATCGAGCCCCGCATCGGGCTCTCTGCTCAGCAGGGAGCCTGCTTCCCCTTCTCTCTCTGCCTGCCTCTCTGCCTACTTGTGATCCCTCTCTCTGTCAAATAAATAAATAAAATCTGAAAAAATAATAATAATAAATAAATAAGCAGCTACTCCATTTACAGCACCTGTTTCATGGATAATCTTATTATTTTATTCTTGCCTGAAGAGATGACTGTACAGATAATTCTGAACAAAGTGACGCCAAAAAAAGCTAGATGACATCTTTTATCCCCTTCATAATGAAAAGGACAGGTAGAAATACTTATATAACCTATCCAGAAAATGGCTAGAATTGTACATTACAAACTTTGTCACTAACAGAAAATTGATTTTAAAAACTGTATTGTTGGTAAAATTCAGATCCGCCGACGTTAAGCCTGAGACATTGAACTTGGCCAAAGGGGGAGGGGGAGAAAAACAAAAGGAAATTTTGGGTCTGGCGATAAAAGAAAACTCTGAGAGGTAGATGCTATAATCAAGAGAATCTGATGAGGACAGAAGCTAATTGATTAATCAGCTCTTCACGATAAATTTTAAATGGGAAAGAACTTATCCTGATGAAAATTACTTTTGAGAAATAAGAATGGAAAATGTTTCATTAACTTTAGGAAAATAAAAATGATTTAACTACTCTACATAATAGAAACTGATTCGTGAGTTAAATTGGCTGAAGATGTTTTATCCCAGAAAATACATTTTCAATGAAAATTCATCAGGAGTCACACAAATTTGAATTCAGCATTCTTGTTTAAGACGGCACATTCTCGGGGGGTCCTCACTTTGTTTTGGGGGTGCCTCCCTGGTTGGGGGATGGGCCTGGACAGGCCTGGGCTTCCGTTTCTGTGTCAGTAGAGGGAGGCGACCCGAAAGCAGATACAGAAAGTACTGTTTTCCAGACCTATTTTCCCTACTCACACCATCTTACACTTTGATTACCACAGCACGGTGGCCGGACTGCGCGTGTTTGCTCTGGCACCCGTGGAGTTGGGAAAAGTTGACAGGGGACAGTACCGCTCGCCATTTAATAAGTTTAGATACGGAATGGCTGTCCAATGGGAAAATATTGTCACCCTTTTCCCACTAAAGGGAAACCATACGGGTGGTAACAGAAGCGCTGTCCTTCGGGGCCTGAGATGTATCTCTTGCAAAAACCAAGTTCCAGAAATAGTGCTTCTGTAAAGATCGGGTCTTCCATGGAAAACATCGCAAAGAAATTTGGGAAGAAAAATTAGGGGAGGTGCCTCCCTGCCGCAGACAGGAAGGAGTGAGGAGGCCAGCGCGGTAGGAGTGCCAGCCCTACAGCAGAGGTCAGATTCCTGGGTCACCCCTCGGGCCTCCCCCTGACCCTTGTGGAGAGAGCTAGTTGACTCATCCTGTCTGAACCTCGGTGTGAAGAGAAGAGCCCATGACAGTTGCTTTGCCCATCTTAGTAACAGAGGGATGGGCTTATAAATGATTCCATGGCAAGTGGACCTTGGGACTTGGCCCAAGATGTCACGCCATGAGCCAAAGTGGAAGAGGGCCCTATTTGGTTTGCGCTTACGATCTTTAAAAACAAACGAACAAATACATTGAGCTGGTTGGACCACTTACCCTACTTGATCAACAGTAGGGAGTCTGATGGATACCTGAACTTCTTCTAAAATCCTGTCCCAACATCCCGGCTCCCTATTTCGATGA
The DNA here is from genome assembly GCA_028646535.1 of Procyon lotor. Taxonomy (NCBI): domain Eukaryota; kingdom Metazoa; phylum Chordata; class Mammalia; order Carnivora; family Procyonidae; genus Procyon; species Procyon lotor. The sequence continues at coordinate 9,236,431 of CM053617.1, forward strand.
AGAGTTCAATCTGTGCATGTTCTTCAACAGAGCCTTCCTGGGGGAATGCGGCCACTGTGTCTCCCTAGTTCTTGTTTTCCCATTCCCTTGGAGCTCAAAATGTTTCCAAGAAGCTCTCTGAGTAAGGAGAAAGGGATTTGGATACGGGATCTGAAAGTTCCCCCCTTTTCCCTCTCCCCTGGAGAGTAATGTCAGTGATGAATTTCCGAAGTCAAGGTTGCACTGGAGATGATGAATAGTGGGACTTTCGGACAAGGTCCCAGGAAATTGGCACCCCAGTAGGCGTTGGAGAGCCCTAAAATCATACCAGCCCTAAAATCATGCTCAGGTATGATTGCAGTCTAGAAAAGATATATCCCTCTTCCTAAAGATTCTAGGCAAAGGAAAAATACAATTCTCCTCGGCTCCCCCCTCCAGACATTAGTGACCCCTTGTCCCAGGAACTGTGACTCATACCTAAACCCATTTGAGTGATTTCTCAGGCCAGAGCAGAGAGACCCTCACATAATACCAAGCATCGAAATTACGAATCGCAGGGGTCTTCCCCTGGAGCCAAATACCCAACTGCACTCACTGACTTATTCCACGATCATAAATTAAAACCGTCAATCAGGCTGCCAATAAATATTTACCAAGCACATATACAAAGGAGATTAGGAAACAGAGAGAGAATACTACATACAGCCTTATACCAGGCAGTCTGAAAACTACGTGACAGTGACCATTCTCTAGCAAAATTCAAGCCATCAATACAGGCGCAGGAAGTCCTAGAAACCTCAAGTAAGTAATTGAGGAGCGTGCAACAAAGTTCTGCTGAAGTTCTATCCTCCAGGAAGACACCGTGCCCGAGGGGAAAGATGGCAAGTTCTGTCCACTTCCGAGGGCCCCATAATTACTGAGCACGTCTTCTGTATCAGGTCTTGACCTAACCCTGGGAGGCACCACACACAGGAAGTTCTCCCGCTTTCCAGGGGCTTATGTCCATCTGGAGGGGTGCTATTTATGCACAGGAAGGTGTCACCTGTGAGATCATAACAGCAGCTATAAGAGGCTGCCACTTCTTGTGAAGTGGAGGTCACCCTTCAAAGACTCCCCGCCTGCTACTTCACGTCCCTTCTCTGTAACAAGGTAGGACGTACTATCTGCACCGTAACTCTTTGGGCGCAGGCGTTGTTCTCGCTCTTGTATCATACACTCTTGAATCAATCGGGCTGATTGTCATCCTCTTTCCAAGCCCCAGGAGAACAATTCCTACCTCAAGGGTCGTGATGATTGTTTGGCACGCAGTGTGTCCATCACGAACGGGCTGCTGGGGGTGTGGGTTTCAGCCAGGTGCTCGGGGACAGCGCTAGCTCTGCGGGGCTGACAGCGAGCAGAAATGCACCAGTAACCTGACCCTCCACCTGACCCGGAGCCGAAGGTCTCTATCTTGTGTGCTTTGTCCACTCTCTCCCTCTCTGGGCTCCCACATTGCCCTTTGGCCTCCGCTGCTCATCTCTCCCCGGACTTTCATCCGCGGTCAGCAAGAGCCTGATGGCGCCCAACCAATCTCCGGCACAGCTCCCTCGTGCTCCTGGGCATTGCTTCCGACACACAGAGGGCCCTGCGGGGACAAATGCAAATGAGATCATAAGAGACTCCATTTTCCCTGTTAGTGTGGGGGAAGGGATCTCCCCTCCTCCATCTGTTTTCTCGGAACACTTAACCTTAGAAAACTCGGCGCTGTCAATATAATTCTCTTCTTTTTGAAATAGAAGCAGGAAGGGCCAGAGCTCCCTTGTCTCCCAGCCCTGCGCGCTGTAGTACGTAGGAGCCTAAGCTGGGCGGGGAGGGGCGGCCCGGCTCCCCTTACCTCCTGTCCTAATGTTGTGAGAAGTGTGTCTTCCCTTTGATTGGCAGATGGTCTCCCCAGTTACCAGGTAAAGTCACGCAGACGTGAGCAGGAGGGCCATCGTGTCCCCTTCTTGGAGGACGAGTTGTCGTCTCCTTTGAGGACACGAGCGTCACGATGGTTATCTGCTCGCCCTCTTCTCGTGGATTCCCTGTGATGCCCATCACATCCGGCTTAAGGCCTATTCACTCATAAAAGCGTTTTCTCGCTCTACTGTTTTAGGGGAGAGAATTGCCAGGTTGGGAGAAGACTCTGTTTTTTAATTAAATGTCCCCAGCAGAGTCCCATGACTGTTTGTCTAATGGGTGCGCAGCTCCCGCACATGTCCCACAGGTCGCCTCACTAGACTCCCTGCTTTTTGCCCCCAATCTTTTGTTCACACAGCATGCACTGAGCATGAGTATGAGAGGGACACCGTGCCCCACACCTTATCCCCTGACTCCTCCTTACCTTCCATTCCCGGGGATCGTCGTATGAAATCATATGGTTTGTGTATTGAATTCTGGACCATGAGCTCACTGAGGGCTGATTTTGTTCATGGTGAGAGTTCCATATCTAGAGCAGTGCCGGGCCACGGGTGGGTCTCCAAACTTGGTGTGCGGCCCTAGCTTTCTTGGAAAACCAGCCCATGAGTGCAGCAAATGAGCACAAGAAATTTGGAGAGGTACCTAAGGCACTCCCAGGCGTGAGCGGGCTCAAACTAGTTGGTCTATCAAAATTCAGCCCCTTTTCGTGAAAATTCCTTCTACCTGAAATGATAGAATGTTTCTATCAACTCCTAAACTCAGCTCTTTATGAGAGGTTTCCAAGCACACTTTTACACGTTCACCGTGTTTCAAACACCCAAAATATCTTTTTTTAAAGTAGGCTCTACGCCCAGCATGGAGCCCAACTTGGGCTTGAACTCATGACCTTGAATTCAAGCCCTTAGTTGAGTTCAAGAGTTGGACACTGAACCGACTGAGCCAGCCAGGTGCCCCAACAAACAAAATATCGAAAGGCTAAAGCTTGTGAAAGCAAATACCTGTGAAAAAGACCATCGGGAACCTCCAGCCAGCACCTTTAGTTCTAAGGCTGCTTTTCTTACTAGGAGACTTGTTTGCTATGCAGGTAAAACTGTCTCATTTGCTACAATAAACCCACACAGGCCAAAATGGCATCTTTGCTATTGTGTGAAAATAGGAAGCATTTGCAGGATTGACGCTTCCTCTGGAAAACTTGCCAATACAGGTGACATGGGGTGAACTCATCTGATCACGTGGATTTCCAAAGCTGCCCCAGCCCAGGCTCTGCCTACTGGTGACATCTGGTTGGATGG
>CM053617.1:9240139-9255622 GCA_028646535.1 Procyon lotor
CGTCATGGTGCGTCATGGTGCGTCATGGTGCGTCATGGTGCGTCATGGTGCGTCATGGTGCGTCATGGTGCGTCATGGTGCGTCATGGTGCGTCATGGTGCGTCATGGTGCGTCATGGTGCGTCATGGTGCGTCATGGTGCGTCATGGTGCGTCATGGTGCGTCATGGTGCAGGGAGCTGGACCAGCGCCGTGGGGTAGCTCAGTTCTCTGTGAATCGAGCCTCCCACACTGCCTGCGCGTCCGTCCCCAGCCTGGAGTCCACCGGGCTCCATCTGGGGGAGAAGCCTGGCAGACTGGGAGGGAGGACAGGAGGAAGCAGCGGGTGGTAACGGTGATGTCCCCCCAGACCCTGTGCCCCTTGGGCTTCCGGGGGGTGTTGGGGGGGTGGGGAGTGTCCCACGCTGCTCTTGCCGTGGGGGCAGCTCAGAGGCCGTGCCCTGCTGACCCCCAGGGCTGCTCGCTCCCCCCCACGCCTGCCCGGTGCTCCAGCCCCTCATGCTTACCAAGCTCCCCCTGGCAGATATCGGTCCTGGTGGCTCCTCCGAGAATGAATTCTGGGTTTTTCACTATTTCCTGGAAGAACAAAGGCATTACTGGGCCAGTGGGATCGGAGCGGGCTCAGGGTCTCTGTCCTTTCTGGGAGCAGGGGGCTTTTTCCTGGATTTGATTCTTTTCCCGTGGAGGGGGTGCCCCAAACTGGGGGCTGGCTCTGGTAGATGGCCACCCCCCCTCCCCCCCACCGGGAAGAGATCCTGCCTTCTGGGCAGCCCCTCAGCGCCAAACAAACAGCTCCTGCCATGCCTGGTTGCAAAGCAGGAACACGAACTGAGATTCCCATTGCCGCTCAGATGCTGGGCTAGCAGTCAGGGTGCGGAGTCGGGGAGGGGGGGGGGTGCGGGAAGCGAGTTCGAATCCTGACTCTGCACTTACAGGCCCTGTGCCCTCTGTGGGCTTCAAATTCCTCATCTTAAAATTAGGTGATACACACACCATAGACCAGTGCCCAGGATTAAAAGGAAGTTCATGCCCATCCTCCCAACTTCATCCTTTTTTAAATTGTGCATTGTGCGTGTATATATATGTATGTGTATACCACTACGTGGTGAGAGATATATGCCTATGTCTTGTGTACTTTACTTCAGTGCATTACATACATTTTATTCCATGTTGCACATAACTGTATTATTATGCATACATAATTACTTACATATATGTATAGAGAAACATATATAAACCAATAACAGAAAAAGTGCTTGAAAGCAATTATATAAAATTCATATATTCTTTCCATGTTGCTGAGGCATTAATCTCCATTCCTGGCAGGGACTAAGGCAAAGAATGAGAGAGAGAGAGAGAGAGAGAGAGAGAGAGAGAGAGAGAGAGTCCCTGCCCTCCCGAGCTGCTGAGTGACTGGGGGCCAGACCATAAACACGTTCACGGGCATCCAGGTCCAGGAGAAGCAAGGACCAGGGTGGAAATCGTCGGTGTGGGACGGGGGGGTGTGGGGGCTGGAGCCATCGGGGCGGGCCTCTCGGGGATGCAGACAGTTGAGTACAGAGTCCTGAGAGGGTCCGGGGAGAGGACCATCAGGCATGGAGGAAATTTCTGGCACACAGCGGATGCTTGTCATTTTAACAGGATCTAAATGCAGGCTGAGGGAGGGCTTTTTCCACCTCTTTCCAGAAGCAGGACTGGAGGCAAAAATCCTTTCTAGTACCTGGGTGGTGCCCCAGGGAACAGCTCTGCCCTGAATGGTCTTTCTCAAGCTCCCCAGGACCCCACTGCCCCTCTGGTCTGTGTCCCAAAGTATCAGCTGGAGGAGGGCGATTTCTTTGCAGGAAGAAATTTTGTCTTAAGACAAAGAGCCAAAGTGTAAGATGATAGGGCTCTTTCGCTATTTCCTGGCCTTGTGGAGTGATAGCCACCCTGAACGTCTGCCCAGAGAGCACTGCGCGGGCTTATTTGTTTCTCCAGTATTTCAGCAAATTGGGCCTGGAGCATCTCTGAACCCTGCCATCGGTCCCCCATAAACCCAGATGTGGCAGAGGTCCGGCCCCTCCAACTCTCCCTTAGCTCCAGCTGGCCAGGGGCCATGTCACTGGGTGACCTTTGTCTCCAGAATGGCAGGCAGGGCCGTGGACGGTGATGGGGGCAGCTCCTCTGTGCCAGGCTCCCGGCCCGTGCAGACCCTTTCACAGGGCGCTCTCCCAGGTCCTGGAGGCCTGTCTCCTGTGGGTCTGCAGGTGGCTTTGAGCCCAGCCAGTGGGAAGGTGCAAACCAGGTAAATGTGCTCCCGGCAGGAGCCCTCCCCGATCAGCAGAGGAGCTCTGGGCCTGCCATCTAGCCTCTCTAGGCTTTGTCTCCATCTGTCACACAAGGCACATGCCACCTTCCTCCGTCTTGGACATTCGGGGCCAGGTGCACGACATGTATCGGAGCCGCTGCCCCCAAGGGCGCCCCAGGAGCACCCATAGCAGCCAGCCCCTATCAGCGGAGCGCAGTAGGGCTCTAACCAGCCAAACTCCCACGGCCATGGCCCCCATCCCTCTAGGGGACGGAAGATGGACTGTGGAGGCTGGCAAATCCCGCCTAGCAGGCTGCGGCAGACCCAGATGGGCTGTGGGCGAGGAGGCTCCCCCGCTGCTCCCCGTCCCTCCCCCGCCTTCGGCTGGCCCAGCCCGCCAACAGCACCAACTGTGCCCACAGCTGCCACCGCCTCTTGGCTCCATCCTGCAGCTCGTTGTTCTCGCCCAGAAGAGGTTCACCCGATTGCCTCAAACTGTGGATGGATGGAGAAAAATGCAAAAGGAGAAAAGCTGGATACTCTCGCCAAGTGAACAGGAATTGGGCATCGGGGGTGAAGTGACGAGACGCCCCGAGGCGTGGCTGATGCGGGGCTCTGTCTGGTGCTCGGGGGAGTGAGCGAACCTGTGCACCACGCCGTTGCCGGGTCCTATGAATGCGCGTGCCGTGTGGCCGTGCACGCCCACAGATGCGGGTCTCCCGTGCAGGGAGCGTGTGACTCGTGCAGCCGAGCCCCTGTATGGTCCCCGGGTCCGTCTCGCATGCAGAGTGCTTCTGTGTGTGTTCTGGATGCATTGCATGGGTGCCCGGGTCATCCCGCATGTGGGTGCCCAGAGGTCCGTTTGTTCTTACGGAATGCTCTTTCGGGGCTCGAGGGTGAGGGTCCCTTGCTCCCGTCCTGTGACAGGAAGATCAGAGATGTCTTGACAAACCTGAAGTGAACCCAGGCAGAGGACTGGGCATCCTGGAATGTTCCCTCTTGGGGCACTTATAACAAGCTGGGAGAGGCTGGGCCCTACGGTTGACAGCTGAGTGCTGCCCCGGGCTGTGAAGGGGCGTGGGAACCCGGGGGGTGTCTCTGGAGGCACAGAGAGAGCGGCAGGCCCCGTGGGCAGGGTCATCTCAGCCCCAAGCCGCCGTGTACAGAGGCTGCCAGGGGGCCGTCAGCCCGGGCTAGAGGGCCATGAGCATCTTCAGCAACGAGGTACCCCGGGTTTAGGCTGAAAAGTTATGGAGGGAATTGCACAGAAGAAAGCAGAAGGATGCATGCAGGCAGGCAGGGTGTCAAAGAGAAGAAGGCCAAAGGAAGCGCTTGTGAGCAGAGGAAGTCAGGCTACGGGCCCAGGAAGGCAGGGCCCCTGGCTGGACCGCACCGTGGATGTGTGTACCCCAGACCCGCTCCCATTGCAGGCCCCCAGGGGCTCCCCCTCAGTGCACATCTTGCCCAGGGCTCCCTGGAAGGCGAGCCTGATGGCCCACTGCCCTCCGCTGTCCCTTGACTTCTCTGATCCCGGCCGCTCTGGTGCTCACTCCCCGCCCGTGAGCACAGCTGTGTTTGACAAGAAGGTGGTGCTGGGGAGGGCACCACGCCCCAGGGCGCACGGGGCAGTTCTGCACTTGCTGCCCAAACACGCATCCCCTAAGCGCCGCGTAGACATGCAAACAGCACCCAGGCCACAAAGGCCTTCTGGAGGGACACTGGCAACGCTTACCGTTTCCTTCCCGCCGCCTGCCCACCCACATACCAGGGATCCTGGGTCTCCGGATCTCCATCCTCCGAGAGGAATCTCAATCCTCACCGCCACCCAGCCCCCAGCTCCTGATTTCACACAAGTCTGTAAGAAGTCCGCAAAACGCCCAGCCCCTGGGATTGCAAACAGGCGTGTTTCTGGGAATGAGGACAGAAGGACAGTCTCAGGGGCGTGCGAAGTGAAAGGCAGAATGATTCTGAGAAGGAATCCATAGGAAAGACAGCAACAGCAGACCTGAGTTAAGGTAAATAAGGAAATCGTTCTGCCCTTGGCCGCGGCAGGTGGAGGGGCCCGAGTGGAATACGCCTCACCCATCCTTTGGGGCAACCCCGAGAGAGATCAGTAGTGAAGATGACCACCTCCTAGAGCTGAGATCTCTGGGATTCTGGACTCCCTCAGGGACCCCTGGGGACCTCGCTCCACTGCATGAGTGGGAACGACAGCATTGTCCACGCTGGCCTGTGTGCATACAGCGTTTATGTTGGAGAAATTCCAGCTTTGGCAAGGAGGAGGGGAGTGGTGCGCGGCGGCAGAATTACACGTTAAGCCAGGGGGTGGCGGTGCAGACTGCAAGGCGGGCACCCTCCCCCACCCGGGAGGAGCCCTGTCTGGTTACAATTACAGTAGCTGCGACCACAGTCAGGGACACTTACTTGCAAGCTCCTTTCTGCCTGCTCTACGCGTTAACACAGTAATCCCTGCAACAGCCCTGCAAGGGAGGCAGCGTTATGACCCCCGTTTTATGGAAGAGGAAAGTGAGGCTGTGTGTGGTGCTCGGGTCGGACCTCCGCCCTCCAGCAGCTGGGAAGGGCTCGGCGAGTTTACTCTGTCGAAGGTGCTAAAAGACCTACTTCTTCCGAGGTCATGGCTTTCAGGGGACTGAATCCTGTGACTCATCGGTGGGGGGCACAGACACAGGTGATGCTGTCACCCGACACGAGATGACTCCGAGGGCCCATCCCAGCTCCAGAGCACCCTGTGCACCTGGGGCCATTTAGGGCAGACACACGTCCTTAAGGGCACTGTTTGTGTGGGCTCCAGAGATGAGGTCATGTAGCCATCGGCAGCATTGCTCTGGGGTGACACCCATCATAGCAATCACGCCATCAGCTGCCACCTGCTGCAGACGGCAGACATCAGGTCTACACTGGTCGTTACTGTGCCCACTTCACAGGAGAGGGGATAGGGGCTCAGGGAAGTTAAGTGCCAGGACCACTGTCGAGGGACAAATCAGTGGCAGGGTGGGACTCAGCCTCTCACCTTTCATCCAGCCCTCTTTGCACTCTCCTTGTCCATAGCAACCTGTCCCACTAAGAGCCCCACCTGGAAGCTGTCCCCACTTGGAAGAAATGATAGCCCGCGGCGCCTGGGAGGGCGGAGGTCAAGGTCTGACTAATCCAGCACAGCAAATATTGACTTCTTGTGTGAGGCACCAGCTGGCGCCACTGGGGACCATCACCTCCAGACTGTTGGGGGTGGGGCAGGTCGGATGCTGGCTCCCTTCTGGGAAGGGACATGTGTGGTCTGGGGAGAGAGGCCCTGCTTCCCGAGTTTTCCATCTATCCCCTGTGTACTGAGCACTTGCTGGGTGAGTGTCCGTCCACGCTGAGCATCCTGGGCTACAGCCAGAGGCTGCAGGATGCCCCACGTGTATACCAGCAGCCTCAGCACATGGGGCAAGACTGCCTCCCATCGCGCTCTGCGTGCTTGCCTTTGGGTTCCCACGGAATGTGTCCCCCAAGACTTGTCTCCCACTCACCGCTTAATGACAAGCCCCTCTCTGGCTCTGGGCCCCAGTCCTGGGCTCACGTCGGTGGGAGGCAGAGAGCTGGGGGTGGGGTGTAGCCAGACACCCTGGGCACAACCCCGGGGCATCCCTGGCTTGCTGGTAGATGCCTCCTGTGCGTCATTTCCTCTGCAAACAGCACAGCATCTCAACGGGAGACCCAGCAGATGTGCCTGGCAGATGTGTCTGGGTAGCACCCCTGCCCAGCCCCTCCTCTCCTTGCTCCCCTCTACCCAGCTGCTGAGCCCACACCCCTGCCTGCCACCCCCCACCACTTCCTCTGGCACTCACCCCTGGCCGTTTCCACACAAAGGGGATCTGGGGCCTCTCGCTATAGAAGAGAGAGGAGCTGTTGGCGGGGAAGTCTGCATCCTCAAACAGGACGCCCTTCTGCACGCACGCCTGCCGCAGTTGCTCGAAGCTCTGGCCCGAGGAGTGGGTGATGCGGGCATCCTTGGGAACCGGGTGCTTCTGGGGCCCTGGAGCCCGATAGAGGTAAGGCATGGTCGCTCCCCTGCTGCTGGGCTCCGGTAGACAATAGGTGGGAAGAAGCAAGATGAGCGCGCTAACCAAGGAGCCAGCTCGGGGAAAGCAGGGCTCAGTGGCCCTTGGCTCTTCCTGTTTGCCTGGGAACCTCCCTGCAAAGGCTGAAACGAGGCACGCCCTGATGGCAAACTGTAGAGAGAACTCTCTGCCCTCCCGGGGGCTCCCGCAGACCCACAGACCCGGAGGGAGCAGTGAGCCTGGGCCAATTCCAGGCAAAGGCGGCAAACTCTGCTTAATGCACTGGGGAGAGTCCGTGGGAGAGAGAGGGTTGCTTTATGGGAAAAGAGAGCAAGAAACCAAATCGGTCTGGGAGGCGGCAGGCGGCATTTGCCTGGCAGGAGGAGAGTGGACTGTGTGGTCCTGAATCCCACTGGGGTCAGAGAGCTGCCGGGTTTTGTAGTCAGAAGGGAGTTTAAGGAACCATCACGGCACAGAGCTTACCCAGCTCTTTCTCTGACCGCCTCAGTTTGATCTAGAGCAGGGGTCCGCAAACTTTTTCTGTAAAGAGCCAGTTAGTCAATATTTTCGGTTTTGTGCGGTCATAGGGTCTGTGTTGCAACTGCTCAACTTTCTGGGTTGTAGCACAGAAGCAGCCGTGGATGCTGTGTGATGAATCAGCACGGCTATGTGCCAATAAAACTTTATTTACAAAAGCAGCCGGGGGCCGGGGGGAGGAGGGGCACTGGATGTCGTCCTGCCGGAATGTGACCACTGACCCCTGATACGGGTGTTCTCACAGAGGACGTCAGCTTCCCCTCTGGGGTACGGGAGGTGCCAACATTTCTGGCAGGAGGTGTTGGGAAACATTTGCAAAAGCAGGTAACAGATGAGTCAAATTCTGTGTCCTGTAAAACCCTACGAACAGGATTTTGTATTTGAGAAGAAATGAGGTTCAGAGGTTAGAGGCAATTTAATAAGTGTTAGCCGCCGCGTGAGGCCCCTGATCTTCTAAGCACCTTACAACGACGTCTCTGCGATTCTCCAACTAGGCACAGTGGGTGTCAGAGTCACGGGGCCATGAGTTGGTGGGTGTAGTTAAAAGCCTATGACCCGAATTTTTATAGGACCTCCCAGTTTCCAGGAATGTTCCTTTAGTCCCACACACTTCCTGTCGAGTGGGTCCTGTGCATTTTACATCAACATTGGTGACATTTGGGTTGAACTCCCAGGTTTGCCCGGGGTGACCTTGGGCAAAGAGTCCGTGCCTGTTTTCTCGGTGTGAGTCAGGACAATGGGGTCCCCTAGGGCTGCGGGGGAGGGGGGGTGGTTACGGGATCAAAGCAGCCTGTAGAGTCCCCGCAGGGTCAGCAGCTGTGGATTCCTCCCATCCCTGTCCTCTCTGTCCCCTGCCCTATCCCACAGACACTGGCTCTCACGACCGGACTTCAAAGCCCCCTTTGTTGCGTCTCTTTGTTTGCACATTGAAGGATTCTGGAATGATTCTGTGCTAGATACAGGGGAGCTGCCCAGAGTCCTGCTTCCCGCTGCCCTGCAGACAGCTCAATTTAGAAGTGATTAAGGACAAGAGACTGGTGTGACAGCATGAGGGCACTCCATTTCTGGATCATTTCCAGGAAAATAATCAGCAGCCCCGGTTTCTGAGAATTTCCCCCTCAAATGCCCCAGCAAGAGGGAAAGGGAGCTGGAAGTGAAATCTAACATCGTGGAGAGTCACGAAGGATCCACTTTGTGCCAGACCTTTCCCAAGCTCCGGAAATGTGTGTCCTAATCCGTCCCCCTTACAAAACCCACTTGGTCTCTCCTGTGCACTAGAAGAACCAGCCTTTTTCCTGAAAGCTTATTTTAGTTACTGGGAAATCAGAGAGTGCATTGCCATTTGTGACTACTGCGAAATGCCTCTGAATGGGAAACACACTGAAAGCTTTAGCAATCCACAGCCTATTGGGGCTCACCTTGCACCCTGCTCCCCAGGAACGTGGTCCCAGCGTGGGAGACAGGACTGAAGCTAGGACCCTGCCCGAGTGCTCCTGTCTGCCCGCTGGGCCGCAGGTGTTACTACCCGGTCAGCCTTCCTGACTCCGCCCAGCCACATCCCTTGGGCCGTGGTCGTGCAGGCGCAGATACCGCCCCCCCCCCCCCCCCAGCCTCAAGCAGGCGCTCTGTGCCTATGTTCCTGCTGCCTTCGTTGCCCTGGGATTAAGGGCTGCATCAGAGCACCTCTGAGCCAGCGCCTGGCTCAGCCTGGCACCCTGGCTGGGGGAACATCGAATCAGGGCCCCAGGAAAGCAGATACCGTTCTTGAGCCTCTCCATTTAATTTTCCAAACCTTTGCTTCTTCTCAGGATGCAAAATGGTTAGAGGAACTTCAGCCACACCGTCTGGAGGCGCGTCGGGCGCACACACCTCCTCCGTGCAGCCCTCTTCACACACCCTAGAAAACGCTCTGAACACTCGGAGAGGGAGGTCTGTGGGTCTGCCTGCTCGGGGAATGGGGTGCATTTCTTGTAATGAGGTCTGTCTGCTTGTCACCAGCCGCGAGAGGGACGTGGGTAGCTTCGAGCCTTGTGAGCCCCACGGGGACCATTCATCATTTGAGCTGTATCTCCTTCTCCTTGACAGGAACAATGTGCGGGAGTGAATTCTAAATTAATTGGTCCTTACCAGGGCCTCGGGGTGAGGGGGGGGCTATTAGCCTGCACTGAATATGTTTTGTTTTCCCTTCTCCACAGTAAGCCCAGATGGGTTTGTGCGCAGGGCAGAGGGATGAGAGGCTCATGCCTGGGGCCAGGTTGGGGGTTGGGGGGTCCTGTGATGCCCGTGGCTAAGAACCAACGGTCTGGCTCCTCCCCCGGGGGCAGCCACTTTGTCCAAGGACTCCAGTGGCCTTGGACATCACAGCAGGGCAGACGGACTCTGCCTCACCAGGACTTGCCAAGCGTGCAAGCCCGACCCGATCCTGCCATGGGGACTGTCCTGTGTTCCGTGCTTGGCTCAGCGGCGCTGGGCGCTGGGCACTGTGGGTGAGCCAGAGCGCATGCCCGGGTGTCCGGGGGAGAGGGCCACGGCATAGGGCAGGGGTGGTAGGAGAGCGCTCGAGAAGGGGCAGATTCTCTTAGTGAAATAACTGTCAGGGCTTCTTTGTGGGGTGCTAGGATGGGGCTTCCTGCTCCCAGACCTGAGTCCAAGGTCGTAGGAGGGATAGACCGGCAAGTTTAAAACTTTGGATATGCTGGCATGAAAACGCCCTGCTCACTGCTGGTGGGAGGTTAGAGTGTAAACTCTTGTAACCTTTTTGGAGAGTGGTTGATTAAAATCTATCAAAATTACAAATGCCCCGGCCTCCCACCCCCACCCCACCGAGCCAGCTGTTTCCTCTTAGCAACTTCTCACGCAGATAAACCTGTTCCCCTGAAACACTTTCCAGCTTGTTCATTTCATTGCAACGCTATTCACTTTAGAGAAAAGTTGAGAAGCACTCAGGGCCCACTTTTAGGGGCCACGATCAAAAATTACAGCCCAGCTAACTGTGCAGTGGAACACCGTGTGGCCACAGATGGGAACGAGGAGACTGCACGATGACACCGATGTTGGACGGAGAGGTCCCCGGGCAGGGTCGGTCGCCGTTTGTGGAGAAACGAGGAAGAGAATATGCATTTCTAGCTGCAGAAGAAGCTCTTGGAAAACACACAAGGCATTATTAGCAAGAGGATCTCCTCTTCCGGGGATAGACTAAGTAGGCAGGGGCTAGGGTGTCCGGGAGATTTCTCTGTATGCCTTTTTATATGATTTTAGACTTATGACCTTATAGATGTACTCGGGTGAATTTCTCTCTAAGCTTGAGATCCCCAGGAGACGGCCGAGGTCGAGGTCCAGCAGGCGGTTCGATAGGGAGCAGGACTTCAGTCGTGGAGAATGCCTTTGCCCCTTCTCTGAGCTCCGGAGTCCCTCTGGCTGCAGGAACCTGGCGTGGTGCCTCCCTCAGCAGGATGCTCTCCACTCTCCCCCTCCCGGCTCTCCTAGCGAACCCTCCTCGCACGTGACCCCCGTGTCCTAGCACGTGACACTCACGGTGGTGCCAAGGGGCTTAGTCTGGGACGGGGCTCTCAGAATTCATGCAGCGCGTCCCACGTGTGCAGAAACGGGATTCCCTTTCTTCTGGTGCCTACGCCCCCATGGCCTGGGTACCGCAAACTGCCCAGAGCGCCCAGTGATCTTGCCCCTTTGCAGGGCGCTCTGTCTAACACATGGAGTTCAAGGCCAGTTATAAGTACTATTGGCTTAGTCACTGTTTTGGCCCAAACTGAGTTCTCTTGAGGTAAGCACTGTCTCCAGTGTCTCTGCCCCAGTCCCCTTTTCTCCCTGGGGGGGCGTTTGGGCACAGGGAGGGAGATGGGCCTCTTTGGTACCAGAACCAGACCAGAGGTGCCCAAGTCTCCCGGCCTGTGGCAGATCTGTCCTCCTCCCCAGCCCCAGGGGGCTTTCTTTCTAAGGTGGGAATGACCCTCGTGTCACCATAGACTTTAAATAAAGTTTAGCTTGAAGCTCAAAGCCGAGCACAGATATCTTCCTTCTAAAGGGGCTCTGTTTCCCCTCCCTTTGTCTCGCCGCCAAGAAGCTGAGGTTCAGGAGTGGTGGTCACGAGGGCCACCCCCGTTTCCTAGAAGATGGGAGCTGGAGCTTCCTGTCACCTCCCAGGTTCACACCGGGAAGCCTGGGTCCCTCATGAGACTCTCACTTCCTCCCCCTAGGATGTGTCCTCACCAGCACAGCCCCCATTCCAGCATCTGGCTACCCGCTCCCCCCCCCAGACCCCAGTGGGCCACTCACACTGGCAGTGGATCATGGAACAGGAGGTCACCTGCAGGCACCCGGCCCAGATCTCGCCCAGGCTCTCTGCCCAGTCTCTGGGCTCAGGTGTCTGAGTGCAGAGAGCTTCCAACTCGGATACGCACACTGATCAGCTCCTGATCGTTCCCCTCGGTTTCCCAGAGCTGCTCACGTTGCCTATGCTGCCCTTGGCTACAGGCTTGCTTTCTGGCTTGACCGTGGAATACAGTTTCCTCCAAGGCCCTATCACCCCAAATAAGCACTAGGCTCCTGCCCTACAGCCCAAGGTGACACTGTTGAAATGACCTTTGCATTCCTGAAGGGTTTCACTCTTTAAAACTTCAGCATGGGGGCGCCTGGGTGGTGTAGTCGGTTCAGCGTCCAGCTCTTGGTTTTGGCTCAGGTAGTGATCTCAGGGTCATGAGATCGGGCCCCATGTGGGGCTCCATGGTTAGTGTGGAATCTGCTTGGGACTCTCTCTACCTCTCCCTCTACCCCTCCTCCCTGCTTTCTCTCTCTCTTAAATAAATAAATCTATAAAATAAAATAAAATAAAATTTTGGTGTGGAAGAAAACCCGATATCCTTGGCTTCCTTTTGCAGCCCTCTGGTGCCTCTGTCCCTGCAGTTTGGTCTCATTCCCAGAGGACAGCTTCCCTGGCCTCCCTCTGGGGCTGCAGGCTGATGCTGGGCACAGGTCCTAGGATGCCTTGAACGCTGGGCCCAGCAGAATGGACACTTACTCTCCGTGGTTTAGCGAGCAACCGTCCTAACTTGACTTTTGAAAAACTATACGTCTTGTCGCCTCTTGTTCTGGAGCCCCCGTTCCCATCCAGTAGTAAAAACAGAATTTAAATTTTGCTGTATGATACCCTGTTTCATTTCAAAAGAGTCCCTTCCTCTGTCAACTAGCAATCACATTGAATCACATTGAATCACATTGGCCCCGTTGGCTCTGTGAGGGTAGACATTGTCCTGATCCTAATTCCTCTGCAGAAGATCTCCTGTCCCAGCTACTAATCCACTCCTGATTCTCCCCTAGATCACCCAAAGGAAACATGGATTGGGGTAAGTCTGGGAGACTCCCTCCATCCTTTCCAGAGATGCTATGGGGGGTTTGCTCTGGGTCTGAAGGATCCCTCCAGCCTAAGTCCAAGCCCCATGTCAGGCACCCTCTGATACACCAGAGCAATTATCCCAAAGATCCAAGCAGAATACTCAACTGTCCTGGATCATTCCCAGTCAGGAAGGCTTCACCAGTACACAGCCTGCCCCAGGGTCCTGGGGTCAGTCCAGCCCAGCTTTGAGGACAGCCCTCAGATTTAGTATGAAATCAAGCAAGACCCTGGACCTTGATTTTATTTTGAGCTCACATCTAGGGAGATTGAAGTAAGGGAAGCCCAAAGCTCCAGGGAGCCCTTTGGCAGGGACTTTGCCAACAAGCCATGGGGCTCTGGGTGTAAATAATGCAGAGTAATGTCCTGAAGCAGCTTCCATCATGGAGAAGGAAGGACAGTCACTGGTAGTTTGTGAAGTTTTCTGTAGCAAAAAGAGATGGAATTCCAAAAAAAAAAACCAAAAAACCAAAAAACTTTTCATTGTGGAGAGTTTTATATTCTCCACAACACCGCTGGGTTTATTAAAATAATTAATATAATTACAAATAACTCATGGGAGCTCTCTCCTACATCATACGGTCCAGCTGCATATTTAGTAATTGACTTAGATTTTATTTAATTCCCCCTTGTTTGTTGGTTTGTTTTTTGCGGTGAAGGTTTATCTTTAGCAACTCTTCGCAAATCTCATCTTTTGTCGCTTCTCATTTTGTCTTTTTGACACATCATTTTCAGATTCTCATAAATGGTATTCTCCATGTTGGGAAGGCGGCAAACACAGGCTATGGTTGCCCGGATGAATGGCCCAGAAAAAGAACTATTTGTCTCCTTTGAGCTAACGACTTTCATAAAATCTCATAGCAACCCTTCTGCTCCAGCTTTCAGAGGGATTTATTAGCTTAGGCTCCCGTGAAAAGATAACTTATAAAGTCACTGACTGTCAGTCCTGGTTGGGAGGACGTCAAGGGACACAAGAATTGCTCATTTTGGACAGGCCTTTTTTTCATCCGAGTACTATGATACGGACAACTGCAGTCGTGGGCTTGATTATTATAACTGATGTATAAATATAGTTTCCTGTTTAATTTAGGCTGTTAAAAACTGTGTGAGCTGGTGGGATGCAAAACCACATAGCGACTTTGGAGAATAGTCGTTCCTGAAATGATTACACCTAGTTACCACGTGACCCAACAATCCCAGTCCTAGGCATCCTGTCTAGGATGAAAATATATGTCCACACAAAACCTTGTTCATGGGTGCGTATAGCAACAATATTCGTAATAGCCAAAAGGTAGAAAGAATGTGAACCAACGGATGAATGGATCACCAAAATTCAGTATGTCCACGCAGTAGAATATGGGCGAGTCATGACAAGGAGTGAAACACCAACATGGAGGAACCATGTTGGTCGAACCAAGTTGGTCGAACCATGTTCCTCCATGTTGGTGTTTCACTACGTCCCGTGAAAGAACCAGTCACAAAAATCCATGTATTATATGCTGTAGACTGAATGTCTGTGTCCCCTCCCCGCAGCCCCAATTCATAGGTAGAGACCTAACCCCCAGTGTCATGGGATTTGGTGGTGGAGCCCTCATGAACGGGATGACTGCCCTAGAAAAGAGATTTGAGAAAGCTCCCTCATCCCCTTCACCACTGGGGACGTAGGGAAAAGACGGCCATCGCTGAGCCAAGAAATGGGTTCTCACCAGACACCAGATCTGGAGGTGTTTTGATCTTGGGACTCCCCAAGCTTCCAGAACTGTGGGAATTGTTTGTTGGTGAAGCCTCACAGTCTGCGGTATTTTTGTTATGGCAACCCCAACGGACTAAGGAATTGCATGATTCCATTCATATGATCGTCCAGAACAGTGGTTGCCAGGGGCTGGGGGAGAGTGGGGGCGTGGGGCAGAAGTGGGGTGCTAGCTATAGGATCCGGGGTTTCTCTGACGGGATGAAAATGTGCTGAGTTCACAGCGGTGATGGTCCCACACAGCTGTGAACAGACTAAGCATTGTCGAATCGTACACTTAAAATAGGTGAATTGCGTAATACGTGAATTATAGCTCAATAAAGCTGCTTATAAAAAGAAGATGTGAGTGAGTTCTGTGCTTAATTTTGCCCCTGATAAGGTGTCATAAAGTTATGTGCTGCAAATGTGACTTGGGTTTTAATAATAGTAATAGCACTAACAGTAATCTCCACATATGATTCCTGGGCTCCCTGCACACAGTGTTCCGTCTGATGTCTCCTGAGGGGTCAAGGTTCTCCTGCAAGTCGTGCAGATCGATCTGTGTAAATGAGGCATTTCTCAAAAGAGCTCAGGAAACCCAGAAAATGGGTAAATGGACAGGAAAACTAAGAACCGGGGATGGAGACGAGCAACAACTGGGGGAGACACAAGAGCTGTGAACAAGCGGGCGCCTGGGTGGTTCAGTTGGCTGAGCTTCTGTCTTTAGTTCCAGTTGGGATCTCAGGGTCCTGGGATGGAGCCCCACATCCAGCCCCGTATCCAGCCTGGCATCCTGCTCCCTGCTCAGTGGGGAGTCCACTTCTTCCCCTCTCTTTGACCCTCCTCCCTGCTCGTGCTCGCTCTCTCTCAAATAAATAAAATAAAAGCTTAAGAAAAAAAAAAAAAAGAGCTGAGAACAGGAACATTCTCGCACCAGTGTCTGGAACCGGGGTGACTGGGAGCCGACCGGCCCCATCGTTTACACCTCCGTGCTTTGGACTCCGACGCCAGGCAGTGGCCCCTGAGCCCAGAGGAGGCAGAGTTTGCCCTAACAGCCCTTCTAGATTCTACCCGAGACCCACAGGGGTCCAGGTGCCGAAGAGTGACCGAAGCCCACTGCCGTCTCCAGGGACACTTCTAGTTTTGTCCAGGGCGAGCACTGCGGCCCCACCAGGAAACAGAGACTCCGGATTTTGCAATTCGGCCCCAAAGTGACAGTATAGCAGCATGTGGCTGACTCAGGAAAAAGAAAGCGGGAGTGGAGAAAACACTTAATTAAACCCCGAACGCCCGAGTAACAGATTTCTTCCTTGCTCAGCCCCCGTTTGTGGTTCAGACCAGTGTTCACGCTCCAGATGTTGTGAAAATCCTGGCCAAACGAGGACGTTTGAAACAAGTTTTCAGATCAAGACCCAAATGAGGAGAAATCCATCAAGTTAACAACCGCAATAGCAACTTTGCGTT
>CM053617.1:9256122-9279380 GCA_028646535.1 Procyon lotor
AATAGAGGGAGAGATAAAAAGCTTCCAGGACAAACAAAAACTGAAAGAATTTGCAAACACCAAACCAGCCCTACAGGAAATATTGAAAGGAGTCCTCTAAGCAAAGAGAGAGCCTAACAGACCAGGAAGGAACAGAGACAATGTACAGTTAACAGTCACCTAACAGGCAATAAAATGGCACTAAATTCATATCTGTCAAGAGTCACCCTGAATGTAAATGGGCATCAGTCCCAGAAATGCTCTCCCCAGACCTCACGAGGACCCCTAGTTCCTTGGGCTGCAGCTAGGAAATGCCTGCCCACCAGCCCCGCCGACACTAACATCCACAGCGTGGGCTTTATGGTGGGGACGCCTCTGGAACGGCACAGAGCCGATGCCTAATGGAGCATGTGTCTGAAACCCAAGTAGGCATATCCTACAGCATCACCCGGACCACAGCAGCTGCTCGTGGTAAACCGGGCATGGCGGGAGCCAGCAAGGGAGGCCGAAGGGGGGGGGGGGGGGAAGAGGTATTGGTGGGCATTCTGTCCGTTTTCCGAAATGCAGAAAAGATGTGGCCACATCTGGAATGTCGCCCCCCCTCCGCCCACTTCCCGCATAGAGTTTTCCCATTCACCGTGAATTGGCGATGAAAACTGTGATGTGTGGGGCTTTCCTTCTGCAGGCGACTGCTGGCTATTAGCTGCCATTGCCTCCCTGACGCTGAATGAGAAAGCTCTGGCCAGAGTCATCCCCCAGGACCAAAGCTTTGGACCCGGTTATGCTGGGATATTCCACTTTCAGGTAAGAGGGAGCCTGGGCCTGGGGCATTAGCTCTCTGGGGCCCAGCATGACCCCAGCTGCCTCTTCAGCTGCTTGGTGATCCTGGAAGGAATATGACCCTGTCTGTGTGGAAGCTGCCCCGCAAGCCACGCGGTGTCACTGGATCGCCCCCAAATGCACAAGAAGGGCGGCACTGGCCTCCCAGGGTGGGCCCTGCCGGGAAATGTACAGGAAGGCTCCGAGCGCGCTTTTGGCCAGTCTGGAGGTCCTTGCCAACAGGTTTCAGGCTTTGGAACAGCCTGTGCTTTGAGCATAAATGGCCTAAAACGATTCTATCTCCCCGGGACTGGGTTATTTCTCATCAGCTGGGAGATCCTCCTTAGGGAAGAAATACAGGTTTGGAGACGTGAGTGAGTGTAAGAAGAAGAAAGAGACAGAAGCGTGGAGGCATCATCTGCTGGGGGACCCTGGGTGGGGACACATGCGGCCCCTGTGGGACACCCCCCCCCAGAGACACCCTCGGGGCACAGCCTGCCTGGGCGCTTGTTTCCCAGTTGCTCAGGGCCCTGTCCTCCGTCCTCTCGGCCCCCGCAGCCCCTGCATAGAGCCAGAGTGTGCCCTGCCCCCGGCCCTGCCCCATAGGTCTGCGCTTGACCTCGGGCAGATTTCACATGCTGTCTGGGAAAAGCACTCACACCTACCTTGTGGGGTTCGCAGACCTAAAAGGGATCCTGGGAGGGAGGCAGTGGCACGCACTTCTGCCCCCGCACAGCCACCACGCTGGGGCCAGCCCTGTCCCCTCCGTCCCCGAGGCCGGCCATCTGGGTGCTCACTCCAGTGCCCCATTGGGCTCCGCTGCCCTGCCTCTCCCCAGGCTGTCAGTCACACGCCCATCGCTGGGAGCCCAGGGACTATTCCTTCAAACACACGCAACTGGGCGGCCTGGTCTGACTGGGGCAGGATGAGTGACAGCCACTCGGAATACTCCTGCCGAGCTGGAAATGAGCGGCTCCCAAGCCCCTGCCTCTGCGCCCCTCTTCCTACTTTCTCTTTCTTCTTACCTCAGTTCTCTCTTGGGCCAACCGAATGAGAAGGAACACACACAGATACACGCACACACCCATACACACGTGCGTGCATGCGCGCAAATACGTGTGCACGCGTGTGTGAACACATGCACACAAGGACACGACACATGCATGTGTGTGCGTGCACAGGCAAACACATGCACACACACACACATCTATGCACACACACACTCACCTCGTGTCTGCATGCCCGGCACAGGTGTTCCCCTGCCCCATCACAGCCTCTCTCTCTCTCTCTCTCTCTGCATAAATGGCCAAAAAAAATCAGTGGTACAATTTCCACCCCCGATCAAGGAGGGAACTGAAGGTGAAGGGACACCCAAGACCCCAGCAGCCGGTGGACGGAAGGGCATAGGGAACGGTGCTGTTGCAAGAGCAAAACAAGTCCCACGGCCCACCCCTCCCTCGGGAGGGCCAAGAGCTAACACAGCCCCCCCACCGCGGTGTCCACGTGGGACCCTGTCCATGGGCCCACGGCATTGGCGGGTCAACTCGGTGTCTTCAAGCCCGCGTCCGTGGCGGGCGGGAGGTTCAGCTGGTGGCTCGGTGGACACAGTCCGGGTGGCCCCATCACGGAAGCCACGTGAGATTTTGCTCCAGACCCTCAGGGCAGTGTGGTCGGAGGGAGGAAGGGCCAAGGGACAAACAGGGCTGGGCTGGGCTCCCCTGGGACTCACGCCCGTGATCTCCTCTCGGCCAGTTCTGGCAGCACAGCGAGTGGCTAGATGTGGTCATTGACGACCGGCTGCCCACCTTCAGGGACCGCCTGATCTTCCTCCACTCCGCCGACCACAGTGAGTTCTGGAGCGCCTTGCTGGAGAAAGCCTACGCCAAGTGAGTGCCCCCTGCCCGGGCAGGTCCTCTCGGGGAAGCAGGTCTCCACCCCCGGGGACTTTGCAGGAAGCTTCAGGGACTGGTTGACAAGTTGACGGGTGTGGCCCAGGGGGACCCTCCTGCCTGGGGCTCGGTCAGGGTCAGAGGTGGAAAAGGAGCAGCCTGGACAGTTTTCCTGTCGTGGCCTCGCTAGGCCCGTCCTTGGGCATAGTAGTGACTCACGTCCCCCCTGTGTCTGGCCTTCCAAAGAGCTGGGAGGGTAGGTGGCGGAAAATCTAGATGGGTTAACAGAGCTTGGCTCTCCCAACTTCCCACCAAGCACCATCGTAGCTCAAACATCTGGGCTGTTGTGAAATGTACCATTTTAATCATTTGCAAGCATACAGCTCGGTGGCATTACATCCATTCACACGGCTCTGCAGCTATCACCAGGATCACCTCTAGGACTTGCAAAACTCAAACTCTGCACCCACTCAACTCCAACTCCCCATCCCCTGCACCCCGCCCCTGGCTACCAATGCCTGGATTTCTGTCTCCGTGGATTTGACGAGTTCAAGAAGCTCAAGGTAAAGTGGAATCCGAACAGTCATCTTTAATCACCTCCCAGATGACCTTGGTTCCCTCCAGCACCCTTGATTTCCCGCCCATCAGCTTGTCAGCCAAAGGCCACAGCAGCCTGAGTTCTGGGCTCAGCTGACAGCAGAGTTCCCCTGGGAGTCCCTCTTGGGTTAATCCTGGATCTTTGGGCCATGGGAAACCTGTCTTCAGAGACGGGAACTGGGAAGAGTAGTTGTGCTTCTAATTGCGGCAAGTGGCAAAATTAAGTGAGTGTAAACGGAAGTTTAATGGATCCTGAAATCAGCAGGACAGAATTAAAGCCATCAAAGATGAACCAAAGGTATGCTACCCCTCCTCCATGCCCATCTGCCCCACCTGGGTCTATGCACACCCCTTCTGAGCCAGGTGGGCAAGGGCAGGGCGTCAGGTGGGCAAAGGGGCATAGGGCAGCCAGGGAACCCAGCCCCAGCTCTACCCCATGGAGTCCCCCATGGGGAAACCTGGGCAGGATCCTCTCCAGGGCCAGCCCTGTGCCCTCCAGGGCTGGGTGGATGCGGCTTCATTCTCGGTGAGCCCAGCCCGGGGAAATCCACCCCCAGCAGCTCTGGAAAAGGCCCGAGTCAGGAATTCCAGTGGGTGGGATCCAGTGGAATAGGAAGTGTATTCACTCAAAGAGTGAAGAAGAAGTTTCCTAAAAAAGAAAATCTCTAATTTGGGGTCATTCAAAGAGGCCAAAGACAAATGGGATATACCTCCCCCTCCCAAACAAAAGATGTCCGGGTGGCAAATAAGCACCTGAAAAGTCATTATTTGTCATTAGAAAATTGCAAATTAAAACAGTAGGGAAACGCCACTACAATCTTACAGCACCAATTGCTGACAAGGATGTGGAGCTACAGGAACTCTCATTCATTCGTGGTGTGAACGCGAAATGGCTCAGCCATTTCAGAAGACAATTCAGCAGTTTTGTGCGAAACTCAACGTAGACTTACCTAATAGTTCAGCAGTCACACTCCTTGGTAAGTGAGTCCGGTAGGAAGTCGATTTTACCCAAATGAGTTGGATAAAAACCTACATCTACATAAAAACCGGCACACGAATTTTTCTTGTGCAATTATGCATAATGGCCAAAAGCTGGAAACAACCAAGATGTCCTTCAAGATGAAGGGATAACGAGTGGTGCTGTCCACCGGCAATGGACCGTTATTTAGTGATTTAAAAAATGAGCCATCAAGCCACGAAAAGAATGAATGAATCGATGAATCTTAAGTGCATATTGTTAAGTGAAAGAAAGCAATCTGAAAAAGCAACTGGTGTACTGTATGATTCCATTTATACGATGTTCTGGAAAAAGGCAAAACTACAGAGATGGTAAAAAGATCAGTGGTTGCCAGGGGTTCAGGAGGAGGAAAGGACAGAGCTAGGGATCAATATGTGAAGCACAAGGGATCTTTCTTAGGGCGGTGAAACTATTCTGTATGATACAGAATGGTGAATGCACCATTCGTCTATCAAACCCATAAAACTTTACGGCACAAAGAATGAAGCTTAGTACGTGAAGATTTAAAAATCATCAAGAAGGATGGGGAATCTCAGAGTGAAATGTAGACCATGCCCTTCATCTAACTATATTGCAAATCTATGCAACAAACTCACTGCAGGGCTAGGAGAAAAAGGAGCTAACTCGAATAACCGTGGATAGGAATGGGGTCTGTAAGATTAAAAGCAAAAGGAATCATACTCAAGCTGTCTACTGAGGCTGATGAAGTTGCTTCTCATAGGGGCAAGGACAATGATTCTGATACCGTTATATGTATATAGTGAGTTGAACAATTAAAGAGACACAGGGCAGGTGGTGGAGGTAGGTTTCTCACTGTTGGAGAGGAGGTTACAGAGAAGCGAGGGAGGGAGGCTTAGAATGATGCCTGTGGTTGTGGCTTAGGGCTGGAGACACAGGCTGCACTCACGTTTTGTTTAATAGAGATGCTTCCTGATGGGTATGTATAGTATATATCCTGGGTCAGAGTGTACGGACATCATCTCCTCACTTTGTCAGCAGAGAAGGCCCAGAAAGAGTGGCAACCCCACAGGATCAAGCACCCCTACTTCATCAATTTTGGTCTCTAATACCATTTTTCCAATAAAAGGAATTTGATAAAAGCATCCTTGGAGATCACACACAGGATCCTTGGAGATCACACACACGCACTGATAGGGTTATATCAAAGGGACACAGGAGCAAGCTGAAGAGGATGAAAGTGGCCAAAGCCAGAACAGTTTGAGCAAGAACATAAACAAAGTAGCACCGGATTCCAAACCAAAGTACAAAGTAACTATCCACGGGTCCATACTGATATAAATGACTGAATAAATAAATTGCAGAAAAGAATAAATCTTCCACCTAGAAAAACTGCAAGTAATTAAAGAATTGCAAGTGGAGCAAAAGCCCTTGCTCCTTAAGAGAGGACTGAACATGATAGTGTCCTGCCAAAGAGGGCAGCGTGGGCAGGAGGAGGGGGAGTCAGTACAGAGAAGCCTAACGGACGTGACGTCACCCACGTCATGACGACAGTACGGACCCTGGATGAGACGTGATGAGAGGTTACTTCTGTGGTCTTCCTCCCCCACACTCTTAACCCCAGTCTAATCAATAGAAAAACAGCGGACAGATCCCAGTCGGGAGACATTCTACAAAATACCCGACAGCATTCCTCAAAACTGCCAAGGTCACGGAAAACAAGGCAAGCCTGAGCCACTGTCACAGCCAGGAGGGGGCCGAGGAGACGCGAGGACTAAATGCGATGTGATATCCTGGCTGGGATCTCAGAAGAGAACATACGAGGTCAAAACTAAGGACGTAAGAAGAAAGTAGGGACTTTAACAATGATAACGCGTGGGTTCGTCACTGTAACAAGTGTAGCCACACTGATGTAAGAGGTTAACACTGGGGGAAATCGGGCGAGGGGTATGCAGGAACTCTACTGTTCACAAACTTCTCTGTAAATCTGAAACCGTTCTAAACGGAAAAGTTTATTTTTAAATTCGAGCCGGAATACGCATGCATATATATAATAATTATATTGATAAATATTACATGTACTATACATATATTAATAATCATATTAATAAAAAAGACAACTATGAGAAAAAAATGGTTGGGAGTACGTGAGACCAGAAAGTGAGAGAAAGAACCTCGACTTTGTCTATGTAGGCATAGTCTATGCATAATTAACACCCTCACGGTCAAGTCCCTGTTAGGGTAAGATGAGGGAGAGGGAGGGAGGGAGAGAGAGAGCCCTCATTTAAACGTCATAGCAGTCCTGGGAGGGAGCACATCACCCCTGATTTGTAAATTTGGCAACTGGAGCCCGGGGTAAGTGAGTCAACCCCAAGCCCTCGGTTTCTAAGTGGTGGATCGGCCCCTGAGCCCATGGCCCGTCAGGGACTGGAGTCCTCCATCCTTACCGCCACAGGGCACTGCCTGCCTCACAGAGCGCCCAGGACCCTTGGAGCTGCACGGAAAGCTGGATCCCTGCTCCCCATCTTCCTTCCACAACACCCGACCCAGGGCAAGGCCAGCGGAGAGAATGGTTCTTAGGAGAGTTAGAAAAACTGGCCAAGAGGCGCCACCTGGTGGCCTTCCTTGTTCCCTGCAGCACTGTCCCTGCTTTCCTCGCCACCCTGACAGGCTGAACGGCAGTTACGAGGCTCTGAAGGGGGGCAGCACCATCGAGGCCATGGAAGACTTCACCGGGGGCGTAGCAGAGACCTTTGCAACTAAAGAGGCTCCAGCGAACTTCTATGAGATTCTAGAGAAGGCCTTGAAGAGGGGCTCTCTGGTGGGCTGCTCCATTGACGTAAGTCCTTCCCTTGCTTGTTTGAATTCCTGTCTCCGTCCTTGGGCTGCAGACCAGCAGGTGCCCTGGTCCCCGCGAGAGGACGAGATGACTTCCAGGGGGTGGGGGGTGGGGACGTGTCAATGTTTATTTATTGTCCTGGAAACGAAAGTTTTAATTTAGTGTTTTACAAATTACAAAGTTAGGGCACACTTACTGTGTCAGGCGGGACGCTCCTATGATCTGTAAAAGCAAACTTCGATGTCCCTGCCCAAGTCCCAGCCCTGGGACACCCAGGGTGCGCCCCTCACACCTGCCTCCGTCCTTGGACAAATAGGCATGCGCCTGTCTACACAACCACAAAAGTCCAGTTTGATCTCACTAAATGGAGTCTTACTCTCTATTTTTCTGAAACTTGTTTTTTTTTTCTACTTCATTAAAACATTCCTATCAGTAGATAGGGATCTAACAGTATTTTACCTAATGTCTTTATGCATACCAACACACTCACGTATAATTTTACTTGATCCAGTTTTTAGAACCCATTTGAGTTCTGTTTCCTCGTGGGTTAACCTTGGGAATATCTTCTTTGCTACTAAATTATCCCTTTCCTCTGTGTTTTTTTTTTTAAGTTTGTGTGCGACACTGTTAAATGTTTCTTATTCTCTTTGCTCTATGGGGTCGTATTTCTATCTTTTGCTGGGCTACATGATGGGGGCTGGGGTCCAATTGCTCTGTCTGGGGACAAAAAATGTGAATTTTTCCCTGGAGTCTGAACCGAGAAGGAGGGTCTCTTCACCCTGGGAAGAGACTGGGACTTGCTGTATGTCACAGCTAACCGTTTTCACGGTGTCGTGTGTGCCTGCCTGATGCGTGTCAGGCACAAGGCTCTCAACTGGGGGAGCGGGAGGGGCAGGGCCAGGCACGGAGCTGGGTCTGATCAGGTAGGGAAGCCTTGACGTACCCAGTGGGTCCAAGACTGCTTTTTTTTTCACATTTTAGATCAGCAATGCCTCAGAATCCGAAGCCCGGACACCTTTTGGTCTCATTAAGGGCCACGCCTACAGTGTGACAGGAATTGACCAGGTGGGAGACGTGAACCCCTGTGGATAGGGTACAGGAACAGACTTGGCAGTACTAGCCCCTTACACTGATTTAGGGCATCACAGTTTAAACCACACCTTCAGACATTTTAGAGAAGGTCTCACCTAAAGGAAGCAGGCTGGAAACCAAAAGAGCAAAACAAGAGAGAGAGAGAGAGAGAAGCACACGGTACCCACCTGGCTTAGCTGAGGTGAGAGCCTGAGCTTTACTTTTTCTTTTCTTTTCTTTTTTTCTTCTGTAATTCTGTATCAGTCCTATAGTAGTTGGATTTTCTCTAGAGAAACAGAACCAATAAGATAACAGATGATAGGCAACGAGATGATAGATAGGTGATTAGATAGATAGATAGATAGATAGATAGATAGATAGATAGATAGATAGATAGATGACACATAGGGAATGAGAAATTGGCTCCCATGATTATGGAGGCTGAGAAAGCCTATGATCTGCCATCTGGTGTGGGGGGGTGTTCCTGTCCAAGTCCAAAAGCCTGAGAACCAGGAGAACCAATGGTACAAGTCCCAGTCTGAGAGAAGAAGAGGACCAAAGTCCCAGCTCAACAGTCAGACACAGAGAGTGAATTCTCCCTTCCTCCACCTTCTCTAGCTCTGTTCAGGCCTTCAACTGATCAGACGAGCCCACCTGCATGGGGGAGGGCCCTCTGCTTTACTCAGTCTCCTAATCCAAATGCTAATCTTATCTGGAAACGCCCTCACAGACCCCCCAAAGTGGTGTATGACCAAATATCTGGGCACCGGTGGCCAACTCAACATAAAAATAACCATCAAGTATTATATGCTGACTAACTGAACATAACAAAAAAAATCATAATAATAACCATCAAAAGTCCCATTTTCTGCAGCTGTAGCCCAGGATGAAACTGATTCCCATGGGGGTACTAGACCCCACACAGCACCCCTCTGACCTCTAGGGAGTGCTTAGTTTGGACAAGAGCTCCCAAAGGGACGTGTGGGAAAGAGAAAGGAAGGGGATGGTGTGGAAGGGGAGGACGAGATGCCAAGGGCCACATTCTTTCAGGTTCAAGTTCAGGGAACTCCAAAGGCCCACGTCATGCTTCTGTTGGACAAGTCTCAGACCCGGTCTGCAGGGGGCGCACCACCTCTGGTCTCTCTTGTTGCCGCCCACATTTGTGTAACACAGTCCAGGGGAGTGGGGAGTAGGGAGTGCAGAAGGGAGCCTGTCCTGCCTCCCCATCGGGGCACTGTGAGCAGAGCCTTCGGGGTGGCTGATGTAATGGGATTCTCTAGAACGGAACTATTTGCATAGGCTCCTTTTCCCTTCCTTCTCTGTCCATAATGCCTTGCCAATCACTCACTTGAACAGGTGTGTGATTTTTTAATTTTTTATTTTTTTAAAAGATGTATTTTTTTATTTGACAGAGAGATCAAGAGAGAGCACAAGTAGGTAGAGCTGCAGGCAGAGGGAGAGGGGGAAGCAGGCTGCCCGCTGAGCAGGGAGCCAGACGCGGGGCTCGATCCGGGGACCCTGAGATCATGATCTGAGCCGAAGGCAGCCGCTTAACCAGTTGAGCCACCCAGGCGCCCCAGTAGGCATGTGATTTTTACTGGTCCATCTTCCAAATATTTTTCCCGGTAGTAGAAACCTTCCATCATACCTGTTGAGTTGCTTTTCCTTTCTCTCCCCCTCTAACACATTTACCTTCCCTGGACATTTCACTTAGTGAACGTCTTAAACGATGAGCTGCAAGCTACCTCCTAGACTCTGGAAGGGTCATGCTAACTTAATTTTCACACATCAAAAATATGCTTTGAGCCCAGGGCATGAGGATAAAATGTTTTGAGCTAAAATTTCTGGTTGGTGAGTAAAAAGTCTTTTACTTCTACTCCCTTTTCTCCGCGATCTTTCTAACGAGCCCTGGTCGGAGGCAGGGCACGAAGGTCGTGGCCGAGCATCTTTCTTTACTGGCTCAAAGGTGCTCCATACGGAGAAGAGAAGGTCTCACCTGTTACCCGAAAGGGGGGAGTATTGGAGTCGGAAGACTTACAAGTAGGTTTTGTTATCTTCACTTAAATTCCCAGCGTGTGCCTATACAATTTTCGTTCATCTGTAAGTAAGATATTAAGGATGAAGAAAACTCATAGGTCCCTGAGCCCTTTGGACAAACTACTGTTTACCTCTCACTGTGCTAGATGCCGGTGATACACCAATAAATGAGATTCAGCCCCCACCTCTAGGGCGATTACAGTACAGAGAGAAAACTCATTCGTTTGAAGATTCACATGGCGTCATTTCTTGTTCTTTATAATTCTCCTTTATTTCCCAGATGTGGCATATCCATTCCAATGATTAATGATATTAATAATGATTAATAATATGACATAGTGATGTTAGCCACTGCGCTCACTAGGAATTAGAAAGTTCCAAGGGCTAGTTAAGAATTGATGAGTTTTGGGGCGCCTGGTGGCTCAGGGGGTTAAAGCCTCTGCCTTCGGCTCAGGTCATGATCTCAGGGTCCTGGGATTGAGCCCCGCATCGGGTTCTCTGCTCAATGGAGACCCTGCTTCCCCCCTCTCTCTGCCTGCCTCTCTGCCTACTTGTGATCTCTCTCTTTCTGTCAAATAAATAAAATCCTTAAAAAAAAAACAAAGAATTGATGAGTTTTGACATGTCTTTGGCATGTCGTAGTCAAGAGGCTTTGGGGAAAGCCAACTGTGGCTTTCATTGCCACGGTTTCATGATTGCCCTATTGTTTTCCCCTCTAGGTAAACTTCCGAGGCCAGAAAACGGAGCTCATCAGAGTCCGGAACCCTTGGGGCCAGGTTGAGTGGAACGGGCCCTGGAGTGACAGGTCAGTCCCCGCCTCCTCGCCCCCCTGGGGCACAGAGGCCTGGGGCTGGCTTCCGCAGGCATAAGAGGAAGGCCCACTGTGTCTCCAGTTCCCTCCTGGCTCTCATTCAGGGGACTGTCCTGTGGCTGGGGTGGCCTTACCATCTCCCTCTTCAACCCTCTGGCTCACCACACAGTCAAAATGGAACACCCTTATAATGGCTTTTTCTCCTTTCCAGATGACATCATCTCCCCATGATACTGTGAGGGGCTTTATCTCCAGTGACGATTAGCTCCAATACGCAGTGTGTTTGTGTGCGTGAGTGTACGTGTGGGGTGGGGCAGGGTGACCATGAGTGTTTGAGGTGTGAGAATCCCCGAAATATTGCCGAGCAGGTCACTATAGGGTTCTCTCTGATTGGTGCCTGGCCATTAGCCAGAGGCCTGGCGGCCCAGGAGAGAGACAGAGGAACTGGAACAAAAAATGCATCCCTTCCAAGCAGTCAACTAGGGTTATTTCTTTGGCCCCCAATTATAAAGAAAGTGCTCCCTTGCTGGTGTGTGTCTCCCCTCATCCTTTGGGAAGCAGACCGGGTGGCGAGGATCTGGGAATGTTCAAATGTGCTTGGGCAGGGCCCACCCTGAGCTGCCTCAACCCTCAGTCAAGAGTCTGCCATCTTGGGGTCCCACTGTCCCACCTCAACCTGCTCACAGCTTGTGGGACTCCGGGGAGACCTCCAGCAAGTCTAGAGTTTGAGTAAAAGAACTTGAGCTGTGTTTGTCCTCAGATCACAAAGAGGCCACCATGGCGCCAGCCATTGGTATGTCTGTGTCTCTATTAACCTGACTCCAGCCTGAGGGCACAGCACACACCCCTGGGGGGTGATGCTGGTGGTCCCATCGAGGCTCTTGTCCCACCACCTTCCAGCCCCGTTTGGCTTCTGCCTTCTCAGAACCCGGGGCCTTGGGCAGAGACAGATTCACACCAATGGCACAGGAGGGAAGACGTCGGCCCCCCTCTCCCAGAAGAAAGGGAAAGAATGGAAATATTGAAGCCGAAGTTAATGAGACTTCTTCGTATCACACATAGACAATCACAGTGTCCTTCCATTTAGAGAACACAGCATGTGAAAGGGCCACTCGTTCCTTCTGGGAAACACGCAGAGGGAGAAATAAGGGAAGGACATTTCCTGGGGTCAAGGCTGGAAGGCGAGCTTGTCTCCCCCTCCCACTCAGCCTTGGGGTGATCAGGGCAGATCCCCATCCTGATCTCTGCTCCTGACCCCGCCTGTTAGGAGGGAAGTCTTAAAATCGCTTTAACCAGGCAGGCCGGTGATTGGACGGAAGCCACCCCCAAAGGTCCTGGCTCTGGGTACTGCACGCAGGACCCGGAGAGGGGCTTCCCCTGGGTCCTTCCCGGGACTAACTCCATAGGGTGTAGATGACGTGGGCACGGTGGTGGTAACTCAGCAGGAACCATTCAGAGGCGGCTGTGGGGGTCACAGAGACACAGTGACCTTGGGGGCTTCCTAGTGAGCTCACCTAGAGAAAGCCTTTAGTCCGTGAAATGTCAAGTCCAAGCGAACACAAGATTTCTTACCGCTTTTCGAAACGTCACTTACAAATGAAGAGGAGCAATCAGGAGATGCTCTGGGGCACTGGTCAGCTCCTTCTGGCTTCTTTTTCGAAGTTTCTGCTACCTCGCTTGTGTTCAGTGTCTTGTGATGGTCCCTTGAAAATTCCCTACAGAGGGGCTTCCCATGACCCTGAGGATATCTTAACATCGGCTGCTCTTGGATGTGCACTTTCCTACCAGCCTCTGGATCCCCTGGGCGTTTCTAGGGCCCAAGGAGTAGGCACTGAGCAGGATCAGTCCCTACCCAGCCACCGCCCTGGCTCCTAGGAGGGATGCTCCGCCCCCCGCCAAGGTCAGTATCCTTTCAGCCGACTTCGCTTACTCCTAGCTCCTCCGAGTGGCGTTCCGTTGGCCCGGCTGAGCAAAAGCGCCTGTGTCACACTGCTCTGGACGACGGGGAATTCTGGTATGGTGCTCGTCTCTGTTTTCCTTTCTGTATTAAAGACATAACAAGTATGAGAGCCCTTGGCTGGCTTGCCTTCTGTCTGGCTTTGTCCCAAACCCCTTACGTTCACCCAGGTTGGCAGAGAATTTGATAGGAGCACGGGGCTGGGCCTGGGTCTCCAGCCCAGCATCCCTCCTCTGAACTGCCCATCATCCAAGTGTGCACGGTGTATTTGAAGGCAAGACAGGCTCCCCCGGGGGCTCCTCCCTTGTCCAGCTTGATGACAGGGGACCCTGATGGCAGTGACCTTGAGAGCATCCAAAAATAGAGACCTAAGTGGGCAGGACGCATTCCTAATCCGGGCTTTCTACAGGGTGGAATAGCTTTTCTTAACTGGGAGTTTTTAATGGGCCTTCGTCTCTAGTGGCTTCTTTTGATCTTATTTCTTCCTGTGGGGTCCAGAAAAGAGTTGGCTCTTCCAACCCTGTGAGACCACACAGTTCTGATGTGCAGCTTCCTTCCCTAATGAGGAGACCCGTCAATTCTTAACTGAGCTCACTTTTTCCTTACAAGCCTTATTAAACACAGCAAGCAAAAATCAGCACATGCTATTACTCTAGCCTTTTCCCTCCTCTTCTCCTCGCAGCCTCTGTGTTCCATATTTTTACAGTTTTAGCCAATAGATTGCCGTCTGTAATGTGGATATCTATTTTCCAGCTCCAATATTTCCTTGAAACCTGTCCAAGTGCTAAGCCGATGTCTCCAAGTTTAGAATTCTAGCGCGATGGCCCCACATTTCAAGGCGCCAAGGACTTAGGGTAACACCAGCCGCTCTAAGAAGTAGACTCAAAATGCATAGACTCAAATGCAATCCAGTGTATTGCTTACTCATCGTAAGAGTCCAGCAGGACATCCCTATTCTGTGGGTGTCTCTCCCTGTGCAGATTCAGGGACCCAAGCCCCTTCCTCGGTGTGGTTTCAGCATCCCCTGGGGTCCCCCGGGCATCCGCAGGAAGCCAGCAGAAGAGGAGAGACGGGAAAGATTAGAGGAGACCCCCCCTCCCCCACCTCGCTCCCTAAGAGCCTTGACCCGAACACCACTGCTTAAATCCCACTTGGGCTGCAAGGGACAGGCTGCAGTCCCTGAGCCTGGGCTCCCCTTAGCTTTGCCCGTGTCTTTTCTGTCTGCCCACGCCTGAGTTCTCCCCATCCTTGAGGACAGGGGCAGGCATTCATTACCGGTCTGTTAGATGATCAAGCGAATGAATGGATCGTGACACTATCAGCTCCTATGCCCGGTGTCTCTCCACCTTGTTGCAGGATGGCATTTAGGGACTTCAAGGCCCACTTTGACAAAGTGGAAATCTGCAACCTCACCCCTGACGCCCTGGAGGAGGACGCTCTCCACAAGTGGGAGGTGACAGTCCATCAAGGAAGCTGGGTGCGGGGCTCCACGGCCGGAGGCTGCCGCAATTTCCTGGGTTGGTAATCTGCCTATCACTCTCTCTGTCATTGCCAAGCTTCCAGTCCAGCCTGGCGGATGTCAGCGGGCCAGCACCAGGACCTTAGAGAAAGCCTGAGTGTGGAGTTAGCAAGATTTCTGGAATGGCCAGTGAGGGCTGCAGAGACGCAGCAGAAGTCAGATAAGAATCGCTCGGGGAAACTCTTGTTTGGCCACTTAGTTTATTTCCCATGACAAGTAATAGAAAGCACAACTTTTGCTAGTTTAGCAATAAAAAGGATTTTTTCCTTGCATGGCTGAAAAGTCCAGAGGCGAAGGAGGGTGGGCTTCAGGCATAGTTCCATCAAGCCAGTGGTCTGGGGTTCTCTGCTCTGCCCTCTTTCCTCTGTTGACTTCTTCCTCAGCCTGGATTTCTCTATAGTCACAGGAGGGCTGCCAGCAGCATCCAAGGCTTCCTGAGCCCTCACTTGTGCACAGGGTCAGCCAACGAAAGTCCTCAACTTGGGGACAGTCCCTCTAACTGGGGATTCCTTGAACCCACATTGCCTTGTGGGCTGATTGGCTTTGTTCCAGCTGTCCGCAGCAGGGGGGACTAGCATGAACCAATCAGCGTTCACCCTTGGAGCTGGGGGTGGGGTGGGTTCTGCTCATGTTGCACAAACACAGGGCACTGTTCTCTCCTCTGAAATACCACATGGGAGAAATAAGATGGAGCAAACCATAGACCCAGAGGAATGTTTTTACAAAGCGGCATGGGAAATGGCTCAAGAGAAGGTGGAGATGAAAGGGAAGCACTTGGCCTTCTCACCGGGATTACGGGAAGTGGGGCACGAGGGCCACTGGAAGAGGGAGAGGAGAAATGATCGACTTTCAAAGAAAGAAAAGAAATGAACGACTATAAAAAAAAAAAAAGAAAAGAAATGAACGACTTTCTCAGGTTTGGGAGTATATGGTGGGGGTGGATGGAGAGTGTGTGTGTGTGTGTACGTGTGTGTGTGTGTGCGCACGCATGTCCTTTTGGTTTTTTTAAGGGACATGAAATAACTTAGCTCTTTCAAATGGCAGATACCTTCTGGACCAATCCACAAATAAAATTGTCCCTGACTGAGAAAGACGAGGGGCAGGAGGACTGCACTTTCCTCATAGCCCTGATGCAGAAGGATCGAAGGAAACTCAAGAGGTTTGGAGCCGACATGCTGACCATTGGCTACGCCATTTACCAGGTGGGTAGGAACCAAGCCGCTCTTCAGAGCCCACCGCCCAAGGTGCTGGATTCTCAGCTCCTCCTCGTCCACATGCCCGAGACTCGATGGCCAGTCCCCCAACTGTGTCCAAACACTCAAGACCAACGGTCTTTCTGACAGAACCAACCCCCCTTCATTCCCATTGCAGAGCCCCGGCAAGGACGAACACCTGAACAAAGACTTCTTCAGGTACCACGCTTCTCAGGCCAGAAGCAAAACGTTCATCAACCTGAGAGAAGTCTCTGACCGCTTCAAGCTGCCCCCTGGGGAGTACGTCCTGATTCCCAGCACCTTCGAGCCCCATCAGGAAGCCGATTTCTGCCTGAGGATCTTTTCGGAGAAGAAAGCCATCACCCGGTGAGTAACGGGCTCAAGAATTCCTCTTCATTTAGTGGCTCAGTGCCTGGGAAGTCACAGAGGACCGTTGGAGCCATGATCCCTAGCCTTCCTCAAGGCTAGAGGAAGCTACGAAGAGGAGGCTCTTCTACCAGAGAGAGCAGGTGGGAGGGTTTCCTAACCCATTTGCAAAGCAGGATATGTTTCCATTGTAGTTCTGTTCCTTCCTCCCCTCGAACAAACCACCGACCGAGAAGTTGCTCTCTCCAACCACCCCTAGAATCATGCTACAAGGTGATGAGTATCACCACAGTGATGCTTGGGGGGTGGGGGGGGCTTCGTTTACCAGACCCTATTCTCAAGAAACTTCTGGAGTGGGACCCACATTCAGAAGTGCTAGACCCATTTTTGAATACAGCGAAGGGGGTGATCGTTACCTGTTTCCAGAATGACCCGTTCTTTCGGCTTCAGTTTAAATAAATGTTGCCAAATCGTTTGGGCTTGTTCTCAGCCCAGGGACAGGTGGGAGGGCGTCTGACGGTGCTCACCTGGGCCAGTACCGCATGGGGTGGGCCCCCAGAGACGTTTCCCCAACTGGAGCCAATGTTGAGGTCAGATTGACCCTTGTGGATCTTTTTAGGATTGCAAGATCCACCTCAACAGCCACCCAAGGAACTTTGAAAAGACAAGGTTCATTACTTACAGGTTCTAGAGAGTATATGGCAAAGCTGTGGCCACACTGTGATGTCTTGAGGAGAGAGAGAGGGAGAGAGAGAGAGAGAGTGCACAGGCCTGGGGTTCTGCCTTTATTTGGGGTCGAGGGTAGGGGCTTAGGGTTTCCAAAAAAATGGTGAACTTCAATAAATTCCTTCATAAAAGCAGGAATTAAAGTGCTTGAAGGAAAAGTAAGCAGTGGGCCAAATGGTCTACCAGGGCTTTCTAAAAAAAGAGGGAACTTCGTGGGTGGGATGGCTGTGCTCTGTGTCTAGCTGTGCGGCCAGCACTGTGTTTATTGCAGATGGATGTCTTTGAAACGGATGCCTGAACAGTAAAAACTTAATGCCAGGCACTTACATTACAATCAAAAAAGCTAAGTGTCAAGTGCTTACACTACCCAAGTCTGCCTTCTACGTAATATACCTAAAATTCTGCCACCTCCCCCCTTTGCAGTGTCTTAGCAAAATCAGTTTGTGTTAGACACTTCTATGAAAAGTTCCCCATTGCTACCCTTTTGCCAACGGTCGCTCTGTGGCGAGGAGGGGGGAGATGGTTCAAGATACAAGCATCCACTTCTTTTCCCAGTAGAGACATTCTAGAGATCTCAGAGAACCGCCATATTGGCTAATTCTGCAGTTGAGCTAGATCAAGCCCCAGCGAGGGACTGACCTTCGATAACAAGATGGAACCCGCTGTGAGTTTGTAGCCTCCAGTTCTATCTTTTATTTAGTGGGATAGGATTGGATTGGTGGCAGGCATTGAGAATACCCCCAGTTGTCCAGTCCAGTTGGGGTTCCCAAGCGCATTACAAAAGGTGCGGTTCCTTCTTCTCTGCTAAATAGAAGCAATTAAAGATCTTTCTTTAATTTTTGAGAATTCTGCTGGAGAGTTGTTCTCCAGTCTTCTTGCAGATACTGGTTCAAGCTGAGAATGAATTTCCCAGGATCTGTTCACACAAAAGCACCCACCCGAGAGGTGTGCCGACAGGCAGCTCTTGTGGGCGGCAAGAACAAGAGAGGAAGTTAATCGACAGCGTGTTTTCTGCCCCCCAGGGACATGGACGGGGACGTGGACATTGACCTTCCGGAGGTAAGCCTTCGCATGGTACTCTGGAGGGTGGGAAGCTCCCTTCGATCACGGTGTCATTCAGAGCTTTGAAGTTCAGGGAATGGTTTTTCCGCCATCCGGTGAACATCTTGATTCCAACATCATGGAGGACAAGCCTTGTACCTTCTAAGTCTCTCGTGTCCCACCAGGACCAGGCAGGGGAACGAGGCAGGTACTCTGAAGAAAGCTCTGTTGGCAGCGATGTGTCTCTGGCTACCAGCTCACTCTGTTCCCTGAGAGGTGGCTGCTGCTTCCGAAGGGCATGCAATGTCTTTAAGATGCCTTCGGCTTAAGAAAAATAATCCAGAAGAAAATGAGAGCGGCTGGGAGATTCTCCTGCAGTGGACTTGGAGGAATACGTGACTTCCTCCCTACGATATGCATGTTGTAGGGGGTCGTCAGGGAGGGTTTTATACTTGTCCAGGAGTTGTAAGAATTTGAAGAGGTGCTGAGCTGTACCAGGGGCAGCTTGATGCTTCCCAAGTCAGCCCCGATCTGCATGAGACAAAACTAAACCACTCAAAGCGTTGGCTGAACTCTTTCCATGTGCTGGGCTCGGGGCTGCCTGCTAGCGACAGACTCCTGCCTTCAAAGACCTCACCAGCTGTCAAGTCAGACAGTTCGGGGAGTAATTACAGTGGAGAGTGGTGAGGGGTCCGTGAGAGAGGGCGCAGGAAGCCGGGACCACCCCGGCTGGAACGCCAGCTCCGTCAGGACCCCAGCCTCCCTGAGCGCTCTCATCTGCAAAAGTCCCCCCGGGCTGGTCCTTCCAGAGTCTCCCTCTAAAGAGGCTTCCCCAGGAATCTAACTGCATTCCTAACAGGCAGCAACCGTGTCTGGTTCCTCCCCCACAGCAGTGAGGTCCCAGCCTCTCCCACAGGACGGTGCGGGTCTCCTTTTCTTGCGATTTCTTTGGGATAGCGAGTGCCAAGTGTCTTCTCTGCAGCTCCAGTGCAAGTTCTTCTGGTTGCTTTCTAGCCTCCGAAGCCGACTCCGGCTGGCCAGGAGACGGAGGAGGAGCTGCAGTTCCGGGCCCTGTTTGAACAAGTTGCCGGTGAGGTAGGGCTGGCTGCTGGCTGTACTTGGCCTTGACCCCCTGCAGCGCCGAGGGGCCTGGTTTCCTCCACAGCCCGGGGTTGCAGTCGAGTGTTTGGCAGCCGCACCTCCCAGAGGCCTGGTGGGGCCAAGAGCCAACGTGAGGCCAGGGCTGGTCACTTGGGAAGCTCTAAAGACCGCCTCCCCCACCGTTGGTGGGACAGTGGCCCCCAGAGGAGCTCAGCTCAGCCAGGGGCTTTCTGTGGAAGGCTAGAGGAAGCTATGAAGAGGAGGCTCATTGCACTCTGCCCACAAACAGCTGCCTTTCCAATGTTCTCTCTGCTCTGGTGGAAAGTGGGATTATTTGGGGACGTCACCGCGAAATGCAAACGTGATTTTTGTCTGGTAGCATCAGTGGCCCGGCCCGGTTTGGCAGTTGGGGCCAGGACCAGCCACAGGGGAGGGAGGGGATCTGTCTGTCACTTCTTGCTCTCTGGCCCCTACCCTATTCTTGCCCCCTCGGTTGTCAGCTGGTTTGCCGTGGGTCCCGGCCTCTCTTGGGGTCCCTGGGTATCTCTCGCCCCAGGCTCCATTCTCCTAGAAACTGCCCCACTTTTGTTCCCTCATAAATGTTAATAAAATTAGCCTGATTGACCATTTCCTGGCGGGGGCTAATGACCACATTCGCTTCCTTCCCCTGCCAGGGCTCCTGAATCAGAAAAGAGGTGTGTTTGTGGGTAGGGACCCCTGATGGTAGGATTTCAGGCCGTGTAAGAAACAGGAGGGCAGGGAGACTTGGGGATGGCGGTCTGGGTGGAGAAAAATGGGGACTCGTGTGGTTTTGTGTAAGTTACAGGAAGCAAGGTGGGCACCGGGCAGGGCGGAGCGGGGCCTGGGGTAGGGTGGGAGGGATTTGGGGGGACAGGGACCATAAATGTCAGCTTTGGGTGCTGGCTGGAGGACGGGCCTGGGGGAGCTCCTCCTCACCGCTGTGGAGGGACAGAAGTTGCCAGAAATAGAGACCCAGGTTTGGAAAGGAAGTGAAGGATTGCTGTAGGAGATTCTTTCCAACTTTATTCATGACCAAAAAGCACCTGTGGAATCAGCTCGCAGTCCTGCTCCCTTCGCATTGGCCCAGGACTCGGACGTGTGGCTCCCTCGCCCCTCTGGCGTGCTCTGTCCCCAGGTGGGGTTGGGGAGGGGGGACATTCAGCCATTTCTTCTCTACGGCTGAACACCCCAGGCCTCAGGAGCTCCAGGGGTGGGACCCGGGCAGGCACATATGGAAATAACCTCACAGGTGACAATTTCGCACCACGAGCTCAAAAGCTTGGACCAAAGGAGCCTTAAGTCCATGCTGCTCCATCATGCCCGTAATACGTAATACCCGCGGGAGCATCCTGGAAAAAAACGCAGATTTTCTCACCGGGACGTCTGGGGCAGGGCCTGAAACTCCACATTTCATGAGCTTAGCGGTCGGCCTGAGATCAGTGGTCCCGAATTCACCCTAGACGTTTTGAAAATAACCCACGGGACATCTTCCCAGTCTTCTGATTTGAAAGGGTCCCTGGAGGGAGCACCCAGCACTGGGTGAGTCCCCATTGCGGGCATTGTTAGTTAATACTCTGCAGGCGGTTCTGCTGTGCAGGGGCTTGGAGACCCAGACACGAAGGTCCTCCAACAGAGGGGCCACGTGGGGAGCTTTGCGGGGGTGGGGAGGCTTGCTTCGCCTGGCCTAGCTTTTGCGTCCTTTCTGGGCTGGGCGTGCATCCCTGAGAAGTTAAGCGGGCTGCAGTCTCGGGAGATGGGCACACGGGCTCACAGCAGGGTCCCCGAGGGCTGGGCTTGTCGCTTGAGCCGGATGAAGCTCGGAACTGGAAGCAAGTAACAAAGAAGGCACTAAGGACCATAACAAGCAATCGCCCCTCCTTCCACAGGACATGGAGGTGACAGCAGAGGAGCTGGAATACGTTTTAAATGCTGTGCTTCAAAAGAGTAAGTGCCAGGGGCGCCTGGGTGGCTCAGTGGGTTAAAGCCTCTGCCTTTGGCCTGGGTCATGATCGCAGGGTCCTGGGATCGAGCCCCACATCGGGCTCTCTGCTCAGCAGGGAGCCTGCTTCCCTCTCTCTGCCTGCCTCTCTGCCTACTTGTGATCACTCTCTGCCAAATAAATAAATAAAATCTTTATTAAAAAAAAAAGAGTAAGTGCTCATCCCCCCACCCATCGGGGACCCCAGGGCTCCTCTAGAGGGACCTGTGACCTGTGACCTCATGCTGCCTGGCTCTCCTCCAGCTCCCCCTGCTCTCTAGGGCCGACTCCAGGTAGACTTGCCAAATAGCTTTCATTGCTTATTTGCCGATTACAGAAATGATGCCAGTTATGGCAGAAAATTCCAGAAAAACGCAAAAAGCCTCCAATAACCTAACCACCCTTGTTAAGATATGCGTGTGTGTCTTCGCCTATGTGTGTGTGTATCGTGTGTCGTCGGTGTGGGTCTCCCCGCGTGTGTATACGTGCACATATATGACATAAATATATGTGCACGTATATATAAATATAATGACATAATTGTCATTAAATTATAGATACAATGTTATTTGTGAACCTAACAGCGTTGAGATAGAATTGGAATCCTAGACAATCCACCCACTGCGCTTCTCGGTGTATTGGTAACACGATGCGTGACCATCACTGCAACCAATTTCAGAAACTTCTGGCACTCCAAAAACTACCCGGCAGCAGTCGGTCTCCACCTCCCCCAGCCCCCGAAACTGCTGATCTACTACCTATCTCTATAGACTTGCTTATTCTGGACTTTTCATATAAAAAGAATCATACGGGGCGCCTGGGTGGCTCAGGCATTAAGCGTCTGTCTTTGGCTCTGGTCATGATCTCAGGGTCCTGGGATCGAGTCCCGCATCGGGCTTTCTGCTCAGCAGGGAGCCTGCTTCCTCCCCCCCCCCCCACGACGCTCTCGCTCACTCTCACTTTGAAATAAATATTTTTTAAAAATTAAAAAATAATAAAAATAAGAATCATGTAATAGGTGGTCCTTTTCCACTGGCTTCCTTCACCTAGTATACCGTCCTCAAGATTTATCCTCATTGTAGTATTTGCGAGGACTTCTTCGATCCTTTCTAAGGCTGGATACTATTTCACCGTAGGGATACACCAGGTTTCGTTTCCCTGTTCCTCATGGATGGCCGTGTGGGTTGTTGCCACTCTGTGGCTGTCATGACGAATATTGCTGTGAACGTTCATGAACGAGTCATTTGTGTGGACGTTTCCCTTGGGCACACGCCTCAGACAACTGCTGCCTTACACGGTATCTCTGTATTTACCGTTTTAAGGAACCCTCTGAAGGTTTTCCAAAGTGACTCTTTTACGCACGGTGTACAAGTGTTCAAAATTCTTCGGTAACTTCAGTCCCGCCTTTGAAACTGACTTTCTGAGCATTTCCCCAGGTCACTAAGTGTGCTTCCAGGGTGGATGGTCCTAACCTTTCCACTGGTCATTTATGTCCCTTCTAAATTTTTGCCATTATACATAACCGAACGGTAAAGATCTTAATTTGTAATTCTTTGCTTGGGATTCTTAAAACTAGGATAAACGAGTGGAAAGATCTTGCCTTTTTTCTATATTGTGCAGTTTTGCGCCCCCCCCCCCAAGGCCATGTCGGTCTCTATTGTCGCCAGCAGCCTGAGAGTGGGCGCGTCTCCCCCTCACCAGCCCCGGCTCTGACCCCACACTTGCACTTCGAGCAGC
Source organism: Procyon lotor (assembly GCA_028646535.1). Classification (NCBI taxonomy): domain Eukaryota; kingdom Metazoa; phylum Chordata; class Mammalia; order Carnivora; family Procyonidae; genus Procyon; species Procyon lotor. The sequence goes on from CM053617.1 coordinate 9,278,801, forward strand.
CGGGAATAGGGTCATCTTATCACGTGTCCGGTGAATTCTGCTTTCATGTGTGATTTCAGAAAAAGACCTCCAATTCAAGAAGCTAAGCCTGATGTCCTGTAAAAACATCATTTCTCTCATGGATGTATCCTTCCAAATCCGTGGGCTGTGTTTTCCTGTCGTGCAGACCTTTCTAGAATGCGGCACCCTTAACGGGCAGGACAGTCTCCTTCTCGGAGGATACCCAAAGACCTAGAACTGGAACAGAATCAGGAGGCACAGACTGGCCAGTGGGGGGAATGCTTTGGAATGGACTTGGGGGTCTGGTTGCCACTTTGAGGTCCCAGCTAAGGGGATCATAAGGGAATGATCTTACTGTGCTTTCTCAAAACTGCTGGCGCCACGCCCCTCTCACTCCTGCCCATCTCACCCCTGCCATGTCCCCTCTTCAGAGATACGTGGTTTGCTAATTAAGCCACCTCCCTAGGAGCCCTGCCTCTGTGTCACGGGCCCCCAGACAAGCTGGTTGCTTCTCCATCCCCAAAGTCCCACGAGGTGCCTTGGGTGGAAACCCTGCTTGTCTCCCTTCCTTCCTTCCTTC
>CM053617.1:9289788-9310328 GCA_028646535.1 Procyon lotor
GAACCCAGGACCCTGGGATCTGACCTGGGCTGAAGGCAGACGCTTAATGACTGAGCCACCCAGGTGCCCCAAGCATCCAACTCTTGATTTCAGCTCAGGTCATGATCTCAGGGTTGAGGGATCAAGCCCAGTATCAGGCTCCTCATTCAGTGGGGAGTCTACTTGAGAGTGTCTCTCCCTCTGCCCCTCCCCGCCTCTCAGGCGTGCTCTCAAATAAATAAATAACATCTTTTTAAAACCTTAAAATACTCAGACTGTAAAAGAACACTTTAATCAGGGTCAGCTCTGAGGAACACTTGGGTGGGAGTACTGGGATGGGGATTTTGAAAAAAAAATTTTTTTTTTTTTACCTTTTCCATGGTAAACTTTATTATCGTTCACCAGGGGAGAATTCTCCTCTGCTCTCCCAGGAGAGCTTAGGCTCGACCAGAGGACTCGCGCTGTGAAAAAGTGAAAAAGAAACTGAGTCAAGAGAATTTGATAGTTTAATAATTTTTTTCTCCTATTTATAAAAGCTTACATGCAACTTTTTTTCCCTATTGCCTTTTTTTTTTTAAGATTTTTATTTATGTATTTGACAGAGGAAGAGGGAGAGAAGGAGAGAGAGGAGAGAGAGAAAGCACACAAGCAGGGGGAGCTGCAGGCAGAGGGAGAAGGAGAAGCAGGTCCCCCACTGAGCAGGGACCCTGATGTAGGGCTCGATCCCAGGATCCCAGGATCAGGACCCAAGCCGAAGGCAGATGCCCAACCGACTGAGCCACCCAGGCATCCCTTTCCTATTGCTTTTAAAGTTGAGATCCATTTCCAGAAAAGTTGCCGTCACTGTTTCCTAGAGTCTTTGATTTCTTATCATGGCGTTCTGATCATTCTCCAGAAAGCTATCACCTCCCTTGGTTCACGAAGGTGCAGGAGCTCCTCACTGGGTTATTTCTGAGACTGGGGGGCTGTCACCTCTCAGAGGCGTTTTGCTTAAAGGTAGCTGTAGCTGTTGGCTATTTGAACTTGAAGAAGAACTTCACTAGGTTTTCAGACCTTTGGTAATCAAGACCAAGACTGGGTAGCACCTCTTTCCAGACACCGCTGAGGTTGAATTTCTAGACTCCTTCTGAGATTTGTCAGGATTCTTCCCCAAATCCAGGGCACCGAAGCCCTCTCAGGATGTCTTAGGCACCTGTCTCTGATCTTGGACCTCGGTTCTGAAAGCTTGGGCAAACATTGCTTTTTAAACGTAAATAGCAAAGCTGTAGAGTCAAGCTTTCCTTGTTTGACAAAGATTCTCTCCTTGACCAAACTCAATCAGCTTCTTCAGAATCTTCTTCCCAACCAGGCCTCGACTTTGGGAACTCTGGGTTCATCTCTGTATTGTCCAATTTGAGCAAGAATCCTGCTTGGTCAGCTTCTCCAAAATGCCCTCTCCCGCCCTCATATCTGATGGGGCTCCTCCAGCCCCCTGGTGAAATGCAACCACCTGTCCAGCCCTCAGCAAGAACCTTGTTAGGTCGGATGAGCCAGAATCCTCCCAGGAGTAATTTTGCGCGGTCATCTTGCCCCTCCCACACACGTCAAGCCCCGCCCAGAGTGGGCGTGCCCAAGCATCTGGTGCCCAGCCCTACCTCTCCATCCCTGCTCCTAAGTCAACAGCACTTATTTTCCAAACTAAAACTTTTCCTCAAACCAGCCAAATGATAAGCACACATCGCCCAACATATTTTTATCACCCCAGTGCTGAAAGAAATAGATGATTTATTGAGGTCCCTATATGAATTGGAACAATGCGTATAATCCCCACGCCTGAGATCATTTAGAAGGAAGCCGCAGGACATCATGTGCCTATTAAATAATGGAAAACGAAATGTGCACCGTAAAAATGAGCCTTTCAGCATGATAAATGAGATCATTTTCTTGGAAAGAACTCGGCCAGGAGTGGAAAATCTCCCACCCTCCTTCACACATGCAAGGATGTGGAAAGGCCAGAGGCCAAGGCTTTCTACATACATTTACCAAGGGTGTGGGGCTGGTACTACTTTTCTCCAGAAGGAAGAAAGAGGAAGGTAGAGAATTCTGTCCCCCTTACATCTTAGCTCTCGGAGCACTGCTCATAGTCTTGCTGACAAGATAGCCCAGAAAATTTTTTAAAAATTAAAGAAAAATAAAACAATCCATACCTCACTTCCTCAATCCACAAATCCAGAAGTCGTAATGTTGTTTTTGGAAAAGGGTAGAAAGTGTATCCAGAAAGGATGACTTATTAGTGTTTCCACAACCTTCTAGAGTAGAAGGGGCATACCCATCTGCAGCTCGGTGGGAGGGGGGAAAATGGGAGCAGTCAGTCACCACAGCAAGGGGGAAACCAAGAGGGCGGGTGAGAGACAAGCGGGCACGGGGAAGGGTGGGAGGTGGCAGAAATGGGTAAATGGGGATGGGGGTCCGTTTCCATTTGACATTTGAGCTCATTACAGAGTATCAGTGTGAAACCATTCTGACAGGAAATGGGAATGAAGAAGCGGACCCTTAGTGGGATTATGGAGCCCAGTCATTTGGATTGGATGGTACCAATTCAGAAAAGCTATTGAAAAGTCAAGCTTTCGGGGCTCCTGGGTGGCTCAGTGGGTTGGAGCCTCTGCCTTTGGCTCAGGTCATGATCTCAGGGTCCTGGGATCGAGCCCCGCATTGGGCTCTCTGCTCGGCGGGGAGCCTGCTTCCCCCCTCTCTCTGCCTACTTGTGATCTCTCTCTCACTGTCATATAAATAAATAAAATCTTTAAAAAAAAAGGAAAAGTCAAGCTTTCCCAAGAAAATGAGCATAAAAAGAGGACATCTAAGGGGCTAGAACCTTAAAGGAACCTAATGTTAAGACGTGGAAGGAAGGAGAAACTGGAAAAGAGAGAGAGAGAGATTGAGAAGGAGATGAGAAGGCAGAAACGAGAAGCATCCTGTGGCCCAGGGTTCGGTCAGGTGAAGGAGAGAGGAATCTGAATTGAATCCTGGTCTGTTTAAATCTGAAGTCTCTTTTCCCACCGCTGCTTCAAGGACAAAAATGCAGCCCTTCAACTCAACCCTTCCCTCTTCTTGGGGTCCAGAATCTTCTAGAAGTGCAGAAAACTTCTGGGTCTCTAGCAAAGGAGTCTGGAAGAATCAATGTCCCCAGTGAGTGGCAGGGGTGAACCGGCAGTTCAGTCTCAGAGGAAAGCAGACCCGGCATGGTTCCTGGCCAAGAGTCACAGACCCGGAAGGCGGTGAGCTGCGATTCCAGATGGTTCTCTCCGAGGCCAAGGGCCAGGCTCCGCCACAGTCCTGGGCTGCCAGAGGAGAACCTTTTGAAGAGGAGACGACCACTCATTACTAACAAGTGAGAGAGGCTTCGAGATGCTGGGGAATAGTTTGAATGTGGGGGAAAAGGCGCCCGGTGGCTTTCAAAAGTCCAGCTACGCGTGGCCAAGGGGGTGTGGAGGAAGGGCGGTTCCAGACCACAGAGTCAAACGACTTGACCCTGAGGACGCGACGTTAGTCAGCAGGGAACTCAGGGGGGCAGCGGGGGGCAAGGGAAGGCGTTTGACCACAGATGAGAGAGCACATCTGTTTAAAAGCAGAGTATGATGAGCTCTTTGAGACCAGGACTGAGACGGGAGAACAAAGGCAGTCCAGTCAGCCACCAGTGAGGGACCCTGGGGGCCGGCAGGGGCGACGGGTTGCTGTAACTGCCCCCAGAGTTGCTGGAGCCTGAGGGCGAGGGAGGAAGGTAGATGTGTAGACAGACCACTGTACCACAGAGAGGCTGCACTCCCGGCCACGTGCAAAACCGCAGGACGTGCTGCGTGGGGAGGGCTGGTGACCTCACGGCCTCACGCTTCCCCCTCCTCACCCTGTCACCTGGAGTGCCACCCCGCAGACTCCGGGACCGGTCTCAGGACCGGCTCTGTGTTGGCCAACAGGACACACCCGGAGGGTTGGGAAGGCTCACACAGTCGGGCCTATTCTCTGCTCCCACAAGAAAATTCTGGGCTGGCCTGGGGGTAGAGGAGGGACACGTGGCTGGGTCGTCCTCATGTCCCAGCGCCACCCGAGGAGCGAGGAGGTCCGAGATAAGACCTGCCTGCCGAGACCCCCAAACCTTACCCCACCGAACTATCAGCTAAATGAATGTCACCGTTCGAAGTCCCCACATCATGATCTTTCCTGTGGTGTTTTGTGGCCGTAGATAACTGATAGGCATTTGATTAGAAAAAAAGGGGGGCATTGCTTTGGTTTACTTTGGGGCGGCAGGAATTATTTTTTTAAAAAGTGAAAAAGGGCACGTGGGTGGCTCAGTGGGTTAAAGCCTCTGCCTTCGGCTCAGGTCATGATCTCAGGGTCCTGGGATCGAGCCCCCCATCGGGCTCTCTGCTTAGCGGGGGGCCTGCTTCCCCCTCTCTCTCTGCCTGCCTCTCTGCCTACTTGTGATCTCTCTTTCTCTGTCAAATAAATAAATAAAATCTTTTTTAAAAAAAAAGAAAGAAGGCTGTACTTTCTATGTCTAAAAATCAGAAGAAGAAATTTTAAAAATTTAAAAAATTTTTAAAAAGTGAAAAAGGGAGAAAGAGGTAAAGTCACACAAGTAAGGTCATAAGGAGACAAAAGTACGTGGGGTGGAAGGTGGGACACAGTCTGTGGGGACAGAGCTCAGGCCTGGGGCGGGGGAAGCTTGCCCACCCGGAGCGGGGGCCTGAAGCCACTCTCTAGAAGTTTGGATACAGTCGTGTGGAGACGTGGGGAGAAGCCTGTCCTCCTAGGAGGGAGAGACGAGCTCAGAGACAATGTGGACATATCAGTATCTGTTGAACGGACAGCGTTGTCTCTGAAGTTTGCAGAACAAAAGCAGCCCTCCCTCACACAGCCATTAGGGACCCTTCCCCGCTGCCTGTAGTTGGAGCCTCACAGGAGGGCTCGGGGAGGGAGCTGGCATCGGCCCCGTACAGAGGAGGAAGGCGTGTCGTGGAGGAGCTGGTGGCCGAGGGTGGGGTGGCCGTGACAGCAAGGGGAGGAGAGGAGAGTTGGGGCCTGGCAGCGGCCTCCCCTTCCAGAAATGCCAGAGGGAGGTCCTGGGGACGACAGGGGCCTGAGGGAGGGACTCTAAGTGTGCCAGCTGCGACAGGAGGGGAGGCGAGGCTCCCCTGAGAGGAGAAGACAGAGAGGGACAAGGTCTCCCAGAGGCAGGAGCAGACTTGGGGCCCCGGGCTTCTTCAGGAGAGCCCACAGTCAAGGGATTAAAGTGGGGGGAAATGCGTATATGGGGGGGAGAAGAAGCCAGGAAATCCAGAAGAGGGCCAAGGACCCGGGAATTGGAAGAAGACAGACCAGAAGGTCCCCTCAGAGCTGAGCGTGTTGGGGGCAGGGGGGAGGAGCCCCCGTATAAGGCGATGTGACCAGAGGGGGCGTCTACACCGTGGAGCGGGTAGAAACCGCTGGCAAATCCTAAGGCCCCGGACAGAGATCAGGGACAATTACTCCCCCAGGTCAGGTGACCCCAGGCCTCGGGACCCCCAGCGATTCGTCTCTTCAAGATCTTTACAGGATCTTTCGCAATGAGGGAGACAAGAAAACCCACCCCAGAGCTAATGATGTCCATGCGGTAGGGTAGGACCTACCCCCCCAACCCCCACCGCTGCTTCTCCCGGGACCGGCAATGGGCCCAGGCCCAGGCCCGGCTGGCCGAGAGCCCAGCGTCAGTGATGCGGGGGTAGCTTATGGCACAGCGCTCAGGAGCTTGGGCTTCGCTGGAAAAGCCCTTCTTGCTCATCTCATCCAGGGAAAACATCGCCTCCGTCCTCCAGGAGAGCTAGGTTCCGGCGGGCTGGCGAGGCCGCCCAGCGTCTGGCAGGGCATTAGCCGTGAGTCTTTGGGTGGAAAACTAAAACTCCCCACCTCCCCTGCCAAAATTGGACTCCAGCTGGCAGGCCTGTTCTAAATGCGGGCTGAGAGCTGTCTGGGGAAAAGCAAAACGTCTACACAAAATGAGCTGCCTAAGAGCATGAACCCGGGAGCCCCAGGTCCGGTGGGGGCTGGCTCGGCCTGGATTTCCAGAAACAGCCTGTGGTCACGCCTGCAAGTGGAGACTTTTTCTCCCAAAAAGACTGGGGAACTCAGTTCAGATCATTTGCCTTTGGAAGGTTCAGGTATTTCTCTTTTCGGCCCCAACTATCCCTGTTTATGAGTTTCTGCCCTATCCTAAAGACGGCAGGGAAATATTAAGGTTTTACAGAGAAAATTGACAAAACCCTCTCTGTGCGTGGAGAAGCTAGGGCGACTGAGGGGGCTGTGCGCTACCCTGGGCAGCATTTCCTTCTCTAGCAAGGGGCCCTGGGGCTCGGGGGGCCGGCCACCCCCCAATGAGGTGCGGGAACCAAACCAGATCTCAGCCAGAAAACGGGATGATGGAGACGAGAGCGGGGCCCCCGCTGCTGCCCAAGGAGACGCCCAGAGCCTGCGGCCAGGGAACAAAAGGAAATGGCCCAAGTGGGAGCATCTGTGTCCAATTACTCCGGAAGAGCACAGCACTTTGGAGGGTGCATTTTCTTCCACAACGCGAGGAAGAAATACAAGTGCAATCCAACAGACCCTCCCATCCAGCTTCTTCTTGGAGTCAGATCTATCACATGGGTCCCCTGACTCACACCCCCCAGGGTCCCTGGAGAGTCATATTGCCTGGTGCCAGATTCAGACAGACCCTCTATCAAGGTTAGAAACCTGTGGACAGGACCAAGCGCCTGTAACTCAGAAGTCTAGAATGTATGTGATGGAAAGAACCCCAGCGATCACACTGTACAGTGGTTCCTATTTGGGGGGCTCAGGGACCCCTCTGAGAATCTGAAAAGAATAACCTGGGCCCACAAATAAGGCCTATCCTTTTAGAGTTCTCAGGGTCTCTGAAGCCTCATGAGGGACTGCAGGCCAAAGCCCTCCATCTCCTTGAGTTGTAGATACAGCATGATGGATGGCTGATTGTTTGCAGAGCAGGAGCAGACTCAGTAACCTGACCCAGAGCCTTTGCTCTTCCCCCTGCATCCGTCTGCTTGATGGATATCAGAGCCTCTGGAGGTCCAGCCGCCCTTCCTGGGAGGACTGGAGCTTCTCTGGCTAGACCCTAACCTTCCTTGGCCCCATCCCCAGCTGTCCCGAGAATTCCTGCTGGGCCCCGCCCACCCCATCCCCCACCTTTACAGCTTGTGTGAATGGTTGAGGTCCCAAACCCCTGGGTAGGCAGCCTGGGGTCAGCAGCTGGGGCTCGGACGTCAGCGGGAAAGGGAGCTGGGCTCGGCGTGCAGCTGCTCTCCCCTGTGAGGCCTCATCTGGAGCTGGCCATAAGGGACCCGAGGAAGTCACAAGCAAACAGTATGCCACCTACATCAAATCGCTCTTCCCGTTCAGGGACAATCTCTCCAACATACCCGAAGGCCTGCTTCGGGACGGTGACTCACTCTGCGGTGCTAATGTCCAGCTCAAACGGAGCTCAGGCTGCTTCTGATTTTGCCTCGGAGCCTGGGTCAGCAGCCTGCCGCCGTTCTGGGGACGGATGGACGAGCCGGGGTGTCAGGGGCAGTGGGGGGAGGAAGCTAGGAGCTAGAGCAGCTTGTCAGCGGAGAAGCAAGCACACCAGAAGCCAGCCACAGCCCCGGAGGCCACAGGTCCTGCAAGCCTGACCAAGTTCCTGCCTCCGAGGGGCTTAGAGCCTAGGGGACAGGCCAGTAAAGGACGCTTGTAACTGGTAGTGAGAAGGGGACCTTCTTTCGTGATATGACACGATTATGAAAACCACAGAGAGCAGAGACTCCCAGCCCCGCCAACACGTACTCAAGTTGAATCCTGGACAATTCGAGAAGGAGTCACCTATCACAACTGCGTTTCAGGGAAGACGGCAGGTGGCTGAGGGGACAAAGGGACCCCTCACAAACCTAACACCGGGAGGGTACCCCACATCCGTCTGTGATTTGGGTTTTCATTTGCTACATATGATAACTCCAGATACGGGGAAACTGAGGAGCAAGCTAAGCCGTGGAGTATAGATGTCGCAGAGCGGCAGGGGGACGAAAGTGAGCTCGCTCACAACAGCAATACAAGCCAAGGGGTCACTGTGCGCCACACCCGGCTGGCTTCACTTTGTCACCCAGTCCTCCCAGACCTAGTCTTTTACCCATATTCTACCTGGGGGACCCGGGGAAGTGAAAAGTTAAGTAATGTGTCCCACGTGATTTACTAGTAAGGAGGCACTTAGAAACCCAAATTCATTGCTGTAGGTGGTGGAAGCAATTCACAGCTGCGCCCCTGACGGGAAATAAGAGAAGGCACCAGGGGCTTTCGGTGAGTGGTCCAGTTCTAGAAAGCAGGCCATTTGTGGAATAGCACATTCTCCTAAATGGCACTGTGTGGCCGAGGGCCCCGTGGGACTTAGAGGCAGAATGGAGAAGCTGTCTGGACGCACAGGCCTGCAGAGCTCCCCCCGATCCCCGGCCCTTGTCCCCAGGCCTCCTGCATGGAGCCCGGCTGAGTTTGGGAGGCAGGGTGTGCAAGGTGAGTGACTGCACAAGTGATCGATGTTAGGCTTGCAGCCCATGGAGCTGCACTATCTGCCTCAGGGTGTGACCAAAGCAGACTCCAAGCTGGGAGAGAGCCAAGGTTTGGGGTGAATGGAGCTGGTCGGCCAGAGCTGGAAGACAGAAACCAGAGTCTCCGGGTCCAGCCCCCCAGAACCAACGCTGCACCCCACCCCCAGCTCTGGCCCCTGCCTGGCACGGAATGCATGCAGGGGAGGAGTTGAGCCGACAGGGGCCTGGAAGGTGGGAGCTGGCACGTTGCGGGGCACTCAGCATGGCCTCGAGCAGGCTCCTGACACCCCCTCTGTAGAGGCAGCCCTTGGGAGGCAGGAAAATGGCAGGGCAGGCCACCAGTCCTGCTGCATGGAGCCTGCCCAGCAAGGGGGCATGCAGGAGAAAGCTGAGCAGAGTGCCCACCGAGAGCAGCCTGCACAAAGGAACTGAGTCACAAAATGACGTCATGCCCTCTAGAGGGGATGGGCGTTGCCTTGGAGATGGTGGCCAGGCGTGGGACGGGAACAGGGCTAGCTGTGTGGAAGTCCTCCCAGGCAGTGCAGAGCGTTGACTACATGCCCGGCATCCCATGAAGAGCCCTCCTCTTTCATCCTTTCTGGCCCATAGAGCGACCTTTGTATAAGAGAGGGCGCCGAACCCACCAGGTCCCACGGCTAGAGAGCAGTCTCTGTCTGTGTGCCTCTTCTCCATCCAACCCTGAGCCCTCAGGGATGCTCTTGTAGCTGCATTTTAGAGGAAGGGGCTCCTCCCTGGATGGTGGTACCCACCAAAGACTCCAGCGAGGCTGTCTGGGGCGGACCCTCCAGACCCCAACATTGGCACTCCCATTAGACATGGGGGAAGGCTGAGTGGAGCACCACAGCCTGAGGCCATCTCACCCAGGAGAAGGACCACTGACTCTTCTCCAAAACGGAGAATGTGTCCAACCCCTGTGTGTTTTAAGAGACCACCCAATCCTGGCGTGTGAATGTCATGGGCACTTCTCTGTGCAACAGCCAGCCCTCGCTGCCTCCTTGCCGGGCTGCCCTTGCCGACAGCCCCTCCTTCTCACCTCCTCCTTGCTCCCCCAGCCCCTGGACACTGCTTTAGGCTCTGCCATTGTTTGGTCAGATGCCCTGAAACAGTACACTCAATCTCTGAGAATGAGGGATGCCATCTTCCTTGGGAGGGTGAAAGAGTCATTGTGAAGAGTGGCCTGGTAAAGATTCAAAACCCACTGGCTATTTGCAAGAAAAGCTGCTGCAGAAACGAGGCCTATGACCCTTGACCCAGGGACTATTTTGTATAGTTCTGGGAAGTCAGTTTTGTTTATTCTCCTGGCTCGACATCCCAAAAGGTTGGGATGGGCCAAAAGGCAAAAGCTGCCCTTTGCAGGGGCCCTCTCCTCTCAAGTTAATCTGACAACTCACTAGAGCATCGGGTTAGGAGGGAGCGAATGGATAACCTTGACATTGGTGGTGGACGCCCCACAGGAGAGAGGAAGGAGTGCTGGCTGAGTGGAAGGGGAAATCCATTTTGCATCTCCAGGCCAGGCCTTCTCATCCCCATGATAAGGACACTTGAGTGTCCTGCACATGGTCTGATCTGAGCTCCCCGAGAGCCCATGTGTGTGGTTACCAGCAACCCGCAGAGAAGGTAACAGTCTTGGTCAAAGTCAAGGGGATCATAAGCAGGACGACATCTCAGCTTTCTGTGCACATGACTCTTGGACCTCTAGGACACATCAACCTTAGCACGAAGCTGCCATATGAGGCAGACAGAAGAAGTTATGGGAAGGTACTGGCAAGGGGGGAATCTCTCTACTATGCTGCCCAATAGAAATATCACGGGAGCCACGGATGTACATTTTTAAAAATCATACAACTAGAAGTTTACACTTTTTGACGACCTTCACCCATCTTGGCCCCGCCCCCAGCTCTGGTAATTACCAATCTGTTCTCCATATCTGTGAGTTCAGTATTTTTTAGATTCCACATAGCACTGAGATCGTACAGTATCTGTCCTTTAAATATCGGACTTATTTCACTGAGCATAATCCCTTCATGTTTCAACCACGTTGTCCCAAATGGCAGGATTTCCTTATTTTGTGTATCTGAGAAATATCCCATTGTACGCGAATGCCCTGTTTTCTTTATCCACTCACCCGTCAACGGACACGTAGGTTGTTTCTATAGCTTGGCTATTATAAATAATACTACTCCAATGAATACGAGGGTGCAGGAATCTTTTTGAGACAGTGACTTTGTTTCCTTTAGATAAATACCCAAGAGTGAAATTACTGGATCACACGGTGGTTCTTTTTTAATTTTTTGAAGAACTCCATGCCGGTTTTCACAGCGCCATTTGTGGAATAGCACATTCTCCCAATCTACATTCCCACCAACAGTGCTCGAGGGTTCTTTTCTCTCCAGATCCTCGCCAACACTTGTTGTTTCTTGTCTTCTTGATTTTAGCCATTCTGACAGGCATCAGGTGATGGCTCCATGTGGTTCTGATTTGCATTTCTCTGATAATAAGGGATATTGAGCATCTTCTTGTGGATCTGTCGGCCTGTATGTCTTCTCTGGCAAATTTTTTAAATATTCAAGTAACTGCATTTGAAAATGTAAAAAGAAACAGATGAGAGTGATTTAAACATTGTATTTCGGGGCGCCTGGGTGGTTCAGTGGATTGGAGCCTCTACCTTCGGCTCAGGTCATGGTCTCAGGGTCCTGGGATCGAGCCCCGCATCGGGCTCTCTGCTCAGCGGGGAGCCTGCTTCCCCCTCTCCCTCTGCCTGCCTCTCTGCCTACTTGTGATCTCTCTGTCAAGTAAATAAATAAAATCCTTAAAAAAAATCATTTAAAATAAATAAATAAATAACAAACGTTGTATTTTGTTGACCTTACAGATCCAAAAGATTATTTCAACATCTAATCAGTAGAATGAGATCATCGATGAAACAGCTTACCTTCTTTTTCTTGTACAAAGCCTTCCAGATCCCATATACTTCCTGCACGCCCAGCCCATCTCAACTAGCACGGGCTCATCTCGAGTGCTCAGTAGCCACCTGGGGCCACTGGCTAATCCATGACACAGCTTGGCTCTATCCAACCGCAGGCCAAGTACCATCTGCAGAGCCGCGTCTAACCCCAGGCGGCCCCGAGCTCACACAAGGCCAGCTGGGAGGAGCTGGGGAATGAGAAACCAAAGCAACCCGAATGCTTACCCTACCCAGTGGCCTCCAACCTGATTCTTTTCCACTGGAACCTTTTCCACAACAAAGATCTGATGCAAAGCTTCAATGTAACAAAGAGATGGAATTCGAGCTCCCTACCGGAAGGAATCACACTAACCGCCAAGCCTCTTCAGGGTGTTATCAGAGGCACTCCTTTGGAGGTGTCAAGAATTCAAGTATCCGAGATTACAAACTGCCCCAGGAGCGTCCCCTTAGATTGCCGCACCGGCCCCGAAAAGCTCTCCAGGTAGGAGTCTAAGTCTGGGCCAGGCCACAGCATCCTGCAGGATGCTCAGATTTCTTTAGTTGGAATAAGTGCAAGTTTCTGACATCCTTCCTTGGCTGTGAAATCCAGGCTTTGAAATAAATATATTTGCTCTGTAGGGTCTAATGCACTAGACAACTTAAAAATATACACATATTTTTAAAAGATTTTATTCATTTATTTGTCAGAGAGAGAGAGAGAGCACAAGCTGAGGAGTAGCAGGCAGAGGGGGAAGCAGACCCCCTGCCAAGCAAGGAGCCGGATGCGGGGCTCGATCCCAGGACCCTGGGATCATGACCCTTGCCGAAGGCAGTCGCTAAACTGACTGAGCCACCCAGGCGTCCCAAATTGTCTCATAGATGTATTTTGTGAGGGGCATATTTAAATGCACCCACAGGCCTGAAACCATGCTATCAAGGAGTGTGGGTTCATCTAACAATTACTGGGTCGCTCTTCTGTGCCGGGAGGTTCAGAAATGTTGCAACATGCTCCTGCTAATTTGGAGGGAAGGGTAATGAAGCTCAGAGGGGAGATGATCGGACAAAGTTCTGAAAGCCAGGACAAGGGTGGGTCCAGGCTGGTGCTGCTGCTCTGTGATCTGGTGACTGTGCTCCTGAGTTGGGCTGCTTGTTCCCGAGGGGAGACGGGGTTTTCTCCTCCCAGAGATGGCATTCTGGAAATACAGGTCCTCTCTCCCTGTGACAGGCACTGTGGGTACTCGGGGCCACGGGGTGCACAAGGGAAAAACAGCTTTTACTTAAAAGAAAAAAAAAGGAGGGGGCGCTTGGGTGGCTCAGTTGGTTAAGCAACTGCCTTTGGCTCAGGTCATGATCCTGGAGTTCCAGGATCGAGTCCCGCATTGGGCTCCCAGCTCCATGGGGAGCTGCTTCTCCCTCTGACCTTTCCTCCTCTTATGCTCTCTCTCTCCCAAATAAATTAATAAAATCTTGAAAAAAAAATCTTTGAAAAAAAAGATCAGCAACATTAGGCAAATAAGTTGGGTGTTAAAGTGACTGAGTTGATTTTTCACTCTATGATAAATAACGCTATGAAGAGAAGGACCAATGTCATGCCCAAGAAAATGAGGTTTTCTGCAGTGTTGGTGCTCTACGAAGGGAAAGGACATAAAAGTTCTGTGAACCACAGCTCAGTGAAGTAAAGATGTTTCAGAGTCAATTATTTGTCTTCTAGGAAATGACTACGTGTGGCCTTTGCAAACAGGTTGTGCCAGTGATTGGAAGACAGACGAATGAGGGCTTGAATCCCAGTTTGGTCACTCACTAGCTCTATGACCTTGGAGAAGTTACTGAGCCAAGAAGTCACTTACCCAATTGAGCCTCGGTTTCATGAGCCGTAAAATGAGATGGATAATGACACCTACCTCGTAGGGGGTATCGTAAGGAGTAAATGGCACAAACTCAAACATCGGCTGTGCCAGTTGGCACGGGTTAGATGTTTAATAAATGATAATTCTTGTTATAGTAATTCGGATCTAGCAGAGATCTCTTGCCGTCTCAACCCCAAATGATGAGACAGACGTGCCACTCTGTAGCCATGGGGACCCTGCCAACTTGCTTCCTGAGGCAGTTCCATCTGAGAGATGACCAGTCAAAGGAGCATAGGAAACTACTTCTTCTGTTTCTTCCGTGGAACCTCCCCCCTCAACACACATCCCAGTTCTCGCTTCTGTGACTCATCTTTAGATCTCAAGTCCTGAGAGGTCTAAGTTGGCAACTTGGAGTGATTCACAGTCAGAGGGTAATAGTAGTTCACTTTGCCTCTTCAACTTGACTTCCTGGAGCAGTAGGAATGATTTTGTACATCTTTATAGTCCACCAGGGTCCCAGCGCTGGGGAAACACGGGGGGTGGTGTGCACCTGCTGGTCCACTAACCGGGCTAGCATGAAGGATGGGCACAGGGGCGGGGGGGAATCTCCCTTCAGTTCTTGTCCTCTGTTCTCTCCGGCCAGCCCCCAGCAACCCTTTCGGGGTCTTCCTCATCATCCCAGGGCTCTTCTGCTTACAGCTCAGTTGGGTGCCACCTGTCTTCTTAGTAATGGAGAGAGAATGAAAGCAAGGGACAGTGTCTTGTCAATGGCCAAGGGCCTCCAAAGGTAAGGTGGGCTGTGCATCTATCCATTCATTACCACAAAATGAAGCAAAGAGTGTAAATAGTCATTGAATGCTTCTATTGCACAAGGTATTAATCTAGCTAGACGAGGTTTCTTTTGCTCTTTGCTATTTATTCATTCGGGTATTCTGTCCTTTTCATGACAGAAATCCCTTGTAGGCTTTTGGTGAGGGGGAGCAGGGGGAAAGGCATACGAGTCATCTTGCTGTCCATCAAACCATACCACAACTCAGTGGCTTACAATAGGCACCATCTATTTGCTCCTGACTCTGTGGGTTGGTGTTTGGGCCAGGGGTCAGCTGGGATGGTTCCTCTCAGTTCCTTGTGTGGTCCACTGGGCTTCTTCACCTGTCTGCCCTCAGCTGGTGTTACGGACAGCGTGTTTGTATCCTCCCCAAATTCATACATTGAAACCTAACTCCCAGTGGGATGGGCACAAGAGAGGAGCTCCAGTGATAGACTGGGGTCCATATAAGAGCAGGAAAAGAGCTAGCCCTCTTTCTTCCCATGGTGGGAAGACGACCTTCCCCAGAACTAAACCATGCTGGTAACCTTGATCTTGGACCTCCAGGCTCTGGGAATGCAAGAACTAAAGGCCCATGGTTCATGCCGCCCCAGTCAACGGTAATGTATTATGGCCGCCTGCGCTAAGATGGCAAGCAGGAGACCGGCTGGCCCCAATGTCCTTGCTCACACATCTGGCAGCTGGCTTGGTCCACGGACTCAGCTCTCTTCCAAAGCCACCCGTCCACGAGATGGCCAGACCACCCCTGCGCATTTCAAGAGAGCAAGTGGGCTGGTAGTCCAGCTTCGGAAGATTGAAGCTCAGAAGTCACACAACCCAACTTCCACCATGTTCTTTTAGACAGAGCAAGTCCGGAGCCAGCCCAGATCCAAAGGGAAGGGAAATGGACTCCACCTCTCGCTGGGATGAGTGATGCTTGCGATCAGGGATGGAAGGGATTGTCGGAGGCCATCTTTGCAAGCAGTCTGTCAAGTGCATTTGTTCACAATGGATTCAACCTGACAGTGACACCCAGGCTTGGCTTAGGAAGAGTCTGTCGCTGATGAAATGGTTCTATTTCTTGTCTGGCCTTGACTCTGGGGGATCGGGTCGGCTTTAATCCAGACATTGTCTCCTCCCAATCAAAACCACAGGTCTCGTGCGTGGTTGTGTCAGGATGGTAACAGATTCCATCGCTCTGTCAAGCTGCTGTCCAAACGTCCCTTAAATCCGTTTTCCCCCATCCCCACTGCTGCCCATCTGGGCCACGTCATCATTACGTCTTGCCTGAACTATTCATTGCAATAGTTTTCCAACTACTCCCCTGGTTTAAGTGTCCCTTCCTTGGGGACGTGCTGGCGATCTTACCAGGTTATTAAAAATGTGTCCTGTGATAAGCAGACTAATCCCCAACATATCCCGTCCCAGTCTCTGGAATCTGAGACTGTCACATGGCAATAGGGAAGGAAGCTTGCAGATGGAATTAAGGCTGCTGATTGGCTGGCTTTATCTGGAATTCTCAAAGTGGGCCTCATATAATCCAAAGGGTCCTTAGGAGTAGAAGAAGGAAGTAGAAGAGGAGAGCCAGAGGGACTGAAGTATGGAAGAACAGTCAGAGAAATGCAATGCTGCCTACCTAGCACTTTATCAATTTTACTAATTTTTCTCCAAGATCTAGCTTTTGAAATATCCACTATTCTACTATTGCTGGACTATTTTCTGTTCAATTGATTTCTACTCTTTATTATTTCCTTCCTTTGCTTAAGTTGTTCTTCTAGTTTCTAATAGTAAAAGCTCAGATGATTAACTTTTTAGATCTTTCTTCTTTTCTAATGTAAGCATCTTAAGCTATAATTTCCCCTCGAAGCATCGCTCTAGTTGCATATTACTAATTTCGCTGTGCTGCATTTTTGGGCAGATTTTTATCTATTTATTTGAGAGACAGAGAGCACGAGAGATCACAAACAGGCAGAAAAGCAGGCAGAGAGAGGGGGAAGCAGGTTCCCTGCTGAGCAGAGAGCCCGATGCGGGGCTCTATCTCAGGACCCTGAGATCATGACCTGAGCTGAAGGCAGAGGCTTTAACCTACTGGTGCCCCAACATGCTGCATTTTCAATTCAAAATGTTTTCTGAGTTTTCTTTGTGATTTCTTCTTTGGCCCATGAGTTATTTTTTTACTGTCTAAATATGTTAGGATTTTCCAGCTAGCTTCCAGTTCTAAATCTCTACTGTAATGCATTTCAAGCAGAGACCATACTCCGGGTCATTTCAATCCTCCTAATTTTATTGAGACTTATATGGCCCAGTATATATTGTATCTTGGTGAAGTTTTCACATACGCTAGGAAAAAATTACATTCTCTGGTTGTTGGGTAGAATGTTGTACAAATGTCAATTACGTCAAGTTGATGGTAGTGATATTCTTTTACATCCTCACTGATTTTCCACCTACGTGTTGTATCAATTATGGAAAGTGTCATAATCTCAAACTGTGTGTGTTAATCTGTCTGTTTCGATTTTCAGTCCTTTAAGCTTTGCTTCATGTACTTTGAAGCTCTGTGGTTCGCCGTCTAACAATTAAAGACTGCTCTTAATGTGTTGATTAATGGATCCCCTTTTAATTACAAAATGTACTTCTACCCCGACAAATTTCATTTGTACTAAGTCTAATTTGCCTGATAAAAATATATCCACTTCAGCTTTCTTTTGATTGGTATATTAATACATTCTTTTCTGTCCTTTGACTTTTAACCTGTGTCTTTGTTTTAAAGTGCATTTCTTGCAGACACCGTCTAGTTGGGCTTGGCTTTTCATTCTAACAATCTTTGCTTTTTAATTGGAGTTCTTAGGCCATTGGCATTTAACATAATTATCAGTATAGTTGTGCATAAATCTACCATCTTGCTATTTGTTTTATACTTGTCCCACTTGTTCTTTGTTTCTATTTTTCCTCACTTCCTGCTGTCTTATAAATTTTAGCACTCCATTTTATTTCCACAATTAACTTATCTATACAGTTTTCCTTTAATGTTTAGCAATTTCTTTTTTCTTTTTTTTTTTTAATTTAAATTCAATTAGCCAACCTATAGTACATCATTAGTTTTAGATGCAGAGGTCAGTAATTCATCGGTTGCATATAATACCCAGTAGTTTTTAGCAGTTTTTATGCAGCTTACAATCTGTATGTTTAACTTATCAGTCTGACTTTAAATAATATTCCATCACTTTATATATAGTACGTAAGATCTTTTCAGTAGTATACTTCCGTTTCTCCCTCCCAACTTTTCAATTATTGTCATGCATTTTACTTCTCCATGTTATAGATGTCACAACACACTGTTACTATTTTTGCTTTAAACCATTATCTTCCCAAACATTTTGAAATCTGAAAAAAAGGCTGTTATATTTACCCACATATTTACCATTTTCTGCACTCTCATTCCTTTGTGCAGATTCAGGCTTCTGTCTAGTATCATCTCTTTTTGCCTAAAGAACTTTAATATTTCTTGTAATGCAGGCCAGCTGGGGATAAATTTTCTCAGCTTGTGTGTGTGTATTTATTTTGCCTTTAGATTTAAAAGACTTTTTGCTGGATATTAAATTCTAGGTTGATAGCTCTATTTTTCTTTTCAGCACTTTAAAAATGTTCCATTTACTTCAAGCTTGCATATTTTGGGATGAGAAGTCCTTTTTTCTTCTGGTTGTTTTTACAAATTTTCTCTTTATTATTAATTTTCAGCTACTTGTGGCATTTTTTTTCTGTGTATGTGCGTGCGTGCGTGTGTGTGTATCCTACTTGGAACATACTTCTAGGATCTCTGAAGAGGGTCCTACATATCCAACGCAGCCTGCACTCCAGCTGAAGGGAAGCTGATTAATTTCCGGCCTTGGGTGAACTCTGGGAATTGTTTGTCTTATCAGCAACTACTCTTTCCCTGGAGGTTTTGTCTGGCTTTCGCTCCACACACGTAGAGAGGTTGGCTTTAGCCAAAGACTTAAGGGAACCTCTATGCAGATCTCTGAAGAGCTTCCTCTCTGAAACTCAACCCTTTCAATTCTAGCTCCCTTGGCTTCCCCAACTTCATTCTCCTCACTTCACTAAGGCTCCCAGGCTCTGTTTGGATTCCCCCTCCCTGTGCTGCAACCCAGAAGCTGTCTCCAACTTACTCAAGGGGAAGCCTAGGCATATTCCTGGAGCTGTTTCTCCGCACAGTTCCCTCCTGCAAATTCCACCCATCTAGCCCTCCCCAAACTCTTTCTCTTCAGCTCAGTGAGATTCCCTGCAGCAGGGTCTAGAAAATGCCTCAAGTTAGAAAGCCAGGGCAATCATAAGGCTTGCTTCACTTGTTTCCCTATTTTAGGAATCCCGATCTGCCAATGTCTGCTGCCCAAAGCCTATATATTGATGCTTCAGGCATCTTCTCCAATTTTCTAGTCGTTTATAAAGAGAGAGTTAAATCTAATCCAGATTACTGCGTCACGCCTGAAAGCAGAAATATTGTTTACTTTTTAGCAATTTTCAACGATAAAATTGTGTGGTCATGTGTTTAGTCTGACTCCTCCCTTAGAATGCAAGCCCCGGGAAGGTAGCAACTGAGTTACTGAATGCCTAGCGTCTTGCGCCAGACTGCAACATAGTAAGAACTATGAAAAGATAGATAAATGATTGTAACCTTGGGGCTGTCAGCACCAATCAGTGGAGGGAGACAAAATGAGGGGGTGGAGGGAGGGAAGTGGAGCACAAGGCACAGAGAACTGTCAGGACCCGTGTGGTAGCCAGACTTACATTTGGATCTGATTTCCAGGCAGAACTGTCCCTGTGACACATGCTTTCCACTTGGACCTGGACATTTCCACCATAAAAGACTGGCAATAAATGCTTCAAAATGCTCGTTTCGTGTTAAGGCAGTAGACCGCATCCTCCACATGTTCTGTAACGTAGTTGGACAATTTTAAATGATTTTTAAAGATCCTCATACATATTATTGTCCATGATCTCACTGCCTGGTAAATCTTTAGTTGGGTGAACTTCAGACGGCCGTGGAAAGGCAGCCAAGTGATAAGAATCCTCTTTTCCGCAGAGTGCCTCCCAGTGTCCCACAGCCGGTGTGGTTTCTGTCCCCTGAGAAACAGGACATCTGGTGTCACCAACTCCTACCCTCACTCTCCTCCCAATCTGCTCAGTCCCCAGCTGCAGTTACAGAAGTGCACGGATTGATCCAGGAGGCTTTACAGACGGATGTTGGCTGATGTGCAATTGTAGTCACAGAAATTGCATCTGAACAGAGACAAGCCACAGGTGTTCTAATCAATGCTGGCCAAAGGGCCACCTCTGACCTAACACACCGGCCAAGCAAACGAGTCTCCCGTCCGAAGTGAGAGAGCAGAACAGAGCTAGATTATGAGAGAGATCAAATTCCTGGCAAGGAGGCACCTACCGGCGTGCAGTCACCATGGGGTGCCTTCCAGATCTGTTGGACTTCTTTCCACCACCCTTATTTCCACCTCTTGTCCTCTCATAGGCATTCCGTTGTTAAATGTGTCTTGTTTTATGTGCATATGTTTTAAATTGACGCTAATGGTATTGTTCTGTATTCCATTTAGGTTCTTGCTTTCTTCCACTAATATATTTGCTCAGATCCATCCACGTTGCCATGTGTGCATTTAATTTGTTACTTTTTTTTTTTAAGATTTTACTTGTTTGAGAGAGGGTGTGCGTGTGTGCAGAAGCGGGGAGCGGGTTAAGGGGGGCGGAAGAAGGGCGGGGGAGGAGCTGCAGACTCCCTGCTTAGCAGGGGCTGGATCCCAGGACCCCGAGATCATGACTTGAGCCAAACGAGCCACCCAGGTGCTACTGCTTTTTTTTAGAGGGGGAAGAACAGAGGGAGGAGGAGAGAGAGAATCTTAAGCAGGCTCCACACCCAGCGTGAAACCCAACTTGGGGCTCCATCTCCCAATCCTGAGATAAGTGACCTGAGCTGGAATCAAGTTGGACGCTTAACCGACAGAGCCGCCCAGGTGCCCCTAAATTGCTTAAGAAGCATCCAGCCACCTTCCCGGTGACGGACTCCCTGCTTGCCTTCAACTCCACAAACACCACCGTGACAAACAGCCGGGACAGGTTCCCTTAAGTGCCTGTGCACGGATTCCCCTGAGACATACATCCTGGGGGGGGAACTGTGGGCTCACACGATATACATGCACGTGCCCAAAGAACAGTTGCCCCAACCCAGGGAAAACCTGGCATTTTGAGCCAAATTATTGTCGTGAGGGGCTGTCCTGTGCGAATAAGAGGTTTGACAGTGTCTCCGGCCTCTACCCTCTTGAGGCCAACAGCATACC
>CM053617.1:9310828-9335057 GCA_028646535.1 Procyon lotor
CGCCCCCAAGTCCGCTCCCGGCGGTCTGACGGGGTTGCTGGTGGTGACCGCCATAGCGCCACGTGGTCACTTGTTTGACAAAGGAAACTTTTCTCCCTCCGATGTGCCTGAGAAAGCCCGGCCGCCTCCTTCCTGTCCTGTCCCTTTGCCTGATGAGCCTCGGGAGAGAGAACCAGCGTCGGGAGCATTCAAAGAAAATTAGTTCTCGCTCCTCCTAAAGGGACAGAGTGAAATGAAGGGCCAGGTGACTCAGTACCTTTCTGCAAAGGAACTGCAGGACAGGCTTAGGGGCCGGCGGCCGGCACACCTGGACTTGGCTTTGCCAGCCCCGGGAAGAGCTTTTCCCCAAGCCGGCTGCGTGGTCTTAGGCAGACGAAATGATAACATTTTCTTTGGAATCTGAAAAATAACAAAAACTCTCAGCAGTTCGATATTTGCAAGCAAACTGAAGGAGGGCAGAAAGTTTTCATAGGCAGAGAAGCAACATCCCAACAATAGTGGGGCCAGGTTTGTCGTTTTGAAGTGTGTCCCAGACCACAAAAATTAAAATTATAGAGAGCGCTCATCTGCTTGCTATCAGGCTGCTTTTGTTGTTGTTATTGTTGTTTTAAGGTTTTATTTATTTGAGAGAGAGAGCACGAGCAGGGAGGGTGAGGGGGTAGAAGGAGAAGCAGACCCCCTAACAGGGGGCTCCATCCCAGGACTTGGGGATCATGACCCAAGCTGAAGGCAGACCTGTGACCGTCTAACCGACTGAGCCACCCAGGCACCCTATGGGACTATTTTGAACAAGACTGTAAAGTCTCAGATGAGAATGTCCACTCTTAGGGGGAAAAAATTGCATTTCAGCTTTTACTTAGGGTCTTTGCCTCTAAAGTAACTCTTGGATAATTCTGAACACAGTCCTAGATATCACTTTCAAATAACTTGTTTTAAATGTGAGATAGCCTTTCATATTCTGGCCCAGAAATCCTAAGAAAATATTTTTGGAATGTCATGAATGTGACAAGGTCTACAAGAAAAGATATTACCATCAACAGTGTTATCAGCATAATATATTGAAGCAGTGGGAACCGCCACCAGATAATAGCCTGGGCTGCACAGTATGGAGGACTATTTATGAAGTCACCAGATTGAGAAAAGTTTGATATTGTTGTTCTCTATTTAAATCAACGCTTATATATATATGCTCAGTACACTAACCTGAATCCATGGGACCTTATTTGTCTTGTTCACAGCTGGCAACAAAAATGCCCAGTTCGGAATAAGTGCTCAGTGACTCTTTATTGAATGAATCATGATAAATACATGAATGTTGCATCGTTTCCATTATTATCCCTCTGATCCTCCTTTCATAATGGGTATGGGTCCTGTTTAAAGATGTCTTCTGGAAATAACTAACGTGTTCAAACTTGCTTTGAAATTCACATAGTGAGGGCGCCTGGGTGGCTCAGTGAGTTAAAGCCTCTGCCTTCGGCTCAGGTCATGATCTCAGGGTCCTGGGATCAAGCCCCGCATCCACCTCTCTGCTTAGCGGGGAGCCTGCTTTGCTCTCTCTTTCTCTCTCTCTCTCTCTCTCTCTGCCTGCCTGTCTGCCTACTTGTGATCTCTCTGTCAAATAAATAAATAAAAATCTTTTAAAAAAAAATTCACATAGGAAGGATGCTATTAGAAACTTGGTTCCATGTGGTTTTCCAAGCAGTTGCAAAAATAAATGTTGCTTTTAAAAAAAGTGCAACCATTTCAGGTTAGATATAACTTATTGCCAGAGAAGTCACAATCTAAATATGATATGAGATAAATCAGGGACGTCAGCCCAAGTATGTAAAGTCTGTGACCTGGGTGAACAGGGGTAACTCAAAGAAAACTTCCAGATTATAAGCAGAAACTCATGGGGGTAGGGGGTGCTTGGGTGGCTCAGTGGGTTAAAGCCTCTGCCTTCAGCTTCAGGGCATGATCTCAGGGTTCTGGGATCAAGCCCCGCATCGGGCTCTCTGCTCAGCAGGGAGCCTGCTTCCCCCTCTCTCTGCCTGCCTCTCTGCCTACTTGTGATCTCTCTCTCTCTCTGTCAAATAAATAAAATCTTAAGGAGGAGGAGGAGGAGAAACTCATGGGAATTTGAGGAGAAACTCTGACAGAGACTTCTCTGAATTTGGGAGTGGGGTGGACTGACTATATATGGCTATATTTGTCATATTTACCTACATAGAAGGTCTGTTGGTGTTTATGTGCGGCTATTTCAAGACTTTGATCTTACATGAGGGTAAGGGTAGGGCTCTTTCCTGTCGCTCATCCCAAAGGACCTCCTACACAGCTAAATGTCGGGAAGGCTCTCAGAACAATGTTGAATGTATTTGTTGTCCCAAACAAGTCGTCTGTGCGCCCACTCTCCCCACGGAGATACCTCGCAAGGAACTGGAAAACCACAGGACAAGCTCTAGTGCTGTTTCTAAGAGCTGATCGACCAGCTGTAACATTTGGCGAGTCGGTTGCCAAACCTAGCGGTAAAATTCCAGACACTGTGGCGAACAGATGACCATTTGGGGAAGGGATCCTTCTGATGACGTGACGGGGCAGTGTATGTGGGTAAAAGCCAGGTTTCCTTACGGATGCTTTCAGCCTGGATGCAGGCAGGCTCCCTGAGCACGATGATTCATTCCCACATCTGTTACTGGTCATTCCAACTGCTGCCCTCGAAGAGGATCAGTCCTGCTCTTCACTCCCACACCCAGAGAGAGTGGGTGATGGGCCAGAGTGAGCCTGGTTTATTTGGAAGACTGGTACCCTGGCCATTGAAGGGCAGCCTTCATGATGAAGACAAGGGAGAAAGAAGGCAAAGAGAAGGAGATGAATGTACGAATCTCCTCTGGGCAGAAAATACGCTTTGAATACTTTGAAGGGGAGGGGTTCTTTTTCCAATTGGAGGGAGAGGTTTTGCTGTGACAGCCATGGTCTGTCACCAAGTCTGGGCAGGTGTGGGGCACTCCTTATGCCTCCAGGAACACAGCCGTCTTCTCTGGACAGAGCCACATGACCCACGTGAGGCTCAAAAGTGGGTCTTTCTCTGTTGACATCATGTTTTATGTAGCAAAGAGAACCGGCTTAGCTAAGCTCTGTGAAAATGCTAAAAGGCCTCTTGAAAACAACACCAAAACTCCTCTACCTGCCTGAAAACTTACCTGGAGAAAAGCCTCTGAGATTTTTAGTCCTCTGTAAGAATCTAAACAAGTCTAGAGGCAATTGTTCATTCTTTTTTTCCCCTTCATCTGAAATTTCCACCCCCACTAGCTCCAAAAATGGGAAACTCAGCCTTAAGCCCTGGCTCAAATGCCCCCTTCTCCGTGAAGTCCTTGTGATTGCCCGTGCTCAAAAGAACTAAGTAGACACAAAAGAGACGGTTCCTCTCCTTTACAGCTTGGTCTCAAGTAGACTTCAGTGTCCCGGGAAGAACGATGCCAACATTTTTGGCATTATACACACATGCAGTGGACCTCATGTTGTGTCCCCCATGCCCAAGTTCATGTGTTTGGATTCCTAATTCCCAGTGTCTGGCACATGGAGGAAGGGCCCTTGGGAGGTGATTGGGCCAAGAGGTTGGGGCCCCCACGATGGTACATTGCCTTCATAAGACGATGGGAGATTGTGCGCCTCTTTTCTTGGTCTTCTCCCCACGAGGGAGGAGGCCGCCATCTGCAAAAACCCTTTAAATTCATGTCAAGTCTTTGGCTTATTAAGAGTGCATAAATGTAGCTAGAGGGAGAGAGGATGGAGGGGGGCACAGATAAAAGTGGCCGCTGGAGAGGAGGGTGGGAAAGAATGAGCAATGATTCATGGACTGAGAAGTCAAGGGAATTCCTCTCTCCTCTAAGCTGTTGTCGACTTCTAAGCACTCCTTGATGTGGAATGCATTCTCCTGCCTTCTGTCCCTCTCTTCAGGCTGCCCTGATGTTTGTTAAATGGACTCCTGGCTTTTGGCTTCTAAGCATAGATGGTCATCCCAGCTGTCTCGGGGAGTTTAGTGGAATCCACTAGAGCTCTCTGCTTGGCAGGAGACACGAGTCTGTTTGTTCCCATACCTCTTTCATCATTAGCCGGAGCTCAGGGACCGGGTCAAAACTTCATGCAATAAAAGAGACTTCCGGTTACCTTAATATTTTCACTCTACGGTCCCTGCTGGGATTGAATCTATGTCCTTGAATCCCTTGAGCCTGAAATGCCATCGAAATACCAAGATGCTCTTTAAAAAAAAAAAAAAAATGGAAACAAGTACGGAAAAGTGAAAACAGTTGTCTCTTAAGTTTCTGGGATTATATTTTACATTTTAATTCCTGTGAAAATATTGATTTAAATTCTGTGGAAATACAGAAACATTAAAATTGGCAAGGGCCGTGAGTCCTTCACGTCTCCGGAGGGCGAGATGCTACGGCACCCTGAAAATATGAACCATGCGCGTTGGTGTCGGCGAACCTGTCACCTCTCTAATGCCAGGCCGGGAGGGAGGGTAGCGCGCACCTCTTCCGAGGGCTCTTGCTTCTGAGTAAAGAAAAGTCAGTGGCCGGTACCCAAGGGGAGCTCTTAATAAATACTTTTTAAATGAGAGGTGGATGGAGGGGGGCATCTTGCCGACAACTCGGCCTTCACATTTCAGATTGTGGTCCGGCACCACATAGTCCTTTAGGACTATGCAAGAAACGTAATGGTAATGCTCTTCACCATCTCTCTTGTCTGTTTCCACCACGGCCGCCTTCCCACCTCCACGCCACCCCCTGCGAACCACACTGCCTATCCCTGCCACCAGTTTGTCCCTCCTCCCCGCTGGTGAGCCTGGCAGCCTGCCCACGGCCAAGGTGAACTTGGCCGTGTGAACTTGGTGCACCTGAACTTGGTGCACGTCCACAGGGGATGGTGGAGGTCCTCTGGGTCCCTCGAAGTGTTGCCCTAGAGACCCAGAAATATGGTCAGCTCTGATTAAGCTGTTGGAAAACACCATAAAATAGAGATGGGTGAGCTCCGGAAAGCTACATTTCAGGCATATTAGCTGAGGTTCCTACCTCAGTAACCAAGAGCAGGATGGCACCAGCCATGGGCGATGTCGGCACTCTTGTCTGAACCAGTCACAGAGGACAAAAGTCAGGCTTTCCATGTATCGTATACGTGGGAGCAAAGTCAAGGAACTTCCTGAGCAAATCCTATCTGTTCAGTAGAAACTACAGTCATCGAAGAAGTTCCAAGCGCTGGAGATGTGTCCACACTCCCAGTAAGAAGAAGGAAGGTACGTTTCCCTCACCTAACGGTTGGGAGAACGAGGGTAGGCAGAGAAGGGTGACTTGCTCAAGCTCGCAGATGACGGTGTGGAGTCGGGGATCTGAGGCTGGGGGGCCAACACGGCAAAGCTCCTTGATGCTCATTCCCTCGCTCATGCGCTCACGACGTGCCACATGCTGTTCTAGTCACTGTGACACGGCGACGGCTGGGACCCTGCCCTCACCGAGCTCATCACTCAATAGGTGAGGCAGGGAAAGAGAAGCAAGCAGACAAAAGACCCAGAATGCATTTGAAGGAAATACACATCTGTGGGATCCTCACTGGGCTTCCTCAGAGCATCCCTACGAGGAAAGGATGTTATGCGGGAGCACAGGGAAGCCCTAGACGTCAAGCATGGGTCCCAAGTCTCCCCATTAGTCTGTGCAGAGCAGGAACCTGGCACACTGCTGTTTCCCCCAACACCCGCCCACCACAGAGCCAGGCTGTCGCCACCACAGTCACCACACCTGCCTGCAAAGGACAAAGCAGCCCAGGCTCTGGGTGACAGCTCCCTGCTTTTTCTTTGGTGTTGGTTAGAATCTCTTCTTCCCAGTTCCTCAGGGAGAACAGGCCCCGGGGGCAGTGCTGCCCAAGGAAGGGAACAGCTCTGTCCTCCTGGCTCAGGACCTCACCGCCTGCGGGGAGACTGCAGGATGTTCCCCAAACTGTCACTCCACAGAAGAAACCCGCAGGGCAGGAAAAGGTCCTTCGATAGTCCCTGAAGCCCCTGTGGGTCCCCACGGCCTGGTGGGAGAACCTCACTCTTGTAGGGCTCTCTGCTCCCTTCTGGCTCTGCCCCTCGAGCACCACCTCCTTCTGAGGCAAAGGAGCCTTACCGGACGGGGCTGGGGGACTATGCTCGGGTTTGTCACACGAGCTTCATACACACAGCGTCGGCCTCAGGACATGCCGAGCTAAGCTTCGGACACAGAACAAAACACTCTCTTTCTCATCTGGACCCGCAGAGCCTGGTACTAATAAACCCAGAGCATCTTGGTTATCGACTTGTCTGCTTTTCCTAGGAGGCTGAAATGTGTAGAGAAAGACAAGTGGCCCTTTGTTCTGCTGGGTGCGCTTGGAGCTGGCCGTCCTTGGCGCCAGTCTTTCCCCAGCTAGAAGGCTGTGCGTCCCTCCTGCTGGGAGGGACAGGGTCGCCGCAGAGCCACGGTGCGGGCTCTGGAGCCAGGCCACCCGTGTACCAATGCTTCCATCGCTGTGCACGTGCTGGGATGCAGACAGTCCCCACCCTGTGCCTCAGTCCCTAGACGTGTTCAGGGAAGAGAACGATTCTGGATCAGCTGTGGCAGAAAGTCTGTTTTTGGGTTAAAAGAAAGAAACCACATATATAAAGCCCTTAAAAGGACTGGCTGGCAGGGACGCCTGGGTGTTTTGGTCAGTGAAGCGTCTGCCTTCAGCTCGGGTCATGATCTCAGGGTCCGGGGATCGAGTCTCTTGACGAGCAGGGAACCTGCTTCTCCCTCACTGTCTGCTGCTCCCCTGCTTCCGTGCTCGCTCGCTCTCTTGCTCTCTCTAATAAATAAAATCCTAAGGGGGGGAAAAGTGCCTGGCACATAGTAAGCACAGGATGCTTTGAGGCTCACAAAATCCAGTTCCACCCCAAGAGCAGAGCAGATGTGGCTAGATGGCTTGTGTTTGTTTACAAGGAAATTGGGCCCGCCCCCCCCCTACGTCCCCCCACTCTTGGGGACCAGAGAGGAAGCGTGGGAGCTGCTTTCAGACAGGCTTTAAAGGTTTCAGATGAGCTCTAAAGCGGCTCTGAAGGGTGGAGGAGCAAACAGTCCAGGAGACTGGGATCACGGAAGGAGGATGGGAAGGGAGGGAGGGAGATTTCTGAGAAGGAGGAGGGCTGCCCCTTGCAGGGAGGAAGGCTGGAGCAGAGGATGGGTGCATGGTGAGCTCTGCAGATTGGAGAGGCCTCAGGGTTCCAAGAGGGGCCCTGGCTTGCCCTGGGAGAGCTGCTCCCACCCGGGGATTCTCTAGTCTCAGAACCTTAGGCAAGGGAAGGGGCGCCTGGGTGGCTCAGTCTGTTAAGCATCGGAATCTTGGTTTCGGCTCAGGTCATGATCTCAGGGTCCTGAGATGGAGCCCCTCGACGGGCTCTGGCCTCAGCAGGAGTCTGCTTGAGATTCTCTCTCTCTCTCCCTCTGCCCAAACCACACCCACCCACCCACCCCCCGCCAGCTCATGCACGCTCTCTCTCTAAAATAAATAGATAAATCTTTTCCTTAAAAAAAGAGAGAGAAGAGCTTTAGGCAAGGGACACGGCACCCACCTGTAAGAGCACAGCCTTCTGCCGTGGGGCCTGTCCTGTCTCCCTGAGACGGAGAATGTCCTTACCCAGCCCAGGCAGGCTGGCCGGGGAGGAGGGCTCTCTGTGGCTTAGCCGGGGGCACCTCTCAAGGCTCAGGAGGCTGGGCCCAGGAGAACAGACATCCACCGTGGACAGGGCAGCCCAATATGGGAGGAGATGTGGGGTGCACAGGGTTATTCTTGGGGGTCCTTATGAGGAACCAAAGCTGCCCCTCTCTCTTCAGGTGACCAAGATCATTGGCTTGACCCAACTTCTGTCAGGCTCCTGAACCTTCTCCTAGGCTCATCTGTGCTCTGGAAAAGCCAGTTTCATCAAGAATCCTGCTGAGTCCACTTAACCCAAACCCTCTGCCCTCCTTATCTGATCGGGTGCCTTGTCCCCCTCCCTCCCCCACTGATGCTGGGTCACTCTGGCCCATCTGCAGCAAGAATCTTGTGAAATCGGTGCAGGCACAGCCTTCCCCCATCCCTGATGTTTCCTCTTGGTAAAGTGGATCCACTGGCTTCCCACCGGCTCCTTGGCTGCAAATCCCCGCCCGCCCTTATTGTGTTCAGAACCATACCTGGTTCTATGCTGAGGTCTCTCTTCTCTGTTGCAACAGTCTCGCATAAGATCTGTCTTTTCCGCATTAACTTCTGTCCGGCTCCAGTTTTGCTTGGACACAGGCTGCGTTCTCTCCCTCGGCCCAGGATCCTTCTCTGCACCCGGGAAGCGCAGAGGCTGCTTGGTTGGTCCTCTGGTCCCTTTACCGTTCAGATGTGTGTGTCGCATCTCCTGTTTCCTCTCATCTCCTCAAAGTGGACTGCACTCCTCTCCGTTCGCTCATTTACTCTGTCCCATTGTCTCACCATTTCCAGGTTCTCGTCATGTCCTGCTGCCTTCTGTCCCTAGCAGCCCAGGCTTCCCCTCCACGCCACTGGCTATCATCCTCTGCCCCTGAGTGTGCAGCCTTGGGGCCCTCCTCGCCCTCCTAAGTCTCCTCTGCTGGGTGAGACAGAGACACCGTGATGGCTGCGGGTAACTCTTCTCCTAGGATTATGTTTCTGCGCTGTCGTCCTGGATTTATTTCTGCCTTTGTCACCATTCCTCCTTGTTGCCTTAGTCTTGCCTGGGGCCGAGGCTCCAGGCATCTCCTCTCATCTCTCATCATCTTCCCCGCTTCAGGATTAGCATCGATGGCCTCTCCTCCAGCATTTCCCAAATGCGTCCCCGAGGGTTCCCAGGAATAGTAACTGCTATCACTCTGGCAGCCAAGAGTCTCCATTTCCACCCAGCTTGAAGCTGATGCGGATGCTGAGGACCTGGGAGCCTCCGTGAGGAGCAAGGGTTGAAAAAGCAGAGAGCCAGCCAGAAATCCAAATTCTCGGCCTAGCAAAATCGGGAGCATTTGGGGCTTCCTCGCAGCATTCAAGGGCCTAGGAGAGAGAGCCAGAAGGAGCCTGGAAGATGTGGAGAGAGACAGGGAGAGTAGCCACAGGGCTTCCCAACCACAATTTGAAGATGTTCGTCCTCTGTGGTTGTGCCACAGTTCCAGAGAACGTGCTAAATGTCGTCAGCCACCCTAATATTCATGGGGGCCGGAGCAAGATACAGAGAGAGGGTCAGGATAAAGGTATTCATCAGGGTAACAAAAAATTATACATTAAAAGATTAACAGGGCACCTGGGTGGCTCAGTCGGCTAAGTGTCTGCTTTTGGCTCAGGTGGTGATCCCATGGTTCCTGGATTGATCCCTGCGTCAGGCTCCCTGCTCAGCGGGGAGTCTGCTTCTCTCTCTCTCTCTGCCTCTCTCCCTGGCTCATGATTTCTCTCTCTCTGTCAAATAAATAAATAAATAAAATCTTCTTAAAGATAAAATAAAAATTATATATTTATCATATACAAAATATGTAAGCTATATTATTTATTTTATTTATATTATACTCTTAATTTGAAAAATACACCTTCATAAAGACCTGGAAGGCCACGTTTGAATTAGAAGTTTTGGAATCCTTGGAGTTCACTTGAATGGGTGGCCAAGGGTGGTGGACCCCAGGTACCTACTGCACCCAGCCAGCTCTGACTAGCACTGTGAGGGGCCTCGTGTGCTGGCATGGGACGCACTGGCCCACCTATCTGAGCCATGTCAGCAAACTCGGTGCTTAGTTCCCACCTACTGAGTTACAGATGCTCAGCAGATATTTTTTTTTAAGAATTTAAAGGACAGGGCCAATCTGGGAGAGGTCACATGCCATCCTTTCCATAAGCATGTGTCCAGAGTGAGTGTGAGAGAGATACAAATGGGCTGTGCTCTTGGTTAATCTTGAAGGGTGGCAGAATATGCCAACCCCCAAAAAGCCATTTTGGCATAAGGATTATTCTGAGCTGAAGACAATTGAAAAGAAGTCAATATAAGAAAAGTTCCCTGGCCTCCCTTTATGTGCCTAAAAGCAGGACATCAATTTACAAAGGTGTTCCTTCTACCCTCTGTGAGGAAAGACAAAGGCTAATCCTCTAAAACAACATTAATCCCTTATCGATGGAGATGGTATGGACTCAGATCTGCATAATAAACCTTACCGTTGATTTCCATGCTTCCCCTTGTAATCTCTCAAAACTCTCTTCCTCCACGCCACATTCTTTTGTGTTTAGTTGAAGATAGTATTTAAGCCAGAGTTCTAAGCCACCTCAGAGTATTACTCATTTTTTCCTGAGAATCTTACATGTATACAGGAGGTATACATGTCAATAAACCTGTTTGGTTTTTTTCTTCTTAGTCTGTCTTTTATTACAGGGGTCTCTGCCGAGAACTAAGAAGGGTAGAGGGAAAATTATTTTTCCTCTGCTATAGTTTCAATTATTTCTTGTTCACTTTTCACAGAAGGAATATTTGAAAATACATTTGCCTTTCCAAAATGATTTCTAAATACAAACCAATTACATTATGTAGTGCTGGACAGAAGAAAGCACAATCTATACCCGTGTTGGAAGAAAAAAGTAGTGTTTTATTATTGTTGTATTTGGGGCACCTGGGGGGCTCAGTTGGTTAAGCATCTGACTCTTGTTTTCAGCTCCTGTCTTGATCTCAGGGTTGTGAATTCAAGCCCCACATTGGGCTCCACATTGGGTAAAAAAAAAAAAAAGCTTCATTATTATTGTTGAACTTTTGGAGAGATGGTTTGTCAGACCTCAAAATAGCATCTTCCTAAGGGACTTTCAAAAGTAATATGCATCATACTTAATATCCACCTTGTATGTGGATATTAAGACAGAATAGAAACTATACCAGAATAGGACCATCCAGGAGAGCCACTGGAGACTTGGGACACCAGCTGGAATGCTGTCGTTCCTATAACAGAATTAGGGGGTGGGAAGGGTCTCAGGAGGGTTGCAGTTGGACTGGGAAGCCACAGATGTCAGAAATCACAAAGAAATCTTGACAGACTTGAACGTGGGTTGAACATGAGGGCCGTAGAAAGGTGAGGGTAACAAGCCAGCAAGCTCTGAGCTCAAGTAACATGGAGAATGGTAGGACAAAAGGCAGAAACGAAGAGTCAGGGGGAAGAACGGAGTGTTGGGGGAAGGATTTCAAGAATTTGGCGGCTACACACATGTTGAGTTTGAGGGACTGTGGGTACACAGGGTTAGCAGCCACCTGGAAACACAAGGCTAGGGTTGACAGGGGGGTCAGCACCAGAAATTGAGTCAAGATGAGGGTTAAAACCATGAGAACGGATGTGGGACAAGGAAAGGCCTAGGACAAAACCATGGAAGAACACAGTCCCTGTTAAGGATCTGACTGGGCATGAGACGGCCAAGGTTGCAAAGAGTCAGGGACGGAGGCCACGGGGACCTGCACTTTTTCAGCCACCCTTGGTGATGCAGCCGACCGTCTTTTTAAACAAATCTAATCAAGTCCTTCCCATGCTTTAAAATCTTACTTCAGCAACTGCAAGATTCTCCACTTTATTCTGCTCCATGCTGCCTATCCAGCCCTATCCATAAGCCATCTCATGGATGCCATGGACTTTCTCATCTCTGATTCTTTTGTCCCAGTTTTTCTTCTGGGGAGCTCCTTCTATCCTACCTTGCAAACTCCTACTTATCCTGCAAGGTCCAAAACACTCATCACCTCCTCTGGGTGGCCAGCTCCCCGCAATCCACCTCAGGTTAAATAATTAGGTCCTTTTGGTTTTCCTACGGCACTTTTTATGTTGTTTTTTTTTTTTTTATAGTCACTGTCATTTTGTACTATTATTATCATGTCTTCTTTCTGAATCAAGCCCAAGATCAAGCAGTCCAGACTAGGGAAGCAAGAACAGGCACCCAAAGTAGAGAGCAGAAGCCAAGGCAACACTAGGAGCACGGACAGAGTAAGAGAAGGCATCAGATTGGAGGCTAAGAAGGAAACGAGAGACCACGTGAAGCTGATTCTGGAACACACTTCAGAACTAGCAGATCTGGGAGTGAGTGACAGCATTTGGATCTCTAATTACCTTGAATAGCTGGTGAGAAGGGCTTCTTGAAGTCTCCCCTGATCTTCCAGAGGAATGCCCTCATGGGTTTGGGGAACAGAAGGAGGCCTGACACACTAGTCTCTCCTGAGATTTGATAATACTTTTCTAACCCATGTTGACCCTTTCGTGACTTTTCCAGATTTGATCACATCCCCAAGACTCCTGGTAAAATCTGTACCAAAACCTCTTGTAGGATGCTCCCATCAATGGCTTTAGTCTTTTTGAAGCTTCAAATGCCAGCTACGTAATGGGAGAAAGGTTTGTCTAACTCAACCTCTCTGTTAGTGCTCATCGACCCAGAAACTCTCTGGATGTTTTTCTCACTTCACTGTAAAGAAAGAAAAAACAGTGGTTTATGTGGAACAATGCGATTGTCCTCTTACCCTCAAATATGTTTCTCTTTCTGACTTGCCCATATTTTTCAATAATACCTATCACTAGAATTATTATTCCTAAATTGCATGCGATGTTTAATTATGTCTTGAACAGCTTTTCAAGCTGATATGCTAAAAAAAGGTGACTTCAGGCTGGTAGCTTTTTCAAAATCTTGACTTTAAAGGAAGCATTTATTTTATTTTTTTAAAGATTTTATTTATTTGACAGAGAGAACCACAGCAAGAGAGGGAAAACAAGCAGAGGGAGTGGTAGCGGGAGAAGCAGGCTTCCTGCCGAGCAAGGAGCCAGATGCAGGGCTCGATCCCAGGACCCTGGGATCATGACCTGAGCCGAAGGCAGACGCTTAAGGACTGAGCCACCCAGGCACCCCTAAAGGAAGCATTTAAATGGTACGTTACAAAAGTTTAAAGTAGTTCATTATTTCCCCAAATGATTCCCCAAATGAGCCACTTGCTCTTTTTAGGTAAACTTTATTGCACTTGTTGTTATGATTTTATAAATTATAAAATATCTGATTCGGGGTGTAAGAGGATTTTTTTTTCATTTCCATTTCATGTAATTTTACTTAATTTGTCAATTAAAATTAACTTGGATCACAGTTAAAAATTTAGTTTGAAAATTAACTTTGATCATAAAAATAATAAATTTCAATATAAAAATATTTGAAAAATAGAGAAAACACAATAACTATGTCAACGTTCGATTTTGTTTCTTTTCTACATGCATATGTATACAAATGACAAATATTCCTAAAGCTATTTTCATTATACAATAAGGTTCTCTTTATTATATAATAAAAAAAAGTTACTCTGTAACTTGCCCCTTTTTCCCAAGAATGTTATGAACGTTTTTCTAATTTTGTTAAATATTCTAACACATGATTTTAATAGTCATTTAGTATTCCAAAATAAGGCAATACATAATGTATTCAACCAAACCCATATGTTGGGGCTTTTATAAATGCCAGAAGGAAGGTCCTTAGTAAGATTCACTTTTCTTGAAACAGAATCTCCCTCTCCCTCAGTGGGTGGGCGTGGTTTTGTACCCGTGATCCTGTCTCCCTGGCAAGGGCCAATCAGAGCACTCTATTTAGGAACCTAAGTAGAGACTGGTGAGACATTCTCTGAGCAGCTCGCGCGCTCTCTCTCTCTCTCTGTCTCATTCTTTCGAAATGTGATTTGAGGGAGAGAACATAAACATCCTGGTTTCTCTCCAGCCGGCCCCTCACTTCCGGTCCTTTCCTGAGGCTTGGCTTTAGGAAACGCAAGGCCCAGACTGCCCTTGTAGGAAATTCTCCCCTTTCTCCTAAGTTAGCTTGAACAAGTTTTCTATTTCTTGCCCTTCAAAGGATACTCTGTAATGATAAAGGAGTAAACATTTTTATGGGTACATACTGCAATGTTTTCCTCCAGAAAAGTCATGTCTACCTGTGAGGTTCTTGAATTTTGGCACGGAGGACCTTCTTTGGAGATAGTTCTCGCTAGGAAGCAAGTTCACTGTTTAATATTAAGTGCTAGTAGAGGGAAAGAAGCAAACATATCCATTTGCAAGGTATCAACAGAGTCTTAAGTTGCATTCACAGGGATGCACGTTGTAATCATAGTTGACATGCGTGGGCACAGGACTCATTACAAGTGGAATTTTCCTTCTGGGAGGCCGAGGCTGGGGTAATTTTCCTGACTAATTTGAAGCAGAGAACTGTTTCTGTAAATTGTAGTAATCCAAGCCCATTTGCCAAGAGGCAAAGACTTATGGGCTTGTTTCTGTCATCTATGCTCATTTTAGCCGCCAAATGTTAAATCCTGGCTTCCTGGTAAGGGGGTCTCTCTAGAGGAGGACCAGAACCAAATAAAGCGGAGGCAGGTCTCTGCAGAACATTCCATAGCCACACCCACCATATGGACTGTAGATGTTATGACCTCGTTCTTCACGAGTCCTCACTGTCAAAGCTTCCATGATTTGCTCTTTCCACTTGTCATCTTGCTTCTTGTGATTTCCTAGCTGGATACTCTGCCTTTACACCAGGGCGAAGTCAAGAACGTTAAGGGGAAGAACCTCAAGTATTAATCAGGGTGTGGCTGGGCCCTACAGCTCAGGCTGCTTTCTTCATGCTCCTTTAAAATGAGAGATTCTTCAGCTTCTCTTTGGGCTCTCAGGTATCTGCTAAGGGACATCTAGCCAGGTCCACAGGGAATCTCTCTAGTTAGTTGCCTGAAGTTAGCAAGTTGGGGGATGCCTTTTCCCCGGGCCTTAAAATTGGCTTCTTTATAATGGCCCAACGCCAAAGTAATGAAACTAAATTAAGGCCAGAAGTGTCTATCAGGGCAAGGACTGAATCACTTGTCTACACTCAAGACAAGAGCTCCCTCTTGCTCTGGCGGGCATCTCATTGAAACCTACTACTGAGCCACTCTTGAAGAAGCATTTCAAGATGTCAGTGTCACCTTTCATCCTCTGTCATTTCCCCCTCCCATTTGATCATAATTACTGATTTCCTCCAGAATGACTGTCGAAGTTTGTAAAGACATAGGCTCGGGGTCGGTCTGCCAAGGTTCAAATTCCAGCTCCACCATCTGGTGGCTGTGTGATCTTATGTTTTCTCTGCTTCCATTTTTCCATAGGTGCTATTTGCTGTCACGCTCTGCACGTCTCACATAAGGACTAAACGAGATAATACGAGCAAGTGCTTAACACAGTGCCCGCCAAATAGTAAATGCTCCCCAATTCAGAGCTGTTATTATTTTATTGTCTATTTTTTTTCTTTTTTAAAGATTTTATTTGAGAGAGAGAAAGAGAATGAGTAATGGGGGGGAGAGGGAGAAGCAGGCTCCCTGCAGAACAAGGAGCCCAATGTGGGGCTCAATCCCAGGAGCCTGGGATCATGACCTGAGCCACAGACAGACGCTTAACCAACTGAGCCACGCAGGTGTTGCTCTACTTGTCTATTTTCTTAACTTGGCTATGAATGGGCACAGACTGTGTCTTCTCTGTTTTTGTTCCCCGGCATTTGTTTAGCTCAGTGCCTGGCGCCTATGGTGAGTTCTCAATGAACATTTGTTGGCTGAATGGCTGGGATGCATGAATGAATGAGCTAGAGACAAACTTTTGTAAGCAGTGTCCATGTCGCATCTTGTTGCTTTTTCTTGTGTTGGAAGGACAGGTGCAACACTGTGAAAGGAGCACAGAGAAAGGTTTTCATGGCATGTGCTCTTCCTCATCTCTGTTAGGTAGACACTATGTCCCTCGTCTACTATGTGATGATCTGAGAACCGTCTTTTTGCCATAGTCACCAATGGTTTTCCCCAGATAAAAATTAACAGTCTAGGGGCGCCTGGGTGGCTCAGTGGGTTAAAGCCTCTGCCTTCAGCTCAGGTCATGATCTCAGGGTCCTGGGATCGAGCCCTGCATTGGGCTTTCTGCTCAGCGGGGAGCCTGCTCCCCCCTCTCTCTGCCTGCTTCTCTGTCCACTTGTGATCTCTATTTATAAACAAAATCTTAAAAAAAAAAAAAAACTAACGGTCTACATCTATGATGAAGAAGGGAGAACAGATATTGAGCTATAGGGATTAAGCCATCTCATGGAAAGCTTGGTTCTATAGGATCTGTTTTCTAATGATAAGAATTGCTACAGATACAGCCATAAAAAAAAAAGAAATAGAAGAAATAGTAGAGAAACACATACATAGAGTAAAAACAGAAAGAGATGCACGGGCCATATGATCTCATACCTGAGGTTCAAGGTTACCTCTTGGGTATGGCAAGGGCCGCTGCTGAGATTGGGGGGCAGTGCACAGGGTGTTTCAGCTGCACTGGTGACGGTTTCCAAGTGGTGAGCCCCTAGGTGGTCACGTATCACTTTTTATACTCTTTGTGTGTTTCACATATTTCTTAATAAATCAGAATCGACAGCCAAAGGTCATGTAGACAGTTCAAAAAAGAAATACAAATGACCAATAAACTCATGAAGAGATGTTCAAGTTGAATGGGAGAGGGAGAGATATATTTCTCCATCTATCTATCATCAACATAGATGTAGATCTATTGGGGAGGGAGAGACAGAGTTATCAAGCAGAAAGAAACCCTAGACAAAGCAGATAATAACTCTACCAACAAGAGAAAGTATCTCTGCAGAGTGAAAGCTTTCCTCTAATTGTACTTCTGGAGGGAGCGCGGAGTACAAGGCAATGAGTCAGACCCACACACTTTGCCTCCAGCTCCTGACATTAACGACAGAGTGAGGGATTTGAAAGGCCCTCCCGAGAGTGCTTGGGTTTTGCTTGTCTGCTCTGAGGGAGGGAGGGAAAAAAGCAAAGTTGAGACAGCAGGGGAAAAAAGGCCTCTCAGTGAGTCACTGGTACAAACGGTGCGTGGCTGGCTCAGTCAGGAAAGCATGTGATTCTTGATCTCAGGGTTGTGGGTTCAAGTCCCACGTTGGGGGTAGAGATTACTTAAAGAAATAAATTAAAAAAAAAAAAAGCAGGAGAGTATGGTTAGAGGCTATGGATGAGGGGAGCAGTAAGAGGCGAGGCTGGAGAACAGAGAGAGGCTGCATCGGTGAGCTATGGGTTTCATTTCAGGGCAGTGAAAGGTTGGGAGGGATTTAAGTGCAGCAGCAGGAAGACAAGCCAGAGACTGGAGAAGTGATCCAGCAAAGATCTGGGGATGCAGCGATGCCACCGAGGAAAAGAGCTGGATTCTGGGTGACATTTCCGGACTAATCCATGGTCCCTTCTAACACATTTCAAGTTCCCTAGTGGATAAAGGGATTTTAAGACCAACAAGTAGGAGGTAAATGAGTTATCCGAGGGCCCTGTATTGGTAATAGCTGTAGCGTGAGAGAACCAACACACAGACACACAGACACACACACACACACACACACACACACACGATTGCACCAACCTGTGTGGCGCTGGGAACACAGGCTCTCACGCTCACGTCTGACCGGGACAGCGATGCACCGCTAATGTGGGGTTTCCGGGTTCTTCATTGAGGAGCTGGAGGGGGAAGAGGCTGAGGATGTCACCCACCTATCAGGAGGGCCTTAACTTTACGCCATAAAATCAAAAGGGTAAGGATAGCTAACAAGGTAAAAACCAAACACACAAAAGAAACATGGCAGTCTGGTTTCCTCAGAATGACCAGGAAGTTTTGATATGAAACTTTAAGGATAAAAGCGAACTGAATTCTAAGAAAGAAATTAATATTTTTTTTAAAAAGTTTTAAGCAGAGAATAGCTTGTATGATGGAACTGTGGTTTTTACGTGCAGTTTTTCTATTTAACGCTGAAGAGGTGACGAGAGAACTTTAAATATCACGATATAAAATCACATTTCAAATCGTCTTGTGACAAGAGCCCTCGAAGACAGGAACAGGAGTGCCAACGGTTAGTACCTTCTAGCCACCAAACAGAACTACGTGTAATATTTTGTTGAGACCACCGCCATCTTGGCCCGAGCATTTTGGGACTTGGGGCGAAGATGGAATGTTCTCCCCAAACATCTTGAAGTCACAGAATTTGGCATGTTAGTACCTCAGATGATGGGATAATCGCCTTATCTGAATGAGGAGAAACTGGGCTCTCTAAATAAAAATTGAAATGGAGGAATTTGGAGTGGGTTTCAAGAAAAATATGTTCTAATTCTGGGGTTTAGACATCACTGTCATATTTTAGAAAAGTCAGGGGGTGCCTAGGTGGCTCAGTTGGTTAAGTGTCCGGCTCTTGGTTTGGGCGAAGGTCAGGATTTCGTGGGTCGTTGAGAGAGCAAGTGTGGTAGGGGCTCTGCACTCGGGGAGGGGCTGCTTGAAGACGCTCTCCTCTGTCCCTCCCCCAATGCATGCACTGACGTGCTCTCTCCAAAATACATAAATCTTTAAAAAAAAAAAAAAAAAGATGGCAGCCGCCATGTTGCTTTGGCATCCCGCAGAGCGTCTCTGGACGCAGCCCTCCAGTGGTTTCGAAAGTCTTCAGCCACCTCAGTTTGGTCAGAGCGGCACAAAGCTGAGAGCGCAGGGAGACTGAACAGATCTATGGAGACTGCAAGGTGCCCCATCATGTATGCTCTGAGTCTTTTCTTTTTTTTTTTTTTTTTAAAGATTTTATTATTTATTTGACCCAGAGAGAGAGAGAGATCATGAGTAGGCAGAGAGGCAGGCAAAGGGGGACAGGGAAGCAGGCTCCCTGCTGAGCAGAGAGCGCAAAGCGGGGCTTGATCCCAGGACCCTGAGATCATGACCTGAGCCGAAGGCAGAGGCTTTAACCCACTGAGCCACCCAGGTGCCCCGTAGTCTTTGAGTCTTGAGAAGAGCATGCAAATGGACTCTGGTCCTGGAGGCCCCAGTGAGGCAGGGCAGGCCCCGGGCTCAGAGAGGACTGGCTGGAACCACGGCGTCAGCAGCTGGGGGGTGGGGGGTCCTGGGAGCGCCAGTGCCCACCCAGAGTCTCAGCCCCCTGCCCTGCAAAATGAAAATGGACACTTGTCTCTGGTGAGCACAAGGCTGGTCTCAGGAAGAAAACCGACCTGGGCGTGTGGAATGTGCTCATCAATGGGGGTGTGCCTGACCCCTAGGACCACTAGTCCCCTCCCTCAGAGGACACGAGAGCAGCGGCCCCACTAGGTGACTGTCCTAAAGCCCGGGTCAGTAGTCGGATGGGCACGAGTCCGAAGGGCAGCTTGTCGCAATCAAATGGCCGTGGTCTGGCAGGTGACAGCCCCCGTCCAGGGGCACTACGCTCCCCATGAGCCCTGACACCCCGTGACACTGGCCTGCTACTCTTACGTGAGATTTCAAGACCAAAACTAGGTAGCAGAAGGCAGTGAAGAGTTTAAACTCTTTGACACAAACCGGAGAAATGTGAAAGCGATTTGGTAATGGCAACGACTGCACGAAACCACTGTACTCACTGTCGTTTACCCTGCTGTGGGGGAGGAAAAAAAATCAGTCATGTTCTGGATGTTCTTGCACCTGAAAGGGAAACCAGCTCACAAAATAAATACATACATAATCCAGTGTCAAAAACTGGTGATTTATAGAAATCACCCCTCGTTTATTTTTTCCGACACAGAGAAAAAAAAAAAACATGGTTCAATAATTCAGTGTCTGAGTCACTTGCAAACACTGTCAAATACTGTCACTCAAACAAACATTCCTGGGGGAGAGCTCTGCGGCGCGTGGGACGGCCCACGGATCTTCATCGTTCAGATACAAGGGAGAACCCGCTCGTGAAGGTTACGTGAGTGAAGAACATGATGCCCTATCCCAATGTTCATAAAAAGGCCTTTGAAAAATATCCAGATCTTTCAAGGAACAAAAACACTCCCGTTTGGTTGTTGGTTTTGTTCCTTTTAATGATTAATTTTTGGTTTTTGAAGTCAACTTTTTTGCTGGGAGGGAGGAGTTTTAGGGCTTTGTAAGTGGAAACCAATCAGGCTGCTGGCCTTTGCACACACTTTCCTGCCCCAACACCAAGCTTTTCTTCCCCCCCAAAAAAAAACCTCTTTCATGATTTTTTTGTTATGGTTCAAAAAGTAAAGAAAATGATTTCAAGTATTCAATCCCTATCAAAAATCGGTATCAAAAGTAATAAAGGGCCTAGTTTCTTTATAATTCCACGTTTTAAAAAATAACTTAAGCAAGAGGTCCGGCCCTTTACTTGTATAAATACCACAGCGTAACTAGAGTTTCTTAAGACAGCGTGGAGAGGAATCAGTGTTTAGCACCTCGATCATGGATCTTAATGTCGGGAACGTCTCTGACACGGATGGGAGAGTCTTATAAGAAGGTGAAATACTAGAAAAGAAAAACACAAAGAAGGCATATGAAAATTCACACAATTTCACATAAAAGGCCTTATTCTCTTTCCAGGGACCCCGTGTGTACGCTGTCAGACAGGTCAACAGAAGCAGGGAGGAGCTATGACTAGAACAGGTGCTTCTGTGGCCGGGAACTTATATCCAGAGGCTCCCATAATGGGCTGCTGGCCAGTTCGGCAGGAATCTCCGTTAAGGAAAACTCAGCCCTGCTCTACGCATGGCTATTTGCACACATCCGGCCAGGGAGCCCCTAGACTTGACCCAGAGACACAGGGGCCAGGCCGGCCTCGCTCCCTATTGGCCCAGAGACACAGGGGCCAGGCCGGCCTCGCTCCCTATTGGCTACAGCCCTTTCTCCGGCCCCACAACCTGTATCAGTAGCACCAGGCACAGTCTTCTTAACTCAAGGGGCGGGGGGAAGCCCAGAACAAGATCACACCCGCCAATGGTGCCTGCACAGCGGGGGGCAGGTTTTTGTTCATTCCTTAAAGAACCGTTGGAAGGTCCACACTGTAAAACTAAGGAAGAGACAGAAGCAAGATGTTTGACGCTATGGTCATATTCCTATAACACGTGTGAGCCGGGAACCCTGAAACAGGAACATTCAGGAACGAGGTGCGACCGTCAGACGGGATCGTCACAAGGCTGGCAGCGTGCTTACACGACGTTCGAGAGGGCACGACAGACCCGAATTTCTGTTTGAAACAGAACACAAACCATCCAGTAATTTTTGGAGCGGCTGCTGTGTCCAACAGATGGGAAAGGCAAAGTTGGAGGGGGTCATGGAGGAAACCCAGAGAAGGAGCAAGAATGAAGACGGTCAGTGATATGTGCTTGTTCTTTATTAACTATTAAAGCATCTATGGGTTTAATTTCATCCCGAAAGTCCTGGAAACAAGAGCCAGGAAAGATCAGGGTATGCCAGACTCGTGATGGCAGCCGCTGAGTTAGTATTTAGGGACTCACACGTATTCCTCGCCCATATTACAATGAAACACCACCTTCTGAAAATCTACCGTGCGGTAAAAATGTGCTCCCACTCAGAGTAAGTCCGAAATGGGTCCGGCTCACAGTTTTCAAATTCCTTCCTAAATAGTGAACCCCAGAGTTTGGGATAAAGGGTAAATTAGCCAAGAGAGATGAATGCCTGATTATAACAAGAAGACAGGTGTCGCTTTTCTTTCACAAACCTTGCTTTCTACTCATTATTTATTTTTATCTGTAGATTCACCCTTTCAGGGGTCCTAGTCGACAGGAGAACACCTTGGTCTTGGGAAAGTGG
Organism: Procyon lotor; assembly: GCA_028646535.1. NCBI lineage: Eukaryota > Metazoa > Chordata > Mammalia > Carnivora > Procyonidae > Procyon > Procyon lotor. The sequence goes on from CM053617.1 coordinate 9,332,452, forward strand.
GTTACACTCCTCGCAGAGTACGAACTCAGGAAAGGGAGCGCACCCCCAGTATCCCACAGCTCGCTCCAGGAGGAGCAGGACGTCGCCCTCCCCCCTTAGAGGTAACGTCCCTTTGTGGACCGCCACCAAGTAGTTACCTTTTTAGGTTCATCCAGCTTTTGGCTATTTTGCTAAAGGCCTCTGAACCAGGGGCTGTCATAGCTTCAAAGTCAACTAACTGAAAAAGAAAGAAATTTAGGAATGTGATTAATATGGAGGAGAGAGGCTCGCTTTGAGATCTGCTTAACTTCTGGATCTTAACACACAAATCCGAAGGCCGCGATTTAAACACACAGCCAACCATCTGCCCTCCCAGCTCCAACATACCTTCCCTTTGGGGATTTTTCCTGCTACTTCTTTTCCACTTGCCATCAACGCTCCCACGATCACGGAGTAAGCTATTACACTATGTAAATACAGAACAATTACCAGTCAGTCCGGGGGTTCTGAGCAGCAATCATACGAAAAGCTCACCATGGATTTCTATTGTGAAAGATGAGATTTTACTTAAGAAGTCTTTAGAAATTAAACTAAAATATCTATTTTCATGTCTTAAAAATATTTACTAATTTACTACTAGCAAAAATATTTAGATTCACTATTTTAAGGGTAAATGTGACCCAGAATATTCTTTTTCTGAGGAAAGAAGCTGTTTCTTTTAATTAGAAGTCTTTCCACTTGGTTTTCCTATTCTTGTGAAATAATGAATTAGAAGATCTGTCTATCTACTTCTATCTCTAGCAACTTCACAAGGCTTGGCTTTTAAAATGCATGTATACGACACACTTTGTAATACAAACATACTAATTTAATTGTTTAAGCATTAAAAACTTCGGTCCCCAAAGAAGAAAAGCAGAACACAATCTCAGAAGGTGCCAACAGACTGGTTTGAAAACTGCCGTGTTATATAAATTCCCTCGCTGGCATGTAACGGACGCCCTGCTCCGACATACCTATTACACACACACAGGCCATGTGTGCCCTGTGCAAGGCACTAGGCGTGAAGACAACCAGGACGAGGCGCTCGCCTCTGAGAGCAAGCAGGCTGGCCACGGAGAAAGCCTGCAGGTGCGGCAAGTCGAGCCCAGGGGGCGCTCACGGGGAAGACCCCACCGAGGCCAAGGGCACGCACCCTGCACCTTCAGGGCCCAGGCCGGGCACAGGGGGCAGAAGGGAAGGAAGGGAAATGGCTGGCAGGGAGGCAGAACCCGTGTGGACACGGAGGTGTGAGGAAACGCAGGGAGGTGCCCTGGAGGGGCATCGGGAGGACCTTCGAGAAGTTCCACAGCGGAGTAAAAGGGCACATAAAGGAGAGTGGTGACGTGGCCAAGACAGACGGGGACAGGGCACGAGCTTGCACCTGAGCCACCAGGTACGAAGAACCGCGGCAGAGATCCTGAATCTCTGTGCTGGACACCGGGGTCTAACACTGTATGGCAACTATCCTGGGATTAAAACCAAACCAAACCAAACACTGGGGCAGAGAGGGGACAAAGAAAAGCCCGGAAGCAGGGAGACAAGTCAGAAAGGCACGGGGTGACGCGGGTCTGAACTACGGCAGTAGCTCTGAGCACGGGAGAGGACAGAACCAGCGGGCTCAGGGGCTGCGGAGACGCGGGCTCCGAGGGCAAGCGTGCCTGGGACGAGAGCCGCTCCTCCTTCCTACGTCACCAGGAGCCTCACCAGGAGCCGGCACAGCTGCTGCGACGACAAAGGGGAAACTGCTGGGGGTCCGCGCAGCGCCTGCCTAAGGGCTTGAGCAGAGGGGGCACGCGGGGGGCGTGGGCACTCGGGGATCCCGGGCCCGCTAGCAACAGTTCGGCGGATCCCACAGCATTTATTTATGCTCCTAGCTTGTTTCCGGGCCTTTCCGCTCTGACAACATTTACTGCCGTGTTTAGGAGAGTTTTACTTTTCAAGGGTTAAAGACAAGAACATTCAAGTATATTGTTTTTGCTGCGGCACCTTAAATTCAAATTCCGTGGCCTGGTGCACGTGGCGCTGGCTAACAGAGGACAGACAGAGATCCTGGTTTTAACGACACCTGGAAAGCTCCTGATGGATTCATAGGTAGCAAGAACTGACTCACGGTAGTGCAGGTGGTACCGGAATGGCTGGTGACTCGAAAGTATGAACCATCAGGGCTGGCGGCCGAGTGATGGACGAGAATGGGGGGCAAGAGGGAAGAGGGTAGGCTAACGATCTGGGCAAATAAGTTAAAGTACGGCAGGCCTTCAAGCCATCTGAGTGGTGGAATGAATGGTCCCCAGCCCGTAAAACGTTAAGCACGCGATCTTAGAACAATCTTTCAGAATTCTTTTGATGGTGTGGTAGGTCAAGGCCATAATATCTGGGGGGCTTTTGAAAAAACCAGAGGGGATTTCTTGCGATTGCTTGGGGCCCTTTTGTACCCACAGCCGCGACAAGTACTGCAAGCAAAAAAGAACATGGTCTTCAACGTAAAACCTCAAATTATAGGCTGTCACTCACCTGGATCCTCGAGAGAGTGGCATTAAATTATAAAAGTAATAAACTAAGGATAAGATTAGGTTGCAAACAGCATCAGC
>CM053617.1:9335157-9356931 GCA_028646535.1 Procyon lotor
CTTAAAAAAAAAAAAACAAAAAAACGGAAACCTTTTCAGTCACTTGGGTGGATTGGTCAGCTAAGCAACCAACTCTTGGTTTCGGCTTAGGTTTTGATCTCAGGGTCCTGGGATTGAGCCCCTCGTCGAGGCTCCCTGCTCAGCTGGGGGTCTGTCTCTCCCTTATGCTCTCCTTTGTGCGCTCTTTCTCTCTCCCTCGTAAGTAAAATCTTTTAAAAATAAATACACAAACATGGGAATTGTTTGTATAAGAATGTTAAAAAGAAGTCCTTATAGGTCATGGGTGAAAGCCGATCTCAGGCGTAAGACGCATACATAATACCCTCAGATGGGTAGAGGCTTTGAAAAGGTTACAGGAGAATCGTAGGAAGCAAGGAAGGATTAAATGGAAAAACAAAAACCTACCCCAAATTCTGATGAAAGAATCAGTACTTTTCCTTTGGCTGTGAGGTCTTTATAAAGTCCATCTATCTCCGCATGATAGAATTGTGTTCTTTCCTCTGTGGTTTGCGTTTCCACGGAAAACAGTATGTTACCAACCCTAAAAGTACAACAATGTGTGTCAATTATACAATTCAATGAGCCAAACACGGGGAGTAAAAAGAAGGAAGGGACTGGTAGGCTGATGTGGCACAAGACACAGCCGGGAACGTGTCCCCCCTTTCTAACCACACACACACACCGAGGCGTGTTCCGTACGCAGGCAAGTTTTCCATAAGATATGGTATTTTGTTCGGTCTAACCATACGTATGTATTCCAGGAGCTTAAGCCACTACAGAACAGCATAACTACACATGGTCAAGAATGAATGCATAGTAAAGAATTTCTCAGACAGGTGCCCTATTATGATTGAAGATCAGGAGGCAGAACTGCGTGCAGAAGTTCAGGGACTCTACTGTGTTTTTTTAAATTCCTGCTGCACACTTAGCTCCACGCCAGGGTCTACAGAGGAGACAAACTTGATGCAACAGGCATTATTATGTAAATAAATAGTTCTTCAATCCTATAAAGAGGAACACAGCAGAGCTGCTGCATTTACTGAGGCAGGAGGGAAAACTGAGGCCATGAATTGTTACAAGACCACGCGCAGGGCGATCACGTAGTGCATCAGGGTTCCAAAGCAGGACACCAGGTCCAATTTGGAAGACATGGAAGAAAACAGGAAATGCTTCACTGGGGAAGAGGCCTGAATGTGGAAATCAGGATGGGAGTAGGAGAGGCTCAGAAACAGGAGGTAGGAGGTGACCTCAGGGAACAAGCAGTCCAGCCGAGTTAGCAGGCCAAGTTCTGGCAGGGAAACAGTTTAGGCAAGCAGGAAATGTTGCAAGGGCCACATTACAAAAGGCCTTGAGTGCCTGGCAGAGGAGGTGGTCCTGGTATCCACGGGCAGTGGAGGGTATGGAGTGGGGAGTGGTTTAACACCCAGTGGAAAGGGGCCTTGAGGACATTGACAAAGCACTGTAAGCCACCAGGAGACTGGGACGGAGGCACCAGGGTCTGCTCGAGAGGTTAGGACCCAGAGCAAGAGGTAACAACCATGGTGAGACAATGGAGGAGAGAAGCCACATTTCGAGGGGAAGGAATTTTACGTACTCTTGCCATTCCCTGTCTGCCTGGAGATTTCATCTGAGGAGATCAATGTCTCACAAGTGGGTGGAAAGGATGGGGAGTGATTTTTACGTGAATAGCAAGCCCTGGAATTGCTTCTGGGGAGGGGAGTATGGTATTTGTTGGGAAAGGTCACAAAATCTGGCAGTTGCTAAGCTGGTGCTTACTCATGGAGGCCTGGGTAGGTTCTGACAGAGAACTTGACAGAGAGGCTCGCGTGGTTTGAGAGTAAAAGCATAAGAATGCTGGAGCCCAGGAGGCAGGGGCGAGTCACAGCCCTACTGCGGAGCTGGCAGAAATCAAGCCGGAAGTCTCGAGGCGGGAATCATGGCGCCCTGCAGGATAAGCTGAGGAGTGCCTGCTGTGGGGGAGGGGGTGAGGTAATCTGCTCCAAATTCAAGGGATATGGAGGCTCCTCGATGAAGCTTAGGCTTCAGATATAAATTAGACTGGTTAATAAAAAGTCACTGTGGGGCAACTATAAAGTGAAAAATGAGAAACACTCTAAAATGGTCAATGACAAAAAATCAGCAGGAGAAACTACACCGTCCACAAAATGGAACACCATCAAGCATTGCAAAAGCTTACAAAAATAAAGGAAAATGTTCACGATAAAGTAATTGCAAGACACAAAGAAACAGATTATACAACAATGCGTGGAGTATGGTGTCAGTTTTTAAAGGGGAAAAACTCAATGATTTTTTTTATCTTTGCTTATCTGTGTATTCTAAATTTTCCATAAAATAAGACTGCACCGCCCTCAAAATATATTAAAACCTGTATTTAAAAACTCTTAGGATGGCCTTCAGTCTGCCAACCTCTCGTCTCTTTTCGTTTTATTACTAAAAGTGTTCCCCACAAGGAACTTGCAGAACCCGGAAGAATGCTTTCCATATTAGATATTATGCCTAATATCTAGAAAGCTGTAGATGCAGCATGACCAGGAAATGTATTTGTCCTGCATAATAGCCAACAAGTAACGAGTTACAGCTACCCACCGGACCCTGGTAATTTTCATTTCGGGATAAAGCAGAAGCTGGTACGTCTAACCTCCTGGGGCAATTTTACACACCCCCCGCCTTTACACTCATGCTTAGGAAGCATACATACTTGTCTCCTGTAATTGTGATTGTGAATCCATCATATTCCTTCCCTTGCTCTTTGAGGCTGGGAACTTTTGTGTTCACCGTGAACCCATCCTTCGTTTTAGTATTAAACTGCTTTCGGGGGAAAAAAAAAATCACATTACTCGTGTGAAATTCACTGTAAACCCCCAAGAGCTCTTCTGTAGTGGTGACTCCGCCTTCCACGTCCTGGAGAAGGGTCACAGAAGTTCCTGATGCAAGAGGCCACGAGCACGCACTCCTCTCCAGTGACCCGGGACGCCTCTGCCGGTCCCCAGGCGCCACACAGACTCCGGGCCCCAACCAGAGGCCAGCACAGAGCCTCAGCCGCGGGCCCCTCAGTCAGCGGGGGTGCTGCGCCCTGCTGAGAGCGCCCTCTGGGTTTTCCTCGTGTTCCTAATCTGTCGGCAGCAACTTGGCTTCGTAGCAGAATGGTTGCACCCCAAAGCCCGTAACTCGAACACCACCCTGTGCTCACGCTCGTGGCTCCTTTGAGGCAGTCTGGTCTGTTCTGAACAGTACTCAGATTTTTATTTGTCAACTGGAGAGTTTCAGACACACACACACAGGCTCCAACTCTGCAGATCCCAGGAAAGTATGTTAAAGGAATTATATCGAGCCAAGAATGGCCTTCAAGGGGTGACGAGTATGAAGGCAGTTTCAGATGCCAGCTTTTTGCTTAAAATACTTTTGACAGGGACGTCTCTGGGTGGCTCAGTCGGTTAAGCATCTGCCTTCACTCAGGTCATGATCCCAGGGTCGAATCCTGGGCTCCTTGCTCAGTGGGGAGCCCGCTTCTCTCTCTGCCTCTGCCTGCCGCTTCCCCTGTTTGTACTCTCACGCACTCTCTCGCAAATAAATAAACAAAAATCTTTTAAAAAATAAATAAAATATAATATTAATAATATATATTAAGTATTATACATTTAATATAAATATTAAATGATTTTAATTTAATAAATTAAATAAATTTAATATATTTTAAAAATAAAATTTTATTTATTTAAATAAAAGAAAAATAAATTTAATAAATATATTAAATATTTTTTAAAAATAATAAAATAAAATATAAAATAAATAAAAATATTTTTGACAAAGCCAAAATGCCAATAAACAGATTTTGTATTACTCCAGAAAAATATCCTCCAAGACTGTTTAGTGTTGCCAACTTTTTTTTAAGGGCTGATGGGCTTGAATAAGAGAACCAAGGATAAAATAAGGGGAGGCTGTGCTTCACAGAACCCACTACTGGGGGAAAGGCTGTCTAAAACCAGTAAGACCCAGCAGGTGCCACGAACAGTCCAGAGGAGGACCGGGGACCAGTGGGCATGAGGCACCGGCGACCAGAGTCAGTGTCGGGAAGTGGGACAGCAATGTCGGGGAGTGGCAGCGCGGGAACGCGGACCCAGGCCTTCGTGACCTTCAGCCACATTACTTGCCCATAAGCTGACTCAAGGGGAGCGGAGACATACGGCTGACCTTGACCAACTTGAGGAGTAGCTGACCCCCCCTTGTAGTCAAAAACCCGTGTGTAACTTCTGACTCCCCAAAAACTTCACCGCTGATAGTCTCCTGCTGACTAGAAGCCTTGCTGATAACATAAATGGTTAACATATATTTTGCATGTTGTATGTATTCTATATGGTATTCTCAAAGTCAAGTAAGCCAGAGAAAAGGTTACTAAGAAATCATAAGGAAGATACGTCTATAGGACTGTACTGTATTTATTGAAAAGAATCCACATAGAAGTGGACCCACGCAGTTCCAACCCATGTTGTTCAAGGGTCGGTTGTGCTTTAATGTGGTTTTTCGCCAAAAGAACATTTCAGTGGAAGCTGGCGTCACATTACATTGCACCGAACGCTTTAAAACGGAAGGTATTTATATACTTCAGTGCATGCCTTTAAAAATAAGAATATGCCCACACTCCTGGTGAAAGCGAGGTGTCCAGCGCTCCTGGGGAACGGTCACGTGCACACCACGGCTGGACACACAGTGACCTTGCACCCGGAGGCTGGCCCCAGGGGGGGGGGGGACACTCAGTCTCTCTCGGCTGCACTAACCAACCACAGGCTGGGAGCCCATGAGGCTTTTCTATTTAAATGAAGACACACATAAAACATCAAAATCCCCCTCGGCTGACTTGGCCTTCCACCCAATAGAGTAAATGTAATGCTTAAAATACCAGCAAAAAAAGAACATCAAAAACGGAGACATGTGCTAGTTTTCCTTCTGTAAGTCTGCTCCAGCGGCCCTCCGTGGAGCGGTCCTGCCCTCTGGGGGGCATCTGGGGAACTTATGGGAGAGGTTGGTGGCTCTGGGGACTGGGGGGGGGGGGGGGCTGAGAGGGCTACCACTGGAACTTAGCGGGTGGGGCTGAGAACACTAGACGTCCCACAGGGCAGGGACAGTCCCATGTGATGCATGACTGACTGAACGCCCCACTGGGCTTTCATGTCCGTGAAGAACCTGTTTATAATTTAATAATCACCGGGACCTGAAACCAGCTCCATTTCACACGTAGACACTAAATATTTTACCTGTTGGTTTTTTTTTTTTTTAAAGTTTTTTATTTATTTAAGTAATCTCTACCCCAACGTGGGGCTCAGAACTACACGCTTTCAATGCACACCGAATTTTCCACGAATGCAAAGAGCACATCCAACTGAGGGAAGAGGGTATGAGAGGCACTGTTGGGAAGGTTACTGTTTCAAAAAACCCGGGAGCCATCAACACTGTAGCTCGTGATTCTTATTAAGTCAGCAAGTAACACACAGATCTGGTCGGGTTTAAATGTAAACAGGTGTAAACAACCAGCTCCTTCGTTATGGTTTCTTGTGAAGACAAGCCCAGATGCTGACCTCCTGGACGACACACACACTGGTCTCTTATGGGGATCGACCTGGCAGACCTCGCTCGTGGCAAGATGGTGATGTTTGGAATAACTGTTTTGAGTGGGTGTGATATATTCTCTGCCAATTTCATCTGAGCGCAGGAAAGGGGGCATGGAACACGGTTACTGAGTGAACACCAGACTGGCTTTGAGAGGTTGAGAACCACTGCAGGAGACACTCGCAGTGACCCCGAGGTGAGGTCTGGCCACAACCACTGCTCCTGGCAGACAGGAGCTGGGCTCTAGACCGTGGAAGAGGCTCACCCAAGCCCTCTGCGGCACTTGTGGACCCTGGCATGCAGAACCCTAACTCACTGCTTTGTTCACGACGCGATGCTTCCCGGTTTTTCCTTGGAAATGGACCAGCTGTGGCCCCACCCATTTCTTGAGTTTTACTCGATGTAATCAAACCTCTCTACTAGAGCCACAAGAACACTGATTCCACTTTCACATTAAAGTTCACAGCATGAATTGGAACAAAGGACATCCACCTGCCGTTGGCAAATTTCTGGCCAGTTACATGCCCGGGCAGGGAAGAGGTTCATAAAATTATAACTTCTTAATGGATTACACTTTTAAGCAATAAAACTTCTGTCCCTTGAAGACTCCTTCATCTTGAATTACACTGTTTCTGATGTAAACTTCGCCACACTCACGTTTCCTTCCACCAGCATTTACCTTTCTCCCTTTGACTTTTTAAATGTTCCCTGGTTAAGTGTGTCTCCTGTAATCCCCATGTAGCTGGACTGTAAAACACCAAATCTGTGAGCCTCCATCCTTCCCTAGGGGATGAATTATAATGTCGTGCCAAATTCTCACACCCATTACATTCATTTCCTACCCTGCCTTTTTCCCCTTCTCTTTTCATAAGCTCTGAGTTATACTGACTGTGTTGTCCTTATGCTGTTTCCCTACCTTCTAGGCATTTAGAGGATTATACGTCCCACCTGTTTTCAGTGTTGCCTTTAAATCTTTAATATAGATATTTAAACATGTACTTTCCTGCCAATATCATGGGTCAGTCAGTGATTATATTCTCTCACGGAAAAAAAACAAATACCTTAGTAATAGTTTTACTTCCTCTCTTCGGCCTCTAATGTTGACATTAGCTAGTACTTCAATTCCAGACATGTGTATTTTTTAACATCAGGCATTAACAATTCATTTCGGTGGCTTATTTGTTCACCATGATTTCTTGTATCTCAAGTTTTCTTCTTTCTTGGGCCTATTGTGTGAGAGTACATAGGTCCTTCAATCATTCTGACGAAGAAAATCCAGGCTTGAGGAAATTCCTAAGTGACTATGTTTGAAACAGTTTTTACTTGACCTTCACACCTGAACCCTGGCCCAGTGGGTGCAAATAAATTTCCCTTAGTTGTCTTCTAGAATCCGCTATTGCTGGAGGGAGGCTGGGCATCTGTGGAACTCTCCTTCCTTAGTATTTGGGTTTTTTTTTTTCCTGGAAGCTTGAAGATGTTCTTTTTATTTTGTGTGTGTGTTAAAATGTACATCACATAAATTTGCCACTGTAACCATTTGTGAACATATAGTTTGATGACATTAAGGACCTTCACACTGTTTGTAACCACCACTACCATCCACAGAACTTCCCAAATACGGACTCTGTCCCCATTAAACACTGTCTCCCCATTCTGCCTCCCCAGCCCCTGACAGCCACGCTTCTACCATCTGTCTCTATGAATCTGACTCCTCTCGACACATATAAGTGGAATCATGGGTATTTGTCTTTCTGCGACTGGCTAATTTTACGGAGCATAATGTCCTCAAGCTTCATCCGTGTTGTAGCTGGGGTCACAATTTCCTTCCTTCTCAAGACTGCATGATACTCCACTGGGCAGCCAGGCCACACATGATTCATCCATTCATCCATCAGTGGACACCTGAGCGGCCTCCACCCCCTGGCTACCACAAACAATGCTGCCATGAACACAGGTGTCCAGGTATCTGTTCGAGTTGCTCCTTTCAATTCTTTTGAGTGTACACCTAGAGGTGGAGTTGTTGGATCATCTGGGAATTCTATGTCTAATTTTTCTGAGGAACTCTCTTCCAAGTCCTCAAATTTTATCAGAATGTGTCTAGATGTCAATGTTGAACACCCAGGGGGTCCTCAACTCGTCTTTTTATCTCTCTACAAGCTTTCCTTCTATTGTTTGGTTGACTAATTGCTCTCCTTCTTTATCTTTCTTCTCTCCTTTCAGAATTTCTATCAGATAAGCCCATTCTTCATCTTCTGTGTTCATCATCTCTCCTAGTTTAGATTTGTCTTTTACAGACTACATTCATGGAGACTTTATTGGTTTGATCTTCTAGCTCATATATATTTGACATTCAGCTGTCTTTAATGTACTAGCCTGGGGCACCTGGGTGGCTCAATGGGTTAAAGCCTCTGCCTTCGGCTCAGGTCATGATCTCAGGGTCTCGAGATTGAGCCCCACATCAGGCTCTCCACTCATCGGGGAGCCTGCTTCCCCCTCTCCCTCTGCCTGCCTCTGTGACTACTTGTGATCTCTCTCCTCTCTGTCAAATAAAGAAATAAAATCTTTAAAGAAAAATGTACTAGCCTAACTGAGATTATTTTTTAATTTATGAGACTTCTATTATTTTCTAATGCTTCTATCTATCATATGATACTGGCTCAAATCTCTCAGGAAATTAATTTATGTACTTTCTATTGAAGTAAAATTTTGTGTAATCTGATGCACTGACACGTACGCACCCATTTACCCATGTACGCACTATTTCATCAAAATACAGCGTGTTGCCATCATTCTGGAAAGTTTCCTCTCACTGCGTTAAGGTGAGTCTCAGAAGCCATACTTGTTCAGACATGTATTCCCACAGATCAGTCAAACTTCTTAGAAATGGAATCAGACTCTTGTGTACATGGCCTCCTTTGCTCGACATCATGTTTTTTTCTGAGGTTCACCCCGGCTGCTGCGTGTGCAGCAGTCCCCTTCCTCTGTTTTGTCACTGAGTAGTGTTCCATCACTGGCCTCCCCTGAGAAACGATGGCAGATCCTTGTAAAACCTTCTGATGGGGAAGACGGCCTCGAGACAAGGAAAGCGGAGAAACGGCACACAAACCTTGGGCCGTATGCAAAACCCAAGTAGTGGCTTCTCTGAGGGTGGGCACCAACTTTGACTTCATTCACCCTGCAGATAAAGGGGGCAGGACCCACATCTGGGTCCTTGCTGGGCCTCATGATGAGACTGAGGATGCCACAAAGCCTCATTCTCTGCCCAGCATCCTGCCAAGTGAACCAGGTGCTGGAATACAGACAACACGTCTTGTGAGCTGATTACCCAGCTGAATCTTTCGGGTCCTCTGGTTTTCTTTTGGTTTTTTTGTAGTTTCCATTTCCCTGCTGAGATTCTTCAGCATTGTTTGTGTTTTCCTTTAAGTCCTTGAATATGTGTATGAAGCAAAGACTCTGAAAGAACTAATTCCAACTTCTGGGTCATCTGAGGGTCTGTTTCTGTTAAGTGGTCTTGTTTTTCTTGGTTACAGGTCCTGTTCTCCTGCTTCTTTGTTTATCTAATAATTACGTCTAGATTGTGTTTCCTCCCTTAAAGGGTGTTGAGTTTTGTTTTGGGAGGCAGTCAAATCACTAGCAGATTCATTTAATCCTTTTAGGCTTTTTTTTTTTTTTTTTTCTCTTCGAGGGTGATCTATTTAGAAATTGTCCTTTGTCCTAGGATGTGCACCTCATTCTACGGGGTCTTATACATGCAGTGTGTCCTTTCTGGGGCTGTAATGAGATGCCCCGGTGCTCATAGCCCTCCATCCCGGCAAGGCCACAGCTCCAATGTCTGTCGGTGGTGTTGAACCGCTGATATCCCTGTTTGGCTCTCACCCCTGCAGTTGCCACTCTCTGCAGGGCCTCTCAGAGTCTCACTGCATGCCCACAATCGAGCTCTCAGCCAAGGATGACAAGGAAATCCTCACCTTGAGCAGCTCCCTCCTCTTCTGGATTTTGCCCTGTAAATTCCAGACACTCGAGCAGATCCCAGCTCCAATCTCTGCCTCCTTGGCTCAGTAAGACCCTGTTTACACTCCACACACACAGTGGGTTAGTAAACAATCCCAGGTAGAATGCTGGGGTGAACATGGGGCTCCCCTCTTCTCGAAAATCACAGTCTTATAATTGCCAGCACCTGAAAACAGTTGCCTTGTATTTTGTCCTTCTATGGGGTGGAAAGGCACTCAAGTCCCGGGTACCCCACAGCGGCCAGGGGCAGAATTCAACGGTAGGGAATTTTGAGTTTCCTTCTGTTTCCTGTATCAACTGCTTTCTCACAGATTTGCTTTTATGTTTGAGACTGATGCCTGTGTCCTATTTTGGTTCCTATTCAGAGTGTGTTTACATTAGTGTTTTCAGGTGGAATGCTTTAGAGATTTTAAAATACGTATAGCATAATATTACTAAACATGCATTCAAAGTTACGAATTTTTTTTAAAAAGTGCTCTAGTTTGTTTGTTTTCTCTAAAAACACCTCCCCAGGTTTTGATGATAAACTTACCTTCATAATCGGAAGGAGGTCTTCTACTTTGTGTACTTTTTCCAGAGCTTCTCTAACTTCCAACAATCCTTTAGGATTATTAGCTCTGAAAAAGAGAAAGATCGAGAGACAGAGAGAGAGAGAGGGAGAGGAAGATGGCAACTAAAATTAATACAGAAATGTAATAATTAATCACACCAATTGCTACTACCTCTAATTGAAGTAAATCATCCTCGATTACGAGTAGCTCAATATTCAAAATGGTGGGCCAGAACAGCAGCTTCTAAATAACGGGATGATTTAATCCTCCTGAATTTGGGGCTGCAGATGAAAGTTAAGAAAAGAGCAGCCCTTCTAGAAAGTGAAACAGGGAAAGGCAGGACAGACTGACAGCAAGTGTTAGTATAACACGTGTGGATCTTGGTTTGGCCGTGAAACCTTGATTCTCCTATGCCATCTCTGAAATTCGACGTGAATTTTTTTTTCCTTTCTAAAGTCACTCAAATGGAAGTATCCTCCCAGGTTTTTATACCAATTTTACATGCACTGGGTGAAAACTTTCCATTCAGAATTCTTTTTTCTCCAGGGTTTTGTTCAGTATTGTACCTATACCATATGGCCTTTCATGTGAGGGAGAATGAGTATGACGGCTGAAATCCCTAAAAAAGAAATTCAAAGAAATGTCCTGCTCTTTGGAGAAAAGAGATGAGAGAAGTCACAATACTGTAAGATTAGAAACACTCTGTGGATGTTGTGAAGCTCTTAAAAAAAGGCTGCTAAGTCATGACTGAACGACTTTATGATTTCAAACACTGTGTAAACACCTGATGCACTTTGTTTAGTCTGTCAATATGCTTAGTTTGCAAGTTTCACAAATACAACTAATGTAAAATAGATCAGAGCTAGCAATTACTGTGAAGAATAACACTGAAGGATTACCCGTGATAAACAAGAATTCTATCTTTAATAAAATGAAGAATCTTCTCGAAATATTCCAGGTATCTCATGTTGATCACCTGACCCCTAGAAGAAGAAAAAAAAAATTAAGGATCTTTTTACAAAGGAACTTATCTGAAACAACATCTGATTTTCAAGTTAATTCAAGAAAACAATAAGAGGGCCAAGACGATAACACAGCAAAAAAATCGGGGGAACTTTGCTTGTTTGCAGCCAGTGAACAGAAGCGGCAAAGAACTGTCTTAGCAAGACTGCTGGGGAGCTCTTGCAGCTTTCTCTGGTCGGAAAGGCACCAAACTCAGCCCCGGAGATGCCAAAATGAGAAGAAAAATCCCTAAGTACTCGCATGCCAATTTCCTTTTCGGAAGCCCTTTACTTTTTCTCCTCTCCCTTGGTTTTCCTGGTGGGATTATCTGTGCCCGCTCCTTCCTTCAGTCTAGCGCCCAAGTGGCCTTCATCTCCTCTGCCCACTCTAAATATCATTTTACTCACGTTTCTATCCCCACCTCCTCGTTTTAAGACTCTCTCCCGGCACTTCCCGGAAAGGCAACACGCTGAGGCACACGCCCCACTGGCACACGTGTCTAATGGGGACCCACCCAGCTGCTCCCTGGGGGTCACTCCCTCTATTCCCTGTAGACGTCTCAAACGTCAAGTTCATAGTTGTCAGCAGGAAGTCACCCCCATACCCTGCACTGCCCCCAGCCCCGGCCCCAAACATGGGCCCCTACTTTTTGTCCTAGTCACCTGGCCTACTGAGCCAGAGAGGGGACTGAGCCACAGCTCCCCATGCTCGCCCCGATTTCTAGCCCGCTGCCAGTGCTCCTGGGTCCACATTCTCAATGTCCATCTCGTCCCCTCCTGCTCACTCCCACAAAGCTATCCGGACCTGGTACTCCTTCACCTAAATTGTTATGTAACTTTCCAACCACTTCCCGTCCCTCCCAGGTCACCGCCTCCTCTCCCCATCCTGCCGCCTCCAGCCGAAGTGACCATCCGAATGTGCCAATCTGCTCTGCCACTTCTCTGCTTACAACCTCTGAATAGCTCTCTGTCATCTTTAGGGAGTAAAAAGAAGCCTTCAGTGGCATATAAAGTTACCTATATTTGGGAAAAAAAGTTTTTCTATTTTGGTCTCTACCAGGCTTTCGAGCCTCAGTTCCTGATGCTACTCCCTTAACTTCAAGCTCATCACCAGTCCTAATGAAGGAGACGTCCTTTCCTGACTACACCTGACTCACTTAGGGGGCCATGCCTCACCCACCTCTCCGCTTCCCATCCTCCCAAACAGCTCAAGCCTCACCTAACGGCTGCACTGGACACCCCTCTCCTTCGTCCCCTGCATCCTGTACACATGACCACCATCGCTCTGAAACTACGCCGCAGCTCGCCTGTCTGTCGTCGCTAAGCTACATTGCTAGCTCACAGCACAAAGCATGGACGGTGGCCTTCCATTAAAGCCAGTGGAGTCTATCTCCGCATGTCACAAATTATTCCGTAAGAAACAGGAACACAAAAGCCACAAGGGGAAAAGAAATTTTTTTTCCAGAAAGTAAAACAAAACAAAACAAAAAGAATGTATAAATGGCATTTCTATTAAACTTAAACGTCAGAGTTGTATTGAATGCTCTCTCCTTGATCAGGCTTCTGGAAGGAAATAGAAGTGTTTTGGACATGACACAACTACCACACTTGTGAATTTTATTTAAAAGTAAATTCATGGCTTCCCTTGAAGCTGATATTCTTTAATATCTGTCTGTCACCTAGTTGGAGGGTGGCTAAGCACACGAAGGTGGCTAAGCATCGATGTCCCTAATTTGCAGTCTCTGGACAAGAGGCTTTCCCATTAACCTGGCTCACCCTTTCAGGAGGGCTTAGCTATCTGACTGTAACTGAGCCAACCCCTCAGCTTGTTGTGGTTTTAGTGATGGGACAGGAAAGGGGAACCGTTTCCCCACCACAATTCTTTTTTTTTTTTTTTTTTTTTAAGATTTTATTTATTTGACAGAGAAAAACACAGCGAGAGAGGGAACACAAGCAGAGGGAATGGTAGCGGGAGAAGTAGGCTTCCTGCAGAGCAGAGAGCCCGATGCGGGGCTCGATCCCAGGACCCCGGGATCATGACCTGAGCCAAAGGCACACGCTTAACGACTGAGCCACCCAGGCGCCCCTCCCCACCACAATTCTTGTTCAAGAATTCTTTGAGCC
Source organism: Procyon lotor (assembly GCA_028646535.1). Lineage (NCBI taxonomy): Eukaryota > Metazoa > Chordata > Mammalia > Carnivora > Procyonidae > Procyon > Procyon lotor. The sequence continues at coordinate 9,348,470 of CM053617.1, forward strand.
ACGCAACATTATTATCAGGATATCATGGGAAGTGTAACGCTCTCCATATAATTACTTGCTATAATGTTTTAAGACCCTTTGAGAAGGACATCCCAAGCAAAAATCAGGCAGTCTTCCTTTGACGGGGCTGTGCATCAGAGAGAAGCACCAGGGGCAGGGGCGTGGGATGTTCTGCATTTCTTCCCGCAGCTGGATTAGCTGAAATGAATGCAGGCAGGACCTTGCAGGTACAGACCTAATCTGTGTATGCCCTTGTCAAAGTCACCAGGCAAGGAGCAAGGGTCGCTCACGGTCTCCATGACCTATGGAGAATAAACTCCTGTGAAAATAGGAAAGATGCACGAAAGGTTCCTACCTGATTAAATTGATGTGGTTGTTAAAACCTCTGCTAAGACTTCGCGCTGGCATCTGATCTAACCACAGCACTGGCTGGTCTGGGTCAGCAATCCTATAAAACAGAGCTTGTCAAAGACGAAGACCTCATGAAAACTACACATGCTCAAAAGCATTAACAGTAAAACATGAGAAGTCTTTGCGGAAGTGGGGAGAAAGCAACTGCTCGGCCCATTACATCTCAAAACACGAAACACCAACCCGTACATTCCAAACAGATGTTCCAACTGGACCACGTAGGAGGTCAGTGTAAGGTTTACCAGAAGGGCGGTATTTTTCTCACACAAAAGAGTATCATTAGTTTCCCCCACTCAACTGTAGCTGGTGAGGCAGGCACACACTTCAACTATCAGGGACTAATACACTGAAGTGCATTTAAAGGTACGACAGACCACGATACGCTCTCTCCAAGAGACTGCTGTTTCTGAAACACCTCACTTAAAAATACGCTGGGAAACCCGAGGGCACTCAATCCCTATAGTTCACAAACACTAGTTGAGTGCACTCCGGAGAATATGGATGCCAGCCATTTCTGACAAACTTGAGAGAGGAAAACAAAACTTACGAGGCCTACTGTTAGTAACCAAAACCGGATTCCAAACCTGTTAGCTAAGTGGGGGGGTAGGCCTCTAGTTAAGGAAACAAGCCACGGGGATGAGAGGCCCAGCAGCAGGACCAGAGTCAGGGATCCTGGGACAGTGTTGTGCGGGGACAGATGGGGGCTCCTCCCATGGGAGCACGGGGTGACCTACAGGCTCGTCGGACCTCTGTGCCATACACCTGAAACTCACGCAATACTGTCCGCCAACTACACTCCTCAAAAATTCCTGGTAACTGGAGGAGGCTTCTATCGTTTCACAATGATAACACTCAGAGTGCATTTTCATTTAAAGATTAGTCACCGTCTCCACTTCACTGCGATGTCAAACATGTCTCTCCACTGCATCAGCCGTGTCTTCCCGTTCATTCGAACTTTCGAGTTGGTCCACGTGCGCTGGACAGCTTGCATGACCTCCAATGCTGCCAAACCCATGGCTGAAAGAAGGAAATGTTGAGAAGACACAAGTGTTTGGAGGTACGCTTCAGAGGAACTGATTTTCACCAACTTTACAGAGACTCGGGGACAACTGCAGAGTCATCGTAGAAAGAATAAATCACGAGTATCGGCAATTTAACCAGACCAGAGATACATTACAGTCCTGAGGGTCCTAATAAAACTAAAATCTAGCACGGGAAGCTAGGGGCTCCCCCAAAGTTGTCTCCTCCCAGCTCTGCTTCCTACAGACGCAATTAGAGGTTTAAATTTTCCCTCGCTCCCACAGTAAGCAGATGGCACCCGTGGATGGACCATCCGATCTGCCATGATGACCTGAGACCCGGCTTCTGTGTCTACACTACAGCAAGAGCACGATGTTCCGTGTCTACACTACAGCAAGAGCACGGTGTTCCGTGTCTACACTGCAGTAAGAGCACGGTGTTCCGTGTCTACACTGCAGCAAGAGCACGGTGTTCCGTGTCTACACTGCAGCAAGAGCACGAAAGCTAGGCTGGTGGCAGTCTTCTTTCAGAACTCAGTGGGACTGAATCTCTACATTCTCGTCCCGATCAAACAGAGATTTTGAGTTAGCACAAATGAATTTTTTTTTTTAATAACCACAACATGGTTCGACAGCCCTTGCTCTTATGTCAGAAATATTTCCATTTTCAGACAGTTTCAGAATACCTCTGTGTATTCTCTTGTTTGGCAGGAATCCAGGGGTCTCGTATTGCATCAGTGATCCCAAACGATCAGCTACACAGATCAGCTCTTGGACCTCAGGCTTGTAACTCTCAAAGTTCTGATGTAACACATCTCTGGAAGAAACATTATGTACATGGTAAGGACTTTCACAACAGATGTCTGGTGATTCAGTTTCACCTGGAAAGTAGTCACTTCCTCCACTGGAAAACTAATCAAGCAGCCTACGACCACAGAATCTTCACATCGGAGCCTGGCACCCAACCACACCCAAACTGAAAGACAGGATCTTCGTGAGTGTGTGCACACACAATTATCATCACATGCTTGTAGCATCGATAACTGGAGTGCAATTCATAAAATACCTATGACCGTTATTTGCTTTAAAAAGCTTCCCCAGAATACATAAACTGCAGGGACAGTCTATCAACAAGCAACCAAATCTCTGCCCCAAGTTGTATTACACTAAGTATACTTGGAAATGGCCCGTGTGACTAGTATGACTTGCTTAGCTACCAACCTCCTTGAAGTTTGCATAACAAAGTTTGTGATTTTAAGTTAGAGGTTGTGTAGGGGTCCCCAAGACCACTGTCCGGTTCAGTAATTCACTAGGAAGACTCACAGGACTGCACAGCTGTCCCCATGGCTGTGATTTATTACAGCGAAAGGACACAAGCACAATCATCAAAGGGGAAAAGCTCATGGGGCAAAGGCCAGAGGAAACCAGGCAGAAACTAGGCACAAGCACCCAAGGGTCCGTGCCTCGGGGAGACAACACAGGATTAACTCCCCCGGTGAAATGCTGCCAATCAAGGACACTCACGGGACACCGACTGCTCAGGGTTTCTAGCGGGGGCTGATCCTGTAAGCAGCCTCTAGCTGGCAAGGACCCACATTCCAGACACCCAGAAGGAGAGTCGGTGATTAGCACAGACCCTGTCGTTTGTACAAAGAGCTTAGGTACAGTGAGCTTCTCATCAGTTCTGGGAATGGTGGGACGCTCCTTAAATCCCAGTTCCCAGACGTCACCCAGGGGTTGTCTTTTCTAGAGACTTTTCTAGAGACAGCAGTGAGGCCTGTCATGTTATTGCTCTTCTACACACAGATAATTCTCTAAAAAGGACTGGCAGAGAGTATATATAACCTCTTTGGCCAGTCTATTTTAACGCTTCTGGATTATATAATAATTGATACACACAAAAGCATACAACCTCATTAACCCAATTTAAGAACTAGACCAATTAGGCCAATCTATTTGTATGCTACCTTCCCCATGCTATCCTCCTGCCTCCCAGCAAGAGAGAACTTACTTATCTTGAATTTTATGGTCATGAGTCCTTTTTTTCTTTTTAAAAACTAGGTTATAAATGTATGTCCCTACACAATATATTCTATAGTTTTGCTTATGGACTTTATGGGAAAAATGATAGGACATTGTAGTTTACGGACTTGCTGTTAGGATTAATCCACACTGTCGTATGGGTTGTTTGCTTATACTGATGTACAGTATCCCACTGTGGGCTGGTCTCACTTTTATCAATCCTTCTGTTCATCGACATTGGGGATGATTTTCAGTTTTCCATCTGAACAAACACGACCATCATTAGTCTGGTACACAGCTCCTGTTGGACATGTGCATGAGTACGAAGTTTCTCTACTGAATATACGGAGCAGAACTGTGAGACTGTAGGACATACCAATGTTCACATTCGGCAAGCTAATGACAAACAGCTGGCCAAAGTGGTTATAGCAATTTCAACTCTCACCTGGCATATATAAAAATTCTCCTTGATCCCCCCCTCCAGTCCATATTACTATTATCAGACTTTGTAATGTTTGTTCATTCTCGCGGGTGAGAAATGGGATCAAATGTGTTTATGAACCAAATCTGCCATTCATGCTTTCCCTTGTTTGTGTGTTTTACACAATTTTCTACTGGTTATTTGAGTTTTGCCTTTAATTTATAGAAATTTTTCATAAATTCTGGACACTAATTTTGGATACTGAATCAGTTTACAGGTTGCAAGTACCTTTTCACAGTTCAGAGTTATTCATGGTTTATGGTGTTTCCTGTCAAACAGTAGTTTTTGGGTTCAATGTAGTCCAATTTATTAGTCTAAGGTCTAAGCTTTGTGTGTCTGAAGAAATCCTTTTCTAGGGGCATCTGGGTGGCTCAGATGGTTAAGCATCTGCCTTTGGCTCAGGTTCTGATCCCAGGGTTCTGGGATGGAGTCCTACATTGGGCTCCCTGCTCAGCAGGGAGCCTGCTTCTCCCTCGCCCCTCCCCACTGTTCATGCTCTCTCTTGCTCACTCTCTCTCAAATAAATTCTTTAAAAAAATAAAATTAAAGGAAATTTAGTAAGTTTAAATCTATTAATATTAATACTGACATCAGGATTCTTTTAGTATTTCCCAAGTAGAACTTTTTCCATTCTTTTACTTTCAATTTTTGTGTCCTTATGCATTACATACCCCTTGTAAAAAGCATTTAATTGGATTTTTAAAACATTCCAATCCTGGGGCGCCTCGGTGGCTCAGTGGGTTAAAGCCTCTGCCTTTAGCTCAGGTCATGATCTCAGGGTCCTGGGATCGAGCCCCACATCGGGCTCTCTGCTCAGCAGGGAGCCTGCTTCCCCCTGTCTCTCTGCCTGCCTCTCTGCCTACTTGTGATCTCTCTCTCTCTGTCAAATAAATAAATAAATAATCTTTAAAAAAAAATTTCAACCCAACTATGTCTGTCTTTTGACATTTCATCCCTTTATATTTATTGTCATTATTAATGTATCTGGATTATTTCAACCTATCTCAAATCTTGCCTGAGGTTAATTGCCCTTTTCTTTAATTACATGCCTTAGAAGTTTTTTTAGTGAATGGCAGGTGATGGTTAGTTCAGTTTTTTTATTATCTGAATATATATTTATTTGGTCTCTATTCATAAAAGATAGTTTTGTTGGGTATAGAATTCTAGGTTGAAAGTTGTTTTTTTCTTTCAGCACTTTGAAGATAGTCCATTGTCTTCAAGCTGTCATTTTGATGTTGAGAGGTGTATAGTCAGTCCAATTACTCACCTTAAGTAGGTGATCAGATTTTGCTTTCTGTTTAAAAATTTTTTCTCCTCATGTGTTCTCCTGTTACTAAAGATGTGTCTGGATATGGATTTCTTGCCATTTATATTGCTTTAAAAAAAAATCTGTAAATTTATATTTCCTTAATTCTGGGAAATTGTTAGCCATCATGTCTTCAAAAAATTGTCTTCCTTCATCCTCTTCTCCCAAGATTTCATCTAAATATATGCTAGACATTTTTATATCTTCTACAACTTCTCTCTCTCACGTTTTCTAACACCTGGATTCTCTGTGCTACATTCTAGATAATTCCTAATGCTCTACCTTCCAATTCTGCAATTTTCTCTCAGTTATGTCTAATTTGCTGTTTAGCTTATATACTGAATTCTTTATTTCAATGATCATATTTTTTATTCCTAAAGCCTCTAGTTTATTTTTAACCTGCCTGGTCATTTTTAAAATCTCTTGTTTCTTGCTCAGGTTTGTGACTTCTTCCTAATTTCTTTACACATTTCATTTGGAGCTAGAGAGTATATTCAACAATTCCAATATCTGAAGTCCTTGAGAGTCTCAGTCTGTTGTTTGTTATTTCTGTTGATTTTCACATATGGTTTTGGTGATCTTGGATTTTGACTCTCATACTAATGATATTAATCTGTGGGAATACTTGGACCCCCAAATTGGTACTACTATCTTCCCAGGCAGGATCTGCATTTGCTCTTGTTGAGATCCTGTGAATGTGATCCTCCAATAAGGAACCACTTTAGCTCCTCAAACCTCACAGCAAACCCATCTTGCTTATGCCTCAAGGCATTCCACTGCAGTGGCTGTTAGATGCCCTCACCTCCAAGACACTTTCTTCCTTTCAAATGTGCCTATCATGCATCACTCTAGTTTGAATCTGTCCCTTACTTTTCTTTCTTTGTAGAGAGTGAGGGGATTAATCTTCGCAGATTTTTCTTAATTTTTAAGGCATTGCTAGACTCCCAGGGATTAATTTCTATCCAAGATTTAATCATTTTGTAATCGGATAGCCCTTTAGTCATAATGCAGCAGCAGTTGGCCATCACTGTATTTTCAAACTTTTGGTTCGGAGTAATTTGTTTTAAAAGTAACATGGTAACAGGAATGCCTATCAACAACTGCCAATAACTACATTTGAAGTTGGAAGGTTGCATAAAATTAGCAGGGAAGATCGGGCCAGAAGGAAACGTGATATCCAAAGGTAAGTTTCAAGGTACCTTAGAAACTAAAAGAAGTATTTGCAGACATACGAAATCCAAAAATAAATTCCTGAGAAACAGGGACAGGAAGCCATTTGCTGAGCAAGAGTTATCACGATGAGCTGATAGCTCAGCCTGAAAAAGCAAAAAAAGTCATTCTCATTTGAAGCACTTACTTTATGTGGGGTTGCAGCCCTGGCTGCTCTTCATAGTCTTCTATGAGGAAAGGCAGATTTTTAGCCCAGTGGTCCTTAAAGCTTCCAGGCAGGTCCATGTCAATGTTATATTCCGTAAGAGGAGTATCAAGGTGTGCGTGAAGATACCGAGAATACTCTGCGGGTAGGAGACGAGATCCAACACACCCAAATGTTGCTAAAGAAATCTTTTTTATCGCTAGTTGCCATACAAATACTTTGTAACAAACCATGAAGTCCAAGAATTCCAAGAATTCTAAATGGAGACTCCAGATTGTACTAAGTCACCATTATTATATGATTCAGGGTAACTCAAAGTACCAGGATCGAACATAAGCCAGTCAATCTGGGTCCCTTTTGGCTACGTTTTAATCATCTTTCCATGAACAGCACCAAAGAGTTCGCTTTCCAATTGCAGAGTCAAGTTCGGTGTCAGACACAGCCTGGTTCTTTGTCAACTGATATGAATCCAACTATGTATCTGATTTCATCAACTGACTAACTCTACTTATCTCTACAGAGCAGTGTGGAAAAATATCAGGAAACACCAGGAGTGCCCCTCCTTCAGTCTACATGTTCTACGAAACCAAGAAACAAGAGGAAATCATAATTTAGAATGAGGAGCTATGCTGTCCAGTAGGCAGGCCCTAGCCATCTGGTTAGTCGGCACTTAAAACATGGCCAGTGGTGGGGGGCGTCTGGGTGGCTCCGTCGGTTAAGCATATAACTCCTGATTTGGGCTTAGGTCATGATCTCAGGGTGGTGAGATTGAGCCCCATGTCAGGTTCCATGCTGGGCATAGAGCCTGCTTGAGATTCTCTCTCCTTCTCCCCCTGCCCCCTTCCCCATTGCTCACGCTTGTGTACACACTCTCTCTCTCAAAAAAAAGGTATCAAACGTGGCCAGTGTGACTGAGAAATTATATTTTAATTTTTAACCTAATTAATCTAAATGTAAAAATCCAAAAATGTAAAATCTAAATGTAAAAATTGATATTTGAGTGAATTATTAGAAAACTTCGGCATGTTTGGAACAACTCACACATATGAATCTACTTTTTCAGCTTTAAATTTTAGGAAACATGACTTCAAATGAAGACTCTCCAATGAAAATTTAACATTCAAACTGAGATGTAAACATAAAGATGTACTATAAGTATAAAATATATATCAAAGACTTGGCACAAAAAAAATAATGTAAAATACCTAATGATACTAATGAATAGTGTTTTCATATTAATTATATGTTGAACTGATATTATGCATATACCAGGTCAAATAAAATGTATTATTAAAATTAATTCCCCATGTTTATTTTTACTTTTCTCATGTGGCTACTAGAAACTTACAACTCCAGGGCTAATTATTTTTTACAGTTGGACAGTACTGGTATGAGAGGGTTAATGAGGACAAAGGAAAGAGCAGAAGGGGAAGTAAAGATTTGTGCTCTATGTGAACAATAAAAATATTATTGTGATGAGCACTGAGAATGTACAGAATTACTGAATCATTATATCGTGTGCCTGAATCAAACAGAACACTGAATGTTAATGTTAAACATAACACTGAAAGTTAATTAACATAATTAACTTATGTTAATTAAATATAAGTTAAATGTTAATTTAACTTCAGTTAAAAAATCCATTTGAGGAGCGCCTGGGTGGTTCAGTGGGTTAAAGCCTCTACCTTCGGTTCGGGTCGTGATCTTGGGATCCTGGGATCGAGCCCCGCATTGGGCTCTCTGCTCATCAGGGAGCCTGCTTCCCCCTCTCTCTGCCTGCCTCTCTATTTACTTGTGATCTCTCTCTGTCAAATAAATAAATAAAATCTTTAAAAAAAAATCCATTTG
>CM053617.1:9365216-9418204 GCA_028646535.1 Procyon lotor
CGCTCGGCCTCGCCCACAGCAGGGCCTCCCCTCGGCCCACCTGCGAGCTCAGCAGCCTCGAACTCAAGCCCAAACTATTCTATACCCCAGACTGGCTGGGTATCCACGTTCTTTGCCAGCGCTCATGCTCTCCTCTCTGCCTGAAGTAGCTTGCTGCCCCCAATCCACTCCACCTACAAGGTCTCCTTGCTCTCTGGAACCTTCTCTAATGCCGCAGTTTAAGTGAATCTTTCTGATCTCTGTTGCCAAAACACTTTCTTTGTTCATATCACTTTTTTTTTAGTGTCTTTACCATATGATAAATTATATGTGGAAGAAAACTTTGTAAACTGTATCCTTTCTCAGGGTCGAGCGTGAAGAATTCTTTCTCCGTCTCACTAACCCTTTATCCTCTCTCCGCCCACACCTTCCTCCAAGTACCTTCCACACAGTAGGAGCTCAATAAGTATGTAGACTCCAGCTCCCTCCTAAAATAAACCGATTAGATGGACACGTGAGTTGTCATTTTTAAAAAACACCAAGCAAAACCCCACTAAGGTCCTCCCACCCGCGAGAGAAAAGCAGAATCATGATACTGTATACACAGTACACAACACTTTCACCTTCAAAAGTCCTCTGTGAAAGAAAGTTAGACCTTTGTATAGCATAGCTATAGGCTGGTTTTTGTTCAGTTCTAAGGACTGCTGAAAGTCTTCGTGGGCTGTTGCATAGTCCTACAAAAAGGAGAGCGGGGGGGAAAAATAAAGTAGTATTCATTAGACATTCAGACATTTCTTACTTCTGACTGGTCGAGAAGAAAAAACAAAAAGCAAAACCAATTCATTCTGTGCCTTTTTTGGCTTTAAAGGGAACATTTTGTATCCACAAGTATCAGCTGAATTCTTATCCTGTTTGTTGAAATCACTGATTTCCTTAGGAAACTGATGGGAAAAGCCCCCAAAGGTTTAATTTAAATAGACTGTCTCAACTATAAAGGGATTATTTGTAGAAAATGGTACTAAGGTTATAATCTCTAACAGATTATAACAGAAACTCGACAAATTAGTTGCTGGTACTAGCAGCTTGTTACACCGAATACTTTTTAAAAACTCCATAGGTCCACCTTAGGATGTGTTATGCTGAGAGGTTTTCCAGACCTATTTTCCTTGGTAACAGGGAATTGCTACCAAAATGAGGTAAACCCACAAAAACAACTGTGGCAACCCTAAATATCGTTACGATGATAGAAGGTAACCCTGCCAGATCCGGTCACTTAGAGAAGCTACAGTCTGGGAAGCATGTTGGTTCTGGCTATGGCTCTTGGGCGAGACACCCAAGGAAACTCCAACTGCGCTTTTCAGTCTAATAATCATGTCGATAACATGCACACCTGCTTCCCTTCCCTATGCTGACATTTGCAGAAAAAGCAGAAGTAGAGTCAATGAACCAAATTTCCCTTCTCTTCTCTCTCTCTTTTTATCCCCTCGAGTCTAGAATTACTTCTTACCGCCGACAGCTCAAGCAAGCAACTGTGCTCTTGGTACCTGACGTTTCTCTACCGGCTTCAATTTCAGCTAAAGGAAGTGCTTTTTTAACTGTCTTGTATCACAAGCACGTGGTTACAGAGCCCCAAACCCGAATCTATCCAATAGCGGCTTTCTGAAGTAAACGGAAAAGTCAACTCTTTATCATCACCAAGGGGACTGTGTCCGGGTGAAAACAACTCACCTCTGATATGAAGTAGAGCGTCCCCCGGTGTCTATACAGCCGGGCTGAGGGCTGAAGTTGGATGGCTTTGGTGAGGTCATTCACGGCTTCATTAATTCGTCCCAGAGGGGACAGAATCTAGAAACCCCAAAACTGCGATTAGGGACGAAACCTTCCAGGGATCAACCCCCAAACTGCCAACGTTTCTGACTTCTCAATTCCACGCCACCACACTCCACTCACGGGGTTGCTTTCTTGGCGGACAAGGACCCCTGACACATACCACATAGCGGGGTTCAAGGTCAACAGGCTGAGGGGCCGCTAGCCTAGCCGAAGGGGAGGCTGATAAACTATAACCACGTCAACTGCTTTGTCACCGTTTCATGTGCTGTGTTACAACAGATGTTGCTTTTCTTGGCCTGGGACCTTTTTTTTTTTTCTCAACCTCTTTCAAAACAAAATTTAGCATTTCAAAGTTAATCCGAAAGATAACTCTGAACCATTAAAAACAGAAATTGTTGGACATAGAGGGGAGTCCTCCATGGCCTCCGGCTCTGTCCTCTGTGGTAGCAAGTGCTGGCTGACCATCTAAGATTCCAGCCGTCTCAGAAGCCCCTTCGTGTTAACTCTCAGCTCACTGGTCACCATCTACGGAGCAGAAGAACCGATGTCTGCAAGCTTGTTTGGGAAGCCCTCGTGACCCAGCACTGAGCTTGTGCAGGCGACAATGACAACAGAGAAGGCAGTTCAGAATGCAAAAGTACAGCAGTAAGACATAAGAAAATCCCAAACAGGTATCAGTACTCATGCAATCAAGCTTAAGCATTTCACCCTGAGCAAATATCCTGAAATTACAGTTAATTTGGTTCTCATGACACAGCTCATTTCCATCAGGTTCTACTATGTGGTTTCCTACTCTGCAGGAACTTAGAGCCAGCAAGAGAGACAAGGATTCGGGCAGACACATCACCAGTGGCAAGAACGACAGCTCAGAAAAAGGAGAGAAATGAATTAAAAAAATATATACCTGAGAGTTCAAAAAGCATAGCAGTCTGGGGTTACATTTTGGAAGGAAGAACATCCTTCGTTTATTAACCCCTGGGTACATAACTGAATTATCACACCCCAGCACAACAATCAACATGCATAATAATGACCTGAGTAACTAAAAAAGGTTAAATTATGTTCATTAAATATAGAGTATTTCAGCAAATAAAGATCTCTCATTAAATAATTTCTGACATATATAAATGATACACTATAATGAGCCAGAAAAATCACTTTATAGTGATATCATTGCCCAATAATGCCAGAAAAGGGGAATATTATTATATATATTTAAGATCATCGAAAATTACTTTTTGGACTAGTGATGTCATTTTTGGGTACACAACTAGCTTTTTATCAGATACACAGATCTTCTCAAGCTGCTAAATAAGTCTTCTTTCTATGTACGCTTAAGTTCTTGCTTTAACATAATATTTTAACATAACACCAGAGTAATGGAGGGAAAAAGCATCCGGCATCCCTTCCCCAGAGCAGATATCACCAAATTAGCCACCAAATGCTCACCCTGAATACCAACAAAGTTATCATGCAGTAATAAACAAGCTACAATCACTTAACCCTTACGGTTGCAATCCAAAATAGAAAAGACATAATGAACTATATCATTACTTGAGAAAGATTTTTATTCAGAAGCCCAAGTTCCCAGCAAAACATAAAATTCACTGTGAGAAACTGAACTGTAACTTTAGAGACTATAACTTGGAGAATACAAACACCACAAATGCGGTTTTTAAATTACTAAAACATTTAGTGTTTTCTTTACTTCTAAGTTTTTCTCCCCGCCCCCCCCCCCAAAATAAAGGGAGGGAAAAGTCATTTTCCTTTAGTTGAACTGTGAAATCCCAGGTCAGATGATTAAAAGTTTTCTCCAGACTGAATACATTAACAAATTCTAAAGCACTTAATATGGTTAAATGAATAGTAAAATGAAATTCTGTAGTTTACTGTTAATTATGCAAAGGAGAAGATGGAACACGTTTCGTTGAAAAACGTTAAAAGGAATGCATTCTACACACCATTCTCCACCTCTTTCCCCCAGAGGTGGGCTCTGATTGGCTCTAGTGGCCCCTGTTCCCGAGGCCTCCGCAGACACGCCCACAGCTGCCCCTGCCGGCCTCCCCCAGAACCCCCACAGGCCCGCCTCTCTGTTCCTGAAGCGGCACCTCCTCTTCGTGTCTCCTGTCACCAATAGTACCTGGTGTTTTCACGTTACCTCTGTCTCCACCTCAAGTCCTAAGTTCCCTCAAAGACTGGTTGTGTTCACCCTTACCTGATCGTAAGGGTCTCTCTGTACATCTCACAAGAATTAGACATAAGCCTACACACACACACACAAAGTGCACAGGCACGCACATATGTGCACACTTCTAATGGTTATAAATTTCATTTTGAGCATACTGTCATAGAGCTTTGCTAAAGTATGTCATACACATATCAAACATGACGTGTGATATATTTTTCAATGAACCCTGACAGTAGGGCATGTCATAACCACATGTTTTTTATACTAAATATTACTATGAAAGGTTAAATCGGGAGTATCACCCAGCCCATGGTTTTCTAGTAATTTCGACCATGCTTAAAGGCATTCAGTACCTATGGAGGAAAACACAATAGGTATCAGGGAGCTTTAAAATTTACAAGCAATAAGATAATAGGGAAAAAAAATCCGAGATTCTAGTCCAATAACGACAGAGGGAAAAAGAAAGCCACACTCACTTCTGCTCGCTGTTCAAATACCTCTGGACGATCTGGTTCCAAGGTAATTACTCGGCTCAGTTCGAACAGAGCAAGTTCGGCATTCTTAATGTCCTTGAAAAGGCATTAGCTCAGTATGAGATACACTGTTCCTCAAAACCAGGTTGAATAGTTTTTCTGAAAAAACTAATAATTTAGTCACGATATAACTATGTATTTAGAAATAAATATGAACTTTGCTTCTGTACAAAAGGTCTGCTGGTTTAAATAAGTCGCATTATGATTATTTAACTCTCTCAAGTCTACCTGCCCATCAACAGCCCGTTAGACCTGGCTACGTATCACAAGTTCCACTGATGGCAGGTCATTTTCTAAATTCAACCTATTTAAATATCGAATCAATGAATTTCGAGGGATGAGGGTGTGGAGGGACACCAGCATGCAGAATGATGCTGACCAGTGGTGGTGTGAAAACAGCAAGGGGCAGGGTCAGTGTCGATCGAAACCCCGAAGCCCACACACCTACACCTTAGCAAGTCTACGTAAGTTCTCTTTAAAATTTGCCTGTTATTCTAATATTAAAAATAGGAGCATGTTACTTTTACATTAGAAACACATTGAAGATACAAGCAAATATCATGTTGCAATATAATATCAGAGATGAGAATTAGGAAATAGCTTATCACTGATCTTTACCAGGGCAACTTCTGTCATTTACTGATGTTCTCACTTATCACCTCTGTTATCCCCAAATCTGAACTCGTTCTCAGTCCTCTATTCTCAGAATTAGATAAATAGGACATAAAATTTCTCCAACAGGCCAGCACCCGATTAGCATAACTTTTTAAATCAGCAAAGACACAAAAGTGATGTTTCTCCCCCAATCATCATTTTATTTGAGTATTTCTAATACACAACAGGACAACAGAAAAGTTCATGTATAACGTTCTAGACTGGAAATATGGAGATCTGGATCTTAAACTATTTCATTATTTACTACACAATCTCAGGGAAATTTCATTTTTATACCATGGTGCCTTTATCGAGTAAAATATATTTATTATATTGGGGCGCCTGGGTGTTCAATCAGTTGAGTGTCTGCCTTCTGCTCAGGTCTCGAACCCAGGGTCCCAGGAAGAGCCCACCATTGGGCTCCCTGCTCAGCGGGGAGTCTGCTTCTCCCTCTGTCCCTCTACTCACTTGTGCTCGCTCTTTCTCTCTCTCTCTCAAGTAAATAAAATCTTTAAAAAAATAAATTTATTATAACCTTCTCCTTGTATTCCCCAGAGAAATAAGGGGACGTGGGCTACAACAATATCCTTATCTGGGGTAAGTATAATATACGATAAGAAATAAAAATAAATTTTACCAAAAAAACCCACAAAACCCTTGTGTTCTTTTTATCAACAAAACAAAAAAAAAACAAATTCTAAGTCTTACTGCGCTCTAGATACCTTGACTCCACTCTTACCAATGAATATTTCTTAGGAATTCAGTCAAGGTCTCACACTTCCCTTGGTCTAGGTCCAGCTCATCACCAAATAAAGTTTAAGCTGGCAAAGGCTGTCCTCTTGGGAGGAGAGAGTGTGGCCAGACTGACTTCCAGAAGCCCTGGGTAGAGGTTGCCAGCACCCCCCACCCCCCCCCTCCTAGCCACAGGATCCTAAGTAGATTGTCTCCTGCCATTTTGTCTTCTGGGAACTGGCGGGACACCACCACGTGTCCATCAGAGCCCATTGAGCAGGGAGCGGTGCTGTCGGAACCCTGGGCCGGGTCAGGTCACGGAGGCACTACGGCAAACGGAGCTATTCCATACTCACATGTAGTCCCTTCTTTCCATAGGCTATCCCTCGGCCATAAATTGCACTAACCAGATCAGGCTCCTCCTAAGTCAGACCAAAACAGAAACACGTCAAAAACTATAAACAAAACAAAACAACAAAAAAAAAATCAGTTTCTGCTTAAAGCACGTTAACGCCCCAAGTGACCAGCCCTGCTCAACGCTGCCCCCACACACAGGTGGACACGCACAGTCCCCAACCAGAAGAGGGTGTTCTTGAAGCTCGTTTGCATGAGGCGCGTGATAAGAGTTTTGCAGTGAAAAAATAATAAAGAGAACCAGCACTGGGGAGCCCTGCGCTGGCTTCTGTCGCATGGTCATCTCATCTAAAACGCAATCCTCCCAACAACTCTTATGACTAGCAGCAGCCGCAATCGTGTCTCACAGGGGAAACGGAGGCTCAGGGAAGTCAATGTAAGGAGTGAAGTGCTGGGTGGTGCCTCTTCCTAGTTTGTCCCCCTCCACAGTCATCTGGAAAGGGAAGAAGGTCTCTGTGCCAGCCCCATCGAGCAACAAGAAAGGAGTCCACTCCACAGTCTGCTGGGGATGCGGGCCTTTACGCTATGGACAGAGCAGGAACCATACCCTTCCTGCAAGCTGCCCCAGGTGAAGCCACCCTCGGGCCCCAGGACGGGGTCGCTGCCCCGCCACCACTTCCCCAAACAGGCGGTATGAACGGTCCCACCTCCTGAGGGAAACGCCTCTCTTCTACACTTAGCCTCTGCCCTTCCTACGGCTTTCCCGAAGGCTTCCCCTGCATTTAAGGAAGAAGACTAAACAGCCTCTGGCTATCGGTTCGGGGGTAAAACTCTTGACTCTGCTAAAGAATCTAACAGAACAGGGGCGCCTGGGTGGCTCAGTCAGTTAAGCGTCTGCCTTCGGCTCAGGTCACGATCCTCGGGTCCTGGGACAGAGTCCTGCATCGGGCTCCCTGCTCCTCGGGATGCCTGCTTCTCGCTCGGCCCTTCCCTCTGCTCGTGAGCGAGTGTGCCCGCAAAAATAAATAAAATCTTAAAAAAAAAAAACAAGAAAAGAGAATCTCATAGAACAGTACCAGACAAGGCATTTTATAGACTAATCTACCGTTCAGTTTCAAATCTGAGAGAGGGAGTCTGCCCGTATTGCAGAAAAAGACACATCAACCTCAATGATGGGGGCCATGAGAAAGAATACAGGGGAAGAAGCCATATATTGGAAAACAAAAGACTAAACAGGATCTGATACACCTGTAGCAAGTGGCGGACTGAGGCATCACTGGCCCCAGCCCAGCGAGCAGACCAGCCCGTGGTGTACAAAGTCTGGAAAATTCAAGTAAGCAATTACGGATCTCTAACTTTCTTGAAAAACCAAAATACGCAACAAAGATAAGCCCACGTTATTGGATTCTTGCATGAAAAAAAAAAAAAAAAAAAAACTAGAGCTAAGTACTGGCCACCTCTTTAGACGAGGGCTGTGTAGTCATCGGTTTACCGGAAGCCTCTAGGCTCACCTCTAGGTCACGGCAATGCATTTAGCTCATTTCAGTCACTTCCCTGGCTCCACACAGTTCTGTTTGGAGTTGTGATTTATAACTTATACGTGACTGGCATGAAAGGCTCCATGCTATTCACTAAATGGAAAAAAAGTACAAGTTAATAGAACTACAGAGGAATGGTAATTGCTTTTATAAATAATACTTCTAATACCTATGATTGTATTATGATATTATCATAATACTTATGATTGTGTGGGCCAGGACATACACAGAAAAAAGCGCTCCAAAACACTAACAGTAATTTCCTGTTGGGAATGGGATTGCTAGCTGTGTTCCCATTCTATTTACTACACGGCTGCGTGCCTTTTCATGGCTTCAAACATGTATACATTTGTAATCAGAAAAAAGATGTTTTAAGTAATGTGCGTCACAGAAAAGAAATTTTTAGTACAAATTTTATCCAAATAAGTGGCTGGGATATTTATTATAAATTATAGAAAATTTAGAAAATGAAGAAAAGCACAAAAAAGAAGAGAAAGGGCAACTCATCATCCTGCCCTGCGGAGATAACACCTTAAAACATTTAAATATCCTTCCTGGCTTGGGGTGGGGAGGGGAGGGCAGGTCATTTGTAGGGAGAGGGATACGGGTACAGAGGGAGAGGAGGAGCAGGAAAAACAGTGACCGAATGAAGAAATAAAGTGGAGACTGACTTCGCGTGTTTCCACGGCAATAGCACCTGCCAGGGCCCAGAAGAGGGCCCAGGGGCCCCTCGCCCAGGCTGGAGCAGGGGGCAGTGAGCCCGCACGGCTCTTCCCCTGTGAGGACATTCTCTAGTGAGGGGAGCACCTACTCTCAGATTTGTAACGTCTCAAAATACACCACGTAAGCAGCTTTCCTTCTAAAACTGAAAAAAAAAAAAAAAAAAAAAAAAAAAATTATGGTGACCAAAGGGCAAATCGGAAAAAAGTGTACTTAAGTAAGCAGTTCTGAAGTGGCCTCCAAACACACCCCGTGCCCAGAGCCGGCCACTTGCGGGGGGCGGTCATCCTCATCTCCCCACCAACACGCCCACTCAGGAGATCCCAGCAGTCTCACCTCTGAATGCACCTGCTGCTCCCCCCCCCCCCCACACCCAGTGCACCAGCCACTGCCCTGTCGGACTCCTCCCTCCCTCCCTCACGCTACTGCAACCAACCTAACCACGTTCCTGTTCCTCCCATCTGGTCTCCAGACCCACACTAAGAGTTACCTAGCAATGAAGTCTGATCACGTCACCCTGGCTGCAATTATTCTTTGGCTCTGCAACACCTCCAACAGCCCCATTCAAACACGTTTTTACTCTGACCCACAGTAAGATGCATTTTATGTTGTAACCCAGTATGCGGACATATACACGTACATAAACATGCACGCACGCACAGACACGCATCAGAAATAAAAGTTGCACTAGGTCTAACCTAGCCTTACTATTTACAGTACAACCTATTTTCTATTCTAGTGTATTTCACTTCCCGAAAAGTACTAGCTTCCACCTGCCAATCAATTTCAGTCCCTACTAAAAGGTTGCAGCTCACAGTTGGAAAAACAATGAGGTAACATCTAAATGCTTTTGTAGAAAATACTGATCATTTTCCTGCCTTACGGTGCGTCTCATCTTCCACTCTCCGCCGTAATTCATACTCTAGAAATCGGCACTACTTCATAATTCTCTGGACACAAGACACTCCCCCAAGCTCAGGGCATGGCAAAAGCTAGCCCACCTGCCTGGAACACGCACCCGCGGCCTCTGCTCAAGCACTACCTCTCCTCTGACTCCTTCCAGACTCCCCTGGAAAATAAACAGGCCTCGGTTCCTTCTGTATGTTGTGCGGACATTAGTCACTCGGTCAACAAATATTTACTTAGGGCCAGCTATTAGCCATGTCCGGTTGCACGTGCTAGAAACACTACAGTAGGCAAAAACAAGACAGAAGGCAAAGGAGCACAGCCAAAGGATCACAAATATAAATGTAAAGTTAACATCTTCAGTAGGTGCTGCAGTAGTACATGGTGGCTTTGGAAAATGGCGTAAGGATTAGACACGGTTAGGAGGGTTTCCCTGAGGAGGAAGTGCCTGGCTGAACTGTGGCAGGGGGTGAGGGAATCTGAGAGCAGCTGGTCCAGGCAGAGGAGGCCCCAAAGCAAGCAGGGAGCAATTGTATCTGCTCCAAGATAAGGCTGGAGAGGTAGGCAGGGACCTTAGTAAGGACTTTAATCTTTAACCTAAAAGCAACAGCAAAGCATGAGTGTGAGTGTGTGTGTGGAGGGTAAAGTGGATGGACGCCAGAGATACTTGGAAGGTGTCCAGATGGGGATGGTGCTGAAGGAAATAGCACACAGACGCGGGGGACAGGCGGCCTCATGCACTCCCGCTGAGAGCGTGCCACCCACTCTGATCTGGGCAACACGGGAACCCGACTGGGGATCCGCTCTCAGTTACGGGTCGGGGCATGTGCCGGGATCCGGGGAGAGCACGTGGTCGAGTTGGAACCTCTTCGTGGACAGAATTCCATTAAAGTAATTCTCTTATTATTCATTATTTTACATTTGCACACTTGTCACCCATGGGCACACGCTATCGAGGCCATGTTTGGCTCTGTGGCCTCTAGCACAGTGCCCGACATGTAAGTCTTAATAGGTGACAGTTCTCAGTGAGCCACAGACACGGGCCATTGGCTAGGCGGCTAAGGAGATCTCGAGCCATAGTAAAGACCGGCAGACCAAAGTCAGCTCAGCCTGGCCTGCTCTTCTCGTAGGGGAAGCAAGCAGACCACCTGGGCGGAAACAACGGGGTAGCCGTTGGTAAACAGCCAGATCCGGGGTTCCGCAGGGCAAAGCTGTATGATGGGTGTGCCACGGGAGTGCCTTCACATTGCTATGTGTTTATAGCAATACGAAATGTTAAGCCTTTAGGAAACAGCCATCCAAAGGTTTGCAACAGTCAAAATCCCTGAACACTGACAACCTCCTGCGCTTGGCCATCATCATGTTGGCTCCGGGGGTTGTACGTGTGGCCCCCACTGGCAGAGAGCCTACCGTGGCCTCCCGACCCCCACGTGGTCTCATCATGACCACGGCAATGACTTTCTATCCCGCCAGCAAAAGATAAGAAGTCATATCAACCAGGAAAAGAAATAAAATCTATTCTATTTTTTAACAACAGTAATGATATGTCCTTCTATGCGGTTGAAAAAAATTCTAAAAAGAAAGAATAAATTGAATACCGAAAACCTAAATCGGTGAATCTGTAAAGGATCACTGTGGTTGTTATCTCAGTTAAAATCTAGTATTAAGGGTTCCTCAATGTAAATGATGGACTTTATTGCTTTTTCTGATTGATACGGCTTTATTATTTTATCTGTCATCAGCTTTGGATGTTAACAAGAAGTCAAAACTCTTTATGAAATGTCATAATGAAATGTATTTTCAAATAAAATCCAATCAAAACTCTTTATGAAATGTCATAATGAATTATACTTTCAAATAAAATAGGAATTTCTATTTCTAAAAGCAAGTTGAGGGGCACCTGGGTGGCTCAGTGGGTTAAAGCCTTTGCCCTCGGCTCAGGTCATGATCTCAGGGTCCTGGGATCAAGCCCCGCATCAGGCTCTCTGCCCAGCGGGGAGCCGCTTTCCCCCTCTCCCTCTGCCTGCCTCTCTGCCTACATGTGATCTCTCTCTGTGTCAAATAAATAAATAAAATCTTTAAAAATAAATAAATTAAAAATTAAGAAATTTTTTAAAATAAAAGCAAATTGGGCTCAGAACACCAATTTTTCAAAAATATTTTTTGAGCATGTAAGTCTAATAAAGTCTAATACTTTATCAAGTATTCAGAATTTTAAATGATTTAAATGAAAACTAGTATTTCACTCTTCCAATCTTACTTGCTTTATGCAAATGCAAAATCGTGGTATAATAAGACAGTTACCTTACTGGAGTCATGTACACTTAGGTGTCTCAATTCCCAAGACATCGATTTTTTTACATCACAAAAGGTCTCGTCTACATTCCTCATTATACCATTTATATAGTGACTTTAAATTTTACAAATATCTATTTTTCCACCACCAAGGTTGGCTTTTTGATTGAAATTCAAAAAAGTCACTGAATTGAAGACAAATTAAGTCAAACAAGTCCCTTCACAGCACTGTGATGAGGATTCAGGTTTGCCCAAGTGGCAGAATTACGTACCTAACTACAAGAAGGATGTTCACAAATCACATGCAGGCACACGTTGCACATCTTGTCTGCACACGTAAAATAAGAAACGGACATTTTTACAAATTCAGTTCTACCCGGATCAGTTGAGTCAAGGTCACAGAGCTAGTAACAAAGGCCGCATTCGATGTTTGCAGCACTTAGGTTACCGTGCCCTGCCTGGGGACCAAAGAAGCGTGGCAGCCGGGGAATGGTTCCTTTCCCAGAGCACTGTCATCGCCGCTGGGGCACAGGAGGAAGGACACTGATGTAGAGACCACGCGAATGCACGTGGTCTTTCCTTTCCAGTCAAGGGTTTTCAGTACAGTCTGCCAGATTGATTAAGCTTAGAAACTGTGTTCAGTGAGAAATGCTGAGGAGCACTTCTGTTCCCTGTACAGATGTACCAAATACCCAGGGTTAAGTAACTACGCAAACACACAGCTCACGACAACAGGGACGCGGATATATCGTCTGAGTTTGCTCCTCGTGGTGCAGCTGAGACAAAAGGAAGGTTTCAGAGCTTTCCAGCAAGAGGTCATTCTGAAACGTAAGCAGCCCTCACGCACAGATCCCAATGTCACGCTAAACGGTGTTACAGAAACGGCGACTCTAATACAGTCTGAGCTCTCATGGTCCTATTTGTTTCCAGCTTCCTATGAATGGGCCCAGGGTGCACGCTCTGCTGCTGCGTACGGGAGTTCTCAGGTTGTCCAAGAGAAAAATTTTGTCAGGCGTATGTGAATTCAAAAACCCTGGAAAATGTGTGCCAGGAGCTACCCGCTGCTGGCTGGCGTGCAGCTCTGGAGTGTCTGCAGGTGTGTGGGCCCCGCAAGGAACAGGAGGACACCCAGCGGCAGGCTCTGCGGTGATCCTTGGCCGGTCCCAGCGCCAAGGGGGCAGGGCCGCAGGGCAGCATCCGCACACAGCAGGGGTGAGCAAACCGCCCTCTAGAACCCGGGCCATGGAAAAGCATTGCTGGGACAAAAACCAATGTCATTACCGAAAGAAACAGTTTCACTGCATTTGCCAGTGAAAGAAAAGGAAGAGCAGTCACAGTTAAAGAAGCATCCTGCTTTTAAAATCCAATCTGAAGAGACTCTGACTTCTGCAAATTCTGATTCATGCTACGAAAAGAAGTTTTGGTCAATTGGGGAAAGAGCACTAACTCTTCTTCGGACACTTGCTACCCCCTACTTGTGCAGTTTCTTGATGAGAACAGCTATCAAGAATTTGAAGAAAATAGGGGCGCCTGGGTGGCTCAGTGGGTTAAAGCCTCTGCCTTCAGCTCAGGTCATGATCTCAGGGTCCTGGGATCGATCCCCACATCGGGCTCTCTGCTCAGCAGGGAGCCTGCTTCCCCCTCTCCCTCTGCCTGCCTCTCTGCCTACTTGTGATCTCTCTCTCTCTCTGTCAAATAAATAAATAAAATCTTAAAAAAAAAAAAGAATTTGAAGAAAATGAAAAGCTTTTAAATAGGAATCACGTGCATTACTTTCAAACATAAAACCTAATATGGAAAAGTTTCATCTGGAAAAGCAGGACTGAGTTTTTTATTAAGATTTCTAAACAAGGGAGCCTAGTGGCTCAGTTAGTTAAGCATCTGCCTTCAGTTTGGGTTGTGATCCAGGGATCCTGGGATCTAGTCCCGCATCGGCCTCCTCGCTCAGCGGGGGAGTCTGCTTCTCCCTCTCCCTCTGCCCTTCCCCCTGCTCATATACACTTTCTCTCTCTATCAAATAAACAAATAAATAAAAATCTAAAAAGTAAAATCTTTTGAAAAGAATTTTAGCATTTTTAGGCAATCTTTATATTCTGTATTTTATAGTTATATATAATTATATATAGTTATATATAATATATAAATATATATATGTTATATATAATTATATAGTTATATATAATATATAAATATATAACATGTATAGTTTTATATTATAAATTTGTATATACATTTTGTATATTATAAATATATATTAAATTTGTATTTGTATTTACATTATAAATTTGTATTTATAAATTTATATATTATAAATTTGTATTTGTGATTATATTATAAATTTGTATTTGTGTTATAAATTTATATTATAAATTTGTATGTATATTATAAATTTGTATTATAAATTTATATATAGCTTTGTTATACATTTGTATTTATATTATAAATTTGTATTACAAATATATATTTACATATATTTACATATACATATATTTATATATAAATACAAATGTTATATATTTGTACTTGTATATATATAAAATATATATAGTTATGTAACACAAAGAAAATATGACAAATTTTCACCAAGCTCCATTTGGATGCCTCTAAATTTGTTCCTGTGTTTAGTCCCGGGGGTCATGCAAACAGGATTTGTCTACCTGTGTCATGATGAGGAAAAGCTGCAAAGTACCAAAATAAAGGGAGAGAAGACAGAAATCACCAGGAAAAGCACCAGCAGGAAAGCCAGAGGCACTCTTCTTTCTTCATAAAAATGTGTGCTAAATGGTCACCCAGCTCTGTCTTCCGTCGCCAGAAGTATTTGAACTTTGGCTGTTCCCCATCCTCTGTTCCTGCCCACCAACAGCTTGAAATCAGCAGAAAACGAGTCCCACCGTATAAACTGCACATTCTCAAAGAAAAATTTCCCACTTGAAAGCAACCCATTGAATTGCAGACTGATGAACATGCGCTATCAAATTTCAATATTAAGACCTTTTCTTGGCACAAAGAGAGAAATTCTGACCTAGTCTCGGAATACAGTTGCAAGAGAAAGAGTTTTTACAACAATAAATGGACAACACGAGGGACAGTATAGAGCCATTAAAAGCCCAAGATCAGAAATACTGAAAAAACTTTACAGTATAAAATTCAGTAAAAAAGTAATACAAAATGGTAGACTTTCAGATTACAAAACACCAATGCATACTTTGAAAAGGTCATAAGCAAAGAACTTCCATAATGGTAGAGTGGCAGAATTAGGAAATTTTTTAGAGTTCTTTCTTGAACATTGTTAAAGATTGTTAATTTAATCTAACATTGTTAAAAATATTTGCTTTCAACTACAACGACAATATTTTTCAAAAAGTTGAATGCACTGATAACATATCAACAAGCTCTCACTGGTTTCTGCTGTTAGGTGCCATACGTTACCCAACATTTCTCCTATAAATGTACCAAAACCTCCCTTTCAAACCAGGGCCCAAGTGTTAACTGTGTCAAGTGCTTGCTTACCTTTCTGAATACCGCAATGCCTACCAGAAAGGTGATCTGTAAAATTACTAAATTACTAAAAGTAATTACTAAATTACTAAAATTACTAATAATCTTCCCTTCGTACTTTAAACACCACTGAAGATTGTCAGTCCATATGAGCGCTCAAACACACAACTGTTTGGATTTGGGGACTCTCAAGTAATCACTAAAATTATCTCTGTAATTTTTTTGAGAATGAAGACAGAATTGTCAATACAACTAGTTCTATGTTTAAAGAAGAAAAAAAAGTAGAGCGAGAATTTCAAAATTAGTATTTTAAAACAAAGTTCACCTGCTAGATTGTAAATTATCTGTTTGTTCTATGAATGGGAGTATGCTAGAACGCTGCTTTGAGGAGCTAAAATTAACTGAGCATTAAAATTAACATTAAAATTAACACTAAAATTAACTGTGCCAGGCACTGGGTACTAAGGACTTTACAGAATTTCTCATTTAAACCCAACAAGAATAGTTTTGGAGGTTATGGTTATTATCTCCATGAGCCAGGAGGTAAAATAACTTGCTAGCAAACAACACAGGGGATTAGAACATTGGTATCTTCGACTCTAAAGATCACATTTTGGGGCGCCTGGGTGGCTCAGTGGGTTAAAGCCTCTGCCTTCGGCTCCGGTCATGATCTCAGGGTCCTGGGATCGAGCCCCGCATGGGGCTCTCTGCTCAGTGGGGAGCCTGCTTCCCCGCCCCCCCGCCCCCCGCCTGCCTCTCTGCCTGCTTGTGATCTGTCAAATAAATAAATAAAATCTTTTAAAAATAAAAAATAAAAAAAATACAGATCACATTTCTTCACTGTAGTGTACTGCCCAGACTTACCGACAATCTATCGATAATGGTCAGCACCACAAAAACACAGCTGAAGAAAGATAAGGGATATAAGGCCAACGATGTGTTGGCTCGCGATGCATTACGAGTCTCCCTTTGCAACTCTTAGACCTTTGTTTAAGCCTTTTATCTGAGCCATTTTTAAAGCAGCCATCAATCAGGAAAGGTTCAGCATTTCCACTGGTACTCTTCACTGAAGAGTCCCGCAATCACACTTTGCGGTGAGAAGCAAATCCATGAGCGGAACCATGCAGATCAGCTCCGGCTCGGAAAGTAAACATACGGATGTCCTAGACCTTCCAGCACCCACATCTGATGGGAGATAGCATGGTAGAGAGGGACTGAACGAAGCTAGTTTTGGAGTTTTTTTCTTTTAAACTGCATTTGCATCCCATGTCTTCCAGCTGACTCGGGGGTGGGGGGAGGCTGTGAGCAAACTGCTTTACCTCCTTTGATCTCATTTTCCTCATTTGAAATAAAGTTAATACTGCCAAGATTAAACGAGAGCACTGTTTCAAGGCCTGTACCAATCAAGTGCCCAACTGGGGCTGATTTCCTTTTACCTTCTGATGTGATCCCAAAAGCAATGTCTTTTTGCAGCACTTTAGCTACGCGTGAGTCCGTATTTTTGTCGTGACTACCAACTTGAAATTTCATAATTAAGAAGAAAAATTACCTGAAGCATTGTTGAAAAATGTCTTATCGCTTCATCATAAAGTCCACTGCCAATCAACACGTAAGCAATAGCTATGAAACAAAATACAAAAGCATTAAAGAAAAGAATGAAGGATCTCTAAGTCGAATCAGTAACTACAGTCTTTGCTGAGTCCTAACAGGCAGCTCCGAGGACCAGAAGCAGTTAAAGAAAACCTGGAGGTTAATAAGATGTACTTGAATTCTTCCACCACTCGGCACCTGCTATCAGTCCCCAAGTGCTCTCAAGATTTAAATTATTAAAGTCATCTATAAAACATTCCCTACAAGAAGTAATTATCTTTTTCTAGGTCCATCACTCACTTTCAAATACAAATAACCTTTATGGAATTTCCTGTCAATATATCAGAAGAGCTAGCGATGAGCCTGAATAAAGCCCACATAACACGGCAATGTGATTTTAACTGTGAAAGTTACGAGAAATACCCAACTAGCATACAGATCTCAA
Source organism: Procyon lotor (assembly GCA_028646535.1). Taxonomy (NCBI): domain Eukaryota; kingdom Metazoa; phylum Chordata; class Mammalia; order Carnivora; family Procyonidae; genus Procyon; species Procyon lotor. Next base: position 9,382,479 of record CM053617.1, read on the forward strand.
TCTCTGAGGGGCGCTGAACACCCTGCCACTTACCGAGTTACAAAATCAGAGGCTCGAATTAATATGTATTAAGACGACACGTAATTCACACCAGTGCAATGCAACAGTGGTCTTTTTTCTACCTCTTCTGTTCAAAGTACAGTCAAAACACTACCCAAAATATATGCTAAAGATGAATACGTAGTTTCTGATCAAGTTGTGCCAATACGTGGACTAGATTTTTTTCACCTGTCCAAAACAAAATAAAGTATTGACAGTCTAGATTACATTCCATCTGTATTACATTATTACATTATTGATAGTCTAGATTACATTTCATCTATAAAATCTGCCTTAACTCCCTAAATCCCCAAATGTCCCTGAAAAAAACTGTATTCCTCACTCAACACAATACTATTTTGATCATATTTCTTCACAAAAAAGCTTTCTCGCGATGCTCCAGTCCTCGAACCTAAGAGGCGTTCAAGGAGACAACTAAAACTTTTACTGGCGTGAAGAGCTGAAATTTCCTGAGAGTTAAAAGTAGTAAAAACATCCCGTGCAGAAAGAGACTTAGCATGTGCTCATAACTAACCTGAGAAAAGTAAACTTCAAAAGCACTGAACGTCACAATAAGACAACAGCTCTGGGGGCGTTCTTCAAAATAAAGAGGGCTGTTTCTGCTGTAATTTCTTTAAAAAGATAAATCAAGGTGAAACTTGAATTTGGAACGATACGAATGGATTCCATTTAGATGCCTCAGATGACAAGAAAAGCAGAGACACTTTTGGTGGGGGGGCCAGGAGCAGGAGCAGTAAAAATAACAGTGACAGGTACGTGCGTGGCACTCTGTCCATTTCCACGTGGTAACGCATTTCCCCCTCGATCCTGACCATCGAGGATCGAGGCGGGTGCGGTTCTTATCCCCGATCAAAGACAAGGAGATGTCAAGTTTCAGAATTTTCCGATCTCTAGCCCCCAAACCAGTAAATATCTATTGAATGAACAAACGAATAAGTGACCCATAAAATCGAATACAGTCTTAGGAGATAAATATTATTATACTTAGGAACATATTTAAATTGTTCTCCCGTGGCTAGGCTGTTGAACTCCACGTAGATAATATCAAACGCACCTTTCAAATCTTTCTATCTAAAAGTGAACACCTTTTCGAGAAAAACCCAAAAGTATCCATTTAAAAAAAAAACCCAAATCTTGCAAAACTATAAATAGCTATTGGGATTTAAATTCCGTGGTGGCAGTCCAGAGACAAAGAGCACTGGAATTCTCACAGAAATCATTACTCTCGTGCAATCCCACACCTCCTGGCAACGCGTGTGCTGACAGAAGCTGCTCTTCCAAGGGAAAAATGCTCTAATATGGAAGAGCCTGAGGCAGCTCAGGGCCTAGAGGTCTAGCAGGATTCGTCTCAGGGCACAGAACGGGCCTGGCACATCCTGGGCTCTAAGTCCCATTCAGGACTTAAAAAATGAAGACGGGGCTGACCAGAACCCAAGGACCACAGAAAAGACCAACTCTGATTTCTTAACAGGTAATTAATTCTCAAAGACTACTCAAAGAATATTACCAAAAAGCGGCTAATGCTTTCAAAATAGTCAACTCTTGGGGTGCCCGGGGGGCTCAGCTGTTGAACAGCTGCCGTCAGCTCGGGTCATGATCCCCGGGTCCTGGGATCAAGCCCCGCACCGGGCTCCCTGCTCAGCGGGGAGCCTGTTTCTCCCTCTCTCACTCCTCCGGCTTGTGCTCCCTCTCTCGTTGTGTCTCTCTCTGTCAGATAAATAAAATCTTTTTTAAAAAAAAGTCAACTCTTAATTATCTGCACTAACAGAGCAAAGGAGCTACAATAAGAAGTGCTCAGTACTTTTTTTTTTAAGATTTTATTTATTTATTTGACAGAGAGGAGAGAGATCACAAGCAGGCAGAGAGGCAGGCAGAGGGAGAGGGGGAAGCAGGCTCCCCGCTGAGCAGAGAGCCTGATGCGGGGCTTGATCCCAGGACCCTGAGATCATGACCTGAGCCACCCAGGGGCCCCAGTACTTTTCTTTTTTTTTTTTTAAAGTAAGCTCTAGGCACATTGTGAGGCTTGAACTCATGACCCCAAAATCAGGAGTCGCGAGATCTACCAAAGCCAGCCGGGCACCCTGAGGTGCTCTGTCTTAACGGAAAATGTACATGGCCACAGAAAGGATAAAATAATTATATATAAGTCAGATAGAAAAGAATTTCCGAAGGTGCTTCAGGCCACCAGCTTCTGTGAAGTCTGCCCAGCTGCCTTCTTCAGTCCTGTCTTCAGTTTTGTTTCCACTCCTTCAACAGCGAGATGACTTGACAATGAGCAAGGTACACCCAGGCCTATCAGACCTGGCGGAACCAGCCTATTTGAAAACAGGCCCCCAACGAGCCAAACTGCAGGACCCCTCGGCAGATCCGAATGAACTCAATCTTCCCACGCCCACAGTAAAATTAACTCATCCCTAGCTATTTGATTACACAGAAGACTACAGTAGGTGTGAGTCCCCTCCGCTGTCACTTCTGTGTCATTCCTATTCAATGACGGCACAAGTTACCTTTAACGAATGATAAGCACGCCTAAGGACTCGTTACCATCATTGTTAGTTTCCAGAGAAACGCAGCAGTCCTTACTGATCATTTTCTCCAGCTCTTGTATTTTCTCTACTTCCTACTACACTGACAACGGAACGCATAGACCCGCACGGGGCTGAATGCCCCACCCCAGATCACACCACTCGTGTTGGCTGAGCTGGTGTCCGTGTTCTTCCTCCCTCACCACCCTGCTTACCTGCTCGGCGCTGAATCAGAAAATCTAGGCAAATGCCCCAGGAATATCCCCTCGCCCAGAGTCAAATCTCACCTAGCTCTTCGTTTGTGCTGTCATTATCTGTAGCAAACGGGAATCTCTTTTGTTCTGCAATAGACTTGGCCTGGCTCTGAAAAAGATACACACCAACATGAGTTCTAGCTTACCGCAGATGAAGACAAAGCTTATAATGAAGACCTGTATTTTAAAAAAAAATTAAAGCTCCATTTGATTCATATGGAAGAAAAGGTTCACTTTAATAAATACCAATTGTGTACTTCATACACACAGCTTGTGGTGTGAGTGATTTATCTCCTCCCCTATCTTTAGTGGTTGTTTCTTTTCTTGACTTTTTTTTTATTTGGGAGAGGGAAAGAGAGAGAATGGGATTTGGGGGAGGTGTGGCAGAGAGGGAGGGAGCAGGACAGAGAAACTTAAGCAGACTCTGTGCTGAGGGCACAGCCTGATGCCGGGCTCGATCCCACGACCCTGAGATCCTGACCTGAGCCAAAACCAAGAGTCAGGTGCTTAAGCGACTGAGCCACTCAGGCATCCCTAAACTAAAAATATTTTAGAAATAAGAGCTACAAGTTGTATTGATGATGCCACCAAAGGACCACCAAAATCTGACCCAGAAACAAGCCATTCTAGTGAAAAAGCACAGCAGATGAAGCACATCTCCCTCCTACTTAAGGCGGCAGATCTGCCTACGAAGAAATTATACAGACACATGCACATTTGGCAGGAAAGCTAAAACAAGAGTGGAAACTGGGGGAAAACGAAGTAAATAAATTAGCTTAGTAAGTGGAGTGATTTTAAAGGCAGTGCCGGTTTACTGCATGTAACGCCAGCTTGTAGCGTTTGGAAGACAAATCATGTCTGATGGAACAGCTGTCACTTCACCAGAAGATTCAACTGTTGACGTTAACTTGTGATATGTGCTTAGTTACAGGGTTCACGTTCGAGCGATTCCTTCACACTAGATTCCTCTACGACACGACTGAACCTTGTACACACGGAAGAGATAGCAAAAACGGAGAGAGAGAGACAGGCTGATAAAGATTTGTGGCTTCTGGCAAAACCACAGGATTAGAACCCAGGGACATCCCAATCAACTGAGTTCCTCTTTTTAAGAACGCAGAGTCCAGGGGCGCCTGGGTGGCTCAGTCGTTAAGCGTCTGCCTTCAGCCCAGGTCAGATCCCAGGGCCCCGGGATCGAGCCCCACATCGGGCTCTCTGCTCTGCAGGAAGCCTGTTTCTCCCGCTACCATTCCCTCTGCTGTGTTCCCTCTCTCACTGTGTTTCTCTCTGTCAAATAAATAAAAAAAAAATCTTTAAAAAAAAAAAAAAAAAAAAAGAACGCAGAGTCCAGACGCCTACAGGCATATGTTCGCCAAATAATGTTACATGAGATGCTCCTCCAGCTACGGTATGTGCTATTCAGCTAACACCTGGTGTTTATCAGCAGTAATGAACTGTGGCCCCTTGGGCTTCACTGACTCAAATAGCAAGAACAAGGCATTTCCACTTCTACTCCTGTGCTCTCAAAATCTACACTGATGTTCAGGTACAGCATGGTATTTAGGATGCCTATAAAACAGGTCCAGATGAAACCAGAGAGGGAGGCAAACCATAAGAGACTCTGGACTACAGGGGCGCCCGGGTGGCTCAGTGGGTTAAAGCCTCTGCCTTCGGCTCAGGTCATGATCTCGGGGTCCTGGGATCCAGCCCCGCATCGGGCTCTCCGCTCAGCGGGGAGACTGCTTCCCCCTCTCTCTCCACCTGCCTCTCTGCCTGCTTGTGATCTCTCTCTCTGTCAAATAAATAAATAAAATCTTAAAAAAAAAAAGAGAGAGAGACTCTTGACTATAGGAAACAAACCAAGGGTTGAGGGAGGGGAGGAAGGGGGATGAGACACATGATGGATGTGTACTCAGCGCTGTATGCAACTGGGGAGTCACGGAACTCTCCCTCTGAGACTACTAATACACTATATGCTACTTAACTGAATTTAAATTTTAAAGATAATTAAATAAAGCAGGCCAAGAAGAAGCGACCTCTGAGGTTAGAACACAAGTTAAAGGCCATGGGCCAGAAGGGCATCCCGGGTCGGGATGAATGCTCACTTCATTCCATTCGGGGCTTCCGACAAAACAAAACCTCTGAAAACTCTAGCACTCGGGGAATGTTTAACACTCACTTCCTTCCAGTGGAACCCTGATGGTGAGAGAGAAACTCCATCAGCTCCTTCTAAATTGCTCCATAGCTAGAGCTTCTACCCGCACAGCCACGGGAGCCTCAGAGCAGGACTGACAGCTTTAAGCAGCAGCAAATCTAACAACACGTGAAGCCGTCAGAGTGCGCACATCCGGGTGTGACCGGACACGAGACTTTCCCCTTTGTCACATGGTCACAGATAAGCACACAGATGCCAACGATTCTTCTGCTTAATAAATGGCTTTGGGCCCCGACAAATAGTCTATGAATAATGCTTTTAGTGCTTAAAAAAATCCAATATTCAATGAGAGTCCCCCATTTGCCAAGCCTTCGTGCAGAAAGATGGGAAGAGAACACAAATGAAATCCCATAAAAAGAAAGCACCTACCAAACAACATCAAGACTATCCTGAAGAGCATATCTGAGCTAAGTGCTTTTATTTTATTAGAAATAAAACCTGACAGAAGTGGGCAGGAAAGTAAGAGTATGGACAAATTGATTTCTTGATCAGAAAGAGTCTCTCCCACTTCTGATACCGAATCTAATGATATCCTCCGGGCATAGCGCTGAGCTCTGACCAAGGAAGTTTCTGCACACAGCCCCACCTCGCTGGGCGACTAACTCCAACCCATCCGTCAGATCCCTGCTTACATTTCCATTCCTGAAAGCTGTCCCACCTGCTCCCCCTAATTTAAGGGAGATGATGTCGACCTTTTGCTATAGAAGTATAGCAACATTTATTGGTATAATTATCGGGTTAGTGCCTCGGAGTCACGAGCGTAGGGACTGAGGCCAGCTGGCTCACTGTGGTGTTCCCCGTACTTACTTAGCACAACGCCTGGCACATAATAGGTGCAAAATAAATATCTGGAGAATTAATGAAGAAATGAATAGTCGGACTCCCATATTTTCAACCTAGGGAAAATGAAAGGCCAAGAGTGATGAGCTTTCTCCCATAGGTTACTAGCTAGTGCCATCTTAAACTAGAAATGCAACATGTAGAAAATATTCGAATTCCTGTCAGTAAGAAGGCAGGTCCCTAATAACTACCCAATTTCTACCTAAATGGTTTTAGCAATGGCCAACTCGCTACTTTACAAGATAGCCCATTCTGGTTTGAGACCAGTCTAATTCAAGTTTTTCCGTACATCAGGTTGACTGTTAAGCAGTGACTTAGGTAAAATCTGTTGATCATTCTCTAGCTTGCAATTTCTACCTAGTTTCAGCAGTTCTTACACGCAAAGGCAAAGCTCTGTCTGGAGAAGAAAGAGGACCCTAAAGGGAAACTTTACACGAAAGAAGCAAACAATATCTATATGGATATTGAAGGAAAAGGCGTGGAGGAAAAAAATACGTTAGCCTTGGGCACTGGAAGAACCACTCAGCTTCACCGAGTGAAGTGTGAGCGAAAAGCAGGGTCTCCCTCCTCGAGGCAGTGAGGCCAGAGGAGCGTATGTGCTACAGACATTCCACAGTGCCAGGGACTCAACCCTGGAGTGGAGAGGTCTCCTGCACAGTTTGGCTGCTACTGATAATTAAAAACCTAAAAGATACCCACACAGGCAAAGGCTGGAAAGAGATCACATTATACCTTCAAATACACGAGGTTTCTAGAAACAAAGGCCAGCCATGATTGCCCCCTTTAGTCCCTGGAACTTAAAAGTAAAAAGGCCGAGATCTAGAATGATCGACCGCCCGATTCATAAGTCATAATAATTCAGCGTGACTAAATACCAGAGGATCGCTCTTGGTCTTACGCAACCAACTCCTCACTGATAAACAGAGGTGACCTCCTCCTTCTGAAAGCAGTACCACTGTGCTGTAGATAACAAAAACAGAAGGCATGCATGGAAGAGGCATACCAGAATCTTCTCGGTGTTGAGGGAAAGCAATGAGTCACAAGGTGGTGGTCCTTTGGGTTCGCAGTCTGAGTCGTGGAAGTTCAAAAAGGATGACTCTGAAAAGCAAACATTCCTGGTTATTCTTCCCGCCTTAAATGTAGGGCTCTTAGGTGTCTAACGATGAATTATAATGTGAAGAATCCACAAAACCAAACTAAGGACAAAGCAAAAAAACACTAAAAGGGCATCCTATCTTCCACTTTATAACTGTGTAACATTCTGTGCTTTGCAAAAGTCCTCATGACCAGTCATTAACATAGTCGTCGTTCGGATCCCTTTGGTAGACATCTCCTCCCCAGCAGCATTTACCAGAGATTTAAAAAAATCACAAAGGGGAGACCCAAGTCGAGCCAGGGAGACCTAATGTTAAAAGATAAGTACAGGGGCGTCTGGCTGACTCAGTCGGCTGGAACGTGCGACTCTCGATCTCGGGTTTCTAGGTTCGAGCACCATGTTGGGATTAGAGATTACTTAAAACTAAAATCTTAAAAAAAAAAGGAAGGTATGTACTAAGGGTCTAGTATCCAGAATATATAAACATCTGTTGATTTCAACAAGAAAAAGACCCAATTAAAAAATGGGCAAAGGAGGGGTGCCTGGGTGGTTAAGTGTCTGCCTTCCACATGGGTCATGATCTCTAGGTCCTGGGACTGAGGCCCCCCGTCAGGATTCCAGCTCAGGAGGGAGTTTTTTCTCCATCTCCCTCTGCCTCTCCCCTTGTTTGTGCTCTCTCTCTCTCGAATGAATAAAGAAAATCTTAAAAAAAAAAAGGGGGGGGGGCAAAGGCCTGGAATAGACCATTCAACAAAGATCCACAAACGGCCACTGAGTACATGAAAAGGTGCTCTACATCGTTGTTACTTGGGGACTACAAATCAAGCAATAATGAGGTACCGCTTTATGCCCACAAGGATGGCTTTTTTTTTTTTTTTTCCAAAAATGGGAAATCTCAAGTGTTGGCAAGGATGTGGGAAATTAGAGCCCCCGGTGCACTGCTGATGAGGATATAAAGGGGTGTGGCCACCGTGGAAATCACCAGTTTACTGGCTCATCAAAAAGTTGAACACAGAATTACCATAGAGTCCCAGCTGTCCATTCCCGGGTATATGCCCCAGGGAACTAAAAACAGGGACACAAACAAGGACATGCACATGCATCTTCATAGAAGCACTATCTACAATAACCATATAGTAGAAAGAACTCAACAGATGATGGATAAATCGTGGTACATACATAAGGTAGAATACTATTCAGCCTTAAAAAAGGAAGTACTATAACCATCACGAATTACTGCAACACTTTCCTCCTATAATAATAAACCCGCATTTATACTTTAGCTCACTAATAGAATTTCAAAATTGGGAGACTTCACTCTAAGCGACATCTAAAATGCTTGCCTGTTTTGGGGAAATATTCCAAGGTGCAGCATATATGAAAGGTCTTACTGTTTAATCTAGTTATATGATCCCACTGATACAAAATAACCAGAATAGGGGAATCCACAGAGACAGAATGCACATCGCTGGCTGAAGGAGGGAAGGGGTAGAAACTACTGAGTGGGTGAGGGGACTTACTCTGGAGTGACAGAAATGTTTCAGGGTGGTTGTATAATACGGTGATTGTACTCAACGCCACTGAACTGTTCGCTGGAAAACAGATAACTTTAGGTTATGTGACTTTAGTCTCAATAATAATTTTTTTTAAGTAGGCTCCGTGCCCAACATGGGACTTGAACTCATGACCCTGAGATCGAGAGTCACGTGCTCTACCAACGGAGCCAGCCAGGAGCCCCTCGATAATTATTTTTAAAGATGAGATATTATTCGGCAGCCATTAAAGGGCACCAAATTATGTTCAAGGGACCATGTGAACCGACTGAGATAAATTCTCATTTGTGCCTGTCTTAACGACCGGAGACCAGTCCTGTTACACCAGAGCAGCCCCGGATGGTAAGCAATTACTGAATCTGGTACATGCAGGGTTTAGAGGGATGGGTGGGTTTGGACTGGGGTATGGCAAGGGCATGGGTGTTCCAGGAGGGACGAGTGCTGCACACACAAGTGCGGGGGTTAAGAAAATATCAAGGGGCAGCAAGCAGACAACACGGGCTGGCGAGAGTTGGTGTTGGAAAATAAAGAGTGTGAGATTGGAAAGTGAGCATTCGGGCTGGGGAAGGTCCTGGGCCTGCGAGGAAGGCTTTAGTCTGACAAGAGTGAAGAACCAGTTGTAGTTGCGGGCAGCTAATTGGATATGTGCTAATTTATTACCTATTTCTTTGTAAAGGTAACGTCTGAGAACTCAACATACGCTAAGCACTTGGTAAGCACTGCACATGCGTGGCTTTACTCTAACAATCCCTCCCCTTCGTGGAATTCATTTCTGTCTCGTAAATATCTATCCATACATTTTTAAGTGGCTGCAGAGCATTCCCTTGCATGAAACTTACCCATACCCCATCTTTGGGTAATTACAATGTCCTTCATCCCTGAATATGAAGTGTTTCAGGAATACCCTCGACTCATCTTTCTGCAAAATCGCCCCGTTTGGCAATTAAATTGAACGCTGACAAATATAGTTGCTGAGGCGAAGGGTGTAAAGAGTGAAGACCTTTCCTAGACGCTGCGCCTTTCACTCATTCCTCTCCCTGTACTTAATAATTTCATTCCCACCTACCAGCGTCCAAGACAGTCTGTTTCCCTCTCCTCAGGGTACTGCTCTTTTTATCTCTTCCTAATCTGAACACAGCACGAGGGGGACCCAACGTCTGGTTCACTGGCTATTTGTATCTCTTCTTTTGTAGATCATGGATTTCATTTGCTAAGCCTTAGATCACTTCATCTCTTCCGGCCTAAGATAGGAGAATATCATCTCAGGGCCACTTATTAAATTATTAATTTGACCACCACCTTCACATTGTAGTCACCGAGATCTGTTTCTAGATTTTTTTTTTTTTTTGGAAAGGAATCTTTGAAACTATTTACATCCAGTGACAATAGCTCTGACAGATGACTGTCCCATTTACATGGACAGTGATTTTTTTTTTTTTAAGATTTTATTTATTTGAGAGAGCGAGAGATCACAAGTAGGCAGAGAGGCAGGCAGAGGGGGTGGGGGAGTAGTAGGCTCCCCACTGAGCAGAGAGCCCGATGCGGGGCTCGATCCCAGGACCCTGAGATCATGACCTGAGCCGAAGGCAGAGGCTTTAACCCACTGAGCCACCCAAGGGGCCTCGACACTGATATTTTAAAAATGACAGTAGTAACTCATGTTCATTCTAGAAAAGAGAGAAAAATCACAAAACCTAAGTAAAAGCCATTTAGAATACTACCACACATTGAGAACCAGTGTGAAAATCTTAATGAAATTAATGTAATTAAGAGGGGCAACGCTGAAATCAGACAGCTTCGGTGTGAATTCCTGATGTCTGATGTCTGCCACTACTTACTGGCTCCTGGCCACTGACCTAGCTCATCAGTCTTTGCTTTTTCTTCATTTGTAAAATAGGGTCAGTGAGAGTATCCACCTCACGTGAGTGCTTGATTTAAATAAGGAGACAGAAGTAGAGTGTTTGGTTCTGTTTCTGGAGTAAAGAAAGAGCTAAAAGATGTCTGCTACTATTGTTGCCATTAGGTTGTGAGAATGGAAGGAGATACACTGTTTTGTAACCTGTTTTGTAATGTAACAATATAAACACTTCCCCATATGAGTAGATTTCCTTCTGCATTAATTAAATTCAGATTGAGAGAGATTGGGCAAGATTTTTGACTTAGTATCTTTAAAATTTTAATTCTCACAATAAACCTGTATTTTGTTGTTGTTGTAGCTGTTTCTAAACTAATCCTTTACAATGTCTGCTTATTCTGACTTGAGTGGTACCACATTGTCTCAATACTGTACCCTTTTAATAAATGCATACATTTTAATGTGAAGGAAAGTCTCATCATTTTTTTTTTCCAGAAGTTTCTTGCCTACTTGGATCAACATTCTTCTTTGAGATAAACTTCATTTTGTTTAGGTTACAAAATAAAAATAGTTCCTCTGTGACTTTTTCTTGTTTTTCTTTTTGTTTTTGTTAAAGTAGCCTCCATGTGGGCCCAGCATGGAGTCCAACGTGGGGCTTGAATTCACAACTCCGAGATCAAAACCTGAGCTGAGATCAAGAGTCAGACGCTTAGGGGCCCCTGGGTGGCTCAGTGGGTTAAGCCCCACTGAAATGAAATGACTCAGTACATATTGGTTGAGCTATGTTCCATGCACTGCTCGGTGGTCTTCAACACCAAAAATTATCCCTGTCCTTCTATATGAAGATTATAGTTCAGGGACACCTGGGTGGCTCAGTCGGTTAAGCGTCTGCCTTCGGCTCAGGTCATGATCTCAGGGTCCTGGGATCAAGTCCTGCATCAGGCTCCTTGCTCAGGGGGAGCCTGCTTCTTCCTCTACCTGCCACTCTCCCTGCTTGTGCTCTCTCTCACTCGCTCGCTCTGACAAATAAAAATAAAATCTTAAAATTAAGAAAAAGTTTTTTGTTTTTTTTTTTTAAAGATTATAGTTCAGTGAAGGAAACTGACAGTAATCAAAATCACACAGAAATGTCAAGTCACGGCAGCTTAAAAAACTTACAAGCTAGAGCATAGTCGGGAAGCAATACTCAGGGACCGTTTCTGAGCTCATTCTGATAGAGTTCACAGGGTAGAGGAACACTTCGGATCCCCACTGTAAAAACGAGGAAACTGAGGCCGAGAGGCTGAGTAATTCACCCAGAGCTACCCTCTGCCAAAGCAGTGCAGGTGGGATTTGAGCCCAGGCAGTCTGGTTCTGGATATGGGCTGGAGAGAGTGAAGGGGGACCTGAGGGACGTTTCCGATTTAAAAAAGGAAGGTCCATGGGCAGCGGGCAGAACAGGCAGAGCAGCCCAGATGGAAACAGAGCATATTGTAAATCTCCTGTCTTAACTGACTAGAGCTGAACATTTCACCCACCTACATTACTGAATTCTTAATAGTTCTACTAATGCTTCCGTTTATTTGGTGGGTAACTGTACCATCTACATGTAATGATATTGAGGTCTTTTTAATATTTATACTCATTTAGCATCTTATTTTACTGGATAAAACCTCCAAAAAAAGTGCTCACTATTAGTAATCCTGTTTATTCCTGACATTAGTACTTCATTGAATGACCCAAGTTTTGATGATAAGATTTTTCATTTAACATTTATAAGCATCCAGGAGGAAGATGGGTTAACACTGATATATTTTACCATATAAAGGAAGGATTCATTTATTCTTTGTGTTTTATCAAAGATTTTAAATCAGGAAAGCTGGCTGAACTCTATCAAGTGCTTCTGGAAATTTCTTTATGATAATCATATGATTTTCCTCCTTTGACCTATTAAGGTGATCAGTTTGATTTCTTCAAAAAAATTGAGCCACCTTTGTACTTCTAATATAAATTCTAATTGGCCAAGGCACATCATTACTTTAACTGATAGCTGGCTTCAGCTTATTAATATTTTACTTAGGCTTTTTATATCTATTTTATAGCTTTCTTCCCACCCTCTCACAACTATATTAAATTCTGGCATCAGTATTTTTTGCAGGTTTGGTAGGATCTGTGAGAGAAAAATGGTTTGTTCTACCATACCTAGAGTTGTCTGGAACAGAAGGTTACATTTGTCCTTCAATCTAAAACTGTTTAGCTCACTACGGCTTTGATTACTTTACAATAACAACCCAGCGCATCTCTATTTGGATGGTACAGATTTCCGAGAGTCAGGAAAACACTGTTTTCTTCCATGCTCAGATAACGCAAGTTATATATATATATTTTTTAAAGACTTTATTTGCAAGAGAGACAGAGCATGAATGAGGAGGAAGATCAGAGGGAGAGGGAGAAGCAGACCCCCCTACTGAGCAGGAGCGCGATGCAGGGCTCGATCCCAGGACCCTGGGATCATGACCTGAGCTGAAGGCAGACGCTTAACTGACTGAGCCACCTAGGTGTCCTACAAGTAAAATTTCAAGATAATTACTACAGAAATATTCTTGAAGCACAATACAGAGTCTTATCTTTTTCTTCTACATCATCTTAAACATTTATTGATTGATTCATATTTTCAATCTTATTGGCAGGGATTTCTCCACATTTGTGTCTTAATTCTCATGGCCTCTACATATTTTGTCCCCCTATTTTCGGGGACAAAATACTGTCCCCACGGCCCCTCATTCCTAACGCACATTTGCCTCTGCTCGCCTATTTATGTGTGAGCCTTAGCAGGAAAGCAGAGACCACTGGGTTGAAATGGAGGGTCAGACTCCGAAAAGGTATATGAAGTAAAAAAGACAGGGCTGTGAGAAAAATTAGGCATGGAAAGAGGACAGAGGCACTGGTTTCCAGTTTGTGTAGCAACACAACGTGCGGGGCCACTAGCGGAAATGGGAAGTTGAGGAGGAAGACTGGTTCTGGAGGGCAGTCAAGAAAGAGCCCAGTGCCCGGGAGATTCTCAACCAGCTGTCACGCATGCAGTTAGGAAATTCCAGAGAAAGATAAGAGCTACAGCTATGAATTTGATAATCATTAACTTAACAATGGGTGAGTAAGCAGGGGACGGTGGTAGGATTTTGAGGACAGCTCTGGGAAGCTTAAGTTCAACAAGAAAAATAGAGCTGACCCTGGTGGGGGGCAAGGTATTTAAGAGGATGAGGAAAAATCAACATGGTAAATTGCCTTTTCTTCTAAAAGAACGATCTGAAGGACATTTCTTTGAATTGTCTTACATCTTTGCCATAAAGCTATACAGAGTCATCACAATGATTTTCATTTTCCATTATACTGCCTGATCCCTAAAGTCAAATATTTGTTTCTTCCTTTTTCTTGATGAGCCTTGCTAGATAAGTGTCTCAACGTTACCAGTAGTTTCAAAGAACCAGCTCTCATAGTGAAATCTCATTAAATGTGAAGTGAGAGGAAGAGTAGTTAGTTTGGAGGCAAAGCATGAGAGCAGTTCAGGGTGTGGGCTGTGGAGCCAGACTGGCCCCCACTGGATTCCTCACCGGCTGGCTGACTGCAAAAGTTCCTGCGAATCTCGTAGCCTGTCTCTTTGTTTATAAAACAGGAAAAACTACCACCACACACCCTCCCAGGGCTCTTGTGAGGAGGGGATACGATGCCCACAGTTGACAGGAAAGGGCTGGGTTTAAACTGCGTGGATCCTCTTACACGCAGATTTTTAAAATAGATACAGTATACCACTGTTTAAACGTATTTTCTCTTCCTTCTGGTTTTAACTACATTTCCTTTTCCCTAGCTTATTTTATTCGAAGAATACGGTATATAACATATATACAAAATACGTGTCCATCAACTACTTGTCACTAGTAAGGCTTCTGGTCAACAGTAGGCTATTGGTAGTTAAGTTTTTGGGGAGTCAGAAGTTGTACATGGATTTTTGATGGTGTCATCAAAATCCCCCACATCGTTCAAGGCTCCACTGTATATACATCTAGACTAAAACTGCCGGAGGGTTCTCCTGTTCGTTTCTTCTTCCTTCTTTAAGATTATTTTGGTTTTCACAGCACTTTACAGCTTTCAAAATGCTCTCACAACACTCTTTCCTTTGGTCCTCCATCCTCTGGGGTAGGTAGAACACGCTTTCGGCTCATCACACATGAGGAAATGAGCTCAGAGTGAATGGATGTGTTTAAGGTCACAAGGCGAAGAAATTGCCAAGCCAAGCCTGGCCACATCCGTGCTCTGGGACACACGTCAATAGAGGGCCAAGGTCCACTCGTCACCACCCATTAGGTAGAGCGGTGCCATCAAACTTCTTTCCCGTCCTTCCAAACCCCCCAGACAGCTGATTTTAAGACAGGTTTTGGTGGAGGCACGCGGAGCTGCCTGCAGTAGGTTCAAGCAATAACTGGAGATGTGGAGACAGTGCTAGAAATATCTCCTTTGAGGAATTCTGCTCTAAAGGAAGCAGAGAGCTGAGAGGCGGCAAGAAGGACACGTGGTCCTGTCTTTATTCCTTGTGTTTTGTTGACAGGAGCTATTTCAGCCACTTGTACGCTGATGGGAGACAAGAGGGAGTGAGAGATCTCTCGCCCAAGAAGAGAGGCTCCAAGGACTCCACATGGAGACGGGATCGGAAGCAAAAGTTATCGTCTGGGCTGAAGGCGGACCGCAGCTAGGATGCTGGGGAAGTTCTCCTCCCATTGCTTCCTTCTCAATCAAATCAAATGACCTCCTCGTGAGGGGAGAAGACGGTGGCTTTGGAAGTCACAGGTATTTGTCACACATTCATGTTGGCAGGTGAAACTGACCGAAAGCTTGTAGACAGCAAACCTAGAGGCACCTCCAGAAGGAAGGTGTTTTATAAGGAACCAAACAGCTGCCGGGCTGCACTCACCACTTGGCCACCTTGCTCTAGTTATAAAAGTGTGCCAAGTGCACCTGAAAACAAGGATGGCTGGGCTTTTCCCATGGATAGGCTAGAACTTGGAAGTCAGGCAATTCTAGTCCGAGGTGTAGGTTGGCCGGGGAAGAGCACCGAGCGACCAGAAGGCCACGCAGCTGCTCGGCGGCATCAAGTTATAGTGCCTTTTGCTTTTATCAATTTCTGCATTTGTAAGACAACCACTGCTGAGGACTCTGCACATCACATGGGTTGATGGTCCCAAATGGTAAGTTTCTTTTAGAATGTAGTAACAGGAAAAGTAGAGGAGGAAAAGTTCTCCTCCTCTGAATTCATATGCTTCTTTGTTCTAACAAATACTGTTCATCTGTACCTGAGATGTGTAAGTTATCATAAAACCACTTGAAAATGGAGGCTGCCCATTGGGAATTCGATTATAAGGTCAACATATAATTAATCCATTAGAACAAAGATCTGCAAAAGCCATCTTAAAGAGACAGAATGGCTTTATAATCAAGCATGAATATAATCTGATCAAAGCTGTATTAACCCACACGAAAGTATTAACACATGTGAAGTAGATATACAACCTAAAGAAAAAGAGCTGGTCAGCTGCACAGAATGGAAAAAGAGGCAGGGAAGCAAATGATGTGGCACCGATTCAAGAACAGAACTGGGTGGGGGGGTTGCCAGAGCCAGCAAAGTGAGCAACCAGCCTTAGCCTCAAAGGCTACCCACTTAGCCCGGGGTTGTAGCATGGATTGAAGACACAGCAGATGCTCCAAGTGACACAAACTTTTAAGAGCTGAAGACTTTTGCATAAACGTACACATGCTCTCAAATACCATCAACTCCACTGGGAAAGCGGAAGCAAATCAAGGCAATGATGTGAAACCCTTAGCGAAAAGGAACAGTCACTTTGAAGATTTCATTTACTTATTTCAGAGAGAAAGAGAAAGAGAGTGAGAGCACACACCCATGAACAGGGGCGGGGGTCGGGGGAAGAGGCAGAGGGAGAGAGAGACAAGCAGAATCCCCGATGAGCAGGGAGCCCCACGCGGGGCTCCATCTAGACCCCAGATCCTGGGATCATGACCTGAGCCAAAAGCAGATGCTTAACTGACTGAGCCTCTCAGGCACCCCCAGAGTCACTCTGAACACCGCAAACACAGGCAGGAAAGGTCATGAGAGAACTCAACTGCTCTTCCATGTACAAGAGGTAGACCAGCTGACCCAGGATTTCTGAGTGTCTTCGTACTGAACACCAGCACCTGAGTGGTGCAAATCCACTGGGCTGGTACCTGAACCAGAAAGCAAGTTTTACCTAGTTACCTCCAAATGAAACTAAGGTAACGTGGAATGAGACTTTATTAGCAAGTTATGTTTTGGGGGTTCTTTCTAGTTACACAGCTTGTTCAGTTGGTAAAAAGTCATGAAGTAAACTGGAGACACTTGTCTGCAGATATGTCACATTTCAATAAAAGGTAAAAGTCGGGGCGCCTGGGTGGCTCAGTGGGTTACAGCCTCTGCCTTCGGCTCAGACCTTGATCTCAGGGTCCTGGGATCGGGCCCCGCATCGGGCTCTCTGCTCAGCAGGGAGAATGCTTCCTCCTCTCTCTCTGCCTGACTCTCTACCTGCTTGTGATCTCTCCTCTCTGTCAAATAAATAAATAAAATCTTGAAAAAAAAAAAAAAAGGTAAAATTTTTTTTTAAATTTTTAAAAAGGTAAAATGTTAATATTAAAACTCTGCTACTTCAACAAATTTTGCATTTATTCTATCTGCAAGATAACAAGCCCAAACAAAAAGATAAGATGATCTTTAAAGCACATTGTGAAAAGGGGAAGCTTCAAAAGTCAGTCAGTTGGCCAAGTATTTAGGGAGTGCAGTGAAGCCAAGCCATGTCTACGTGCTAAAGAACTTCTCGAAAAGTCTGTATACACAAAGGGCTCTGCCATTTCCGGTAGGCATAGGCGACACAGGGTAGGTACTGAAACCCAGGCCACATAGCTTCTGCCCTCATCCAGAGCCGGGCAGAAAACAAATCCTCAGCAACCAAAGCTGAACTGGTCTATCAGTGTAAGACCTTTTAAAAGGTAAATGCAATTCTTAATAACAACAGATCTGTTTGAGAAAGCTAATGAACATGCAAATACCACAGCTATCATCTCCATAGGGTTCATGCTACAGAAAGCAACTCCTAAAGGAGAAACTCTCTGAAAGATGCTCTTCAGGTAGCAAAAGAGGCAAGCATCCTCCGGGCAGTGCCCAGGGCTGGGGGACAGAAAGCTCTTTACCCCTCTTGGTCTCTGCGCTGAGAATAAGCTGGTGACCTTTCACTGGCAAATTTACCTACATATCCCTTAAAAAAAAGATTGGGAGAGATTTGCCACACAACTATATACGATAACACACAAGGGCAATCAGGGCCAAGAGAAAAAGGATCAAGCAAATATAAGGGTAAGGGTTACCACAGTTATCATGACTGAGCATAAAATTTGTTCCTTAACTTCCTCATAGCCAGAACCAAAAAGGAAGATAACTCTCACCATAAAAGTGTCCCTCTACTGATTCCCTGCCACCTCTAAGGCACAGCAATGATTTAGGTGCTGTGAGCAATAAGACTGATGTCATCTATTTAAATAACTGATTCCTCTGTTAAGAAAGATACATGAACAATCTTTAAGCCTTACGGACCGTCAGAAACACAGTGAGGTTTGTATCTACTTCCTTATTTTTCTGGCAGTTAACACCTTCCAAATCAGACACAAATGCTCCTTTCTTCACAAAGAACCGTGGGATAATAAGCTCAAATCTTGCATTATTAATGTCCATAAACTAAAGAAAATGACTTCAGGTTGTAAATGAACCTGGTGGGGCTAATGCTAGGTGACGGCAGCCATTTCAGAAGTGCCATAAGGACATCGAGTACAAGGCCCTCCTCACCTCGGAGCAGACAAAAGTCTCAAGAAGGCAGTAAAAAGAAAAAACAAAAATCACAAAGCCACTGTTCCTATAAGTATTCCATTTTCAAAGAAGGAAAATCAAAGTATTTCCAAAACCGTTACAAGAAGTACGCACGTTTCAACTATTAACCTAACATCTCAGTCTGTAAAGAGCACATAGATATATTTAATACACGATGAGAGCCACCTTCGAATGAGATGTAGTTCGGCTTTAGCAGGAGGAGCAGAGGAGAGCGGGATGAGGTCTTCAGTCCGGAGACACACGGCAGTTTATCTGGACTGTAGCTTACCAGATCCACAACACTGCGGGGTCAAATGAAGACATCGCTAAGTTGTCTCCAAAGCCCACTCTGTCCCAGGCTCTGCTCCTGCCGCCTTACCAGAGGCCTTCGCTGGCCCCCTCGCAAAGCAGCACAATATTTTTTATCGCTCAAGGCACTTATCAGGGGGCCTACTAAACGCTCAGCTCTTCCCCCACCAGAATGCAGGCTCCACGCGGGGAAGCTGGCCTGTGTCCCCAGGGCCCAGGACACTGGGTAGCAAGCAGTAGGCACACAGCTAGCTTTGCTGTGAAAGATCAGATCCACGCTAGCTCTGGGGTCCAAAATACTAGGTGCAGTAAAGCATCCTTCCATATATGCAGATAGAAAATTCCAGAAGTCATTTAAGAGTGTAACTTTCAACAAAGGTGAAAGGTGTAGGGCTTGATCATGAAGACTGATAAGAAATTATACCAAGAGGCAAATATCACTGAGGAAATAATGGTCAGGAAGCCAGGTTCAAACCCTGGCTCTACGTTCTACCGTGGAACCTTCCCTAATTTCTCTCTGCCTCAGTTTCACCTTAGGTCAAATGGGGATAAAAACAGTACCCACTGCAGAGGTGAGAGGATTAAATAAGAATGTACACAGTGTTTACAAATATAAAACCAGGGGGAAAATTGGGGGAAAACTTCTGTTCCTTATTTCTTCCCCCAATTCCAAACTACAAAGGGGCAACGGTAACGAGGAAGGGAAATTTTATTTTTATTTGAAAAATAAAATTTATTTGATAAAAATAATTTATTTTTATTGGAAAAATATGGGGACGCCTGGGAGGCTCAGTCGATTAGGTGTCTACCTTGGACCCAGGTCGTGATCGCAGGGTCCAAGGATCAAGGGATCCCACTCAGCTCTGGATCCCACTGCCATGGCCAGTGCTGTGTTCAGACCTATGGGCTCCCACCAGCTGTTGCCTTTGGCTCCATAATCACTGGGCGTTCTGTCTTAAGAGAATACACACATACAGCTCCTCAGAAGGTGTGCAGACTTAGACCCAAGCAGGCGTCAATGCAGCCATCTGAACCCAAACGCTGTGGGAAGGTTTTTGAAAAGAGGCTTCCGTGTCTGTCCCCTAAATAGGGACTGGCTTGATATGGACAAGGTTGTGGCTGCAAAGGCCAGCAAGGGATGACGATATGATTAACAGACAGTGAGGGGCTCCTGGGTGGCTCAGTCGTTAAGCGGCTGCCTTCGGCCCAGGTCAGATCCCAGGGGCCTGGGATCGAGCCCTGCATCGGGCTCCTTGCTCGGCAGGAAGCCTGCTTCTCCCGCTACCATTCCCTCTGCTTGTGTTCCCTCTCTCGCTGTGTTTCTCTCTGTCAAATAAATAAAATCTTTTAAAAAAACAAAACAAAACAAAACAGACAGTGAAGCTCTGAAGAGCTGTCTCGTTCTGGATCCCGGCACTTTTCTAGGCCCTTATGTTGATCAGAAGGCTGGATTCTGGATTCAGAACACGAGCCCCTAGGTTACGATACGGTTAGTTGTAAATCCTGAATTTGTTCCTACATCCGTTCTTCTTAGGACAGTGAGGGACTGGGGCAGGTTTCACTGGGTCCAGCTTCTAGCCTCTTGTCAAGATGAGGAGGGAAATGAGAGACACTTCCGAGGTTGCTACCACAATGGAGATGGCTTCTGTCACGTACCGAAGCCAGGAAAGCAAAGAGAAACAGCTGGAGTGCCAAGGAGCATAAGCAGTTGCCTTTGGGAATGATTAACGGGGGCTAACAGCAGCGGCCAAGCCACTTTAGCACCTGTCAGCAGCTCCAGGACACTGATGTCAGCCCAGGGGCGGCTGGCCCAAAGACTCACGCCACGCATTTGCAACAGCACATTGGTAATTCCAAACCGTGCAAATAAGTACTACGTGGGAGAAATAAATAGAAAATTGAAACATATGAATAAATAAATCATGCTTGAAACCCCATAACATAGTGTTCATCCTCTGAAGCAGAGACTGGCAGGTGATGGTTTCCGCGTCTGAGAGAATTGGTAGAAAAGAAAGGAGGATTCCTCCAAATGCCTAGTTCATGGAAACCTATATAATCTAGGGGCAAAAGCATAATACAGGTCAGAGTTGGCTCAAATAAGAACTCAAGCCCTGGCATAAGCCTGATGCCACAGAGTGAAATGAGCCACCTAGGTCAAGAATAAGAAGCAATTTCATAATAGAAATCGATTTGCATCTTCCATTTTCTAGAATCTGGGTCTCCCTGAGCGAGCATCACCACCTGACTACAGGAAGGAAAGGAAAATGAAGATTTACATAAAAACGTACTATATGCTAGCAAATTCTACAGACATGGTTTCCTACCTGTAACCACTTAGTGCCTAAAACAAAGTTTCGTCTGGAGCCTTCCCGCCTGGGCTCCTCCCTTTACAGCTATGGGGCCTCAGGAGAGCGATGATTTCACTGTGTCTCAGTTTCCCCATCCAAGGAAAAGGAGCTACCATCCAATGGGGTAGTGGCTGATGTGCTGATAGATTTAAGAGAACAGGCTAATCAACCTAAAGCTAAACCTTACAGAAATGCCTGGCATACAGCAAGCACTCCATATGTGTTAGCTATTTCTCACTTTCCTCGCAGCACTCTTGTGAGGAAAATGAAACCCTGTAATTAGGCAACGGTTTCTTCAATTTGGAGAGGCGGCAATTTTGCAAAGACAAGCAATTAACATGCAGAGTCACAGAAAGGGACAGAGGGAAAAGCCATTCTTTTCCCATGCTACAACGCTGGCTGTGTTTCATACGCCGTTACTAGCCAAGGCCCACTACAAAATAAAGACGTCACATACCCTCCAATGACTGAGACTTCCTTAAGGGTGTCAGATTGTGCTTAAAGGAAATCAGAGTGTGCTAATCTTGACATTTCATCTCAACTAAAAATTACTTATTGTCTTCCCAGTCACACAATAGTAAAGAACCCTGCCGTCAGACCATAAAAGCAACCAGCCAGCTGCTAGGGAGTTGGGTAGACCCAGACCTTTCAAAAGCAAGCCTCAAGCGAATTCTGGGGAAGAGAAAAAGGACAGGAAGGGAAAAGGGAGGGGGGGAGATTGAAGGGTGAAAAGACCCAATGGAGAACCTCCAAACAAAAACCCTTACACAAGCATTTTGCCCCCAGGCATCTGCTTTGACTTACTAAGCTGAGGGCAATAGCGCCCATCTTAATGAATGAGAGGGCCTATTTCCAATACGCACACAGCTCTGACAAATACGGGCTCAAGGCCTGCAGGGCCCTTTTTGCCCTCTGGGAGACATTTGACAGGTCACAGGTCAGTCCTAAAGAACTGGAAGCAAGATGTCAACGAGCAGATAAAATGGGCTTGAGCTTTCGTTCCCTTCTTTCACGCATCAAAATCTAAGAGGTTGTGTTTAATACAAGACATCAACCCAGGAGGTCAGAAAACCTGATTTCCGGGCCTAAGATGGGCCAGGCATCCCCTCTCCGGGCGCCGGCCCCACCGTCCGTCCCTCGCTCGGTCCCCCGGGACCCGGAGCGGATGCCGGGGCTGCCCTGGGCCACTAGCCATCTTCTCTTCCACCCTTTCAACAGTTGCTAGGACTCCGGAGAGGCGGCCCTGGTCCCAGGAACATGCTGTCAGCTCTTTTCTCCATTCGCCACCCTCCCCACGGCGGCTACGAGAGGAGGGTGCGCAGTGGCGTGGGTGCGAGCGGCGGGAAGCGGCCCCGGCAGGACACCTCGCGGGGCCGGCACCCGCACCTCGGCCCCGGGACCCGCCGTTCCCACGGCCCCGCCGCCCCCGCGGCCCCGGGCGACCCAGACGCCCGCCCGCCGCCGCCCACTCACCGCCGCACTCGACCGAGTACTGGTCTCCCCAGTCCGCGGACTGCGGGCTGCAGCCGCCGCCTGCCGGGGCCTCCTGCTGCTGCCGGTGCTGCAGTTCCTGCTTGAGCAGGGACAGCGGCGAGTAGTGCTCCGTGGCCAGGGCGCCCGGACACGGCCCGGCGGACAGGACCCCCAGCAACAGCAGCACCAGGACGTGCCGGGCGGCGTCCGCGGCGGCCACAGCGCCGCCCCAGCAGCAGTAGCAGCAGCAGCAGCCAGCAGGTGCCATCTTTCCTCAAGGCGCATGTGCAGCGCCCCTCGCCGCACGCTGCGGCCTCCCAGCCTTAACCCGCGGTGGGCAGGTGGGCCGTGGCAAGGGGGCGGGAAAGGGGCGTGGCGTTGCCGCTGGGAGTTGTAGTCCCAGCTTGGCCAGCCGCGAGCCCCCTTTCCGGGACTGAGACTACGAATCCCAGCAAGCACCGCATGGGACGGGCTTTCCGGTCTGGTTTCTGACGTCTTCCCCCGCCACTGAATCGGAAGTTCTCGGCTGCAGTTGCGTGGAAATGGGCACCGGTGGGCGGAGTGGGCTACGGCCAAGCAAGGGAAACACAGAAGGGGTGGCCGCGGACAAGGGGAACACGGATGGGGTTGCAGTAACCCCTACTGCTGCGTTGGCCTCCTGCCAGTACAGGTGCATCGAGTGCAACCAAGAGGCCAAGGAGTTGTACCGAGACTATAACCACGGAGTGCTGAAGATAACCATCTGCGTGAGTTGTCAGGTGTGGGGTGTCCTGGGGAAGAAAATGGCGCGGCGGGATTTGGGGACCGTGAGAGCAGTGGGATCTGTAAATCAGCTTTTTAGGGCAGTAAAAACCAACGAGTTTCAGGGTCCTCTAGTATAATCCTCAGTTCGATACTTGACATTCCTGCCCGGGGTCAGTGGAGCCTTTACATGGTTGCCTAGTGTTAAAGGACTCACCGCCCTGCAGCCGTTTTCTCGTACCCGTGATGTTTGCTGGTGAGACCTAACGCCGTGAACGGATCCTCGAACGGAGGTGGATGTAGACGTGGTGCAGAGAAATGTAAAGATTGGATTATGTTAACATTCGAGTTCACGCCCAACCTCTTAGGTTCTTAGCCATTCTCCCTTTGACAGATGAATGTTATCATCCGTGCCGTCTACACCCGTATTAAATTTTCCTGGAATACTTTATTTCAGGTTTCATCCTTTGTGGTTATTGAATGTACGGTATGTGTTGTGTGCAGAGCGCTAAGCTTGACCTTAGTGATACCAAAAACAAAAATGATGAAGTAAAAATTTTGCTTTCAAGGTGTTTATAGTCTGTAGAGAATGATCGAGTGTTTCAAAGATCACAAATTGGACGTTCTTTTTGGGGGTATTAGCGAAGAACCTGCCACATAATATGCAGTCTGTACGTTTTTGTCCCATTTCTGTTCTCCGGATGATTTTCTAATAATAATCCTCATTAGAAAAACATGGTCTGTAGTAACACAAAAGAGAGTAGACCAAGTGTGAACGTGGACCTATTTAATCTGTTGTCAGCTGACATAATCACTCTTCCCCTCTCATGTAGTTTCTCTCATTTGGAGAAATCTCAAGCCTGGTTAAATCCAACATACTGTCTGATCTTTCAGCTGTACTCACCTTTCAGCTGTACTTCAACTGAGGAGAAAACATCTAAATTCATGACCACTAACCTCATGCAGCCCTTCCCTCCTGTTAGAATGGATGAATTGCCCATATACCCGTCTAAAACGAGCACGCTCTTACGCCCTCGACCCCATCCATCTCTTCCATTTACGTAGGGACATCTCTGCCACAATACTGATCTGCACTCCTTCCCACCAATGTAGGTACTAGTCTTTAAGAAACACACACACTCTTCACCTCACTTCCTCCTTCAGCTCCTCCTCTTTTTCCCTTCCCTTTGACAGCAAAAGTCCTTTAAGAGATATTTGTACTTGCTCTCTTTCTTTTCCTACCTTCTCTTGTGCCTACTTCAGACACTTTCTTTCCACCCACCATATCCTAAGGCTCATATCTTAGGCCTCTACCTCTCTACACACTCTCCTTTGAAAAGCCCCTGCTGGTTCATGGCTCTAAATTCCATATAAACTTTGACAGTTCCCAAATTCAAACCTCCAGCCTGAACCTCTTCCTTGAACTCCACAATGTCCGAGCCATATCTAACCACCTACTTGATTTCTCCAAATGGATTTTGATAGTCAATGTCAGACTTTCACAGTTAATGCAACTCAACCATTTTAGTTCCTAAGACCAAAAAAACCTTGGAGTCAGCCTCGATTCCTCTTTTCTCCCACATTCCTTATTCATTTGCTTGGCAGATCCTGTGCTAGCTCTGTCTTCAGATTATGGTTAGAAACCACTGCCTTTGACCACCCATGACCCATGCTGTCATCATGTCTCACCTGGATGTTTGTCCCAACTCTTCCCTTATTCTCCTGCAACCCCATTGCTTCCTGAATGTTCTTAAACCAGACAGGTTGCTTCCTCAGGGCCTCTGCACTATGCATGGGATGCTCTTCCGTCGGGTGTCTGACATAGCTAATTCCTTCCCTCAATTATTTTTATTTTTAACATCTCAGAGAGGCCTAGTCTGACCACCCTATTATAAATTGTGATTCCCCCTCCCGACTCTGGTATACTTATCACCTCTCCCTGCTTTATCTTCCCCATAGCACTTATCATCTTTGAATGTTATATACAGTTGACTTATTTGTTAATAATTGCCTGTCTCCTCCCAGTGGAATATAAGCTATGCAAGGACAGAGAGTATGTGAGTATGGTGGCTCACCCAGGCCAGTACCTGACACCTAGTAAATACACAATAAATATTTGCCGAATGCATGAACCATTTCTAGGTTTTTAGATGCTCATATCTTTGGCCATTCTGGTGGTCTTGCGAGTTCTATGGCATCTAAATTTAATGACTTCCCTACCGGCCGAGTTAAATGATCTGTCTTAAAGATGACAACCACGTGACTGTGGATATAGTCTTTTGTCTAGAGTAAAGCTGTTTCTGCAATTCAGTGATCTTTAATGATAGAAATTAATCACAAAACATTGGCCAGTTTCTATTCTGAAAGAGGTGTGATTCACTAGGGAACTGGAGAACGTAGCGGTAGAAAGCCATTCGTATCCACGGCGAGCTAGAGATGGTGAAAGTGTTTGAGTTTCTGGGGTGTGCATGGTATAGGGAGGGAACCAGCAAGACCTAATGGATTCTCAGTGTTTATAAAATATTCTGAATTCGAGGAAGGGAAGGCACAGCACAGAGTCTAGCACGTGAGCCCAGAAGTTGTTCCTTCTGTTTGCCCTCATGTCACTGTGTGTTCATTCCACTGAAGCACTCACACTAGCAGGCTCATTCGTCTTCCTCTTCTAAACTAGAAGGTCCTGGAGGATAGAGACGTCCATCTCAAAGTGAATATCCGGCCCCCTGGAGTGCACCTTGGGTCCATAGAAATGGCTAAGTAGAGAACATTGTTCTAATGTATAGAACATACACTTTGGTCCAGCCGTGTCCACCGGTGCTGGTTTCTGCCTGTCTCCTTCTAAAAATTGTCCAAATCCTGGCGTAGGCTTGCAATGTCTGAAGGTGAGCCTTAGGGGACTTTTAAAGGACAGAGAAAAGACCCTTGACCCACCAGCAGTTTCATTTTACAACGAAGCGGCATCGCTTGGGGTCACAGTGTGGTTCGTAGAGAGGAAGTGTTTTCCGCACGGGTAGCACAGGGAGCGGGTCTGGAAATCAGCTCTGTCAAGGAACGTAGGCTTTCTGATTCTGTGGCTTCTGTTTAGACCCCCAGCTTACTCTTTGGCCAGCTGAAAAATTGCAAAATTATTAACCTCTTATGCCTCGGTTTTATTAGGTGGATTTCAATTTGAGGTAAGAGCCCATCTCCCTTCATTGGTTCACTTGATGACTCAAAAACATACCCATTTCTTGTAAATGGCATGAGGGAACTCTTAAGAGACTCTTAACTTGACTCTTAACTCTTGAGAGACTCTTAAGTTGGAAGTGATTTGTTCATTACATTTGGAGGGCGGGGTTGATGTTCCTCAGCACATTTCATTTTGTTTCCCCAGGGCTTTGATATAGTTAAAAGGCCATCCCTCGTATGTTTCCATGTCCATCACTTCTGTTTCCGTTTTATCTTCTCAGAATTTCAAAATGTTTTGTGTTTGAACTGCAGCCATTAGGATAGTAGCCTTGGGTCAACTTTGTAACTAAAACAGTTTCAGATGTCACATTTCTGATGAGCTCGTTCATGCACACCTGCCTTTTAAATGTTCTGACGATGTTGGGATTTGATAACATTGTAATCCCATGGGTCCAGAAAAAAAGGGCAATTTCGTAGGAGTCACGGAGAGCACTGGGGTCTGGGTCTTGCTTCGGGTCACCTAGAACCAAGCTGACCAACGCGCTTGCTTTTTACAGCTCAGGATCCTCCAGTGACCTCAGTGTCACAGAGACAGACCCATTTTTTTTCCATAGTCTCGATGTGATTGGAGGAAAAAACCAAGTTTCTCTTGGTATCTGCCATCCGACGGATTGTTGTCACTGTGCCACACTCTTTACCTGCCGTTAGCTTTCAGGAGCTTTGGGTGAGGGGGTTGCTCTTCTGAACCCCTTCCTCCAAATCGTGTTTCAAGAACCACAAAGCTGGTGGGCACCTAGCCAACGGGGAACAATTTCTCAAGAAAAGGACGTTTTAAAAAAAAAAAAGAAAAGGACGTTTTACATTTATTTATTTATTTTATAATTAGTCCTACAAATTGAAAGTAGGATTTTCTGGGATACTTCTCTGCCTAAAATCAGTCTTTAAATCAAATATCTTTTTAGCTTCTTACATATGAGATTAAAAGATTGCTATTGCTCGCCTAGAAGATTATATTGAGTCATTTCTGAAACCAGGGCTTCTGTAGGTGAACATTTGTGTCTGAAGGGAAGTTAATTTAATTAAGTGCTGATAGGTCCTTATTGCTATAGAAGTCCAGAGTAGACCCTGCTAGTTTGAAAGCCTTTAAGATTTCAGAATGTATACCTTTGCATGTTCTAATATTATCTCCCATTATTTCAGAAATCCTGCCAGAAACCTGTAGACAAATATATCGAGTATGATCCTGTTATCATCTTGATTAATGCTATTTTATGCAAAGCCCAGGCGTACAGACATATTCTTTTCAATACTAACATAAATGTAAGTCGTGATAATTTTTTTATTTTCTAGTTTTACTTGATGCTTTTATACATTTAAAGAATAATAATTTTGAACAGAATTAAAGAACATTATTTTAAAAAGAAATTCTAGGGGTGCTTGCGTGGCTCAGTCGATTGGGTGTCTGCCTTCAGCTCACTCAGGTCATGATCCTGGGGCCCTGGGATCAAGTCCACACCAGGCTCCCTGCTCAGCGGGGAGCCTGCTTCCTCCTCTCCCTCTGCTTCACCCATGCTTGTGCTTTCCCTCGATTGCTCTTTTGTTTCAAATGAATAAGTGAAATCTTTAAAAAAGATAAAAAAAGGAAATGCTAACGAGGATAGGTCTTTTAATCTCAACAATGTCTGGAAGTTTCTAGAAATAACAGGCATTGATAAACAAGGTACACAATGTTTAGTGAATATTTAAGAGTATGGTCACTGGGAGGAAACTGACAAACCAAATCTAGTTTGCCTTTTGGTAGATTACCTTTTGAAAAAGACTTCAATTATTTCTAACAATAAAATTAAATATATTCAGGTAGGGAGAGAATTACACTTAGAAGTCAGCAAACATTAAAAGAGAAATGTTTTAAACAATTTATTGCATTTTTATTCTACTGAGGGGATCCCTCTCTTCCAACCCCCAAGTTAAATAACGAGGGCAGTTTTTAAATTGCTAGAGGATTGATTCCCAAACTTTGGTATACAATAGAATCACATGGGGGAGAGGTAGGGGATGGCAGTTAAATCTTTCCAAGTGAGGCTTCACCTAGAATCAATTAAATCAGAATCTTTGGGTTTGGGTTCAGACATCAGTATTCCTTAAAAATCCCCTGGTAATTCCAGAGTGGAACCAACCAGAAGAAGCTCAGAGGCCCACACTGATACCTGTTCCTGGACTACATTGCAATTCCACACACTTTCTTTTCCCCACTTTCTACTGACATTGACAGTCCAACCCATAAGAGTAATGTATTTTTTTTTTAAGATTTTATTTATTTAGAGAGAGCACACGCAGTGGGGGTGGGAGCTGAGCGCAGAGCCTGATGCAGGGGCTTAGATCCCATGACCCTGAAATCGTGACCTGAGATGAAACCAAGAGTCCAACACCCAACCAACTGAGCCATCCAGGCGCCCCAATAGAGTAATGTATTTAAAAGGCCAATTCTTGGGGCGCCTGGGTTGCTCACTCAGTTAAGCATCTGCCTTCAGCTCAGGTCATGATCCCAGAGTCCTGGGATCGAGCCCCACGTAGGGCTCTTGGCACGGTGGGGAGCCTGCTTCTCCCTCTCCTCCCAGCTCATGCGCTCTCTCCCTAACTCTGTGTCTCTCAAATAAATAAATAAAATCTAAAATAAAATAAAATAATAAAAAGCCGATTCTTGGTGGCTGGCATTTTCTTTTTTGCCGAAATTTCAGCCTTTTAAACTTGCAGGAGTTTTTCTTTTAATTTCTGTCTTTAGTATATGAATTCATACTCATCAGGCATAGGGCCTTTTTTTTTTTTTTTTTTAATTTCAGTTCAGACTAATAGCTTCCTATGAGCTTTGATGGAATCTTCAGGTTAAATCTGTTCTCATGGCTTAGGATAGGCTTCCACCTATCCACGAGGCACAGAATTCTGTGCCTGATTCCATTCTGATTGAGGACAGATGCCGGAAATATAGCGAAGGGTGAACTACTGTCTAAAGCGGTGTTTCTTAACTAGGGGTACACATCAGTATCCTCCTTACCCCTAGAACTGTTTCAGAATTGCATGTCTAGGATTACTTTCAAGGATCCCGGGTCAGGACTGGGGCCTAGACATTTGCAGTCTGAAGAATCTCCCCCTGCAATGCTGATGGACATTGCTGACAAAATACCACTGATTTACAGACGACCCAATGACACACTTAACTGGGAAGTTCTGAATTTGAAAAGGTATGAGATGGGAGGCTCTTCAAAACCACAAAGACTTAGCTGTGTCTGTGCCTGTTTACTATTACGTATAATTGTTTCTTTACCCAGTGATTGGCGTTGTCTTTTTGACTCCCAGATGCACGGAAAACTCTGCATATTTTGTTTGCTTTGTGAAGCATACCTGAGATGGTGGCAGCTTCAAGATTCAAACCAGAACACTGATCCTAACGACTTCATCAGATATGCCAAGGAATGGGATTTCTATAGAATGTTCGCGATTGCCTCTCTAGGTAGGAAGAAGCCGTGCTTTCCATTCTTAGCCAACTAGTAACCACTATTATGATTAAAAGTGAGGTGGGCTGGGGTGCCTGGGTGGCTCAGTGGGTTAAAGCCTCTGCCTTCGGCTCAGGTCATGATCTCAGGGTCCTGGGATCGAGCCCCGCATCGGGCTCTCTGCTCAGCGGGGAGTCTGCTTCTCCCTCTCTCTCTGCCTGCCTCTCTGCCTGCTTGTGATCTCTCTGTCTGTCAAATAAATAAATAAAATCTTTACTTAAAAAAAAAAAGAAGGGGGGGCAAAAGAAAATTTGATCTTGAGGTAGCCGTTCTAATGAAGTCAGCTGGTAAGTTGTATTTTGGAATTGCGGTTTCTTTGTTTTTGGAGAGAGGTGGTTTGGATAGAGACATTCACATTTCTGTTTTCCGTTCCCTCCTTAGAACAAACTGCCTTTTTTATTGGCATTTTCACTTTCCTGGGGGTAGAGCGACCGCTGACAGCGAAAAACAAGCCCAACTTTACGTTGCTGCTGAAAGCACTGTTGTTATCTAGCTATGGAAAACTCCTGCTGATTCCAGCTGTCATTTGGGAGCACGACTACACACCCCTGTGCCTCCGACTCATTAAAGTATTTGTCCTTACATCAAATTTCCAGGCCATCCGAGGTATGTCTTTTCTTCTGTCTTCTCAGCCTTCAACCCACATACAAGCTTAAAGCCTTGTTTCTCCGACACCGTCTTAGAAAGCCTGTTAAACACTAGAATTCTCCATAGAATAACAACGCCTGGCATTTCTCTAGTCCCTCATACACAGCGCGTAGTCCGTATTTGCTCAAATTAACGACACAGTACTTTCTCGTTTTCGGAATGCTTTCGTGTGCTTTCTGTCAGTCCTGGGAGGTTGGCAGGGCCGCATGATTACCCCCGCTCCGTGAATGACTTGTCCAGAGGTACACCTGTCCATCCAGGGGACACAGTTCCTACGATACCAACAAAGGATCGAGCGGCCCTGTGGGTTTTCATTTTTCCCCTCCGTTGTGAGAAGGGTCATTTTAAATGAGCCTCTTACCTGCTCCCTTTTATCGAAATGCTTATCATCTTGCAAACTGTAAAACTGAGAAATCTCTGGGGTTTTTTCTGCTAACCTCTTTATAACCTCAGAATCCATTTTTGGTTTTGTTTTTTAATTTTCTCCTTCCTTATTCATGGAAATCTGTGTCTTGGTTGCAGGCAGAGAAGCTTAATGTTTTACATGCTGTGTTTCTCTCCAGAGATGAAAACTGGGAGAAGGTAGCGGCAGAGATTAACAAGAACAAATAGAGATTCTCTAAAAAAAAAAAAAACCAAAAAAAAAAAACAGCTTTACGAAACAATCCCATTCATAATGCCACAGAGTTTACATTGCTAAGATCGCTTCATTAAACTCTTAAGAACTTACAAGTTGCCTTTTCTTTTGCAGTGACCCTGAACATCAGCCGAAAGCTCTCCTTGCTGGCCATCTTGAGCGGCTTACTGATGGAGAGCACCACGGTGTACTTCTTCCAGAGGATGGAGTGGGATGTGGGAAGTGACTGTGCCATCTACAAACCCCAAGACTTTTGAAGAGGTACGGAAGCCTCTTAGTGTGCACACCTTCAGACAGGTACCCTCCTCAGCTGAGACAAACGCCATCATAAAGGAAGGAGATGCTGGGCACCGGGGTGGCTCAGCTGGTTGGGCACCTGCCTTCGGCTCAGGTCACGATCTCAGGGTCCTGGGATCGAGCCCCGCATTGGGCCCCCTGCTCAGCGGGGAGCCTGCTTCCCCCTCTGATCCTCCCCTCTCTCATCCTCTCTCTCTCTCTCTCTCATTCTCCCTCTCTCTCTCAAATAAATCTTTAAAAAATAATAATAATCAGGCGATGCCCTTCCCTGATCCTTGAGGACTGTGGTGCACATCTCAGGGTCCTTGTCACCCTCAGGGAACATCCACCTCTGTGCTTTGTTGCTTCTGGGGGCCCTGTCGTTCACTTCTCTGATAGCTGCACCCCACCCCACTCGGACTGAGATCTTGCACTCTTGCTCCCTCCCTTGTCCTCGAGTTGGGCTGCCTTTTCACCTCCAATCCCTTGACCCCCACTTCTGGCCTAGCTCGCCTCTGCAAATACAGGCAGCTGCTGATTCATCACCAGTAGTCCCTTGAACCCGTCGGCTTCTTGCCCTTGCAGCAGACGTGCCTTCTTAGAGCCATTTGGGCGAGTCTCAGCATCTGTTTTCCCTGAGTCCAGAGCCGCGTGTGCTCACAGCCTCAGTTGGCCCTCAGTGTTGCTCCTCTGCCCCCGTGGTCACCTCCGGGGAGCCTCCCATTACGTGCTTCTGGAACCTTCCCCACACTCCTTCCTCCCATGTCTGGGCCCGTTACGGATTTCTTGAGCTTCCTTCCTTCTTCAATCCAGAACTGCTCCAGTCGCCTGTCTTCTTTCCTCCCCCTCCCACCCCACCCCCCCCCGGGCCCAGACTTGTGCTCCTCTTCCTCTCTGTAAGTGTCCTTCCCCCGTCATGGTCGGACTCCTGGCCCGCAGCCCCTGTTGGCTGTAAGGCCCGGGAGCAGACTCGGAGGCTGGGTGGGGCGGTACAGGTGGCCAGGAAGGCACAGAAGCAGCCCTGCACCTTCTCCACCTCTGCGAAAAGGCCGTCCTCAGTCCTGTGGCCTCAGTCTCCCCACATGCTCGGTCAGGGTCTTCAGACAGCGTTCCTCCATCATCCACTCCACCACACTGGCTCCACCCCCTCGGCCAATGCACACACGAGGCTATCGTTCTAGAACAATTGGTCTCAGCCTGCTTCTTCACTACCTTCCCTCTTTGCGAAACACACTTTCTCCCATGGTCTCCTGAATCCGAACTCCTAAAAATCAGAGGGAAGCCGCTTGCCGGCTCTTCCTTAGAGCCCTCCTCCCGTAGCCCCGCTCTGGAAGCTAAGTCCGAGCCCCTCCTCCTGAAACAGGCGGCCTGGCCTGTGCTTCTCCATAGAAGGAAAACTCTCCCAAACCTTGAGTCTGTGCCCTCACTCCCGCTGACCTGCCAGGGCCCAGCTCAGCCCCACAGCGGTCACGTCCAGGATCTCCCGAGACTGTGCCGGTGCCGGATCCGTGGCCCCGACTTCCCCAGGCGCTTCTAGGCGTCAAGCTACCCATCGGAATTTCCGGTCATCTGTCTCTCACGACTGTTTGAAAACCATTTTCCCCCTTTATGTTACCTCATATTCTCTACCGTCCTTGTCTTATATTCACTTCCCACGTGTTTAAGCCTGACTCCCCTAGCCCGATAAACAGAGACCAGGAGCTTACACGTGAGGAAATACGCGCTTCCCACAGCACAGGGCCTGCCCTAGTAAGGATTTGATGGACTGACTTTCGGCAGAATGTGTCACCCTGAATACTTCTTTTATCATCCACAGTTGGATTCTTTATTATCTGCGGCGTGACCAACTGCGTCCGAAAAAGAGAAGACATAAAACATAAACCAAGCTCCTCAATGAAGCAAAGGTTTGGAAACACTTCCTAAAGAAAGCGATGGTTGTGGCATCGGAAACCCCCAAAATTCTCACCCCTCATCCCCACCCCCCCCATCTAAGAGACCACCAGACCACATACAGATACACACAGACAGATGCAGAAACACAGACACAAGGCCGCTGCCGTAGGGAGTGAGTGAGGGGCAAAGACTCGGGCCATGCAGATCCCTTCAGGTGGGCCACTGACCCGAAGGAGGAACGTGAACGCACGACTCGCACATAATAAAAGGCCTATGTTTCATTCCTGTGACATGTTTATATCTCTTTTAACGTAAATGTTAAGTTATTGGTTCTAAAGAATATATTTAAAATAGAATTTCATGTTCTTGCATCAACAGAAACAGTGTTCTCTTAATAAAGTCAAACTGAGCTTTCGTAAATCTTTTGTAAATTTCCGTATCTTTCCCTGTAACTAACTTACTTACTCTTAAGAAATGGCTGCTCCAAAAATAAATAACCAAAACCAGTGACTTGTACACTCGACAGGGGTGAATTCTATCTCAGTAAAGCCGATACCAGATACACGAATAAGGTAGCATGTCTGCCTTTTCTCTCTCCCCGTTTTTTGCTCGTTCTTGTCATCATTTACTTATTCACGCAGCAGAAATGACTGAGCACCTACTGTGTGTGTCGGGCGGCACAGACACCGTGGTGAGCGGCCCTCTTAAAGTTCATGGAGTGGTGGGCACCTGGGTGGCTCAGTGAGTTGGGCATCTGACTCTTGATTGCGGCTCATGTTGTGATCTCAGGGTCACAAGATCGAGGCCCTGCATTGGGCTCCATGCTGGGCGTGGAGCCTGCTTAACGTTTTCTCCCTCTTCATCTGCCCCTTTCCCTCACACTCGCTCGCTCTCTCCTTTCTCTCCCCCACCTAAAATGGTCAGTCTTTTTTTTTAAAAAGTTTACAGAGGAGCGATCGATGGGGAAACGTGAGAAGGTGATGGCTGTGAAGGGTAGCGGGGGATCTAGGGAGACATGGAACAGAAACACCTGTTCTCCTTGTACAAGTCCAGAAGGTCCTCTGACAAGAGGGGGAGAGGAAAGGAACTTTCCAGTATCCCCAGAGGGAGAATAATCACGCATGCCAAGTCTTAGAGACCAGAGAGGATCACGTGTGTGTGCAGGGAACGAATATCCCACAGAACTAGGTGGATGGACCGTGGGCCCCGGGAGTATGAAAAATGACCCCAGGAAGCCACATAAAGCTGGATAATGAGTGGCTGGTGACAGAATTGGGATTAAAACCTTGCGACTTATCCCAAGGATCACAAAACCGACACAGGTTAGAAAGAAAGATCCAAAGTAAAAAAACAACCAACTGGAATGACATCGCAGAAGAGCCACAGGATGGAGCCCATAGATGGTAAAGAAAGAGGGAGCCAAACACGGTTTAAAGGAGTCCAGTCAAAAAGGAAAAGTCCATTAAAAAACGAGTATTAGAAAAAATGACAGTGTGACGTGCTGCTCACAACTCCTCCAATCTTTGACCTGTCAACCCAGGTAAGTGAAGTTAAACACATCACCGATTTTTTTTTAATTTATTTATTTTTATTTATTTATTTATTTATTTTTAAGATTTATTTATTTGACAGAGAGAGAGCTCACAAGTAGGCAGAGAGGCAGGCAGAGAGAGGGGGGAAGCAGGCTCCCTGCTGAGCAGAGAGCCCGATGTGGGGCTCGATCCCAGGACCCTGAGATCATGACCTGAGCCGAAGGCAGAGGCTTTAACCCACTGAGCCCTGAGCCCTGAGGACCCAGGGGCCCCTTTATTTATTTATTTTTTAAGCTCCACAACCAGCATGGAGCCCAAGGCAGGGCTTGAGCTCACGACCCTGAGATCATGACTGGAACTGAGATCAGTAGTCGGACGCTCAACCAACTGAGCCCCCCAGATGTCCCCATACCACTGATTTATTAATCCACAGGCGATACAACCCAGTCTTTCTTGAGCACCTTAAAAGTATCTGCTAACTTATTTTCTTTTTTTTTTTTTTTTAAAGATTTTATTTATTTGACAGCGAGAAACACAGCGAGAGAGGGAGCACAAGCAGAGGGAATGGTAGCGGGAGAAGCAGGCTTCCCACAGAGCAGGGAGCCCGATGCGGGGCTCGATCCCAGGACCCTGGGATCTGACCTGGGCCGAAGGCAGACGCTTAACGACTGAGCCACCCAGGCGCCCCTAACTTATTTTCTTAAACAAGTGTTAGAAACCCCTTTCCTTGGCATCCACGAGCATGAGTCAGCTGAAGGCTATGCAAGGCATGGTAGAGGAATACGGAGAAGACCCATCTCATCTTAGAGTCCATTCAGCATGCTGTTTATTACATCA
>CM053617.1:9418304-9429652 GCA_028646535.1 Procyon lotor
TACAGCCCTGGGTCTACCCATCTTCTCTTGCTGAGAGAAGGGTCATTTTCTGTTCTTTAAATACAGTTAGGCCTAGAGAACAAGAGAGTTTTGGTTTTTGTTTTTTAAACAGAACCCACATGAACAGGACTAGATGTAAATATTAGTGCTTGGAAGACGCTATAGAAAGAAAAGAACATTTCTTTTCCGCAGCCTTTTCTCAGTGGAATAGCTCTGAGCCTTAAAGCTTGGGTTGCCTCTTCCTGGTATCTTACACATCTAGCCATAACCTCTCATTATAAAATTGGGAACACATTCTCAAGGGAAATGTTATTAACCTAAGACTACATTTAAAATGTTCTCTGGCTCCTGAAGAGTCAACAGAGGAAAAGCACTACAAAAGCGAGAACCCCAGGACCCCAAACAGGATCCTATTTATTTATTCCTATTTGACAAATATTTATATGTACCGAGAGCTAAGCACTATATATGACTTATATATGACTTATTATATACGTGTTATATATATATATATATATATTTACTTTGAACCGGGCACTATTTTAGGAGCTTTGTAATTAATAAGTCATTTTTATCATTATATTATTAACCCTAGAAGATGCCCGTCAGCTAAATTGGCTCTAGGAGCCCATCAGGAAATGTATCTGAATAGGTTGGAAGGGTTAGCACAGTGTGTTCAGCCAGCAGATTGAATGGTGATGTCCCGGAATGACACAGATAAAGAGCAAAGGCGGAGAAGAACACCACTGTGCCCAGAACTTTGTGGTAGTTTCCTGCGGCGGCTGTAACAAATTAAGCTTGGTGGCTTGAAACGACACGTTTATTCGCCCACAAATCTAGGGGCACAAAGTCCAGAATCGGTTTCACCGGGTCCTAACCAAGGGGTTGGCAGGACCGTGCTCCCCCCAGAGGCCTTCCTTGCCTCTTCCAGCTTTGAGGGGCTGCTGCCCTCCCAAGACTTGGGGCCACATCTCTCTCATCTCCCCGCTACATCCACATCACGTCCTCTTCTATGCGTCAAATCTCCTGCTTCTCTCTTCTTGTGATGGCATTTAGGACCCCCCCTTGGGTAATCAGGGATATTCCGGTGATCTCAAGGTCCCTAACTTCATCACCTCTTTTATAAAAGACCTTTTCAAAATTAAGTAATGTTTCCAAGCTCCAGAGATGCTATATTTGGGCAAGATGTTTTGGGGGGCCAGTTTTCAGTCCACCACAAAATCATCAGGCCAAGGGCAACCCTTTTACCCAACGCGCGCGCATGCGCGTGCGCACTCGCTCCTACGCGCGCCCGCCCGTATTTGAACAGGCCCCTCCTGGGAAGCATAATTCTTTATCCGCAACTTCATCAAAGGGAAGGCAGACGTCAGAGCCCAAAAGAGACGCTCTGGAAGGCCCCTTGCCACCCAGCTTCCTGGTTCTGGAGCTGCCACAGCGGAAGCTGGGCGATGGGGTGCGTGGGGCGGAGGAGGTCCCTCTGAAGAGGTCCTTGCAGACCTTTAAAGAGCGTTCTTCCGACTGGTCCCCATATTTTCCGGAGGTCACCTTGCTTGGACACACTTGGCAGAGAAACACCAAGGTAAACACCTGCTCCGAAGCTGAGCATTCCCCATCCACCCATGGCTTTAATTGGGAATCAAGCTCAGAAGCAGCCCCATTTGTGTTCTGCGGGCGAATAGGGTGACTTGCATTTCCCGCAGCAGGTGTTTCTCCTGCTGATTTCTGTCCTGCCCTTGTATCCCCTTTGTGCTGATCTCTAAGCCCACTTTCTTCTTTTTTTTTTTTTTTTTACTGCATTTTACTGTATTGTGTGAATTTTTATAAAGCAACTTGAAGCCGTTCTGGGAACAGAAGTGGTATATAAATCCTATCAATCCATTTAAGGCAAATAAGTGTGTGACCAGGCACACGTCTATTCCAGAGTCTGCGTCCTGCCCTATGGACTGTGCTCCCCTGCCTTCTTCGACAGCAGGGGGAGATAAAGTCAACTTCTAGGTCTTCTGTGGGGCTCTTTCCAATCTGAGGTCCTAGCACCATGGAAATGCTTTGGTAGGAGTGGTCGAGCCTGTATAGGTCTATTCATCAATGAGACAGTCAGCAAGGGTGTCCCTGATAGAAGCTTGTAGAGAGGGATCAGTCGCGTGGCGTGTGACCCCAGGGGGACTGACTTGAACCTGTCTTCCCTGGTGCTTCTGCCAGCGGGGCGGGTGGGGAACAGCCACAGAGAGGACCAGCGCCCAGTGGGACGTGCTGCTGGCCTTGGCGTACCGGGAACACACTGCTCTTGAGTCTGGCAAGTGAGCCCCGTCCTCAACCTCCAAACTCATGTCCATCTAGATCCCCGGGTTCTATGCAGAGGGACACCCCAGACCAATGGACAAGGTCACCAGTTTGCCCTTCAACCTCAACTTCTCACTGTTTTCCCACCTTGCGAAATCCCTAGGATCTATCTCAAAGGCGCTTTCTTGTTTCTAACACAATGTCTTAGAGGCCATCTTAATGGTTTCCCCTTCCATCCTTTCTCCTGGAGCCCCACTCGGGCATCTCATTACCATCCTGAGGGCAGGAGAAAGACAGGGAATGGAAGGTAAGGTGCTCTCTTCCCTGATGTCTCGGAACAGAGCTATGCCCTCTGAAGGGACCCGGGACGTGCTCTCAGTCGTGGGGTGACTGTGATTTTGGTGATTGCTAATGCAAGTGCTCTTCCCACCCAAACTGGCATTCCCAGTAACAGTGGTCTGTGTGTGCCTGGAGGACTCTCATTAGAGAGTCTCCGTCCCGGAAACGGAACAGGAAGCAGGGAGGGAGGTCTCTGAGCTTCTGCCCGAGGTTGGCAACGTGTAATTTTCCAGATGGCATTTGCCCCATCCTCTCCTCTCGGGCGTTGGCTCTCTGGGGCCATAATGCGTCCCTACTGACTCGCTTCATGCTTTCGTTTTGCTCCTATTGCTCAGTTAGCGTATTAATAAAGGTTTTGCTCAACATTCTCCAGATACTCCATTCGTGTATGCTCTTCAGGGAGGCAGGAGAACCACACAGGAAACTGGGCATCTAGGGACCAGTCCTCCATTGACTGGGAGCCAACGAAGTGAGGTGGAAAGGCAATGATGCGTTCTTATCCCAGGTGGCCAGCACGAAGGCGTCGGGGAGGCTGCTGATCTTTCCGGAGCCCACCCACACTCCGTGGTTGGAGGCCCACATGCTCCCCCAGCATCTTCACTCCCCGAAACCATGACCCAGCAGGCGTCCGCTGTCCTTCAGGTGGAACCTCCAGGTGCCATCTTGGCGACGTAAGCTCTACCGTCTCCATGGAGAATGGGCTCGAGACACATGTCTCTGAACTCAACGGACAATCTTTTCATGAAGACAAACAGACTAGAGGTGTTTGACTTTCTACAATTGGGAGGTTTTCTCCGGACAGGAAGATGAAATTCAACTGCCACCCGGCCCGACGGTGGTGGCCAGAGAGGCTTTCGGTCTCCCACATGCTTGGCATGTCCATGATCACGGGCTCTGAGAGAAACTGGGCCCGTGCACGTGGAAGTCAGAGCAAGATCCACCAGAAAGCGCCACGCAACCCATCGTGGGAGACTTGGGGCACTGAGATGGGAGACTGAAGGCCAGAGCCGATAATCTCCTCAGACTTCACGCGGTCCCAGCACCTGCTTGGGCCTGAAACGCCAATGGAACACAAACGGCCTCTCAGAGCTCCAGGTCCGTCGTGTAGCCATGACCTGAGGCAAGTCATGCCACATATGTTCTTTCAATTACGGAAATGAAAAATGTTTTATGGAAGCACTCGTTGTTATACCTAAGTTTTCGGAGACCTGGGGCTCTCTCGTCCGCCTGCTCATTCTTCTTTTTTGAAGAACTTACTCACCCTTCAGGGGTGCCTGGGGGGCTGTCGGCTACGTGGCCGGCTCTGGATTTCGACTTAGGCTGTGATCTCAGGGTCGTGAGATCGAGCCCCATGTCGGGCTCCGAGCTGGGTGAGGAGTCTGCTGGGGAGTCTCTCTCTCCCTCAGCCTCTGCTCCTCCCCCATTCATGCTCACTCTCTCTGAAATCTTAAAAAAAAAACAAAACCAAACCTTGTTCACCCTTCAAAAGCAGCTCAGACGTCCCCTCTGCCAGCATCCCCAATGTTTGTTGAGTCTCCTAGGCCTCAGTGACCCTGGCGCTTCCCCGAGGACAAGACTCACCTTCCCATGTTGGACTCTTTCTGGAAACGGTGTCTGGAGGCTCTTCAGGTTCCTGCAGCCCGTGTGCTCGGTGCCTGACTCAACGTGACCCAGACCAGCACTAAATAAATGTCGGCTGAATGAATGACGTCCCCCCCACCCCGGGTTGCAGGAAAATGGAAGCTTCTGAATTCCCCTCGGGGCGTGACAGGAGCCCCATCCTTCATGAAATGCGAGGTTTAAATGATCAGGAGCTTCGGGCCCACGGCACAAATGCCGTAGGGAGCTAGAGGTGATTTCTCTAAGTGCTCTGCATGTTGCCTTACATGGGAGCTCACCCACGGCTTTGGGAAACGTCGGACTGACTGCCTTAGAGCCCATCTGGCCCCCTGTTGGCCACCAAGCAGCAAACACAGTCCTAACCCAAACTTAGAGGTAACGATGTGCACCAGGAAGCCGTAAGGGACACAGGGGGCATTTATTTTCTAATCATCTGCTGGACCTTCATAATGTATTAGAAAACATTTTATGGGGGCACCTCGGTGGCTCAGTGGGTTAAGCCTCTGCCTTCAGCTCAGGTCATGATCTCAGGGTCCTAAGATCGAGCCCCACATGGGGCTCTTTGCTCAGTGGGGAGCCTGCTTCCCCCTCTCTCTCTGCCTGCCTCTCTGCCTGCTTGTGATCTCTCTCTGTGTCAAATAAATAAAATATTTTAAAAAAAAGAAAACATTTTATGGCTTGGGAAATGTTAATATTCCTTGCCAAGCTGTATTTACAGCAGCACACTCTATGTGGAGTAAGAGGAAGTGTGGGGCAATGCATATATATTTCAAATGGCATAGTAAGGACTGCGGTGGCTTCATATGCCACTTCAGCATCTGGCTGAGGAATGTGTCAGCCCTTCCCCTCAGCAAAGGAGAGGACCCTTGCTTGCCCTGGTTCATTCCACTTCTAGCTCCGATAGCCTATCTCGCAACGAGATGAGCACCCCAAAACTCAAAGGCACTATGAATCTATGGTTGCGGTTCCAGAAGAACCCAGAGACAGCAGACCCAGGGAAGCCTGGGTTCTAAACGAGAAGGCTCCCTCAAGCCTGAGCCAGCCCCGCAGGCTTTCCTCCCAGAGATGCTGCAGTCCTCCCGGGGGGACACGAGCAGCAGCCCCTGAACTTGGTGTGAAAGGATGGCCGGGCCGTCCCGTGAAGATGCTCGGTAGGTCCAGGTGGGGTAGGAGGGTGCAGCTCTCCTCGGTGTCCCATGATGCCTGCCTCACAACTGGATCTGCGTTAGAATCTCCTGCAGGATTTCTGGAAGCACGCAGGGACCCAGGTCTCACCCTTACTAATCAAATCAGAACAAAGATGGCGGTTGTTGAGTCAAGCTCAAGATTCTTCTAAAGGCCACCCCCCCCAACAAGTGATTCTAATGTGGTCAGGGTTGAGCACTGCGGACCCAAGGTTCAAGCACTGTGATCCTTTCATTGTCAAAGCTTCCAGAAGATGACCAAACTTCGCCTGCTCCTGTCACTTTTACTGTTCTTGCCCCCCAACAGTTGGGCCACACACTGAAGGCCATTTACTGCCCTCTCTCATTGAACTACTACTTTCAACACAGGAAAACAGCAGGAATGCTCTTCCCTCTCTGTACTCAGCCCAGTTCCCGATCCATGGTCACGTAAGTGACAGGCTGTCATCGTGCCAGTGAGGATGACTCTTCCTTCCTCTTTGCCCCCAAAGGGCCGTGAATAAGTAATTATCACATCAAAAGAAAGAAGAAGGGGGGGAGTCCTGAAGTAGTCAAAGACATAATAGCACTGAGACCTAAGTATAAATGGAGGGTCTGCTGTGGATAAAACAAGTCCAAGAATAAGTCAATAAAGGAATAGAAGCTTCTTTCAAATCCCTAATGGCAAGAAAATTAACTATCATTTTGTTCCAGGAGTTGATTGGATTCAATGCATTCAAGTTCTGAAAATGGATGATTGGGAGTTCAGACCAAAATAATACACAACTACAGTCAGAGGGTTTAGCTTTTTATCCTCATTTTTAACCTACAAAGTGTAAGGCATTCATAGAAGATTTTAATAAATATATTAAGGCTTAAGGTGATCATTGTGTCGTGTGGAAGAGACAGGACTGCTTTCTAATATATGAGTTCACACTCAGAATCTTCCAGAACAAAAGCGTCTGCCATCTTAGAGTGAATGCCACCACACGCGAGCTTGCCCCCGGTTGCTTTTTGCCAACATAACGCACCTCTGAGTTCTCTTCCTTGCTCCTCCATCGGACAGATAAAGGAGGACCCAAATTTTGACAGGTGAAGAGAATACCGTGGATTGGGGTGACCTGAAATGTTTTACTTTTTCCTGGGTATGAGGCTCTCACTGAGTCATTGGGACCATTAGTAATGCAGCCAGCAAAGAAAGCCCAACCTTGAGCCTTGAGCGCTCACTGAGACGAAAGCAAGAAAGGCTGCTGGACGGACGAGGGAAGGGGTTTGCAAAATGTGAGTTCTCCTACTCTGCAACCTGGAGGCAGTTCCTACAGCCGAGAGTAGCGAAGCGTCTACCGCCTGCAAGAGAGTAACTAGCAAAAGTCGTCTTGGGTGAAAGATCCTTGGGAGGGTCTTCGTCCCTGGAGCCTCCCATTGGGAGTCCCGGCACGGACAGGGCGCGTGGGCAGGAATGTCTCCATATGGCCGTGCCCTGCACGTCGCTGAGCACTCCAGCCATGGCCCCTGACCGCCACACGTGTCCTCCAAATTCAGGTGGCAGCGCCTGCCGCTCGCGCCCGAGGTCTGCCCATGATGGACGAGCGGGGAGCTTCCCCTCGGGAAGAGAAGCTGAGACCCACAGGGTGTCTGGGGGGCGGCAGCGGCCTCTGTACTGAGATCCCTTTCTAGATGGACTCCAGAATCCAGTCACTGCCGGAGAGCGAGGAGACAGGCGGCGACAGGTCCCTCGGGGGGCCCCGTTCCCTCCCATCGTGGAGGGCGTTGTGCTCCCGGAAATATTCCTCGTCCTCGTCGAAGAAGCCGTTCTCCAGGGCGTAGGAGCAGTCCGGGCTGGACACGGCCTGGCACGCCCCCTTGTACTCCT
Source organism: Procyon lotor (assembly GCA_028646535.1). Classification (NCBI taxonomy): domain Eukaryota; kingdom Metazoa; phylum Chordata; class Mammalia; order Carnivora; family Procyonidae; genus Procyon; species Procyon lotor. Next base: position 9,425,580 of record CM053617.1, read on the forward strand.
GAATGGACTCGTAGAGGCTGTAGAGTTGGCAGAGCAAGGACATGTCCAGCTGCCGCAGGCCAACCTGGGGGGCAGGGGCAGGGAGGTGAGAACGAGAAGTTAGCACTTGACTTTAATTTCAGTGGAACACTCGGCCGGCCATCGCCCGTGCTGGCACATCCTTCCCGTACGGTGAATGACCCCGAGCGTCACTCCCATGCTCTGGGTTTCCGACCCCGAGAAAACCTTAATTGTGGGATGCCCACACCCCAGACGTGACTCAGTGTGGCAGGGAGGGATCGCACCTGCGGGGTGGCGGGCCCCAGCCTGCGGAGCTCACCCCGGCACGCAGGCACGCCCTGGGAAGGCACGATGGGAAGGCACCCATCCGACTTCGGGTGGCCCCAACTGCTTTCACTTTGGACACCAAGATGCAAGTATGTCACTTCCTCTCGCCCGGATCAGATTCCGACAGGACCCACATGCGCTTTCCCTGACACCGCAATCATTCTCCACTCCCCAGGAACAAGAGTCCCCTTGCCAGCGACAGTGGCTCATGGGTCAGGGTCACACACACCCCCCCCCACATCCCCCCGGAGCACCCACCCTCTGACCAGCTGGGCCTCCGGGCTCCCAAGGGTGTGTTCAGACCCCCTCTTCTCCAGACAAGGTCAGTCGTACCCAGAGATGATTTGGGGGGGGGTCACTCCCCAGAGCAAGCAATTGAAGAAGTGCACAAAGGCTCCTGGGAACCACTTTCACCAGTGGTGACAGAACAAAGAACACTGGAAAGCCACATACTTGTTTATCTTCGAGTTCCCCTCTTCCCATGACCAGTCCCCACGGGAAAGGGCCAAGGCAGCCCAGGAAATGCACTGTTTCCATCAATCACAAAGAGAGAAGGGTTGATCTGCGAGGAAATGCAGCCTGGACAAGCACACTGGACACTTTGGCACGCATGAAAATCACCTGGGGGGGTCTCATGAACCACATAGCTTCCGGTTGGGGAGGTGTGGGGCCCCTGGTGACAGGGCTGCTGAGCCCCGCTGTGGAGGCAGGGCAAGGGGAGAGACTCGACCCTGGAGGATAGGACACCTGCCTTCTGATTCCAGGCCCTTGAGCAAGTCACGTTATCATCTCTACGCCTTGACTGATGACAAAAGGGCATCATAATCTCTCTTATGGGGCTACGAGAGGATTCGATGAGACACCCATCCATTTTCATAAACAGCAGTCAAATGCCACTGGGCAGCGAGTAGAAGGCTAGGGTATGGGATCACGCATGCAGAAAACACAGAGCAGGAGAAGATCTACAGTCTTTGGGACTCCCCAGCGACGAGATCTGCCACGCGAGACTCTCACACAAGGGGCGCTGGGGTCCAGAAGGCAGCGTTCATCTCGAGACGAGGCAGGTGTTAAATGCCAAGTTACTCTCCGCACCCTCCCACCACGCGAAATAGCCCCCCAGACCATGGCCCTCTCTCCCACAGTTGACCACACATGCAGCAGAACCGGGTCCCACTGACTTGGCGTATTTTTCCACGACGTTCAGGGAAGACTTCGGGGTACAGGCCCAAGAGGGCAGGCCGGCCCGACGGCATCCCGTTCCCGAAGGCGCGGCCTGAAGAGGCAAACCAGGAGACGCCCAGGCTTCCCACAGACGGGTCCGATGCCATCACCCTTCGTGGTGACTCGTCGTGGGCGTGTGGTGTCGGGAGGGAGAGAGGGTTCCCCACATCTGGGCTGGAAAAACTACCCCGACGAGGCTGACACCCAGCTGCAGTGCTGAACCCGGCGTCCTTGACACAAATCCCTGCCTTCCCCCGGGTCGCTTACGTCTATTCTCCTGGGAGCACCGACCTGCAGGCCGGCCGGGCGGAAGAGGGGGAGTCCGGGCTCCTCGCCCTGCCCGCCTGGGTTCACGCGCGCCGGCCCCTCCATGTGCCAGTGTGAGACCGCGGACATCGCGTCCGACTCCCAGAAAGACCAACGGCTGCTCTGATGGTTACTACGCTCGCGATTCCCTGCACTCCGCGAGCCTGCGGAGTCTCGGCCTGGAAGGGCAGGGCCGCTCCGGGACTTTCCAGGCGCCAGGGGTCCCGGGAACAGCAGTGACCTCGGGGCACCATGTCCCTCCTGCTCCCCCAGACTTGGTCAGGAACAGCGAGCAGAGGACCAGGGTGGACGCCGCCGGCTCTCGAGCAGGAAAGGACCTCAGAGGTCTCCCTTTCAAACCCCAAAACCCTTCCAGACCAGTTCACGCGTTTCCAAGCTGACACAACGCTTCCCCGCACAGAGTCAAAAATGCCCGGCCGGTAGGTTCCAGGGCCCGTGATGCTACGCATAACCGTCCCGCAGGCCCGCACGTCTCATTCCCCTCGACCCCCTGGAAAAAGAATGATCTGTCTTCTCCAGCCAATAGCTCCAGGTCTGTCAACTCTTCGGACGACCTTCTGGCCCATTCTGACCACGGGGTCCCTTCCCCGGAACTGGCTCCTGTTTGCCGAGGCTCCCCCAGCGTCCAGATCGGAACTCAGCGAGTTCAAGACGGCAAGGTTCAGTCTTGGCACGGTCGCGCCTACCTATCTGTTCTAGGATTTAACACAAGGAATGTAAACTTCATCGGAGAGAGTCACACCCTCCCAGAGCCAGAGCCGCACTAGGGTTTGCTTAAAAAGTCATAGACTCATGCAACACGTGACGTTAACTACTCTGGAATTTAAAAAAAAAAAAAAATCACAGAGAAGATTCCTCTGGCGTCCTGGAGCTATTTCTACTGAGTCACTGGGATGGCAGCAGGGCGGGGCTGCCCCAAGCCCCTTTCCCACCTTGGAAATGAAGAATGGGAAAACAGAAGGGGGAAGGGAGCAACGTGCTCCCGGACCGGGTCTCCCTCTCGTCCTCTGGGCAGGTTGGGAGTGGGCGCAGGTGACAGCAGGAGCTGGTGTCCTCGGAACGTGATCTACCCAAAGCGCCGTGGTCCCAGGCTTTCCTCTTCGGGCGCCACGTCCAAGGTCTTCCAGGCTTCAAGTTGGATCGTGTCCTCTCTGCATCGCAGCAACCGGTGACTCACAGAGCTGCCCTGTCTTCAGGTGGCACGCTGGCCTAGAAACGGAGGGCTGACCCGCCTAGGAAGACAGCTCTGTCCCACGCACGCCCAGCGGACAGGGGAGCAGACGTCAAGGGCTTAGGGTAACTCGCAGGGATTTAAGCGCACACATACATGTCCCCGCACATCCCGGCTTCTCCGTGCCTTCTGCAGGCACCAGACCGAAGCTCCTCTGATGACAGCAATCTTCCAAATTAGCGAGCCGGGTGTGAGGTCAGGAGGAACAGGAGCAAACCCAGCTCCCAGCCCGGACGCCTCTCCCTCGGCAGTGGTTGTTTCAACACTTGCGCTTAAATTCTCTAGAGGCGAGTTGCAAATCCCCTAGGCAGCATTCCACCATCCGGGCTGACTCTACTTCCCTACGTGCACCTGACGCCACAGTGGGCCGGGGGTCCCTTCCCCCAGACCATCCCAGACCTGTCCCCACTGTCCCCACTCGCCCAGCCCGATGCTCGCTTCTCCTCCACTCTTCGGACTTTGGTTCCATTGCAGGATCCGCTCACCTCCCCGCCCCCCATCTGCTCTGCCTGCCCTATGATTCTCTACCTGTTACTGCTGGTAAGCACACGGGTCTTCTTTCTTTCTATGCAGTGGCCCCTTCTCCCACTGGGATCCCCCTGCAGCCAGCACAGAGCCTTGCAGTGTAGACACACAGACCAACTGTGTGAAAACTCCTCTCCGTAGAGATCCCGCCCAGAGGACATCTGGCTACAGCCTGGCGGGGGGCGGGGCAGGGGGCGTGCGGGGACCAGATGGCCCCTTGCTTCATCCCGCAGGTACCTGCAGGGGTGGCAGAGCTGACGAGGCAGCCCTTCATGCCCAGAGCACCCCCACCTGCCCCCGAAGAAAGCCCCAGACCACACGGTCGTTGCCACATCGACAAAAAAAACCATTGGGGAAGACCCAAACCCAAGTTTGGGGCTAGAAAGCGCTCCCTGAGTGCTCTTTCTAGAGTCACACTGCCTGCAGCTGGGAGAGGGACTCA
>CM053617.1:9430152-9450804 GCA_028646535.1 Procyon lotor
GTGATTATCGGTTTTGTGAGTGTTGAGTTTGAGAAGTTCTTTATAGATCTTAGATATCAGACCTTTGTCTGTAGTGTCATTTGCGAATATCTTCTCCCATTCTGTGGGTTGCCTGTTTGTTTTGTTGACTGTTTCCTTTGCAGTGTAGAAGCTTTTTATCTTGATGAGGTCCCAAAAGTTCATTTTTGCTTTTGTTTCATCATAAGAATTTTTTTAAACAGTGTTATTGAGTTATAGATTACATATTATAAAATCTATCTGCTGTAAGTGTAAAATTTAATAGTTTTTAGTAAATTTGCAGAATTGTACAACCCTCTATGCAATCTAATTTCAGAACATTCCATCGCTCCATTCCATCGAAAAGTAACTTTTTGTCCATTTATGGTCACTTCGCCTTCCCACTCACAGCCCTAGGCAGTCATTAATTTACCTTCTGTTTCTCTGTATGTGTCTATTATGGACATTTCATGTAAATGGAATCATATAATATATATGATCCTTTGTATCTGACATCTTTCACTTTGCATAATGTTTTCGAGTTTCATTTCATTGCTGACCTAAGACAAAAACTTCTGAATTTCCCAGTTCCCAAGACTGACTTGAGAAATTGACTTATTGGGGCGTATCGTCCCTTTGAATTTTCTTCTTACAGACATGTAATAAACATGAAAGAGACAAATAGCATTATTAGTGATAAGGCATATTTCCATGAAGGTTAAAGTTTTTGCAAAGCTGATCAGATAACCAAAGATTACTTCTAAAAAGGGTTGTTTTTTTTTTACTCATAGGAAACAAAACAAACTCAGTATTTGTGAAGTTCAACAAAGAGAAATCTGAGCCCATGTTACTCTGACACATAATAAGGGCTAAATAAATGTTGGCTATTATCATTCAGTCATTCAACATGTATTGAATGCTTGTCATATATAAAGTCTCAGTGCCTAGGAATTAGTGATACAAAGGATAAAATTCGTTCTAGTAAGAAAAAGGAAAGAGGTACGTAAACAAATGAATGTAGTTGAGTATGATAGGAGGAAGCTCTAGAATGAGGGGGAGAGGGCATCTGGGTGGCTCAGATGGTTAAGCATCTGCCTTCAGCTCAGGTTATGATCCCAAGGCCCTGGGATTGAGTCCTGCATCGGGCTCTCTGCTAAATGGGGAACCTGCTTCTCCCTCTGACTCTGCCTCTCTGTCTTGCATGAATAAATAAGTAAAATCTTAAAAAAAAAAAAAAAAAAAGAGTGAGGAGGAGACCTCTGAAGGGACAAGAGTTTTCCTAGAAGGATGAGTCCTAAGCTGGATGGTAAAGCTAGAGAAGGTGAGATGGAGAGGAGGAGAAGGCATGAGGTCAGGTGATAGGAGCATCTTGCTTACATAAAGACCAGTGAGCAGAGAAAGCCCTGCTTGCTGGAGATGCCAGAGAGCTCAGCAAGGTGGAGAGGAAGAGGGTTGGATGAGTGGGGTCAAGAGATGGGGTCAGAGAGGTGAGGGAGCTGGCCGGGTGTGCCGCACCAAGGAAACTGAGGGACTGAAATATTGTAATCAGGGTAATCAGATGATCAGACATCTGAGTACTATATTCCAGGCACTGTACTAACTCCTTTATTATGTTACCTTATTTACATTACTTAATAATGCCCAAAAGTTAGGCATTTTCCCCATTTTACAGAGGAGAAAACCAAGACTTATGGAGACTGAGCACCTTGCCCAAAGTCACTGTTATTAAGTGGCAAGAACTGGAATTTGAGTCTAGACTTTCCAGAGCTCAAATCACGATACTGTTTCTCTTGCGTCCATGATATTCACCATGATCTTGCCCTGTGCCCATTCGTTTTTCAGGACTCCATGGGCGAACACTTGAGGGCGGAGTCCGGGATGGTAGGAATGAGGAAGGAGAGACTGGGGTGTTCTTCAGAGGTCCTAAGGAAGTAGATCTGCAGGGATTGGTAAATTCAATGGGAGGGCACCTGGATTGATGATGGCACCATTTGACCAACAGGGACTAGAGAGAAGGATGAGTAGGATTTAGTGCAATTCTGTTTGGGTCAAGTGGAGTTCAAGTTACATGTGGGGAAATTAATTGGGAAGTGTAATACTCCAAAGTCTCTAGGGTCCGAGCTCAGAAGAGAGACACCAGTTAGAGAAAGGGAGGAGGGAACTGTGAGCTTGGGTGTGGAAGGTGAAGCCAAGTGGGGGTGTAGTGTGAGAAGAGAAAGCTCATGACAAACACGGGTCCTGTCATCAAGGTGGAAGTATTTCAGGTTGTTGACTTCCTAGACAAGGGGCTAAGGAACTGATCTTCCATGAGGATCTGCAGGGGGAGGCACCGGTGTTTTCTTCAATGAGACTACAAATTTCTTACTTCATAGAGTGGGTCACACAAGAAGTTCTTATGACACCATGAATAATCATACCTTATATGACCCTAACGTAAGGCCTTTGTTTGTAAGTCTTCATAATAAATAGAAAGGCCTCATCAAGAAAAACAAAATCAATAGCCACTGATATGGGAGAACGTGCTGCTCAAAGACAGACATTCAATTCGGACCCACAAATGGCAACCTCTGACCCAGAAACCCATCACATGGTCTTCTCTATGCGTTTCTGTTGACGGAAATCTTAAGTGCTTAAAGGGTTCTATTTATCCTTTGTTCATCACTTCTGTGCACTAATTTATGAAGTTCTCTGAGGTCATTTAGTAGGCATCAGAAGAGAAAATGCATTTCATGGCTTACCACAGAGTTTCCCATAATACAGTACATAAGATAACAAGTTCCTGTTGACAGGCCAGAGTCCCGAAGTGGCATAGGCAAAAGTGGTCAAATGGCATTTTTTCCCAGCATTCTGGAAGGTTCTTTGCATCAAAAAGGGTGAAAGTCCAAAGAACAGTACAATTTTTACCAAATGTTGTGGGCTGAACTGTATCCCTTCAAAATTCCTATGTTGAAGTCCGAACCCTTAGTATCTAAGAAGGTGATAGTATTTGGAGAAAGCTCTTTTAAGTAACTAAGTTGAAATGAGGTCCTTGGGGTGGGCGCTAATCCAACATGACCCATGTCCTTAGAAGAAAAGGAGATCTGGGCCCAGATACACAGACTATGGGAAGACTCAGGAAGAAGATGGCCATCTACAAGCCAGGGAGAGAGGCCTCCAGAGAAACCGACCCTGCCAGCACCTTGATCTCGGACTTCCAGCCTCCAGATCTGCCAGGAAATAAACTCTTGTTGCTTAAGTGGCTCTGTCTGTCCGTGGCACTTTCTTACGGTGGCCCCAGCAGACAAATACACCAATAATAATAATAATAATAATAATAATAATAATAATAATAATAATAAAATATTTTCTCTCTACACGAATACAAAACTACAAAACCAGCAAATGGCTGATCTAGGTGAAGAATTCGGGCCTGCAGTGTTTTCATAGTGTGAGCCATTCCAGTGGGATGTTAGCAGTCTACGCTCGTGTGATCCTTACAAACGATGCTTCGGCCCAGGAAACAGACAAAGCTGCTTTCAAAGGGCGGCAGGAAACGGTAACCTGAAACTCCATCTAGGCAAAGGCTGCAAATAAAAGCAGATGTGTCTGCAAATACATTTCGCCTTCTGCCTGCGCGTTCTTTGGTCAACGCTTGGTAACTTGGCCCAGTCTCGGGGGTCTGACAAGCCAGGGCTGGCTGCAGGGGAAGGCAGCCGTCCAAGACAGGTGAAGGGTGAGGGGTGGGGGGTGGACAGTAGGGAAGGAAGGGTCCAAGATGTTCCCTGCTGGGCCTGTCCCTAGGTCTTTGTTTGAAAAAGACGCCATTTCTCTAATCAGACTTTGCTGAAAGAGAGCTCTGTTTATCGTCAGCAGTGGTGAGATTAAAGCCCTTTCAGAAGGAAGCAGGAAGGAATTTTAATCTGCTGGCTCTTCTCTCTTTGAATTTGTTTCCTGCAGGAAAATCTAGTGAGCTCATTTTGAAAAAGATGTATGCAGGTTTGGTTCCCAGTTATATTTTCTCCTCTATAGGGGTTGTAATTTGGACTATTTTCCTTTTTCTTATTTTCCTCCTTTTCTCCCCCCCCATCTCTTCTCTTTAAACAGGGACTATTTTTAGGGGCGCCTGGGTGACTCAGTCGGTTAAGTGTCTGATTCTCGGGTTCTGCTCAGGTCATGATCTCAGGGTCATGAGATCGAGTCCCATGTCGGGCTCCACACTGAGTGGAGAGTCTGCTTGAGATTCTCCCTCCGCCCCTCCTGCTTATGCTCTCTAAAATAAATAAGTAAATCTTTAAAAAATAATAAAATAAAGGGGGATTATCTTTAATATGCCTATCAAAAGACACAAGCTACATTCCCAGCTCAGCATCTTGGTGCATTATCTGGAAACCCCGATCTTGCCCACAGACAGTCAAAGGTGGGGGGTCTCCCAGGGCAGGGCTGGAATGTGATCTGGTCTTGGCCCAGCCAAAGTCACAGAAATCATTCACCCACGGATTGGTAATGAGCAAGGGAGTAGGAAGGAGTGGCTACTAAGGCATATTTATCAAGGGGCCCCTTACTTTGGCTCAGACCACCCTCCTTCTACATTCTGTACCAGCGTGGTGTTCTGCTCTAACCTGAGCTAATGCCCTTGGCAGATGTCTCAGGTCAAGTGATTTCTTCTGGTTGAGCCCAGGCTTGTCTGCCTTTCCCCGAACCACCCTTAGGGATTATAGGAGAGTCTCCGTTCTTCTGATCGTCTGTTTTTTTGTTTGTTTGTTTTTTAAGGTTTTATTTATTTATTTAAAGTATTTTATTTATTTGACAGAGAGAGATCACAAGCAGGCGGGGGGAAGGGGGAAGCAGGCTCCCCGCTGAGCAGAGAGCCCGATGCGGGGCTTGATCCCAGGACCCTGAGATCATGACCTGAGCTGAAGGCAGAGGCTTTAACCCACTGAGCCACCCAGGTGCCCCCGATCCTCTGTTCTTTAACAAGGCAAAGGACGAGAGGCAGGAGAAAAAGCCCCAGGGGCTGCTCCACCCAAGCTCCCTGAGGACCTGCAGAGGCAGACCTTGTTCCTGGAGGAAATCCCACAAGAGATGGGGAGGGGATCTGGGAGGAAAGGCTGTGGGTCAACTATTGTGCCTAAGAACAAAGAAAACAGCTTCAGAGGGAGGGAAAACACTCCCCGGCCTTCCTGAGGCAGCCAGGAAAGGGGAGGGGGCTGCGGGCAAGAAACAGATGGTGGAGAAAGCCAGCACGTTGTCACCAGCAGCTGCAAAAAATGCTATTACAAAAGGTACGCCTCGGGGACTGGGGCTTGAAAAGCTGCTCCTTAAAATTCAGGGTCCGAGGTCTGAGTCTTCACCAGCCACTTGCCGCCAGTGGGACCCTGGAAACCTCATCTGGTGGCAGATGAGGAGGTGAGTCTAGCGGAGTATGGTGTGAAAGGCTTCCTGTCGCCATCGCGCACCTGAACCCATGGGTGCTGTGAGTGCCTCACCGAGGATCGGGGTCATCGCGGCTAACACCAGGGAGCCCTGCACCCCCAGCCATCCCAGGGAAGCCCGTCTCGCTGGCGCAGCCTCTGTGTACAGCCCACGACGAGGCATCTCGGGCTAGGGAATGGTGTCGGAGCGAATGCCAGGAGAGGATGCCACCGTGTTGAGTAGGCATCAGCCCAGCTAAGTTAGTCAGAGCCTTGAGCCAACTGTGATGCCCCCGCCTGGCCCAGAGGCTGGGGCTCCGATGGCAGCAGGATGCTAAGGGTCAAGGTCAAGGTTACCTTGGTAGAGAGAGCATACTCTGTCTGGGTGTCTTACAGCTGAGCCAAACCAGAGGACATTCCAGGCCTGCGGGTTCATGAGAGTGGGATGGGCTGGTAGGGCCATGGCGAGTGGTGCTGGAAGGCCCCAGAAAGACCCTCTGTTTGCCCCCTTGGTGACGCTGATATTGTCACCCTCACTTATCACACTCATGTCTGCTCCTTGTGGCTCAGGGGCCAGAACGGGCCCAGTGATGACCTGGGACCCCACTCCCCTTGATTTTTAAACTGCTCGCGAGGGAACCCCTCAAAAGCACCCAGGCAGAGGAAGCAGGGAGCTGACGGAACCTCTTTTGCTTTGACAGAGCCTCCCGGGGGCCATCTCTTTTTACATATATTGGGCTCTGGATAAGATTTATCTCAATAAAGGCTTTGGTTGAGGTTCTTTGGTGGAAAGCCACGGAAACCCACTCAGGCCGCTACGCAAAGCCAGGATTCCCCGGGAGCATGGGAGTCTGAGGGGCCAGACAGGAAAACTCAGTCTGTCTGCCGCTGGCTGGCGAGCTCCCAGACCTCCGCTCGCCGTCCCCTCACCATCCTCTTGCCGTCCCCTCGCCCTCACAAGCCGGGAGGCCGTGGGGCCACAGCCGACCCGCACGCTCGGGGCAGGGGGAGAAGCTGGGTATCAAAAATGACCAGCACCGTGCCAAACATCTCGGAAATCACTGTGATTAGAAGAGAATGGTCATAGAATCAGCCACTTGCTCACTCCTCTGACCTCTCAGAACCCCTCAAGATGTGAACCCCTCAAGCAAGCTTGCTTGCTTCCCTGATGTGTGCAGGAGCCGACGGGGAAACCGGTTCTCTCCAGGCCTTGCCTCGGGGACCCCCGGTCACCTCTGCTGTTCCTGCTCTGCCTTCACAGACTCCATCCTGACCCCACCAATCCCGTGCCTTAGGCCTTGTGAAGCCTTCCCAGTGCGGCACAGGGTAGGGGAGGGGGGTCGGGGTGCACAGCGGACGACGAGGGGGCAAAGCATGGAGGGCGGAGAGAGAAAACCCGCTGTCGCTGCCTGCTGCAGAAAGCATCATTGCAAAAGGCCAGAGCGTGGCTCTGGCTTCCCTGAAGGGGCATCAACACCCCAGAGAGGGCAAGCTCACGGTCAAGACGGGCCAGCGGTAGCAGCAGGACGCCGGGGGGCACTGAAGAGTACGCGCTTTTCAGCCTGCAATCAGATACGCTGCTCTCGGGGCAGATTCTGTCCGGACACAGGCTGGGAAGGCTCGAAGCAGAATTTGCCTCATTTTAATGAAATAATAACAAAAACTCAGCATGACCAGGAGCCCCTTGGTTGCGACTATACAGCCTCCTTTCTCTCTACCCCTGAGTCCCAAATCAAGCTTTGCCAAGAGTCACTGAGCTTCGCTACAGGGGCTCTGTCACCTGTAGGGTAGGAGACGGGAGGATGGTGTTTCGCGATCTTTCTGGAACCGGGAGGAACTGCTGCTCTAGTTTCAGCTCAGGTGCCCCCTGATTGCTAGACTCGTCTAGAACCTCTTGCGGGCCCGTGCAGGTTTGTTCAGAAGCCTCGGTGGTGATTATTAGACAGTGTTTGCCCCATTTGAGCGCGTGCAGAGGGGCCCTGCCATATGGCAAGTAGTCAGGGATACGAAGGCACACAGATAACTCACCCGCGACCCTGGGCCAGTGTCGTAAGATTTAGAAACTCTGACGCGGAGGACAATTCAGACAAGGGGAAGAACATCTCTCCCGTGACCGGAACGTTTGGTTTTAACCCCCCAGGCCTGAGGCATCCGAAACAGCGCTGCTCAGCGTCATTCTTCTGCATTTGCCCTGTGAACCCGAGTGAGAGGAGGCTACACCAATGGGGCTTAATTGTATCTTTCCCTGTGAGTCTGATGTGGTCTTCCTTAAAAGCTTTTCTGAATTTGGAGCAGGGACAGATATTTCGGGGCACTTTACAGTCCCATCGAGCAGAGCTTAATTGTAGCTGCTAACAAATGGATCAGGACAAAGATGTCGTCCAATGGAGGCAAGAACACACTGCTTGATGCTTTTGCATTTAGCAAACTCATCATCACCCAGCAAGCCTCCAGGGTCCACGTGAGCCTCCCTTCACTTCCGGAACTCACACAGGTCTGTCCAGAGGCCCGATCCCCCACAGACCGGGATATGCTACCTGTTTATCTATTGGATATCTTAACTTTTACCCACTTGGAATTACTCCAACTCCACTCTGTTCCAGAAAGGACTTAAAGCAACGACTGAGCTTGGGGTCGTAGGGAAGTTGAAAGTGGTGGAAATAATCCCAGACCGCGATTGAGAAACTCAGAGTCAAGCCGATCCGCTCACTAGGCGATCTGCTTCCTCAGCCCGAATATGAGGAATTTGAATTTCCAGCTCTAACATGTAGTGATCAGAGATAGGAAGCCAGAGTGACAAGGGTAGAAAAATGGGACATAACCTGAACAATCTGTACCCCAGAGCAGGGTCTCTTGGCATCCTGGAGCCTTCGAATGGTTTCCAATTTTCCAAAGGACAGAAGTACAGCTTGAGTAGAAATACATGGCTTGGGACTTTATCCCATCCTTCAATCAAAAACCAAACCAACCAACCAATCAACCAACCAACCAAAAGCCTCGGGGCACCTGAATGGTGCCTTCAGCTCAGGTCATGATCTCAGGGTCTTGGGATCGAGCCCTGCATGGGGCTCTCTGCTCAGTGGGGACCCTGCTTCCCCCTCTCTCTCTGCCTGCCTCTCTGCCTACTTGTGATCTCTCTCTGTCAAATAAATAAAATATTTAAAAAACACACAAAAACCTTCTTATTCCCACCAGATGCATATAAATCACCCTTTGGGGATGATGAAACCAGACAGCATTTCTGGGATTCATTATATCCCAATAAACATGTTGGAAAAGAGAAAAAAAAAAAAAAAAAAAGAACCCCAAACCAAAAAAAACAGCCACCCCTTTTAAAAGCCTATTTTATGCAGGTCACTGCTAATAAATAAACATTTAAAAACTCAGAGCCCTGAGTGTTTGCTTTTCTAACGCTGTCCCTGAAGCTGCTGTCAGACTCCAGGAGAAAGCGGCCCAGCACAGGGTCCCCCATCTAGAGGGAGAGCTGCCCAGCTGTGCTCCCCTCACCACGCTCCCTGGCTCCCGCTGCTTGTCTGAAGTCTCTGGAGCCTGAGGGCGTGGCCACCGGGACTTGGCCTCCCTCCTGAGCACGCGCACCCTTCCACGATGCTTCCAACACACCCGCTCAGGCGAGGCTGTGCCCCTCGACTGGGTGATGGAGACGCGAAGGACTAGCGTTTCCACCGTGCAGGACTCCACAGTCTAACCCAGTGAGGGAGCCAGGGTGACAAAGAACGTGATGCATTATAGCATGATTATGGGCTGAATTTCGTGTCCCCCTCAAATTCCTACGCTTACGTCCTAACCCCCAGTCACTCAGAGTGTGACTGGATGAGGCAGGGCTCCTAAAGATGCAGTCAAGTCAGCGTGAGGTGTCCCTCCAAGAAGAGGTGAGGATGAGACCGACACACAGAGGGAAGACAGCATAAGGACAAGAGAGACAGCCCAACAACTCTGCCAACCCAAGGAGGGAGGTGTCAGGAGGAGCCAGCCCTGCCGGCACCTTGATCTTGGACTTCCAGCCTCCAGAGCTGTGAGAAAATAGATTTCTGTGTGTGGTACTTTGTTATGGCAGCCTGTGCAAACTAAGACACATGGGTGCTCATCCATTTATTCATTCATTCGAAGAGAAGATGTACAGCACCTACTGTGCAAGCCTGTGCAAGTTCCCGAGCCTAGAGGGCAGAAGACACGATCATCACTGTCCTCAGAAATGGCCAATGGTGGGGAGGCCAGGGTGTCTCAGTCAGCTGAGTGTCCAACTCTTGGGTTCAGCTCAGGTCATGATCTCAGGGTCATGGGATCGAGCCTCGAATAAGGCTCCACACTCAGTAGGGAGTCTGCTTGAGGTTCTCTCTCCCTCTCTCCCTCTCCTCTGCCCGCCCCCCCGCCCCGTGCTTGCATGCACATGTGCGCTCTCTCTCTAATAGGTAAATAAAGCTTAAAAGGGAGGGCACTTCAGTGGCTCAGTGGTAAAGCGTCTGCCCGCAGCTGGGATCATGATGGGATCAAGCCCTGCATTGGGCTCCCTGCACAGCAGGAAGTCTGCTTCTCTCTCTCCCTCTGCCACTCCCCCTATTTGTGCTCACCACCCCCCCGTCAAATAAATAAAATCTTAAAAAAAGAAATGGCCATAGGTTAGTGAAGAGGATACATATTTATAGGCGTTTAAGTGTTCCTGTGTTACTGTGGAGAGATTTTATTTATTTACATCCCATATTATTCTGAAAATGATTTTTACTTTTCTAATGATTTTATTTCTTTATTTGAGAGATAAGAGAATGAGCTGGAGAAAGGCAGAGGGAGAAGGAGAAACAGGCTCTCCGCTGAGCATTGAGGCTGATGTGAGCTCCATCCTAGGACCCTGGGATCATAACCTGAGCCGAAGGCAGACCCTTAACCCACTGAGCCACCCAGGCGCCGCAAGAACCCGATTTCTATTTTAATTCACGCTGTGTCTCTGATAGAATCCATTCAACTGCAAAGAACAGAAAAGACAACTAAAACTGGCTTCAACTGTTAGGAAAACTGCTGACTCATGCGGTGAGAAGTCCAGAGGTCTTAGAGGTCTGCTTATCCAGCCCCTGAAGATGCCCTTTCTATCCCTCCATTCTGGGGTCCACAGGTGGCTTCATTTGAAAGCTGGATCTTCTAGTGGTTGAAGAATGCCTGCCAGTACCAGTTGGGACTAAGTGCTTCCTCGTTCACACCTGCTGAATGGTTTCCCACAGCTCTCTAAGAAGAAAAAGAAGCAATTTCCTCGAGGTTCCAACAAATCTCTCTTCCTGCCTTGTTGGGCAGAATCAGTCACACAACCGTTCCTAACTGATCTCTGACAATGGGGATGGGATGTTCCTTGCATGAGATCAATTCCTGGAACCAGGGTTGGGGTCAGCTTCCCCCAAGGGACAGGGGCTGTCTGGGGAGGGGAGGATACCAGAACAAAATTGGGATTCTCTTAGGAAGGAAGACATGGGCAATGTCCCAGGAAAGAAAGAGAAGCTACTGGATCCTGGGTAGGCAGCCAACAACTGTCCTTCCCACTCCGGCAAGAGAGGGAAGATGGATTAGACCAGGGGAAGGTGGGGGGGGCAATAGGGACTCTTTTGTAATTGACAGGCTAAGAGATGATCAATAGCCAACTAGAAATGGTGATTACAAAAAGGGGGGAGAGAAGGAGATGAATTCGGGGAACGTGTAGGAGATAGAACTAATAGGATTCAGGAGAGTCTTACATTCTCTTAGCCCAACTAGGAGAAGAATTAGGAGTTCTACTAAGTTCGTGGAAACCCCGACCAAGTCAGGAACTTAAGACGCACACATCCAACGATGAAGACAACGCATTTGGTTTTGCATATTTTGACTACATGTAGCACATTCATGAGATGATGTAGGTTTGGAGGGGCATTGTTGGGGTCTGGAGCCATTGGCCGAGAAGGGATTCTTGAGATGTTTTTGGTGCAAAAAGGTGATTTTATTGAAGCACGGGGACAAGACCCGTGGGCAGAAAGAGCTACCGCACTGGGGTTCTGGCGGGTGATTGATTATATACTTGGGAGTTGGGGGAGGTAAGGACAAAGGGAGGTTTCCAAAAGGAATTTCATCTGCTAAAGAAGATTCCCAGCATGCTGGAGGCCTGGCCATTGTCAAGGTAAGGTTGTTCTTCCCTGCAGGGAGGCACTAACAGACAGTTGGGAGTTCCCTAGAGGAATGTTGTGTGCTGCTTGCCTCAAGTATATGTCAATCGGCTGCAGGTTATAAAGAAATTTAATTTTATTGACATTGCCTGCTGCCTGTGTTTCCCACATCACTATGGAGTGAGGGGGATGCTGGGGCTCCAGGAAATGGAGTCCATGGGTCTCTGGGAATTAGGCTATGAATGAGAATGCTTTTTCCTTGTAAATTACTAAGGCATTTATAAACTGATGGGGACTCAGGTCCTGTAGGTCTGTGATCTCAGTCAACCGTTCCTTTATTTCTTTAATTTTAAGGCAGCCTGGCGAGCCTGAGGAAGGTCACACGTGGATCCCACCTGGGAGCTAAGTGGAGGACAGTTGTGGGGTGTCCGGTTGTGCTTTGCCTTCCGCTGCCTCATCTAAGAGATGTCCCATATGGAGTTGAAAAATCGGGGATTGAACTCAGAAGTGAGGTAGGAACCAGAGAGATTGATGAGCCTTCATTAAAGAGGTGGTCGCTCTAGGCCTAGATGATCTTGCCTTGGGAAAACATGTAGACTGAGAAAAGAGGAGCAAGGTGAGAATTTTGTTAAATACAAATATTGAGGGATGTGGTGGGAAGAGAGGAGGCAACGGAGAATAACCTGAATTTGGGGGACCCCCTGGCCTTAGAGATCTGGAAAGGATTGCTTGCAACCCCACCATCCAGGTTCCTATGCTCAATCCAGCCTCTGCAGGCTTCCAGGGACTGCCACTGTCCTGGCTGCACCTGGCCCACAGCATCTGCATCCGGCAGATGGGATGTCCTGTGTCCCTGGACTGGGAAGCTCAGGCCTCCCGTTCCCAGCCTGAGACCAAGAGTAGTAACAAGAATGGAGATTCAGAAGGAAAGATGATGGACAAGTGCTTAAAATCTAGGGAGTAGCAGATACTTCTGTTTTCCTGAAGTCCCATCGGGGACTTTACACCACCTTTTGCAAAAGAATAAAAATCCAACTGAGTAAATGCGAAATTCTAGTTGGTTCTATGAAGCGATTCATGCATGAATGGGAGAGCATCCCACCCAGCAAGTAGAGGGGTGCTCCAAGGAGTTGTACAAAATAGGTTTGTTTTTTTTTATTAAAGATTTCATTTATTTATTTGAGAGAGAGAGAGTGAGAGAGAGCATGAGAGGAGAGGTCAAAGGGAGAAGCAGACTCCCCATGGAGCTGGGAGCCCGATGAGGGACTCGATCCCGGGACCCCGGGATCATGACCTGAGCTGAAGGCAGTTGCTTCACCAACCGAGCCACCCAGGCACCCAAAATAGGTTTTTATAGGAAGGAGGGTGGGGCGAGAAAAATTACAAGCAGACGAAAAACAAAGGGTTGTTCCAGCCAAGGTCACCTTCCCATGGGGGGAAGAGAAGAGGGTCTTATTAAGTGGATGACCTCATCTTGCTTTGGGGGAATGGAGAGGGCCCAAGTGACAGATTACCTCACTGATGTTGATCAGGAAATTTCCGATCAGTTACAACTTCCACTTTTGGAGGAAGTTGGAATTGCAATTAGGTTAAGTGTTAAAGCCTGTTTGGTGACTTGGCTTAAGTGATGCCATTTTGGGCCCCTGGTTTTCTTTTTAATGAACGCTATCATACCCTCAGTTCCTGGATAGAACAGGAGCTCAGTATATATTTTCTGAATAAATTGGTTAATAAAGTTTATCCTTTGTGGTCCCCCCACCCAAAATGGGCCCCAGGTTTCTCCTTCTCCTACCCAGAGTCCCCTTGGCCCAGCTACCTTCAGAGCTATTGCTGATGGGAGAGGGGGCGGGCCTCTGCCTGGGAGATGCCCCGTCAACAATGAGACTGTGGAACCCTGGGTCTTCCCTATGGGAGTCAGTCTGGTATCTGGTCACATACGAAAGTAGAAAATAAACAGTGTTCAACTCTATGAGGATTATTGGGAGTAAATAACATGTGACTACCATCTGCATTAACTGCCCCCTCAAGAGTGTGGGCTGATTCCTTTGTGTCTGTCGCAGCAAGGCTAGAGGGTGATAAGGACAGAGGAGGGTGGACTTGGAATGGCAGAGGCTGAATTAGGAGACTGTAGGAACATCATGTTCTCACTTGATGTCTAGGAAACTTACTTCGCCAAACTCTCAGGCCCAGGACAACAAGCTCAGAATTTACAGGATCAAGTTTCTAAACAGAATATGGCAACAGAAAAAACTCTTTCTTTTGGTTGTCAAACTGTTCAGAAGTCTTTTCTTCTGGGTAGACCCAAGAAGAATCCTTAAACCCTTCCTTCTCTTTAATTACCTCATCCCACAGAACCCTCTCACACACAGAAAGACCTGATCCCATTTACATGCAGACTGTCTCTCTCTCTCTCTCTCTCTCTCTCTCTCTCTCTCTCTCTCCATCCAAGTCCCAGGGGAATGTGAGCTCCATTTGGACACAGTCTTGTCCCTTGCGTCTTTAGCATCAGGCTTTTAAGACATTTTTGTTGAATGAATAATTCATACTCACCGGTTTGCTGGATAGTTTCTTAAAAACTGATGCCCACTTTTCCCTAAATGTGCTGAGAATGTGAGTGGACAGATGCCTCTTTGCCTTGTAACTGAACTCATGGGGTTCACCGTTTGGGGCACATCAAACCAAACACGATCCAAGTAAAGGCTGGAAGCAAAGAATTTTTTATTACTTGTTGCAGGTAAGGAGACAAAGAGATAGCTCTCAAAGCACTGTCTCCCCGTGGGGTTAGCACAGGAAGCTTTCATTCGGTATATTAGGAAGCAGGAGCAGGAGCTCGCATTGGAACTTTTGGTTCATTCAACTGCGCATGCGGAGAGCATCCACGTGCTAGTTCATACTGTGTATGTTCGCAAAGTGATGGAAAACTCCACCCCCAGGAGGAGATCTTAGTATTATAATGAGCTAAAGGTAATTTTAGAACAGCTCAGCTCCAATCTGGCTCAGGTGAGGGGCTGCAGGCGGGACAGGCCTAGCTAGGGTCTGGGGGCCAGGGGCGGGGAACACCTAGCCCGCTTCTCTGTGGTTGGAACTGTTAGTTGTGCAAAACAAAACAGTCCTTCCCTGCTTTTGTCCCTTCCCTTACTCCCTTCTGCGGATAGTTTCCAGCCCTCTTAAGTGAATAACTCCCCAGTTGCATCCTAGCTAAGTGTGTCTACCGTTCAGTTCTTTTGAGGACATGCCCAGCAGGGGCATTGCTGGATCGAGGGGTCAGGTTGTCTTTAATCTTCCAAGGACCCGCCACACTGTTTTCCACAGGGGAGCACCATGTAGTGTTGTTGTTGTTGTTTTTATAACCAAAACTCGTTAATTTTTTGAAAAGACAACATTGTCCTTAGTCGGTCTCTTCATAAGGCGTAAAGCCCAAGTAAGTTGTCTTTTAAGAAGGAAGGGAATGAGGTCATATGGCACAGCATGGATGCAGCTAGAAGGACATCATGCTGAGTGAAAGAAGCCCGTCCTGGTAGGACAGGTTCCATCCGATCCCACTAACAGGTGGGGCCCAGAATGGTCAAACTCACAGAGACAGAAGGTAGAATGGTGCTTGCCAAGGGCTGGGGGGAGAGCATTGTGGGGGAGGGGTATTGTTTAGTGGGGCTAGAGTTTCTGTTTGTGAGCACAACTATGGGAATGTACGTAATGATCCTGAACTGCACGTTTAAAAATAGTCAAGATGGTAAATTTTACTGTTATGCCCAGATTTTGAAATCCCCGAAGACCACCAGGGAGCCGAGTCTGATGCAAAAGCAAAAGAGCCTTTTATTCGAGCTAGCTCGAGCTCAGTCTCCCACACCCACTGACGCAGCGGCGTGATGTAGAGAAAGAGAAAGAGTTTTGAAAAGCGCCGCAGTTTTATAGGGGCCAGTGGCCAATGAGATTGTAACACACACAGAAAGTTACATTGTCATGTTAGGCCACACACAGGTGGCCAATTGAATTATAATTTACCCTATGGTAGCTGTTTGAGCTAGCCTATCACGCTGGTCAGAATTGGCTCACAAATTTGACGGGCAAAAGGCAGGGTTTACATTCTTTGGCGGTTAGGGGTTCCGCATTCCTATTGGCTAACTCTAACTCAAGGGCGGGCTGGGCAATATTCTGACATGGGGGTTATACACAAGATGGCGGGTGTAGCCAAAACAGAGTTAGCCTTGCTCTGCTCTTTCATTACGCTCTGTGGATTTATACAATATAAATAAGTAAAAATAAAAACATATTGGTTGCAGAAAAGTATAAAGAAGGGGGAAAGGGGTGCTTGGGTGGCTCAGTTGATTAAGCGTCTGCCTTCGGCTTGGGTCATGATCTCAGGGTCCTGGGATTGAGCCCCGAGGTGGGAATCCCTGCTCAGCAGGGAGTCTGCTTTTCCCTCTCCCTCTGCTCTCCCCCCAGCCCTACTTGTGCACGGGCTCTCTCTCAAATAAATAAAATCTAAAAAAGAAAAAAGGAAGGGAATAAAACCAATCACCATCTCACTATTCAGAAATAACTAATAACAGTTTGGTATATTTCCTTCCTGTCTTTTTTTGAAAGTCACGTTAGTGCTGTGAGTCTGTGAGTGTTAATGGACACACGCACATCCCTATGCACACACTGTATATGTATGTGCAAGCACTTAGGTTTTTATATAAAGTTAGGATTAAACTGCTATCTAGTTTTTATTTAGCCTTCTTACTTAATATTAGAGTCTTTGTTTAGACCTTTTTTTTAACCTTTAAAAATTTTTAATTCCAGTTAGTTAACGTACGATGTTATATAAGTTTCAGGTGTACAATAAATGATTGAACACTTCTATACATTACTCAGTGCTCATCACAGTGTGTTCTTAATCCCCTTTACCTGTTTCAATCATCCCCCCCCTCCTCCCCTCTGGTTGTTCTCTCCAGTTCAGTCTTTGTCTCTTTTTCCTTTGTTCATTTGTTTTGTTTCTTAAATGCCACCTATGAGTGAAACCATATGGCATTTGTCTTTCTTTGACTGACTTATTTTGCTCAGCATAATACACTCTAGCTCCATCCATGTCATGGCAAATGGCAAGAATTCATTCCTTTTTTATGGCTGAGTAATATTCCATTGTGTGTCTATGTCTATCCATTTATCTATTCATGGACACTTGGGCTGCTCCCATAACTTGGCTATTGTAAACAATGCTGCAATAAACATAGGGATGCATATGTCTTTTCAAATTAGTGGTTTTGTTTTCTTCAGGTAAATACCCAGTAGTGGAATTACTGGACCCAATGGTAATTCTATTTTTAAATTTTTGAGGAAATTCCTTACTTTTTTCCACAGTGGCTCCGTGTATAGAATTCCTTTTTTTTTTTTTTTTTTTAAGATTTTATTTATTTGTTTGACAGAGAAAGAGCAGAGAGCACAAGCAGGGGGAGGGAGAAGGAAAGGGAGAAGCAGGCTCCCCACTGAGCAGGGAGCCTGATATGGGACTTGATCCTAGGATCCTGGGATCATGACCTGAGCCGAAAGCAGTTGCTTAACCCACTGAGCCACCCAGGCGCCCCTAGGATTCCTTTTTCTCCACATTCTCACCAACACTTGCTGTTTCTTGTGTTTTTTAATTTTTTTTATTTTAGCCATTATCACAGCTGTGAGGTAGTATCTCATCGTGGTTTTTGATTTGCATTTCCCTGATGAGTGATGTTGAGCATCTTTTCATGTGTCTGTTGGCCATCTGGATGTCTTCTTTGTAGAAATGTTCATGTCTTCTGCCTGTTTTTAAATTGGACTATTTGTTTTCTTGAATATTATATTCTTTAAAACATTTTAAAAATATTTTGTTTATTTATTTATTTGAGAGAGAGAGAGCATGAGCAGAAGGAAGGGCAGAGGGAGAGGGAGAAGCAGACTCCCTGCTGAGCCAGGAGCCCAACACGGGGCTCGATCCCAGGACCCCAAGACCCCAGGGTCATGACAGAAGTAGAAGGTAGATGCTTAACTGACTGAGCCACTCACACCCTACTAAAACGTCTTTTTAAATGGTATATTCTGGGCCAATACTATAGTCTTGATTATTATAGCTTAGAAAATTAAAGCTTAATTATTATATTTGGTAGGTAGGTCTCCCTAACTTGTTCTTTTTAAGGAACGTTATGGCTATTCCTGATCCTTTGTTCATCCTTATAGATTTTAGAAAAAGATTATTGGGTTTTATTAAATAAGAAGGAAGAGAAGAAGGAGGAGGGAGAAGGAGCAGGAATTCAACTAATTTCCAAAGACTAGATTGATAGAGATTATGTGTACCAACAGTACAATTCAATCCATGACAGAAAAGATCCCAAGAAAAATCTGCAGTATATAAAGGATAGCAAAGAACATACTCCTATAGGGCTCGAGTGTCAAAAAGGCAACCATAATTGAAATTTTAAAAATTAGAACTGAATAATACACATAAAAACTTGTGGAGTAGCAGGGCGCCTGGGTGGCTCAGTCAGTTAAGCATCTGATTCCTGATTTTGGCTCAGGTCATGACCTCAGGGTCGTGAGATGGAGCCCCAAGTCAGGCTTAGGCTCAGCGTGGAGCCTGCTTGGGATTTTCTCTCTCTCTCCCTCTCCCTCTCCTCACACTTGTACTCTCTTTCTCTCAAAAACAAAACAAAAACTTGTGGAGCAGCAAAAACTACACTTTGAAGGAAATGTACAGTCTTCAATGTTTCCAGAAGAAAAGCCCCAATGGAATGAACTAAATGTCCAGATTAGGAGGTTTAAAAAAGTCTAGTAGCATAAAACCCAAGAATAAGAAAGAAAATAATAAAGTTGGCGGAGATTTACATAATATATAACAATTACACAGAAATAGAAAGGATTAATAAAGCTAAGAATTTGTCATCTAAAACACTAATAAAATAGATTGACCTGGTAATATTAATCAGAGATAAAGAAGAAAGTACAAATAAATTATATTAGTGATAAAGAGAGGTTATGACAGTAAATGCAGCATAGATTTAAAGTGTAATATGAGTAGTTTCATGCTAACAAATGAAAAGACTTAGATGAAATGGATATATGCCAAGAAAAATGCAAATTATCAAACACTACTCAAAAAGGAATAGAAAATCTTGATCGTTCCACAATCAAAGAAAGAATGAAACTATAGTTAAAAAGTCAATTATAGGGACACCTGGGTGGCTCAGTCCTAAAGCATCTGACTTTGGTTCAGGTCATGATCCCAGGGTCCTGGGAATGGAGCTCCGCATGGGTCTCCCTGCTCAGCAGGAAGCCTGCTTCTCTCTCTCCCCCACTGCTCCTGCTTGTGTTCCCTCTATCGCTATGTCTCTCTCTCTCTCTGTCAAATAAATAAATAAATAAATAAATAAATAAATAAATAAATAAATCTTTTAAAAAATCAATTATAGACTCAGATGCTTTATAGGCAAATTTTATCGCTTAAGAACAGGCAGTGCATTCCAATGTTACACAGAAAAGGAGAGAACATTTCTCAGGTCATGTTATAAGGCTAGTAAAACCTTGATACTGAAGTTAGACAAAGAGAGTACAGAAAAAGAGGATTACAGATGGTTCTCATTCACGAAATGAAAGTCACAAAATTAAATATTAGCAAGCAAAATCCAGCAATGAGTTCAAATACATATATGTATTTTTTTTTCCAGGAATGCAAGATTGTTTTAAATGGGAAATTTGATTAATGTGATTTTCCACATGGATAAGCCAATTCATTACTTCTATAACAAGCATCTGAAGTTGCTTTCAGATAAATTGGAAACATGCCTCTGCCTCCAGTTGCTACACTACACCAACCGAGAAGAGTTCCTTGGAGCTGGCGCGGAGGAAAATGCCAGGGATGTAGATTAGCGAGAACAGTTTCAACGGCACACGGGAGGCAGGGCAGAAATGGAGGCACAGTGGACAGGACACAAAGGGCAGTGAGTGCATCTCCGTGGCGAGGCCTCTGTGTAAACACAGAGGAGCCAAGAGGCAGATACTGTCTATTCCAGCTTCCGCCACCCACCACCCCCATTTGCCTACATTTCTTGCACGGTTGCCGTTTCAGTCTGCAATTCTATCTGAGTCTATTCAAATCCATTTCCACTCTATTAGTTGCCGAAGATAACCCCCTTCTCTGCCTAGGAATTCCCACGCGTCTTCAAGACAAAGCGCAAATTTCAACTTCTGGGGCGCGTTCCTCTAGTCCCCCAGACAGATTAACTTGCCTCCTCCCATTGGATCCCGCAGCACTTTGTACAGAATCCACCTTCCTCGATTAAGTCCATACCGTATGAGAAGCAGATACTGATCTCCTCCAGTGCCTGGCATATATTATTAGTAGATCGTCAGCAATTGTTTGTTGAATAAATAACTAACAGATGTGTACCAGGCATTGTGTTTGGTTTGTTGCGCGTCATCTCATCTAACTTTTCGAACTATGAGATGGGGAGCCTGGGTGGCTCAGTCGGTTAAGCATCTGCCTTCTGCTCAGGTGTGATCCCGGGTCTTGAGATCGAGCCCCGAATCAGGCTCAGCGGGAAGCCCGTTTCTCCCTCTCTCACTCCCCCTGCTTGTATTCTCTCTCTCACTATGTCTCTCTCTGTCAAACAAATAAAATCTTAAAAAAAAAAAAAAGATCTATGAGATAGATGCTTTTATTGTCCATTTAATGACCTACAGACAGAGGAACAGAGAAGTTAAGGGACTTGCCCAAGTTCATACATAGGCATGTGGGTAGAGAGACAAGGATTCAGACGAAGGCAGTTTCCAGAACTCTAGCTCTGAAGATAAACCTACTGTGGCTTGGGGACCAGTCCTAGGAAATCAAATTATCTCAATTTGAGGCACCTCTCACATTAGGGGGAGATTTTTCAGAGGGAGCCAGTGAAACGGAGGGAATCCACGATTTACCTGTATATTATTTACATCTTGCATAAGAACAACTTCCCTGGAGGGTGAGAATGGCCTCTTCTCAGACTATTTCCAGGCGAGAACCCTGAGATGGGTTCTTGGCCACTGTGACAGTGACATAAAACTTAGGAAGTGGGTGGGTGAGAAACACTGTTCTAAATCTTTAACGATTTGTTTTGTTTTGTGTTTAATTTTAAAGATTTTTTTTT
>CM053617.1:9451304-9515973 GCA_028646535.1 Procyon lotor
AAAAAAAAAAATATTCCTTGCTCTTGAGGTTAAGGGGAAAGCATTTAGTTTTTCACTATAAATATGCTGTTTTTCCATAGATGTGCCTTGTCAGGTTAAAGAATTTCCTGCCATTCTTAGTTTGCCCAGAATTTTTAATCATGAGTGGATCTTATTTTTCTTTCTTTTTTTCATGCTGTTTCTTCTTTTATTGAGATGACCATAGGTTTTACCTTTTTTAGTATTATTTATAGAATGAATTGTACTGATTAATTTTCTAATGTTAAAACAGATTTGCATTTTGGGGAAAAACCCCTCTTGGCCATGAAGTACTGTTCTTTTTATATAGAAGGATTTGAGTTGTTCAAATTTTGTTAAGGATTTTTGCGGCTGTGTTCATGAAGGATATTGGTCTGTAACTTTCTCTTCTTGTAAGATCTTTGCCTTGCTTTGGCATCAGGGTAATTCTGGTCTGAGAGTATGAGTTGGAAAGTGTTGCCTTCTCTTGTATTTTCTGGAAAAGCTTATATAAAATTGTTATTATTTCTTAAATTTTTGGTAAAATTTCTTACTTACACTTTTGGTAGTAGTCATCAGTGAAGCTATCTGGACCTGGAGTATTCTTTGTGAGAAAATTCTTAACTATCAAGTCATTTTATTTCATGGATACAGGTCTAATCATTATCTATCTCTTCTTGAGTAGTTTGTGTCTTTTAAAGAATTTATCCTTTTCATATAAATTATAAAATTAATTGGCATAAAATAAATTGTTCATAATAATCACCCCCCTTTTTTTTAAACAACATGGAGCTTGAACTCATGATGAGATCAAGACAGGCTCAAATCAAGAGTCCTGTGCTAAACTGACTGAGATACCCAAGTGCCCCACCCCTTTTTTCTTTAATGACTAGGGATTTATAGTGATGTTCCCTCTCTCATTCCAGATGCTGGTGCTTTGTTTCTTCTCTCTTTTGCAGATTAGTCTTTCCAGGAGTTTATCAATTTTATTGATCTTACAGAAATAACGTTTGGATTTTAATTTTGTCTGTTATTTTCCTGTAATCTAGTTCACTGATTTCTGCTATCATTATTATTTCCTATCTTCTGCATATTTTGGTTATAATTTGCTCTACTATGTGTAGTTTCTTAAGGTGGAAGTTTAGGTCATTAAGATGTTTCTTTCTTCTTGATATAGCCATTTGGTGCTGTAAGTTTTCCTCTAATCACCGCTTTCCTCTCTGAGTTGCATCGCACAGCTTTAATATGTTGTATTTTTAATTCCATTCAGTTCAAAATGCTAATTTCCATTTTGACTTTTCTCTGACCCATGGAATTAGAAGTGTGTTATTTAGATCTCAAGTGTTTAAGAATTTTCCAGAGATTGGGGCACCTGACTGGCTCAGTCAGTAGAGCATGAGATTCTTGATCTTGTGGTTATGAGTTCAAGCCCCTCATTGGGTGTAGAGATTACTTAAAAATATAATCTTTTTTTAAAAAGAAGAATTTTACAGGGCTCTTTCTATTATTCATTCTAACATAATTCCATTGTGGTCAGAGAACACGGTTTTTATGACATGAATCTTTTTTTAATATATTGAGATTTTTTCCTTATAGTTCAGAGTATGGACTATTTGGTAAGTGTTTTATATGCACTTGGAAAAATACTATATTCTGTTGATGTTGGATGGGATATTCTATAAATATCAATTAAATCAAGTTGGTTAATAGTGTTGTTCAAATCTATATCCTCTCTGATTTTTTGTCTATTTGCTTTTTAATTGGAGGGGAGTGTTGAAAATTCCAATTATAACTGTAGATTTTTGACTATTTCTCTTTCAATTCTTTCCATTTTTCTTTATATATTTTGAAGCTCTGTTAATACACTCTGCATATACATTTAAGATTATGTTTTCTTGAATTAACCATTTCTAATTATATAATATTCCCCTTTGTTTATGCTAATATTTCATTCTGAATGCACTATATCTGAATGTATAGTCTCTCTAATTTTCTTTTTTTAATTAATTTTTAAAATCCCAGTATCATTGGGGCACCTGGGTGGCTCAGTTGGTTGAGTGTCTCCCTTCGGCTCAGGTCATGGTCTCAGAGTACCGGGATCAGTCCCTGCATCAGATTCCCTACTTGAGGAGGGGTTGGTGGGGGAGTCTGCTTCTCCCTCTTCCTCTGCTCCTCCCCTGCTCATGCTCTCTCTCTTGTTCACTCTCCCTCTCAAATAAATAAATAAAATCTTTTTTAAAAAAAATTCCAGTATCATTAACATATAGTGTTATGTTAGTTTTAGGTGTACAATTCCTGATTCAACCTATTTTGAAGTTTCATCTATTTGTGTGTCTTTATTTTTTCAAAAAGATTTACTTACTTATTTATTTTATATATATATAGAGAGAGAGAGAGCGTGCACCCACACAAGTAGGAGGGGCAGAGGGAGAGAGAGAGAGAAAATCTCAGGCAGACTCCCTGCTGAGCATGGAGCCCAACATGGAGCTCAATCTCACAACCCTGAGATCATGACCTGAGCCAAAACCAAGAGTCTGACACTGAACCAGATGTGCCTCCCAGGCATCCTTCTTGTGTGTCTTTAAATTAAAACTAGGTTTCTTGCTTTTTAAGTTCAATCTGGAAATCTTTGTTGTTGTTGTTTTAAGATTTTATTTATTTATTTGTTAAAGAGAGAGAGAGCACAAGCAGGCAGAGGCAGAAGGAGAAGCAGGCTTCCCGCCAAGCAAGAAGCCCAATGTGGGACTTGATCCCAGGACCTTAGAATCAAGACCTGAGCCAAAGGCAGCCGCTTAACCGACTGAGCAACCCAGGCATCTCAACCTTTGTTTTTTAATTGAAGTGATTAGAACATTGACCTTTAATGTAATTGTTAATATAATTGGAGTTAAATCTACCATCTTGCTATTTGCTTTTTATTTGTCCCATCTACTGTTAGATTCTTTTTCCTCTTTTACTGTCTTCTTTTGAATTTTTAAAATGATTCCATTTACCTCCATTATTAACTTAGTTATTCTACTTTTATTTCATTTTTAGTGATTTCCCTAAGGTTTGCAAAATACACCTTTGAGTGATCACAGTCTGGCCTACTCTTTCTTTTCCTTCTGCACCTCTAATTACATGTATTGTAGATCATTTGACTTTGTCCCACAGCTCTTAGTATTCTATCACCTGGTTCTAGACTCCTGAGCTGAACCACTTATTCACATGAAGATGGGGATGAGAGGAGCAAGGTCATGCCACAGCAGCACCAAATACTTGACCCCTTTGGTCAGAACAACAGTTCGGAGCAGAAGTTCAGCCATACCAGCAAAGCACAGGTCCAAAGGACTCAAGTCTTGCATCAAACTATTAGCTCAGAGTTGAAGAGAGTGAAGAGGGGGAGTTTAGGAAACCCGGGAAGAGCTGGGTATCATGTCCAATTTGACATGGGCAAAGAGCAAGAATGACTTGTGCTTTAGCACATGGCCACAATCAGAGATGACATTAAGAATGTCAGCACTCGGTGAGTTCTGTCTGTAAAACTCTGTAAAGAGATTTGAGCTTTCAAGGGACATGGAATCACCAATTTGAATAAAAATATCTAGATTTCAAGGGACAAACATGCTCCAGATGATGTCTGTCACACATTTAAAATTACTATCTCATTCAGAGTTAAGATGGAAGAGAAGTAGGGAACCCTAATTTTGTCTGGTCCCTGTAATTCAGCTAGACGTCAAATCATTCTGAACACCTGCAAAATTAACTGGAAAGCTGAGAAAAGAATTGTTGCAATTCTACAAATAGAAAAGCAACCACTTTTTGCCAGTGCAGAGATGTGCAGAGATGGTGCAGAGATGTGAATCCAAACATGATATATCAGAAGATAAACTGCCCTGGAGAATGGGCCAGCTTAAGGAGGTTACTGGAAAGTTTTATAAGCAGGAGAGTGCAAAATCAGAACTTTTAGAAGTCTGCTCTAGTAAGGAAAGCCCCTGCCTGAAAGGTGCGCAGGAGGTGAAGGTGGGCAGAATCCTAAGTGGGACAGTGTGGTCTCAGCCTCCCCCAGGTCACAAAAGAACAGGTGTGTGTGGCAGAGTTCCCAAGCATTAGAGCAGGAAGCCAGTTGCAAACATCAAAGTCCAGGTGTCAGTTTTCTTGCTATATACTATGAATGACAGCCTGGTCAGGCTCGGAGCAGGGTCCCAACAAGAGACAGAACCTTGGCAAAACCAAAACACCCCTCACTCTCCTGGGAGGAGGAGCATGAGTGCAGGCTGCAGGAATCTGTAAAGTTTGGAGAGTCCAAATAGGGTTGCATGCCTGAGATAAAAACTCTCAGTCACTGGCTGGATGAATATAGAGTGTGGTGGGAAACCAGGAAGACAAGAGTGATTAACTACTTTTCTGTGAGGGTGTGGGAAGCTGCTATTTCATCTCCCAAATTGGTTCTGAAAGCCAAATTGTGGTGTGAAAGCACCACATTGTGCAATTCAGAGCCACTTTCACTGAGCCCAGCTCCCTGGCAAGGGGGTGCAATTCCACTTGGGGCAAAGACACCTGAGAATCAGTGCAACAGGCCCCCCCACCAGAAGACCAGCAGGAACAACTGGCTAATACCAAGTTTACCGATCATACAGGAATGAAAAACTCCAGTGCTCAGGGAAAAGAGTATATAGAATTCTCTATAGATTTTTTTCTTATTATTCTGTAGTCTTAAGTTTTATTTTTTTTTCCCTTTTCAGCTATTTCCTTATTTTATCAATTATTTTTTAGTCTTTTTTAGTGATCATTTTTACATTTACATTTTTATATGTATTTTTCATTTTCAGTTTCCTTCCATTGTGTTCAATTTTATTTTTGTCTATATGTAAGTTTTCTTCCTTTCCCATTTTGGGATATAGTTTTTTCTAACAAAGAGACCAAAATACACCCAGGATCTAATTTATTGTTGTGTTCTATTTTACTTCTTGGATTTTCTTCCTCTCTCTCTTTTTAAAATTTCTGTTCTCTTCTGATTTGCTTAGTGTATATATCTGGTGTTGATGTTGCTATTTTTGTATTTTCCCTCTCGTTCATCTGTTCTTTTCTGGACATAATGATGAGATGGAAGAACTTACCCCAAAAGAGAACATGAGGCAGTACTCACTGCCAGGGATTTAATCAATATGGATATAAGTAAGATGTTGGAATTATAATTCAAAACAATGATAATAAAGATACTATCTGGGCTTGAAAAAAGCATGGACTACACTAGTGAATATCTTACTGGAGAAATAAAAAACTAAAATCTAATCAGGTTGAGATGAAAAAGGCTATCACAGAGATGTGATAAAAAAAAATGGAGGCTCTAACTGCTAGGATAAATGGGGAAGAAGAGAGAGTCAGGGATATAGAAGACAAAATGAGGGAGAATAAGGAAGCTAAGAAAAAGAGAGATGAACAACTACTTATCACAAGGGGAGGATTTGAGAGATCAGTGATACCATAAAGCAGGAACAATATTAGAATAATTGAGGTCCCAGAGAAAGAGGAGAGGGGAGGCAAAAAGTTTATTTATTCCCCTAATCTGGGGAAGGAAACAGGCATTCAAATCCAGGAGGCACAGAGAATCCCTCTCAAAATCAATAAAAATAGGTCAACACCTTGATATAAAATAGTGAAGGTTGCAAATTTCAGAGATAAAGAGAAAATCCTGAAAGCAGCTTGGGACAAGAAGTCCTTAACCTACAAGGGTAGAAACATAAGGCTGACAGCAGACCTGTCCACAGAGACCTGGCAGGCTGGAGAGGACTGGCATGATATAGTCAAGGTGCTAAATGAGAAAAACATGCAGCCAAGAATACTTTATCCAGCAAGGCTGTCATTCAGAATAGAAGGAGAGATAAAGAGTTTCCAGGACAAACAAAAGCTAAAGGAATTTGTGAACACTGAACCAGTTGGGCAAGAAGTATTAAAGGGGATCTTTTTAGCAAAGAGAGAGCCCAAAAGTAACAAAGAGCAGAAAGGAACAGAGAAAATCTACAGAAACAGTGATGTTACAGATAATAAAATGGCACTAAATTCATAACTTTCAGTAGTTACTCTGAATGCAAATAGACTAAATGCTTTAATCAAAAGACACAGGGTATCAGACTGGATAAAAAAAAAAAAAACAAGACCCACTGATATGCTATCTATGAGACACTTACTTTATTTTTAAAATATTTTGTTTATTCATTTGAAAGAAAGAGCAGCAAGGCGTAGGGGCAGAAGGAGAGGGAAAGTCTGTTGAGCAGGAAACCTGACGCCAGGCTTGATCGCAGGACCCTGGGATCATGAACTGAGCCAAAGGCAGGTGCTTAACCAACTGAGAAACCCAGGTGTCCTAAGAGACTCATTTTAGAGCCAAAGATACCTCCAGATTTAAAGTGAGGGGGTGGAAAATCATTTATCATCCTAGTGGACACCACAAGTAAGCTGGGTTAGCAATACTTAGATAGACTAGATTTTTAAACCCAAAACTATAATAATAGGTGAAGAAGATATATATAATAGATGAATAATAGATGAAGAAGGACACTATGTCAAAAAAAAAAAAAAAAGATCTAACAATAGTAAATATTTATGCCCCTAATTTGGGAGCAGCCAATTTTATAAACCAATTTATAACAAAATTAAAGGAACACACTTATAATAATACAATAATAGTAGGGGACTTTAACAACCCACTCACAGCAATGGATAAATCATCTAAGCAGAAGATCAACAAGGAGGGAAGCCTGGGTGGCTCAGTCAGTTAAGCAGCTGCCTTTGGCTCAGGTCATGATCCCAGGGTCCTGGGATTGAGTACTACATCAGGCTCCTTGCTCCGCAGGGAGCCTGCTTCTCCCTCTGCCTGCTCTGCCTGCCTCTCTCCCTGCTTGTGCTCTCTCTCTCTCTCTCTCTCTGACAAATACATAAATAAATAATCTTAAAAAAAAAAGAAGAAGAAGATCAACAAGGAAACAAGAGCTTTGAATGACACACTGGACCATATGGGTTTCACAAATATATTCAGAGCATTTCATCCTCAAGCAACAGAATACACATTCTTCTCAAGTACACATTGAACATTCTCCAGAACAGATCACATACTGGGTCACAAATCAGGTCTAAACTGGTACCAAAAGATTGAGATTATTCCCTGCTTTCACGCCACAATGCTTTAAAACTGGAACTCAAGAGAAAAATTGGAGGGAACACAAATACATGGAAGCTAAAGAGCATCCTACTAAAGAATGAAAGGGTCAACCAGGAAATTAAAGAATTAAAAAAATTCATGGAAACAAATGAAAATCAAAACACAACTCTTCAAAACCTTTGGGATACAGTAAAGGCTTATACTTAGAAGGAAGTATAGCAATACAAGCCTTTCTTAAGAAA
This sequence comes from Procyon lotor, assembly GCA_028646535.1. Classification (NCBI taxonomy): domain Eukaryota; kingdom Metazoa; phylum Chordata; class Mammalia; order Carnivora; family Procyonidae; genus Procyon; species Procyon lotor. The sequence continues at coordinate 9,458,685 of CM053617.1, forward strand.
CAAGACAATTCTCAAATACACAACTGAAACTTATACCTAAAGGAGCTGGAGAGAAAAAAAAAAAAAAAGGAATTGGAGAAAGAACAGCAAATAAGCCTAAGTCCAGCAAGAGAAGAGAAATAATAAAGATTAGAAATAGAAATCCAAAGAACAGTAGAATATATCAAGAAGCTGGTTCTTTGAAAGAATTAATAAAATTGATAAAACCCTGGCCAGACTCATCAAAAAGAAAAGGAAAGGACCCAAATAAATAAAATCATGAATGAAAGAGGAGAGATCACAACCAACACTGAAGAAATACAAACAATTAAAAGAACATATTAAGAGTACGTATATGCCAACACAATAAGCGATCTGGAAGAAATGGATGCATTCCTAGAAACAGGAAGAAATAGAAAACCTGAACAGACCCATAACCAACTAAGAGACTGAAGCAGTAATCAAAAATATCCCAAAAACCAAGACTTCAGGACTGGATGGCCTCCTAGTGGAATTCTACCAAACATTTAAAGAATGACTATGGGGGCACCTAGGTGGCTCAGTGGGTTAAAGCCTCTGCCTTCGGCTTAGGTTGTGATCTCAGGATCCTGGGACCGAGCCCCGCATCGGGCTCTCTGCTCAGCAGGGAGCCTGCTTCCCCCTCTCTCTCTGCCTGCCTCTCTGCCTATTTGTGATCTCTCTCCTCTATGTCAAATAAATAAATAAAATCTTTTTAAAAAATAAAAGTAAAAAAAATAAAGAATGACTATGTATTCTTCTGAAGCTGTTTCAAAAAAAAAAAAAAAACAATGGAAGGAAAACTTCCAAACTCATTTTATGAGGCCAGCATTACCTTGATCTCAAAACGAGATTAAAAACCCCAATCAAAAGGGAGAATTATAGACCAATATGCCTAATGAATATGAATGCAAAAATTGTCATCAAGATACTAACAAATAGAATCCAACAGTACATTAAAAGGACCAATGACCAAGTGGGATTTATTCCTGGGTTGCAGGCTGGTTCAAAATCTGCAAATCAATCAGTGTGATATATCACATTAATAAAAGAAAGGACAAGAACAATATGATCCTCTCAATAGATGCATAAAAAGCATTTGACAAAATACAGCATTCTTTCTTGATTTAAACTCTCTGCAGTGTGGGGATAAAGGGAACATATCTCAATATCATAAAAGCCATCTATGAAAAAACCCACAGTGAATATCATTCTCAATGGGGAAAAACTGAGAACTTTTCCCCTAAGGTCAGAAACACAGCAAGGATATCTATCACCACTGCTGTTCAACATAATACTAGAATTCCTAACTTCAGCAACTGGACAACAAAATGAAATAAAAGACCTCCAAATCAGTAAAGAAGAAGTCAAATTCTCACTCTTTGCAGATGACATGATTACTCTATGCTGAAAATCCAAAAGACTCCACTCCGAAATTGCTAGAACTCATATAGGAATTCAGCAAGGTGGCAGGATATAAAATCAATGCACAAAAATCAGTTGCATTTCTATACATTAATAATGAGACAGAAGAAAGAAAAGTCAAGGAATTGATCCCATTTACAATTGCACCAAAAACCATAAGATACCTAGGAATAAACCTAACCAAAGAGGTAATGGATCTGTACTCTGAAAACTATAGAACACTTATGAAAGAAATTGAAGAAGACACAAAGAAATGGAAAAAGCATTCAATGCTTATGGATTGGAAGAAAAAATATTGTTAAAATGTCTATGCTGTCTGGAGCAATCTACACATTTGATGCAATCTCTATCCGAATAGCATCAACATTTTTTACAGAGCTTTACAGAAGAAATAATCTTAAAATTTGTATAGAACCAGAAAAGACCCCAAATAACCAAAGAAGTGTTGAAAAAGAAAACCAAAACAATTTCAGACTTCAAGCTCTATTACAAAGTTGTAATCATCAAGACAATATGGTACTGGCACAAAAACAGACACATAGATCAACTGAACAGCATAGAGAGCCCAGAAATGGATCTTCAACTCTATGGCCAACTAATCTTTGACAAAGCAGGAAAGAATACACAATAGAAAAAAAGACAGTCTCTTCAACAAATGGTATTGGGAAAATTGGACAGTCACATGCAAAAGAATGAGACTGGACTATTTTCTTACATCATCTACAAAAATAAACTCAAAATGGATGAAAGACCTCAGTGTGTGACAGGAATCTATCAAAACTCTAGAAAACACAGGCAGCAACCTCTTCAACCTTGGCTGCTGCAACTTCTTGCTAGATACATCTCCAAAGGCAGAGAAATAAAAGCTATAATGAACTATTGGGGCTTCATCAAGATGAAAAGCTTTTGCACAACAAAGGGTTTGAAACAATGGGCAAAAGTAAAAGACAACCAACAGAATGGGAAAAGATATTTGCAAATGTCCTATCAGATAAAGGGCTAGTATCTAAATGCTATAAAGAATTTATCAAATTCAACACCCAAAGAACACATAACCCAGTGAAGAAATGGGCAGAAGGCACGAACAGACATTTCTCCAAAAAAGATAGACAAATGGCCAACGGACACATGAAAAAATGCTCAACATCACTCAGAGAATAGGGAACCTTCTTAAACTATTGGAAGGTAAGCTGGTACAGCCACTCTGGAAAACAGTATGGAGGTTCCTCAAGAAGTTGAAAATAGAGCAACCCTGTGATCTAGCAATTGCACTACTTGGTATTTACCCAATACCTACAGTGATAGAGTGATACAATGATTCAAAGGGCACCTACACCCTAATATTTATAGCAACAATGTCCACAATAGCCAAACTGGAAAGAGCAGAGATGTTCACTGACAGATGACTGGATAAAGAAGGTGTGGTGTATATATATATACATATATATACACAATGGAATGTTACTCATCAAAAAAACGAAATCTTACTATTTGCAACAATGTGTATGGAACCAGAAAGCATTATGCTAACCAAAATAAGTCAGTTAGAGAAAGATAATCATTGTATGATTTCACTCATATGTAGAATTTAAGAAACAAAATAGCAGATCACAGGGAAAGGGAGGGAAAAATTAGATGAAATCAGAGAGGGAAGCAAACTATAAGCGACTTAACTATAAGACAGAAACTGAAGGTTGCTGGGGGGAGGTGTGTGGAGGAATGGGGTAACTGGGTGATGGACATTAAGGAGGGCACAGGATGTCATGAGCACTGGGTGTTACGTACAACTGAGGAATCACTGAACTCTATCTCTGAAACTAATAATACACTATGTTAACTAATTGAATTTAAATTAAATTTTAAAAAATAAAAATAAATTTAAAAATAAATTTTCTATCACTTCTACATGGCCTGGAAGTTCTATGAAGATGGCAATCGTATCTGTCTTTTTCACTAAGGATGCCTGACACAAAGGAGTTATACAAAAGTATCTTCAAATGGGGCACCTGGGTGGCTCAGTAGGTTGAGCCTCTGCCTTTGGCTCGGGTCATGATCTCAGGGTCTTGGGATCGAGCCCCACATCGGGCTCTCTGCTCAGCAGGGAGCCTGCTTCTCCCCCTCTCTCTGCCTGCCTCTCTGCCTACTTGTGATCTCTCTCTCTGTCAAATAAATAAAATCTTTAAAAACAACAACAACAAAGCATCTTCAAATGGATGATGATATGAAATCAGAAAGCGTGTGTTAAATTTTAGTCCCACCACTTAACGATCAAGCACACTTGAGTAATTAATGTTTTTCATCTTTTACATTCCCTTCTACAAAGTAGAGTAATCATAATCCCATTTTACAGGAGTTTTATGATGATTAAGTTGGGGAATATATGACTAGTGTATGATTCTCATGGCAAACACTTAGGGGATCAAGAAAAGTGACTTCTTTATTGTCTCTGTAAGTGAATTCAGTTTCTTTTTTTTTTTTTTTTAAGATTTTATTTATTTATTTGATAGAGAGAGAGAGATCACAAGGAGGCAGAGAGGCAGGCAGAGGGAGAGGGGGAAGCAGGCTCCCCGCTGACCAGACAGCCCAATGTGGGGCTCGATCCCAGGACCCCGAGATCATGACCTGAGCTGAAGGCAGAGGCTTTAACCCACTGAGCCACCCGGGCACCCTGTGAATTCAGTTTCTATTTCAGCCACCACTCTGCTGGATGGTCGAAATTTCTTACCTGCTAGTTAAGTGTTTTCTCAGTCACCTCCAAGCAAATACCCCCACCCCTCCCTCCTTGCCTCCCTGGAGTTAGCGCGAGTTCTGCAGGGCTTTCCTCTGTGAGAGCATGTGTCTGTGAAAGGGCACTAAGTCCTTTCATGTAACCATTATCTTCACACACACTGGCATCTACTGACATAACTGGTTTCCAGTCTGGCTTCTGGTCATATGGTTCTTGCAGATTCTGACTAAAAGCTTTAGGTTTGCCAGCTTTCTGGGGGTAGATCTGAGCCGTAATAAGCCACACAAAACACATTCTGGTGCTTCTGGAACACTTGTGGGGAGTTCAGGGACCCAGCTGGGCTGCCTTGCCTTGTCCATCTGGACACCACATGTAGCTGTCTCAGCTCTCCTGCCTTTTCACCCATCTGGAACCTCCATGAAGCTCATGGCTTCTCAGGCTACTCCTGAAAATTAAAGCTCTGATTCCCTGTGCTTTCAGATCCTCTGATCTGCAGGAAGGGTCTGTTCTCGCCATCCCTTCCTGCGCCACAGTATGGGGACAGCGGCCTGCAACACCCCCCTAGTGCCATGCCAACACTCAACCCTCCAACTCTCCTTCTGATTCTGTGTTGTCTTCTCCTAAGGACACTTTTGTTTGGTTGGTCATTGTTTCTTCCTAAAGCGGGAGAAACTGATTCCAATTGATCTTACGGTCTTCTAAAAACTATCGTTTGTGACATAAACTAGGCACACTGAGTTATTTCAAGCGCAAAACTTTCTTTTTTTTTTTTTTTTTAAGATTTTATTTATTTGACAGAGAGAAGACAGCGAGAGAGGGAACACAAGCAGAGGGAATGGCAGCGGGAGAAGCAGGTTTCCCACCGAGCAGGGAGCCCGATGCTGGGCTCTATCTCAGGACCCCGGGATTATGACCTGAGCCGAAGGCAGACGCTTAATGACTGAGCCACTCAGGCGCCCCACAAGCTCAAAACTTTCTTACCCTCAAAGTTTGAAAATTATTCTTTTTCTCTTAAAATATTGTCTTTGCCATGAGTTCAAAACCTTATTTGGAAGTCACAAACCAAGACTTCACTCTTTTTTTCTCTCTGGTTCTACCATGATCACCATCCCTTTGAGACGGGTATGGAATTTCAATGAAAGGATCTTGAGATAAAGAGAAATAATTGAAAATAAATTATTAAAAAATATTGAGACTATTTGAATAATGTATCAAAATGTCATCCAGTTACACGTACATAAAAGATGTGCAAGTATGAGCTGGTCACAATTTCTTTATTTGGCATTGTTTCGCTGAAAGCTTTCAAATCGATGGTCTTAAACTTTAATCAATGCATAGTGTAAGCACTTGAAAGTCTCTCTTTGCTTCCTTTGTTTTTTTTTTTAAAAAAAACCCTTTTTCTCTATTTTTAGCAAGTCCATTACTTCTGTATTTTCTTTGCTCTGGGATATCTGTCTTAGATATTAAGTTCCTCTGGAATAGAGATTGTAGTTTTCCTAAATACTACATCCATTTCCTGAGAGACTCATTCTGATAGCTCGTCCATCTTCTTTTGTCACTCACATAAGACAGGTGGCTCACTTTCCCTAATATCCTCAAATACAGTCCTCTATTTGAGCCAAAAGAGTCTACTTTCAGTTCACTTACCAAATTATCTGTTGAGAATATAACATATATAACACATGTTCAAGGGGGCAGGAAAGCAAAAGAGTAATAATACCTAATGTTTGTTGAACACTACATTCTTCACACTATTCTTAATGGGTTGGGTTTTTGTTTTTTTTTTAAAGATTTTATTTATTTGAGAGAGAGAGAGGGTGAGAGAGAGCATGAGAGGGGAGAAGGTCAGAGGGAGAAGCAGACTCCTTATGGAGCTGGGAGCCCGATGGGGGACTCAATTCCGGGACTCTAGGATCATGACCTGAGCCGAAGGCAGTTGCTTAACCAACTGGGCCACCCAGGCACCCTGTTCTTAATGTTTTATGTATGTTACTTCACGAACTTGTCCCAACTGTTTGAGGGTTATACTGTTAATATCTCCACCAACAGCTGAGGAATCTGAGTCTCTCAGAGATTAAGATATTAAGCATCACGCCCAAAATTTCCCAGCCACAAACAGGATTCTAACCTGTATAGTCTAGCTCCGAAGCCCATACTTCCAATATCTGCACTGCCTCGAAACTCAGAAGGCTTGTCATATTTCTCTTAAAACTTGAGGGATCCTTGGGTAGAAATAATTCAAAATATGATTGACGTTAAGAAGCTACAGTCCGGGGGGCGCCTGGGGGGCTCAGTCATTAAGCATCTGCCTTTGGCTCAGGTCATGATCCCAGGGTCCTGGGATCGAGCCCTACATCGATCAGGGATGCAGGATTTCCCTCCCTGTTCGGCAGGAAGCCTACTTCTCCCGCTGCCATTCCCTCTGCTTGTGTTCTCTCTCTCGCTGTGTTTCTCTCTGTCAAATAAATAAAATCTTAAAAAAAAAAAAAAAAAAAGAAGAAGAAGAAGAAGCTACAGTCCACATAAGTGTATGGTGACTTTCCTGTCGTAAAGGAATGCTGTGGATTGGACAGTGCCATGGTTTTGAGTTATCTCTGGCACTTTGCCATACGAAAGATGCCCTGCCTGGTGGCCTATGTGTTTCTCCTGTTGTGGTATATCTCTGCAGGGGAGATGGGTGAATAAAGTATGAGTGTGAAAGCACTTTCACACAATGGTCCACAAATGGTCAACAACTTCTTCTCTGATCTTTCTTTTTTTAAAGATTTATTTATTTATTTGACAGAGAGAGAAAGAGAGAGAGAGAGATCCCAAGTAGGCAGAGAGGCAGGCAGAGAGAGGGGGAAGCAGGCTCCCTGCTGAGCAGAGAGCCCCATGCAGGGCTCGATCCCAGGACCCTGAGATCATGACCTGAGCCGAAGGCAGAGGCTTTAACCCACTGAGCCACCCAGGCGCCCCTGATCTTTCTTATTCCTACCAATTAACCAACTTATTTACAAACCTTGAGGGTTGGCCTTTTATTATGGGAGACTGTTATACTTATAGGCGCAACTAAGTACATTCTACCACCCCATTGATTTCCTGTCCAAAAGAATATTGACTGCAGAAAAGAAGGACACCATGGAGCCAGGACTTCTGCCGTGGTCAGGCAGAGGAAGCATGGAGCCCAACAAAGGGAAGTCAGTGGCCCATTCTTGTTGGTGGTTAGGGTGAGAGCAAAGGGAGAGGTGAACTTAAGAGGTCAAGCTATGGGTAGGAAACAGACTCTGAGATTTAAAAGAGCAAAAACAAAGAGTAGTCAAGGCTATTATTCAATAAAAACAGCTTGAAAGCAGAAATATGTCAACATCCAGAAGGAGCTGACTGAAGTATCCAAGTAAATAAGGGCATTACCTTCATCACTTGAATAAGCAGATGGGTCAACCCAATCTTGTCTTTCTGAGCTCTTTTTTGAAGGCCTATCTTTTCTGAAAGGAAAAGAAGGACATCATAATATCATAAAGGCAGAAGGTAGTTCATCCAGCCTAAAGGTAGGAGTGTAGCTGGGTCTCAGAAACATGCAAGGTTGTGGGACCCTCGGAAGACCCTCGTTCTTTTCTGCCCTGCATTGCTGCTGGACTCTTCCCTCTTCTGCTTCTTTTGCTTTCTCTAAGATCACAACAGCTCATTAACTCTGGTGTTAGAGGCCCACCTCATCAGGACTCTTTCTCTGGATTCCAATGCGGCATTCCAGGAAGAGAGGATTCTAACTGATGCAGCCTGTTCAGGTGACGACCCCTGGACTAAACAATTGTGCCTAGGTTTGGGGTCAAGTTGTATTAGCGAGGCTGATGACAATCTACCACATAGGCCTGGTCCATGCTTCAGTTTCACCACCTCCCAGGCCACTCTGTGTTGCTGTAAGGATAAGACTGGGTAATATACGTGAAAAGGTGCCATGAAAATGTAAAGCACTATTACAATTTGCATGGCTGAAATTTGTAACCATGGGGAAATATTTGAAATTGTTTTTATGGTAATAATATTAGTTTCCATGCAGTATAAAGATACTCTGGATATATATATAAAGAGGCCTGTAAATTGAAGTCAATTTGTTTCATCCGACATTTTATTCTAAACCCTTTTGCTTGCAAAGGATGCAGCGAGAGAAGGAGGGGCTTTCCAAGACCATCCTGATCTGTAGGGTAGAGTCTCAGCATTGGGGGAGGTGTGGGGCAATCACTATGTGGTACTCAAAAATTTGAAACAGAGACTGTTAAGCACCAGTCAAGGGTGTCTGAAGGGGAAATTGGCTGGATTTTAAGATTCCTCTATAGAATCTGTCTTCTGGAGAAGAAGCCAATTTTATGCCCCGGAGAGGATGCTTTGTGTTGCTAGTGGTAATTGTTCCTCATTAACTTTGCCACAAAGCAGCTCTGGTGCACTGTGCATAGCAGTGGATGTGGCTGCTTTTTTCTAGTTAAATTCAAACTACTTTAGACCATATGGTTCCTGGGCTGTAGATTTTTATTAAATTTCCTGAATCATCCTACACTGTAAGAAACAAACAAACACTTAAAAGAAAAATACCGTGTTTTCATTTAAAAATTTCAGGGATTCTTATGCTGGAGAATACAGCATCTATTTTTAGTTGATAAAGCCTTAAATACCCTTCCATTTCATACTTGAAATTCGAAGGACTAAGCAGATTGTTTTAATTGTAACTTGCTGTGTTAGTTTGAGTAAATTACTCAACTTATTTGCACTTTTTTGGGAGGAGAAGCGACATTATCCTGCCTCCAGAGTGTTTTTGGGGACACTTAAGCATAAAAACCATCCTGGCCAGGTAAGTCAGTTAAGCATCTGACTCTTGATTTTGGCTCAGGTCATGATCTTAGGGTCCTGAGATTGAGCCCCATGCCCAGCTCCACACTCAGAGCAGTGTCTCCTTGTCCCTCCTCCCTCTGCTCATACCCCACTCATGCTCTCTCTCTCTAAAATAAATAAACAAAATCTTAAAAAAAAAAATCCTGGAGCACAAAGAAACTGATGGCAGAATGTTTTCCTCTGCCTTGATGACAGTGCATTGGGGAATTTTAATTATTAATGTGCTGTTCCAATGTGTCCAAATGTTTCTTTTTTAAAAGAAATAGGGTTACGGGAAATGGAGTACTTAGGATGACACTAGAGGGATTTATGTTCATAACCAGGAATTAAATATGGAGCCATCTTTCCAAAATCCATAATTAGTTTAGAATAGAGATGGGGATGGCCAAAGGAAAGAGAAGCACATAAAAATAATTAAACACTGGGGCGCCTAGGTGGCTCAGTGGGTTAAAGCCTCTGCCTTCAGCTCAGGTCATGATCTCAGCGTCCTGGGATCGAGCCCCGCATCAGGCTCTCTGTTCAGCAAGGAGCCTACTTCCCCCTCTCTCTCTGGCTGCCTCTCTGCCTGCTTGTGATCTCTCTCTCTCTCTCTCTCTGTCAAACAAATAAATAAATAATATTTTTTAAAAAAGAATTAAACACTAAAATGATCAGAAGTAAAGGATACTAAGAGAAGATATGCATTCCTAAAAAACAAAATTCAACTGAGGAAATTTTTAAAATCCTATTGATTTTATTCAGTGATTTATGAATTGGGCAGTATCCCATCTAGCAGATAGAAATTAGTTCTTTGGAGCTATGCAAAATGAAAGATTTTATAGGCCCAAGGGAGTGGGAACAAGGATGTCATACTTGGACAAAGTAATGGGTTGCTTATTATAAGGTGAGTTTCTAGGGGATGACAAGGCTCTATTAGGCAAATTACCTAGTGAGTGCTAATCAGGCAATTTCTGATTGGCTGGTTCCAGACTCCATTTCTAGGACAGCCAAAATTATAATTAAGTCTAAGTTTGGTGATGTGGGTCCTAGCATAAGTGACTCCATTTGGGGCCTGTTATCTTTAACAGCACATGCACACACACACACAAGAACAAAACGAAAATAATCTATTTGAACCTGAAACTTAAAAGGAGAAAATTTCCATGTGTATCTGTTGATACCTTCTGTAGAAAAAAAAAAAAAAAAGAAAAGAAAAGAAAAAAGAAAAAAGATTTCCACTAGATCTATACTATAGGTTATGGGGATGGATAATCTTGAACCTACAGCCAGTCAGTTGGTCCACAAAGACAGAAAACTTAGGAGCCACGCAATGGTGGAGAAAACACAATGCAGGGAACAAGACAGACACAATTCCATCTTTGAGAAACTTCTTGTCTAGAGGAGAGACATACACAAATTAAACAGCAGATGATGATAGTGCTACAGAGAAATAATACAGGGTGCTTCCAGGAACATATCAGAGGCACACCCAACCTGGAGGGTGGGCATAGCCTGGACAGCCTTGTGTTCAACGGTGCTGAGTGAGAACAGAGAGCATGTCTTGTCTGCATTCCTGATCTCCCCTCTACCACCCACCAGTTACTCAAAGCTCAGAGGGAAGTTGGCAACTGTGGCTTAAAGGAAAATGCTTGAACTTGAAGTCAAACCAGTTCTAGGTCCATCATCACAAGTTGCAAGACCCTGAGCTTCCTCATCTCAGTTTCCTTGCTTGTAAAATGGAAATACTAAAATATTTCCATGATTCTAAGGGATTATAAGATGCACATTCATTTAAGAAAAAATTTTCAAGGTCTGGGTAAGGGGAGGGAGAAATAACTCTCAACTGTAGGATACTTCTGGATTTCAGCCACATCGGTATGTAAAAATATGTCCAACATTAAGTTCGAGGAAATGTAGTGACCCAAGGTGGTTTGTGAAGATTAAATGAGATTATATGTGACACTATATTTCCACATTGTGCTATGAACTGAGCATCTGTGCCCACCCCACCCCCCCATTCATATATTGAAACCTTACCCCTCAGTGTGGTGGTATTAGGAGGCAGGACCTCTAGGAGCTAATTTGGTCATGAGGGTGGAACCTCATCTCATCCCTTATAAGGGATCAGTACCCTTATAAGAAAAGACAGGATGGCTTGCTCTCTTCACTCCCCTCCCCCATCCACGTAAGGATACAAGAAGAGAAGGCTACAAGTGAACAAATGGTGTCAGCAGACACCAGGTCGGCCAGTGCCTTGATCTTAGACCTCCCAGCCTTACCATCCTCACCCTCTGCGTGCCCCCCCCTTCAATAATATAAAAGTGGCTGGAAAAAAATGGATACGGCATTCAAGCCTGGGATCAAATTTCTTCATGAGTCACTTTTATTAAGTAGGATATATTGTTATTAATAACATATACAGAGTCTTTTAGAACCAAAAGGAAATTTAAAGTCCAATGAATTCTATCCTAAAACTTTATCACACAAAACACCGAGGACCAGAGAAACAAAAGACTGTTCTACCCCTATGGCCTGTGGCAAAGTTGGGATGGAAAGAGGACTTTTTATAGGCAATACTGACAATTGTTAGTAACTATGTTTCTCTACAGTGAAATGTTGAAAGTGGCTGTGTGACCTCAGCTCATACAAAGCAGCTGTAGCATCCCAACCCCCCAAGTGAGCAACGCCTTGGCAACAGTGCGATATGAGACTAAGCGGATAGCTTGTGGAATTGAGGTGGTAGGGATGGAGGGCACGTGAGAAATGCCTAGACGTACAACTCTGATGTATTAGATGAGCTTCCTTCCCAAAGGAAACAAAATCATGCTCAGCCTGAGTGACAGAGATATTGGAATTGTAGGTCCTTCCTACGGGAAAAGATTTACATACCCCTCCAGCAGCCCTCCCAGTGCTCCTAAACAGTTTACCTTGGTCTGAAAATGACAAAGATCGGGTCTCAGATTTATAAGTGCTTGGTGGAGGAGGGGGCCATTTACAACCCTACCATAAGAGGTTATTACTTTCTTTGTAATCACCAGGAGGCTGGGCTGGGCTGCACCCAGCCATCACAATGTTAAAATCACAAGAAACGCATCTTCAAGTGCATTTAATCATAGACCTACCTATACTCACGCCAGGTATCCACAGCCTGATACTGTAGCAACTTTTCTGAAGGCTTATCAAAGCTTTGCAGGCAGGATCCAGCTCAATATGGTTTTATCTATAGAAGGTGGATTAGGACAGGCTTGTCAACATCCCCCACCTGGGATACTTGATACTTGGTTAAATAATTATTCTAAGCTCCCTGTAGCTGAAGGGAAGTCAAGTCAGGTCTCTTATCCTCCGTGGGGTTCTATGTGGCAGGAGGCTGACCTGCCTGCTCTTCGATCTTAAGACAAACTGGGGCCAGGCTGCTCCATGCAAAACCATACTGAAGAGTCATAGGATGTTAAAGTCAGAAGTAGGCTATACAATTTGTATTTAGGATTACTTCATTTAGTTCACATACATAATTTGACTTATTTAACAGATGCGAGACCAGAGACTAGGAAAGCGTAAGCAAGTTGCTTAGTGTGGGGCGACAGCGCAGTGAAGGACCTGGCAATCCCAAAGTTCGGGGCCACCTCTCTCCCTCAGTGGTCTACCTGTGAGTGATCCCTGTCCTTAGACACCAAGCCAGGCGTAGTGAGGGCTGCAGCCTTTTCCCGCTATAACCCGCCAGCCAGAGCAGCCCCCTCACCCAGTGACTAGCAGATGCTCAGACTCCACGCCTTGCTCTGTGGCGCCTATCTTGTCTTTGTTTGGAGTACTGGAAAATCTGAGACCGGGGGAGGCGTGACTTCAATATTCATATCATTTTAAAACAAACAATTTCCTAATTCGTGTCTGTTTCATGCCTGAGGACACTTCCGTAGGCAGAGCCTGCCTGCCGCGCGAGCCCTTCCTTTGCCTATCCCCACCCACCGAGCCCTCGGCCTCCCCCCACCATCCTTCCCTCCGCAGCTGAGAGAGAACAGCGGAGAGCAGACGAAACAGCTAGGGCCGCGGGTGGGAGGCTGTTCCTGTAGCTCGTGGCTGGCGTGGAGATCTCCCCATTCATAAAACTTACACCTCTGCTCGCTGACTCCCCGCCGGCCCTAAACAGCCCGATCCCCCGCAGGCTAGGACTGGGTCCCGGAACTAGCTCTGTTCCGAGGGCCAAAGGGCCTAAACTGGCGCGTTTTCGCGTTTCGCCAGGGAGTCCCATTTTAGAAATCCTATCTTGTGTCTTCAGTCTGTATGGACGACTGGCATCGACCGCGGATGAGAACTCTTGGTTGAAACCAAGACAGAAAATGGCTTGCGGTTCAATCCGTAAATAAAACCTCACCCTTTGACTTCAGGCTGTCCGACATTTTGTGACTTGCATTTTTTGCTCTATCATAGATTCAGGAAGCGACTGTCAAACCATGCCACCTATCCATTTGTAAACAACTGGCTTTTTAGGTCCCCCTTCTACCCTTTTATGGCGATGGGTGGGAGCGCGGGAGCAGGCACCGGAGAGGATGGCAGGGGCGGGGCGGGGCAGGGCGTTGCACTAATTCAAGATGCAATCTCCATCCAACTAATAGATTATTATTAACGATGATCCTCTCTACGAAACCCTTAAAATTGCCCCTTGACTCCCGTAGCAGCAAAAGGCGAGCCCTTATTCGCTGAGCTGCCGCCTCCTCGGCTCCCCCCGCCCCCACTACTCGCTGCTCTGGAAATTACAACTCCTCAGCACGCCGCGCGGGGAGGAGGCGGCGGCGGCGGCGGGAGGGAGGCGGGGAGGGGATTCCCGAGCCAGCCGGGCACTCGCCCTCCGCCCGCCGGCTGCAGCGTCGCGCGGCCAAGGTCAGAGGCGCCGCAGGAGCGGCAGCAGCGAACCGAGGAAGCAGGTCAATCCTTGCCAAGGGGGAAAAGCCCCAGGGCGCATTTGCTTCACACCAGCAGCCGCCGGGAAGGGCAGCGAGCGAAGATCTCCGAGCCGGCCGGGCTCCGCCGAGAGAGTCGCTGGAGCTGCGACCCTGCACGCCAGGTGGCTGCCCCTCGGTCCACGCGCCGGGAGCTGGGGCTCCACCACAAGCTCTGGGCGCTGTCCGTCGCCTCGTGGTGCTGAACCCAGCCCCTCGGCCGAGAGGCCCGCTCACCCGCCTTCTCACCTCCTGATTGCTCTGATTGGGGCGGAGAAGGGGCAAAAAGGAAACCCTGAGCAGCTGCCTTCTGGAGACAAGGGGTTGAAACAGAACAGCTAGGAAACGGCAGCCCGGCCGCTGGTCCTGATGTGCAGAGACGCGCGCTGCAGCCGGCGGCGGCGCTAGTGCTGATTCATCACCTAGAGCGCCTCACAGGCCATCGCGAGGGCAGCCGACTGACTCCGGACTCTGGCTGCAGATTGAAGCCGCTGGCGCAGGAGCCTCGCAGGCAGGAGGTGAGGATCCCCTCCCTTCTCTTGCCCCCAGTGGTCCTAGGGCGGTGGCCCCAGGACAGGGAGAGGGGCGTGCCTCCGGGCTGTGAACTGATCATGCCTATGTAATGCCCTCGCTTGCAGTCTCTCCGGTGCTAACCACGCTTGGTCCCCTCCGCCTGTCTCTGGAGCTTGGGTCGTTCCACCTCCTACCCTGAGCAGCTCGGTCGGCCCGCGCCGCGATGGAGGAGGAGCTGAAGTGCCCCGTGTGCGGCTCCCTGTTTCGGGAGCCCATCATCTTGCCCTGTTCCCACAACGTCTGCCTTCCTTGCGCTCGCACCATCGCCATGCAGACACCGGACGGTGAGCCGCACCTGCCCCAGCCGCTCCTGCACTCCCGGGGCTCGGGGCTTCCTGCCGGCGCCGCCGCGGCGCCCCCTCTGGACCACGACGCTGCGGCTGGCCCGGTCTGCAGCGGCGCGAGCGGAAGCGCAGCTGGCGGACTGGGTGGCGGTGCGGGAGGTGGCGGGGACCACGCGGACAAGCTGAGCTTGTACAGTGAGACAGACAGTGGTTATGGTTCCTACACGCCGAGCCTCAAGTCCCCCAACGGGGTTCGCGTGCTGCCCATGGTGCCTGCACCGCCTGGCTCCTCGGCCGCCGCGGCCCGGGGTGCCGCCTGCTCCTCGCTGTCCTCGTCCTCCTCAAGCTCCATCACGTGCCCGCAGTGCCACCGCAGCGCGTCCCTGGACCACCGAGGCCTGCGCGGCTTCCAGCGCAATCGGCTGCTCGAGGCCATCGTGCAACGGTACCAGCAGGGCCGCGGGGCCGCGCACGGGGCGTCCGCAGCCGCTGCAGTGGCCATCTGCCAGTTGTGTGACCGCACCCCACCGGAACCGGCCGCCACACTATGCGAGCAGTGCGACGTGCTCTACTGCGCTGCCTGCCAGCTCAAATGCCATCCATCCCGCGGACCCTTCGCTAAGCATCGCCTGGTGCAGCCGCCGCCGCCGCCCGCGCCCGCCGAGGCCACCTCAGCATCCCCAGGGGCGGCCCAGGGCGCCCCCAGCGGAGGCGGCGGCTGCAAGAGCCCGGGGGGCGCCGGGGCGGCGGGGGGCAGCTCGGCCCGCAAGTTCCCTACATGCCCCGAACACGAAATGGAGAACTACAGCATGTACTGCGTGAGCTGCCGAACCCCGGTGTGCTACCTGTGCCTGGAGGAGGGCCGTCATGGCAAGCACGAGGTGAAGCCGCTGGGTGCCATGTGGAAACAGCACAAGGTGAGTGTAGGCTGCGCAGGGCGCGGGGCGTGGGGGGGCGGGGGGGACAAGTGCAAAGAAGAGGGTGCTAGAAGGGTGCCTGGCCTCTTCCCTGGAGAGTTGGCAGAAGGCAGGAATTCCTCCCTTCCTCCCTCCCTCCCTTCCTTCCTTCTTTCCCTCATCAGTCATTTGACAAACGATGAAATGAATCCAGGTACTCTGAACCAGGTGTTGGGAAGGGGAAGGGGAAGGGCATGAAAAGATGACTTACTTGATCCCCTTCCCCCCTGACATTGTATGATTCTACACAAAGGGCACCCAGAATGCAGAAGTAGGGCTTTTTCACTCCCAAAGTTAACTTGTAAATTACCCGATGGCCCTTCCGGATTTATGACATCTGGGGCCCCTTTCCTCAGTGGAAAAAGATTTTCTAAATGCAGGTGTTCCCACCCACCTTCAGGAAAATGTCCGATGTCTCCCCACTCTTGGTTTATCTTCCCTGAAGGCTGCAAGGATTCTATCCTAGCCCTCAGTGAAAGGACACACTATTTCCTACAGAGCAGAATTCCCCTCAGCTTCCAGAGCAGAAATTTGCCTACTTTCTCAAGAAATCTCCACCACTTTCTAGCCCCAGAATGCCTCTCAGCCTTGAGGGAAGATATAATTCCTCGTGGGCCTTATTTGAGAATTTGGGTGTATGCCCTTTTAAGAAGGCATTTTAAGAAGGGCATTCCCCTCCCCCGCCCAAATTTTCTCTTGCTGGGACTCTGCCCCTAATGGCAGCAGGAGTGTGGGGGCCCTTCAAATCAAGCAATACTTTCCTCTGCAGGCTGTTGCAAGCCTTCTTCCCCAGTGACTTGCCTGGGGCTGCCACCTCCCTAATGAAAATGGAACAGACTCTTAAGTGCCATCAGCGTGTCCTCCAGAACCTGGAAGGGAGAATCCTCAAAATCAGGCCACATCCTTGTTCAGGTCTCCAGGCAAGAGTGGGGTCAGTTCTACTAATGAACATTCACCTTAATTTTCTATCCAAAGGCCAAGCCATACAACTGGACTAACAGGTTCCCAAGGTTAATGATTCTGGCCTAATGGAGTTAGAGTTCCTTATCGAATGAACCCAACTGTATCTGCAAATTTGGGCACTTATCATTCAACATCCTCTTTCCAGTAAACTCTCATCCCCCAAAGAGGCAGAAGGTCTGCGAATGGCCCACCAGGAACTATGTATTCTGCTTGAGGAGGAAAAATATGGGAAAATAAGCAATTTGCCATGGTTATCTTGTATCATCCAACTGGAAATGGACAAAAAAAGGTAGCATAGATGAAAAGAGAAGGAACTAACAATTTCCATTATAGATTTGCTATATTTAGTTACCATATAATGTCATCTGCTACAATATGTGTGCTATTTATAATTTAATATTTTCAAATCCGAAAAGAAATGGGGAAAACATTAGACATCCATCTTGGAGTGGGAAATTTGCAGAAGAGACATCATTTCACAAATAAATAAATCTTTTGTAAAGAGGGTGTGATCAGTTACCAAGACAAGAGGTGTAGATGCACATTCGGATTTCACAAGCTCTTACATTTTCACAGCCTGGAGGCCAGAATTAATTCTAGGTGTTGCCACCTAAATCTTTAGGCTTAGTGGAGAGTGGAAACCAACATGAATTGAAATGAGCATGCAATCTTAAAATGGACTAAGACTCTTGCCAGGAAAAGTGAGTTGGATAATGATCTATGGTTTCAAGAACCAAGATTATGTCGGAAAAAAAATCATTGGTCATCCCTCCCTTGGTATCCACGACACTTTTAGAACATTTCTATCCTCAACCAATGATGCAAAGTTAGGAGGAAATACAAGCACAGGTGATATTTGCTCAACAGAGTGTTAATAGGACTATGCAGAGTCTGGTGCCTCAATCTTATATGCAGTGCCATAGCTTCAAGGAACTCAGACATCCTCCCAAATCCAGAAGGAATGGTATGAGACACTTTCCAAGAATGAACAGAGGTTCTCCTGTTATCTGTTAGCAGGAGCTATTTTTCTACAGAAAGGACAACTATTGACTGCTTACTATGAGCAGCTCAACAAGGGGCTGGGGAGTGTCTGATCTGGTTTTGTGGACCGCCTTCTAGACCTCCACTGTGAGGGCAGCTACTTTTGAAAGAGAGACTGAAATACTCAATTTCACACCCCCACCGGGACAGTTTAAGTTTTTCAGTAAAACTTAAAGCCTCTGTTGTTGTCATCATCCAAAAATCCCAGCAGCCATGACAAAGCTTTGGGGTACTACCAGAACGAGATCTGGGACAGAAATATTTCCCTAACACACCTGTGACTGCAGGAGCCTTCATTAAGGCCCTGCTCTAATTCCTCCCAAGCGTGACTGGAGCTTGTTATCTAATTTTAGTGATTTTTTAGCAAAGAGACATCTAAGTGACACTGAAATATATTTTAAAACAAGGTTGATTATCACCTTTTGAAAACGGTGTAAAGACTTTAGGTTTAGGCTAAACACATTTTAGTATGTATTTAGTTTCTTACTGAAGTATAATTGGCATGTGATATTCTAGTAGCTTCGCGTGTACAACATAGTGATTCAACATTTATGTACCTTGCGAAATGACCACCACAATACATCTAATTACCATCTGTCCTCATACAAAGTTAATACAATACTATTGATTGTATTCCTCCCCGGGATGTACATTATGTACTCATGACTTAGTTATTTTATAACTGAAAGTTTGTATCTCTTGATCCCCTTCATTCATTTCACATAGCCCCAAGCCCCTTCCTCTCTGGCAACCACCCCTCTGTTCTTTGCATCTATGAGTCTGGGTTTTCTTTTATTTGTTTTGTTTTTTAGACTCCACTTATAAATGAAATCATGTGGTATTTGTCTTTCTCTGACTTCTTTCACTTAGCATAATACCCTCAAGGTCCATCCATGTTGGCAAAAGTGGCAAGGTCTCATCTTTTTATGGCTGAGTAATATTCCTGTGTGTGTGTGTGTACCACATCTTCTTTATCCATTCATCTATTGATGGACCCTTACGTTGCTTCCATATGTTGGCTATTGTAACACATTTTTAGATGATTCTTCTGGAAAAGGATTAATCGTTTCAAAGAACCCTTGATGTGAAGAAACACTATGTTGTGAAAGATAGGACACAGAAGGAAAGCTTTCCAGGAGAGCTTTTGTCTTTGCCTATTGATTATGATCATGGAATTCTAATTGTCATGAAGCGGGGGGCGGGGGGGTGTCATTGAGAGCTGTATCTCTCTCCTAGAGCAACATGTCACAGAATGTCAGAATGTCAACCAGGCCTTCTGTAACGTCTGCTGGGTGCAAATGGTCAACCCTGCATTAAAATGAGTAGAAACTGGGGCATCTGGGTGGCTCTGTCTTTAAGCGTCTGCCTTCAGCTCAGGTCAAGCATCTGCCTTCAGCTCAGGTCATGATCTCAGGGTCCTGAAATTGAGCCCCACCTCAGGCTCCCTGCTCAGCAGGAAGCCTGCTTCCCCCTCTCCCACTTCCCCTGTTTGTGTTCCCTCTCTCTCTGTCTCTATCAAATAAAATCTAAAAAAAAAATAAAAATTAAATGGGTAGAAATTGATTCCTAAACGGAGGTATAAAATGCAGGATAAATCCTTCTTTAGAAGTCTTTGGAGAACCCTGGAAAATAAGAGAGTATTAAAATGAAATCTCTGCCCCAAGGTTACCGCTCCTAATGAGTCATCATTTCACAAGAGCAGAGAGGTGATGAGGCCTAGAAATCTCAGGGAAAACAGGAAGTCAGCTCACTCTCATGTCCTGAGGTTCTGTTAAAGGGCACTTGGCTTCTCAGGACTGTGTTGCTACCTTGTTTTATAAAAGGGATAAGGAAAGGCTTTTCGCCTTTAAAGCCTCAGAGGAAAGATTCTTCCATTAAAAGAAAAAACATAAAAATAAGGAAGACAGAACCTGTAATCATAGCTGGACTATGATCACAAGTACACTTATTTGAATACTGGTAGTTCTTTATAGCCCAAGTAATAAATACTTGTTAAGAATTAAAATTACAGATGTAGAAATGTAAAAATTAAATATCTCCGAATTCTAACTTGGAGATGAAAAAAAATTCTGTTTTAGGTTTTTCTCATAGAATTCTATCATACATTTATTTTGTGTCTTTTTTTCTTTAATAATATGATATAAATATATTTTCTGTCAGTTAACATACATCATTTGTGATGACTGCATGCCATTCCTTCATAAGGATTTAGTATTTTATTTGATCAACTCGTCAGTGCTGGACTTCAGGTTGTTTTCAGTCTTTTGCTGTTATAAACATCTTTCTAGTTAAATCTATGGCTATGCTCTTAATTATTTCCTTAGATTAAACTTCTAAATATGGAGATGCTATGTGAAAAGACATCTGGCCTTAAGATATTTGTTTAATGGTGCCAAACTGCCTTCCATAAAGTTTATACCTATTTTCTCCCAATAGAAAAATTATGTATGTAATAAAAAAATCCACGTAGACAGGAACCATGGGGAGTGAAAATAAGGTGGATTATCTTGTTTCTAGTAATTACCGTTTCCTATTTTCATCACATTGTTAGATCTATTTTTAAAAAGAGGATTGCAAGGATCTAGATTTTTATATTTTTAACTACTAGCTGGCAATCTGCCTTCTCTCAAAAATTGGTTTCAAAAAAAAAAAAATTGGTTTCATCTGAGGAGCTATTGCCCAAGTACCCCTTTTGATCGGAAGGCCTATGAAAAGACTAAGCCTTCAGGGCTGACCCGAGGGCACTTTAGAGTGGGGCTGGATGGGGGAAAGAGAGTTCTGTAGAGAGAAGTACTTGGTGAAACTCTTTGGGGAGGTCTGAGTCCTACCACTCTATGGCTGATTGCTGGACACTAGGTGCCGGTTCTAAGCCCCGTGCTACTGAATGGCAAAGCCTCAGGGTCCTCAGAGCATGGAAATATGCACAGTCTGAGTGAAAGCCTAGATTTTTGAGAGGTTGAATCTTTGACCACCTCTGAAGTCCTCAGAAATGAAGTAGTAGGCTGGCTGCCATTCTATCTGCCCCCGGGTTGTCTTAAGAACCAATGGCTAATCTGCTTCGACTTCTGGAAACATGAGCTTACTCTTACAACTAAAGTCTACTACATCCTCTCAAACCACCCTCTATGTTAACATCACCATGTTTTCAAAGCCACCTGGGCTACAGCCCAGCCCCATGCTTGGATCTCCTTCCAAGCAGGTCGGGAATTCCAGAACATTACTAGAAAGAACCCTTAGGTTAACAGCCTTTGGAAGATTTGCTTTCCTCAGCATCCCATATATGTGGAAAACAGAAAGTGGGCCTCAGAGAAGAAGGCAAAAATCCATAAACTTGAACGGCTTTTACCTTCCTTTTGAAGACTGTTCACAGAGATGGAAGGGTTTAGAATTTAGGAAAACCTTGAGGAATGCGTGAGGATATTACTAGTTGTAAATCTGCTTCATACTGTACACTGTGTGTCATTCCATGGTTGAGGTGTGGTATTTTAGCTGTGGTGGGAAGTCCTTTATGTGGATGGATGCTCATGGTGATGACACTTTAACTGTGGATGTCAATCATGTGGAATGTTCTAGAGCGGAGCTGAACTCTTCATCTCTGAGATAGAATAGGGAAAGGGTTGACAAAAGGTTGCCCACCATCTGTTTTTGTAAATAAAGTTTTATTGGCACAGAACCATGCTCATTTGTTCATATATTGCCCAGGGCCGCCTTTGGCTACAGTGGCTGTTGGAAGAGGTGAGCAGCTTCAACAGGGCTCTGTGGACTGCAAAGCTGAGAATATTTACCATCTGGTCCTCTGTAGGGACTAGGACCTGTGACCACAGTGTGGTCCGATGAGCAGCAGCACCCAGGAGCTTGTTGGAAATGTAGAATCTTGAGACTCGCCACAGTCAAAATTACTGACTCAGGATGTGCCTGTTAGCGAGATGCTGTGTTGACCCGTACGCACTTCAGCATTTGAGAAACCCTGATGGGGATGCTTTTTCGGGCCCAGGGCACTGGGCCTGCCATTCCAACTGTGCAAGTCGTCTGAGAAATGGGGTGCCCATTTATTATAATAATAATATATTTAAACACTTGGACCCTCGGGAGTCTGAGCAGATTGAACCCGAGAGTCTTACTTAATGACTCCAGGGCTAAACAGAATCTTTGGCTTAGCAAATCCTGTGTGCTGGGAGACAAGGCAGTGTTCAAGGACCACGGCGCCCAGAGGAGCAGAAATCTCTGACGGGTGGAGGTGTTTGCAGATCTGTCTGGGCCCTCGGGAGAAGGAAATGCTGGACAAACGCTCTTTGCTGCTTTCCTGGATTGAAGAGAAACAGATTTACTGTTTGTATCTCTGGATTTCCTTTTGGTTTGTTAATTAGTTGTTCCATAAAGAAGCAAAGAGAGTGCTTTATCCACTCTTGAGCCAGTTTGAAGGGCCTGCTTGGGGAGTGGTGGAGGTTAGAAGCATCAAAACCATGGAACTCAAGGGGCAAGGGAGAATCCGGGTGACATCGGAGGGCAGGGCAGGGAGGCTGTGAATTCACCCCTCTCCGCTTGGAATTTCCTTTCACAAAGCAAAAACTGTGTGGGGTTTATAATATTTTATTCCTGGAACAGGCTTTTTTCCAGCAGACACCATAAATTCCAGCCTCCTCATTGCGCAGATGAGGAAATCCAGGTGCAGTGGCTTGCTGAAGTTGCCCCGCAAGTTGTGAAATGATTCTGGAAAAATATGATCCTTTAAATTTCTTCACTGTACATGTTGATTAACTATAAAAATGTAATAGGATGCTGTGTATGTATCTAAACAAAAGCACATGTGTACAGCTTCATCTAAAGAGTAATTATGAATGGAAGAACTATTCTAAAAGGTACGGACAGAGAGTGGGATACATCCCTTCTTTCATTCATCTCTAATGGAGCAGCAGAAAATGGAAATAAATGGGTGAGGAAGAGACGAACATCTTGTTTAGAATAAATAGCCTAAAAGAGTTTGAGGGCTGGAGGGAGCATAACAGATCACGTACCGCCCCCCTCTTCATTTTCCAGGTGGCTCTAGAGGGGGTAAGTGGTTTGGAGATCAGAGAGACTAGGGAATGGTCCAGAAGGGACAGAGACAGGTGAGGTGGGGCCGGTGAGCTCAAGCGTGTGGAAGAGGTCTAAACGACACACACAGCAGACAGGAACCCTGGCACCTGCCAGAAGGCTGGGCCTTTGTCACGTGTCATTTGAAAAATCTGTTCAGACAGCACATCATTTTTAAAAACGAGGTCAAGGTTGTGTTAGGAAAGTAGCCAAATATTTGTACAAATATTTTCCAAACTCCCAATCCTTGTTAATAATCTGATTCTGGGTGGCAGTAGTAAAACAGGGAATCCAATAAAACATGAATAATCAGAAATGAGAGACCTCTTAAAATGAAAACTGTGGCTTATCATCACTCAGTAAATTATGTGTTGCCATATGGTTGGCTTTACCTATCAGCTGAGTGGTATACCCACATACCTAAAAGGTATCTCTAGTACTTAACTATGGATAACCAAAAAGCTAATGGTGCCTTTTGACTTTTAAGTCCTTTTTCTGAGCTTATGCTTCTAATGAGCATTTATTCTTCAACTCAACTAACTACTTATTCAATCAACATGTAAATCTTGAGTGTCTATACCATACCGGGTACCATTCTAAACTCTGAGGCCACGGAAGGATGTGTTCTCTTCCCACAAAGAGCATAAACATAGTCCCAAGAGAAAGAAGATCAACAAATGCGCAAATAAATAAGTTGGGCAATTTTTTATATTGGATGATTTCTTAGTGAATATTGGATAATTTCTGATATCCATTAAGATGGAGGTAAAATACCGTGATAAGAAGGACTTCCTTGGGGCGGGGCGGAGAAGGTTGGAAAAGCGAGACTTGAAAACTGGATGAGAATTGGCCAGCCCTGCCCAGTTCTAAAGGCAGCGTGTTTCACAAGGAAAACTAGAAAACTAGAACCAAGAACCAGAGCTGGAAGATGCCCAAAGTGTTTATAGGATAGAAATGAGCCCCCATGTTTGCAGTGTAATTTCTAAAAAGATGAGTAAGTAGCAGGAGCAGAGAGGCAGGCAGGGTGAAGAGGACTCAGGTCCTGGCAGGCCACAGAGAATAGATTGGATTTCATGGTAAATGCAGTGGGAGACAGCTGGAGGCCCTTAAGCTGGGGAGTGATGCTTATGTATTTATTTGGAACCATTCTGATTGCTGTTTACAAACTGCATAGTAGGGGGACAAGAGAGGAGGCAGGAAGACCAACTGGAGCAGTTTGGGCTAAAAAGATGGGGACTTGAATTAGGAGAGAGCAGTAATGGAAAGAAATTTACATGTTCATACCCTGCTTGGGATTCTCTGAGTTTCTTACATCTGTGGGTGGATGGATGCCTTTTATTATTTTTGGAAAATTCTCTTATATTATCTCTTTAGATAATACCTTTGTTCTGTTCTCTCTCTCTCTCTCTCATCTTTCTGGAATTCCAATTACATATATGTTAAATTGATATTGTCCTATAGTTCTTAGATGCTCTGTTCTTTTTTCTTTAACCATTCCTCTTCTTTGTGTTGCATTTTCACTAATTTCTATGAACTATTCTTAGAGCTCACTGATTTTTTTTCCTAGGCTGCGTCATGTCAACTGATTAGCCCCTTTCGGATTTCCTCTGCATTTTCTTAGTTGTCTTCCCCTTCTCCAGCAGTAGGGAGCTTCAAACAGTTTGGGCCTGTGACTTCTTTCTCCATCGCCCCCAGAAAGATAGATATTTTCTCTTCTCCCTTTCTCCAGCCACATGCTGTCTTCACCTTGCTCAGAGTAATGCGGTAGAAGGATGGGAGTTGCTGCTTGTTGTCCCTAGTGGCTTAGGGCTTTTTCATGGAAGGGAGAAGGGTCCTCAGGGGCTTTGTACTTCCTTGCAGTGACTGTCGCATTCCTCTTGCAAGTCAACTTCTGGGGTGCAAATGTTTCCCTTTTTTAATCTAACGGTCTCTTTAGATTGTGTAACTAATCAGTTCACTTTTCAGTTTCACTTTCCTCTTCAGCTGCTAAAATGCTTAGAGCCAAATATTTGGTGCATACATAATACCTTTAATTATGTTACAGATTCCAAGACTTATTTCTGGCTTCATTTTATGTCCGCACCCTCCTCTTTCTCTCTTCTAAGGTAGGCACCATTGAATTCTAAAGACCCTTGCAAACTGCCTTAAATACCTTTTGAAACAGATTCATAAAGAAGCAAAGAGTGGCCTGCTTGAATAAACCAAAGAGAACAAGAAACCTCTGGAAAATCTCATTAAGATAGTACCCTTCTTGTGAGCAGTACTCAGTCCCTGTTAAAGAAATGCTGCTTAAAACATTCAGATCAAGGAACAGGGACCTTCCCAGTCACTGGACGTGTGACTGCTCCCTTTCAGTCCCATATAACAGAGAAACTCCCAGCTGACTGTATCTGCCCTGCACAACAGGATCACTCACCCTACTTCACATCGTCCATGGGAACATCACCCCAGACCATCAGCTTCTTTGGAAGGTGTGATTATTACCCCCAACTTGGTTTCCTTTACAAGTATTTGCAGCTTATAACTGATGAATGTTTGTCTTCCTCGGAGATGGGCAAGTCAGGGCACGTTTATTAAGGGCAAGAAAATCCGCCTGGGGGCGATAGTGTCAGGATAGTGTGAGAGGTTTGACATTTTCACCTCTGTACGACTATCAAAATTCGCTTCCCATAATTTCACGGATGCGCGCAGAAGACGTGAGACTCCCAGGTCAGAAATGAAAAACGATCACTCATAGCAATGGCAGTAGTCAGAGTATCGGCATGTTTGTGCCCGTTTCCTGAGCCCCTACTGACACCGGCTCGTATGAAAGGGCTAGATACCACCTGCACGCATAGTAGGTTGTATCCCAGGAGAGGAACCCTGAACCTGGGGAGCCCAAATCCTTTATAAAAGGTGGCTAGTGTGCGGCACTTTGCTCCACAGAGAGACAGAATCTCTAGCTTCTGTCCAGAAAAAAGGGTAAGTGGTGCCTCATCGGTCAGACTTACAGAAATGAAAAACCCACGGAGAAGTATCTTCCAATAGTATTAAATCAAAATCGACATTTTCCTGGAGTGATTTCTGCTTCGTGTACATCGTAGGAGGTTACACGGGCCCTCTGGTTCCCAAAGCTGCTACTTTCAGTTGGGGTACACTGGCTTCAGGGTCATCTGGGGAAAATAGGCAGGATTCATGCTATCATCTGTCATGTTTGGGGTTTGCTGGGTGTCATGATGATGATGGGGGGGGTGGCGGCGATGGTGATAATGACGGAATCTCTGTGTTGGGGCCCGAAAATGCATGAGTTAAAGCACTCTTAAGGTACCTTCATTCCTGAGTCTGTTTACGCTTCTGCTAGCACACAAAGGACAAACATCATCTATGGCTCTCTGTATTATCCAATCAAAACATTCCATTGGAAAAGCATTTGTTGGGCGCCTAGTCTAATTCACAGGCTGTGATGGGGGCTGTGGATACATATAAAATAGGCCACAGGAGAGCTCACAGCCAACTAGAGGAGAGGGATCATTTTATAACCAACCTAGTGTACATAGAACTAACATAAAAAGTGGAAGAGTGCCATATTTGAGATGTGAATGAACCAGTGAGGGAACAGAGAGAAGAAGCCAGTTGGTTCTGCCTAGAGTTTCAGAAGGGGAAGGGGAAAAGAGCAGTGAGGGGAGATTGAAGAGAAGATGATGCTTGAGCTGATGTCTTGAGTGATGAGGAGTTTTATTCGTCGAGAAAGAAAGAAGGAACGTATGTGTTCAGCAGTGTGTGAGGTGTTAAGAAAGATGTGTAAAATCTAGTTCCTACTTTCAAGGAGCTTATTATCTGCTGGTGGAGTGCCAGGGATTAGCATATATTCACTTGAAGCAGAGGAACACTGAGAAATATGATGCCGTTTCTGATTTTTGTTTTTTTAAAAAAGGATCTTCAATTACCCATTTTTTAGCATCTGAGACTTGCTGAAAACATCGTAGATACGGAGGGGTAAAAGAACGTGATAAATGGATTCCAGAAGCCACATTTCAGGGGACACCTAGCCTGAAAGGCTAAGAAAGATCGAATGTTAGCTTTATTTCCATTTCAGTGGAGAACAGGAATAGCCTGGCTATATTCCTTTGGAACACTCTTGTAAATTTTTATCATTTTCCCAGGTTGTTATATTTACCCTGTTTGCCAGCAAAACCTGGTAGCAAAAACTTCTGATCATTTCAGCTTGCTTTGCTCAGTGATAAGGGTGGGAAGAGAGGAGACCAAAAAACAGTGAAAGAGCTAGATGAGAAAAGAGATTCACAGGAGGAAGTAGGCAGTGAAAAGGAAAAGACCAAAAAGTTGAATAAGAGGATGGTCTGGGATTGGTCCTTAGCTCCAGTCCTTAGATGGATGGGAGGGTTCATCTCTTCACTGATGCGCAAGAAATAAAGAACAACGTCAGAGCACAAGTCGCTGGTGCTGAAAGCTTATGTAACCAACCCTGAGTATGAATGAGCACCGAGTAGGGAGTCACACCAACATGAGGGAGGACTGTGAGATGAGAGGGGAGTTGAGGCAGGTTTCAGACAACTGGAAGACTTTGGAGAGGCGAAAAGGAAGGAGGTGTCCCAACAAAAAAGCAAATGTACTTTTCTGCAGTGTGACCATGGAAAGAAGACTCTAAGACCAATCAACTCCTGCCAGATGTGACTGTCACAAAGACAGTTCTATTACGGTTACCTGTGACTGCAGTTGGCCTGATCCTAACGAAGCAGTTTGGGTTATTGGGTGACAGAGAACCTCACCTGCCTTTGCTCAGCAAATGGTTTTTGTACATTGGCAAAGTCAGGATTCTGGTCCGGGGGTTTGTGCACCTGACATCCTGTCCCAGGCTTATTTGGTACCATTCACGCATGATCAGAATTATTGTCTGGTCTCTGGGCTATCTTCATTTAAGCATGGTCTTGACTGTGCCCAATTTCACTTTTCTACCAACTGAGTCTTCCCAGTCTTTATAGCTACTTATTCTAATACTCCAGACAGCTTTAAAAATAAAATCCCATCCTGATTAGATTTTTCTTATTTATACCTTGCAGCTAACAGACTCACCAGGTGTCTTTCTTTATTTAACCAACTTTATACATCACACGCATAAATAGCACTACACTTTGAACGTCTTGACGGCAAAACTGTATCTTATTTATCTTTGTAGTCACAGTACCCAGCAGAGCAGCTGGCACGTGGTAGGCCATGAGAAACATTTATTTCATAAAGGAATAGTGATAACACCAAAATGTATTCTAATAGCAATGCCACAAATGACTATTCCAGTGCAGTCCCTATTAATTCATGGTGAATCATGGAAGAGAATGATTCATGAATCGGGGGTGGGGGGCATTCCAGCCAATGGCATAGGAAATGAGGGGAGGAGGGATTTGGCATTTTTCTGGGCCTGAAC
The DNA here is from genome assembly GCA_028646535.1 of Procyon lotor. NCBI lineage: Eukaryota > Metazoa > Chordata > Mammalia > Carnivora > Procyonidae > Procyon > Procyon lotor. The sequence goes on from CM053617.1 coordinate 9,486,923, forward strand.
AAAAAGAGCCATCCACACTCATTAGCATGGCACACCTCCCCCTCATTATATATGTAAGTGGTATCAGAACAGAACAGCTGATCTCGTGGCATGACAAAAGCAAGGTGGAAATGTTGGTGTGACTTTTCCCAGATGTTAGCATTGCTATGTCCTTTTTCTCCCACTAAGTTTTTTTTTTTGTTTTTTGTTTTTAGATTTTATTCATTTATTTGACAGAGAGAGAGCACAAGCTGGGCAAGTGGCAGGCAGAGGGAGAAGCAGGCTCCCCACTAAGTAAGGAGCCCGATGTGGGGCTCGATTCTAGGATCCTGGGATCATGACCTGAGCTGAAGGCAGATACTTAATGACTGAGCCCCCCGGTGCCCCTCCACTAAGATTTTAAACTGTGATTCCAGTATAGTTAACATACAGTGTAGTTTCAGTTGTATAGTATAGTGATTCAACAATTCAAGACATCATTTGATACATCACTTAAGCACTGCTTTATCTTGTCCAGAGACTAGATTGGGCAGAAGTTGGCTAAAGTGACATCACTGAAATTTTTAGTGCCATGGAATGTGAATGCAGGGAATAAGAACATTCATTTTAGAGACAACAGTCCTAAAACTCTATCTCATGCCTTGTACTAAATGGGATAATACACTTGAAGAACTTAAGGCAGTGCACACCTCATGGTAGGTATTCAGTAGGGGAAAGCCACCATTGCCGTCATTGTCATGATCATCATTGTGAGGGTCAAGGCCCAGTGCGGTGTGGCAGGGCACCAGGAAAGAGGCCGTGCCCAGGAGTCCTCCTGCGATAGGGCTGAGAGGCAGCACCACCCCTGGATGGGACCACGTCACACCGTTGCATTAAGTGGATGCCTAGAAAGAGCCACCTCAGGATTGCCTGCACCAGTCGTCCAGTTCCTCACTGGCTGAGGTGATGGGGAAGATAGGCATTGAAATCAGAATGTCTAGGATGAGTTTGGAGCTCTGTCTTTGGGGCAGTTTCTGACGCCTCTGTGCCTTGGTTTCCTCACACTGGAAACACTGATGTGGGATGAAGTGAGATGAAGTAAGTAAAGGTACCTATGGTACCTTCGAGGCACTCATTCGTTATAGAGCCCGACTTCTTTGCTGAAGGTACCAGGAAGTTGGCCTGCTTCCCTTTAACCCGACACCCATGTTTATGATGTGAGACAGATGGTGTGTGATATGATTCCATGTTGTGAATACACTTGAAAGAGTATGTGGCAGGACAGGAGAGTATACAGAATGTATGTGCTTGCTAGGGTTGCTGAAACAAATGGCCAGAAATGGATGACTTAAAACAGCCCCCGTTTACCAGCCCTGCTGACACCTTGATCTTAGCCCTGTAAGACTCCAGAACTGTAAGAGAATAAACCCAGTATTGATCCAGGCCACTAAGTTTATGTAACTTGTTGTAGCAGCAACAAGAAACTAATACACCCTAAGAACTCACAACCAGGGCAAGTGAGTAAGTCTGAGAAGTCAGGGAAAGGTAGATCCCCTCGGAGGAATCTCTTATTTTGTGTCAGTGCTGGACGGGGGCAGTAAGGGGGAGTAGAGTCTTCATAGACACAGTTCTTCGATGCGGACACGGTCGTGGCAACAGCCTCCATCTAGAAGTTTCAGGTTTGGAGGATCACAGAACAGAGTACTGGATCATCGAGAGCCCCATTCTGGCCACTGCCAGAAACACAAGATTCAGTCAGTGGGGACAGAGCTGATCCTCTATACGCTGTCTTGCCTCAGGGGACCCCCCCACAAATCTGGGCCACATCCACTGGAAAGAAGCTGCCTGGGTAACCCCTGGTTGCTTAGTTCTTCCACCAAAGATATTTTCTGCTACTGGGAGGGAAGCGGGGGTCCCCTTAGCCTGTGACCCACAGTAGACACAGAAGAGGCCTGCCACCCAGCCTTGCTCCCCTCACAGCAAATACTGGTCTGATCTTTCCCTTAGTAGACTTCTACCTAGGGATCCTGTCTCCTTAGCATCAGTCCTTCACACCCTATGGAACAAAGTCTCTATGACCTGGGAGTGGGCACTGGGTCCTGGGAGCCGATGGGAAGGACGGATCTTACAGGGTCAAGGAATCTGAAAGGTCTGGCTGCCATTACCTCATTAGGGAGAGGGGGTGTCCCCTTTCCCATCTTAGCACCCTGTGTGGGTCAATCCCCTCCTCTCTCCCAGGACCTCCATGCACCTGCCTGTCCCTATGAGTTGTGCCCTGGGAGAGGAGTGCTAGGTTTTCAAGTCTCTGGCTCTGTCCCTACATCTCTTTCAATAATTAGGCCCACCACTGGGTTTCTAAGCCTCAATTCAGGCTGACCACTAGGATAGTTTTGTTTATTTGGTTACTGAGCTCTTAAAGCCTGTGGCTAGCAGTTTGGGGGAGACTGGGAAACAGAGCTGCTTTCTGGCAGCTGGAGGGGGGTTGTTGCTATGGGACAGGGCTTCTCCAGCTGTTGACAGGTCACTCAGAAAAGGGAGCGAGCAGGACAAGGTGGAAGAGTGCTTGGTCTTCAAGCAGAAGCCCGGCATGGAAGGACATCAGTATGTCCCACCTAGTATGATGACATTTGGGTGTGTCAGTGGTGGCAGTTACCTAGAAAGAGTTAATAGCCAGAAGTCATGAAAAGCATCTCCATCAGCAGGGTAGGGTCAGACCGCCAGTGCCCAGTGCCATATTGGGCTCTGTGCCCTAGAAACAGTGGGTTTGGAGTGGCCACATGGCCATTTTAATTATGCCCAGCATGTGGGAGAATTGAATATTGCATAGCTCAAGGGAGCTAGTCAGACAAAATCTAGAATAAAATCAACTCACTGACACAGATATTCACAAAGCACATCCTAGATGTAAGGGACAGTGCTGCCCACAACAGGCACAGGACAAGCTTGTCAGGCATCGGGGGCCTGGGATGGGCCAACAGAACAGGAAGGCTAAGGCATTCTGGGCCACATGTCTCAAAGAGAGTGAGCTATGTCCTAGAAGCTGGCCCTGTTTGAGATCAAAGGGCACACTTCATTTGGGGAGGGTAGCAAAATCTTCAGGGGGGAGGTGGCATTGGGACAGGGTCTTTTCAGATGGATGGGATGTCAGCAGGCAACAGTAGGCAAAAAGTGAGCGAGAAAGCTTATGAGGCAGAGCGCATGGCAGGAGCTGAGGTGGGGAGGACAGAAGCCCAGGGGTGGCCGAGTTCGGTTTGACCAAAGGGTTGAAATCACATGGGCAGCCCTGGGAAGTGATGCTAGAGAGGGCAACAATATCCAGAGCCTTGGACATTGAGCAAAGGGCTGGACCTTGATTCGGGGGGCGGGGGGGAGCTGGAGAACATTGGTGGGAAGGGCAATGTCATGGTCAGAGGTGCATTTGAGAGGCAATGGTCACGAGCTTACTTGGATAGGCAGGAGTCAATTTTCTGGTGTGATCTTTAAGTGGTGATCTTCAGCACGTAATCAGACATCGCCCCCATTGTTGCATATGGGCAGCATTGAACTTGAAGCCCCACCTTACACCCCAGTAGATGGGCATTAATTTCCTTTTCTTATTTAGCAGTGCAATCTATAGTGCTAAGAGGAAGGATCCCCTAGCTTGTGGGGAAAATGTCCTTCCAACTTCAGTGATGATGGTAGAGGCACACAAATAGATGGGTAATATGCTGGGTCTCCGGGCACCTGGGTGTCTTAGTTGAGTGTCTGACCCTTGATTTCTGCTCTGGTCATGATCTCAGAGTCATGGGATCTAACCCCGTGTCTGGCTGAGTTCAGTATGGAGTCTGCTTGAGAGGGTCTCTCTCCCTCTGCCTCTGCCCCTTCCCTGCTTGTGATCTCTAAATAAATAAACAAAATCTTCTAAAAAAAAAAAAATAATAACATGGGTCTAATTCCTCCACCCTCTTCAAGCTTATGGATAATAGCTTCCTTGAGAGGGGCACCGAGTTTCTAGAGCTTTGACATTCAAACAAGAATGGCTTCTAGTAAGCTGTATGAGCTCAGGCAACTTCACAAGGGACACATTTAACGAGCGTCCATTGTGGGTAAGACATGCTGCTTTCTACCACCTAAGGGAATGCACTAATCCATGTGTGCACTCCTTTACAGTCGCCTTTTACTAGAAGCTCAGTTTTTCCATGTGTGAAATGAGAAGCTGGACTGAGCCATGTCTAGATCCTTGGTTCTAACTTCCTGCCCTCCTGCTGGGTAACTGGATGTGAGAGAACAAGGACAGGTTGGAAAGGAAGCAGCTTAGGAGCCTGTGCACAGAGACCACAACAAACATAGAAGAATTATCTCTGAGGACACTTGAACCCAAACTATAATAGATCCCAGTTAGGCAATTAATTTTTTTTGAAGATTTTGTGTATTTATCTGAGAGAGAGAGAGAGAGAGAGAGAGAGAGAGAGAACAAGCAGGGGGAGTAGCAAAGGGAGAGGGAGAAGCAGCCTCCACCCCCGATGCAGGGTTCCATCCCAGCACCTGAGACCAAGACCCAAGCTGAAATCAAGAGTCGGACACCTAACTGACTGAGCCACGCAGGCAACCACAGTTAGGTAATTTAGATAAATGCATGCCTTAGGCTGTTCAGGCTGCTGTAGCAAAAGGCTTCAACAACCGAGTCATCTCTTAACTGTTCTGGAGGCTACAAGTCCGGGATCCAGGTGCTGGCTGAGTTAGTTCCCATTGAGACCTCCCTTCCTGCCTTACCGATCCATGGCCAGCCACCCCCTGACTGTGTCCTCACATGGCCTTTCCTTGGTACGTGTGCAAGAAGAGAGAGGGAGGAAGATTTCTCCTGTCTCTTCCTCTAAGGACATGAATGCCATCATGGGAGCTCCACCCTTATGACCTAATTACTTCCCAAAGGCCTCATGTCCAGATATTATCACATTGGGAGTTCAGGCCTCAATGTATGGATTTTGGGGGAACACAAACATTCAGTCCACAAAAAGTCATATATGACAGGCCTGGGTTGAACAATTAAAGAGGATTTCTGGAATGCTTGGGTTACATTTCTAAGCATAATCATAAGACATCTTTGGAGGTAGGGGTTATTCCTTATATCCTTCCCATCTTATAGGGGAAGGACATTGCTGAAAAAAGAGATGAGGATACCCAGCTAACGAGTGACAGAGCCAGGATTTGAACCATACTAGCCCAGAGTCCTCATGCCTTGTGTATTATAATGCCCTGCACCACCATCCAGAATGGAAGACGAGGGCCCTGTGTTCCTAGAAGCTGCTCCTTGGAGCTGCTGGTGACAACGTGATGCTGGGCCAGGCAGGACGTTGCTTTGACCCAGCTTGGAAATACTTATATTGTTAAGCTGTCGGTCTCTGTGCAGGTAGAGGTGACTTGTGCCCATTTCGCACATGAAACAATCGGGGTCAAGACAAGTACAAGTGTGGGGGCACCTGGGTGGCTCAGTGGGTTAAGCCTCTGCCTTCAGCTCAGGTCATGATCTCAGGGTCCTGGGATCGAGCCCCGCATCGGGCTCTCTGCTCAGCGGGGAGCCTGCTTCTCCCCCTCTCTCTGCCTGCCTCTCTGCCTGCTTGTGATCTCTCTCTCTGTCAAATAAATAAATAAAATCTTAAAAAAAAAAAAAAAAAGACAAGTACAAGTGTGTGCTTACATGACATCCCCTAATGCCCACCCCCTGCCCCTGGCACTCACATTGCCACCCGGGGTTCTTCCACGGAGAAATGGGAGACCAGGGTGCAGGAGCCCTCGGGCAGCTGAGCCCACTGCTGGGCCCTGGGATGGTGTGCGCTCAGGGAGCCCCTCCAGGGCACACTGAGAAGGGGCTGAAAAGATCAGACAGCAAGGCTGGTGGGCCTGGCAGCAGCGTGTACTGGGCTGAGATTATTCCCCTTTGAGCTGGGTATTGGCCCAAGGTCACTGGTGTCCTTCAAAACCACTCTGTTCTTGGGCTCACTGCCATGCTCCTTGGTCTCCTTGCCAAGGAGGAAGCAGGTGGACGGGCCCTGCGGTGGGTTGGGCTGCTGGGAGGCTGGCACTGGCTGGCCGGAGCAGGGACAGAGCTGACCCGGCACCAAGGGCCAGCTGGAGGGTGAAGGACCCTCACTAAGGTGGCCTCTCAGGGCTTCTCGCTGGCAAAGGGAGAGCAGTAATGATGGAGCTACTGGGGTCTGTCCTACATTAGCAGGACCTCCCGTCAGGCAATCACTCTGCTTTCCTTAATCAGCCAGTGAGCATTTTTCTGAGCCCTTACTTTGTGGCGGCACCACTCTCTAGAAATGCAAAGACAAAAGACATGGTCTCCAGCATTAACGACTATATAGGTTAACGGGAGATGAGCCCCTCCCTGGGGAAGGAGCTGGTGCAGCCCCTGTGAGCCCCATACTTGGGGAGATTGAACCGGGGAAGGAAGCACTACGCTTTTCTAGACATTGATAAACTTCAGCTAAAAATCCCTGGTGTTGGGGCGCCTGGATAAGACTCCGGCTCTTGATTTCAGCTCAGGTCATGACCTCGGGATCTTGAGATTGAGCCCCTCATCTGGCTCAACGTTCAGTGGGGAATCCGCTGGAGAATCCTTCTTCCTCTGCCCCTCCCCCCACTCTCATGCACTCTCTCCCTATTTCTCTCTCTCAAGTAAATAAATCTTTTCTAAAAAATAAAAAATAGGGGTGCCTGGGTGGCTCAGACCTTAAGCATCTGCCTTCGACTCAGGTCATGATCCCAGAGTCCTGGGATGGAGCCCCACATCGGGCTCCCTGCTCAGCAGGAAGCCTGCTTCTCCCTCTCCCACTCCTCCTGCTTGTGTTCCCTCTCTTGCTCTCTCTCTGTCAAATAAATAAATTAAATCTTTAAAAAAATTAAAAATAAATAAAATCCCTGTTATTAAAGCTCCCACGGGGCCCGTGAACGATGCTGACCTCTCAGTCCCCTCTGTGGGTGCAGCTGTCTGGGGATAGGCTGAGTTGTCCTAGGACCTGTGCCCCTCCCGGGCTGGGTGGAGAGACCTGCACTGTCCAGAACAGTAGTTAGGGGCCACCTGTGGGGCTTGAAGCTTAAACTAAATAAAATATAAAATGGAGCCCCTCAGTTACATTCCCGGCCTTTCAGTGCTCAGTACCACACACGGCTGGGGGCTGCCGGCGGCCGAATTGGACAGAGCAGATATAGAACTCTTTTGTCATCCCCGTAAGTCCCACTGGCTCATCTTCATGCATCGCGATCCTTGCAGGAGAGAGTGGCACACTTTGGGGATGGGGATTAAGGAGGGTGTGTGCTGTGATGAACGCTGGGTGTTGTATGTAAGTGAGGAATCACCGAATTTTACTCCAAAAACCAATATTGCACTGTTCACTACCTAAAATTTAAATTTAAAAAAAAGAAAGAAAGAGATAAAAAGATAAAGAAAGGAAAGGAAAGGAAAGGAAAGGAAAGGAAAGGAAAGGAAAGGAAAGGAAAGGAAAGGAAAGAAAGAAAGAAAGAAAGAAAGAAAGAAAGAGAGAAAGAAATAGAGAAAGAAAGAAAGAAAGAAAGAAAGAAAGAAAGAAAGAAAGAAAGAAAGAAAGAAAGGAAGAAAGAAATAAAGAAAGAAAAGGGCATACCCTGGGTCAGCCGTGGGAGGAGGAGTCTAAATCACCTGGGTGGGCAGGGGTAGGGATGGGGAAGGCAGTGGAGAAAGGAGAAGCTTCTCTGAGCAGTACAGAGCTCAAATCTCACCTTGACCTCACCTTGAGTGTTGGAGCTCCCTACATCTGAGGCCCCCTGCTTCTCTTTCTGCATGCGTCCCTGAGTCACCTCCTCCACTCCCTGGCCTCAGGACCACAGTCCTCAGAGATGCCCAGGCGGGCTGTGTTTGTACACCTCAGTGGACCTCAAAGTACATTAGATCCCCTTCAAGGGCTTCATAAAAAATAAACTCCTGGCCCTTCCCTTCCAGTTTCTGATCAGCAGGCCCAGGGATGGGGCCAGAGAAGTTGCATTTCAAACAAAGTCCCAAGTGACAGGTGCCCCTGAGGCTGCTGGTCCAGGAACCACACTTGGAGGATCCCTGGTATGGTCTAAAGAATCCTATTCATGGATTCATTCATTCCACAGATATCCATGCAATGCTGTCATGTGCCAGGGGCTCCTTCTAGATGTGAACCAACCAGGCAAGTTCCCTGTGCTAGGGAGCTTACATTTGAGCAAGGGGAGACAGCCAGTAAACAAAGTTAGGTCGAGGGGGGATGAACGTTATAAAGAACAAAGGAGGGCAAGGGAAGAGGGCTATTTTATGGGGTCATCAGGAAAGGCCTCACTGACCAGGTGACATTTTTGCAAAGACCTCAAGAAAGCAAGGGAGGTGCAAGGATATGAGCCTGGCCTTTCTACCCCATCTTCAGCTGTTTAATGTGACAATGTGACTCGTGGTTAATATGCTTAACAATCAAGGTCATCGGTCTCTGTGATAGCTAGGTTTGAAGGCAAATTTGATTTTGTTAAAAAGAAGCCTGATGCTAAAGGCCGCAGATTCCATCTGGGCGGGAGACCTGGGTGGCTCTGTCATTAACCGTCTGCCTTTGGCTCAGGTCATGATTCCCAGGAATCTGGGATCAAGCCCTGCATCAGGCTCCCTGCTTGGCAGGAAGCCTGCTCCTCCCTCTCCCACTCCCCCTCCCCCTGTTTATTTCCTCTCTTGCTATGTGTGTGTCTCTCTCTCTCTGTCAAATAAATAAATAAACCTTTAAAAAAAAGAGAGAGAGATTCCATCTGGGCTGGCAGTTCCCCCTCTGGGCCCCAGCTTCTGAGGTCCCCTCTGGGCCTCCTCTGTCTACAAACCTCCCTGCAAGGGGAGGGGTCCCGAGGGTTATAAGGGGACTGCCGTGGAGCCCATTTCCCACTTGTAGACGATGCCTTGGGGTTCCCAGTCCAGGTGGCTCCAGCCCATTTCTTGGGCTTTCAGGCTTCTTCCCTGCCTACCCCCACCCCAGGCCAAAAGGTGACAGAATAGCAGTGAGGGTAGCCTGGGACTTGGGATGTCCATACACAAGCATCCAAGGGTCCTAATGATGAGACACACAACTACCATTGGAGGAGAGGGCTCTATTTGCCTTCTAGTCCTGGGTTCTGCAAACATCAGCGGCAGACCAGTCAGCCTCAACTGATTAGCTGAACGCTCCTTACCTCTATCCGGCTTTGGGGTCCAGACAGGAGAGTGCAGGTCAATCAACGTTTGTCCACCATTGCTGGAGGAGTAAGCAATTGCTTAGGGCCCATGAGTCCGTAGCGGTCTCTGCCTACACGAGGAACGTGGGCTCGCGGGGTCCGCCCTGGCGCCTCACCTACGCTCAAGCCTTGCTAGTAAAGTGCAAACTGCGTGCTGTTCACACCTCATTTCCCTTTTCAACGCGCGATCTCTTTTTAGGCCCAACTGTCGCAGGCCTTAAACGGGGTTTCGGATAAAGCGAAAGAAGCAAAGGAGTTCCTGGTCCAGCTGAAGAACATCCTGCAGCAGATCCAGGTGAGCAGAGCCCAGCCCCGGGAGGGCAGTCAGTGTAGGAAGCAGACGAGAGTGGCGAAGGGGAAGGGACAGTCCTGTGGCGAGCATTTGGTAGGCGACGAATATAGAAGGTTTATTTGTCCCACCGCGGAGCCTGAGACGCAGGGAATCAGTGCCTCAAAATATCGATGCGTCATTTACGAAATCCGTGCGCGTGCCGAGCACCTGTGCTGTGTCACACCCTGAGCCCAACATGGATCAAAGAGGGCACAGTCTCGGGCCTCAGGTGCAGCCTGTACGGAAGAGTGCGCATGCGTGCACTCTACAAGAATGCGCATGCGTGTGCGCTATGGGAATACGCATGCGTGGAGAGCCGGTTTACCTCCCATGAGGAAGCCAGAGGGTGGTTCAGTGTGTGTACCCAGGGCACTGCGTTCTCAATCTTGGGTTAGGTCCACGCTTGTGACTGCCTCTTGATTTATGCACCTCTTTAAAGGCCCTATGTGCAAACACAGTCACATTCTGGGGTGCAGGGGGCGGTGGGTGAGAGCCTCAGTGCAGGTCACAGCACGAAGTCGGAATCCATGCTGATTTCAGAGACCTTTAAGGATTCTTTCTTAAGACGGAGACAGATCCTACAGCAAGAGCACTGTATTTGGGGTTGTTTTCCTGTCTTACGGTTACAAAAAGCAAAAGTGTATATTGTAGAAATTTGGGGAAGTAGAGAACAATGGACATGACTAAAAAGAAGTTCACCGATATCTCGCCACCTTGGGTAACTGCTTCACCGTTTTGACATGTTCCTCCATGATTGAGACACACGTGTGCATGCACGCGGCATGGGATTGTGCTGTACTTAACTTGTAGACCCCTTTTTTTCTCTTTCCCAGTCTTTCATGAGCATTTTGCATGACATTAAAAATTCAACGAACAAGGTTTGAAGGATGTGCCAAGATTCATGGTACCACTTCCCTGACTCACATTGACGTTGTTTCCAGTGTAATAATGTTACAGATGTCTCTTCAAAGAGCTTCTCTGAAATACTTCTTTGTGTCTAGCACTGGCCAGATTTCAGCATGTCTTCTGCCTAAAGCTCTCTGCCTCCCCCAGGAAAACGGACTGGACTACGAAGCCTGCCTGGTTGCTCAGTGTGATGCGCTTGTGGACGCTTTAACTCGCCAGAAAGCCAAGCTGCTCACCAAGGTCACCAAAGAGAGGGAGCACAAGCTGAAGGTAGGTACCTGGGTGATGACAACCTGGCCGTCATCGCAGCCTCCACACGGCACGTGGGGTGAAATGCACAGTAGGCATCGGGTCAGTATTAGGTGAGTGAGAGAATGGATGAATGAATGAATGAAGAATGAATGAATGCGGCAAAGAAGGGATGAGCAAGCTGCCCCCGCACCTGCTCACACTCTCGTGACTTTCCCCAAAGCCATGCTGTCCCTGCAAAGCGGCAGTCAGATGCCCTAATTCCTGCTCGGGTCAGATGTACCCTCCTGTTTTTTGTCTAAGGGACTCTGCTTCTCACCTTGCAGAGCATAACAGACAAGTGATGGTGGTGAGGCTACGCTTTGCTCAGGTTGCCAGCTCTGCCCTGTTCTTCAGGCCCTCTCTAATATCTCACGCCCTTAGTAATGAGCAATAATAATATGACCGATGTCCACTGCGGGAAGGAGAGGGTTTCCCCTCACAGGACACTGGGGCTCCTGGTCCGGGCAGGTGCCACGAACACCGTGTATCGATGGAGGGCCATTTCATTGTCCCAGGGGGTTCAACCTATTTTATAGATATTTCCCAAATGAATTAGAAAATAATACTTTCGAGAAAAGAAGGAAGGAGTGTTGGGCATGGTCTGTGGTTTTCAAGTGAAGCAGGTGAACCCATCGAATTATCCATGATCACCAACAGGTGAGGAGTAAGACAAAGAGGTTGGTCACCATCCCATGGACAGTTTCAGATGGTGCACTTTCCCTGCTACCCTGAGTTCAGGAACAGAATTAGTTCTGTTGGGCATTGGGCCCACTTGTTGGGAAGTGAGTCCATTTGTTCCCCAGGAGAGAGGGCCCAGAGGAGAGGGCACGAGGTGGTCACCTCTCCCTGGGCTTTCTCCGTGTGAATTCTCTAACCCCCACTACAGCCCGGCTGCTCTTTCTCTGATGAAGTGACTCCTGGTTTTTCATCACAGATGGTTTGGGACCAGATCAATCACTGCACATTGAAGCTGCGCCAGTCAACGGGGCTGATGGAATACTGCTTGGAGGTGATCAAGGAGAATGACCCCTCCGGCTTCCTACAGGTGAGCCTGATCTCAGAGGACAGACACAGGCTTGGCTTCCCACCTCTAAGTCCACCGCTGCTCCCCAAACTAGCCAAAGTTTTGGGACAGTTCATTCCAGTGAATTGAGTAGCTATTCCTTTGCTCTGAGATTCCAGGAGACCTAGGTTCTCATTTTGGCTCTCACTCTCCCTGGCTGTGACCCCGGTTCTGGGTCCTTGTTAAAAGAGGGAGTCAAACGTCATCATTTCTAGGGCCAAAATGTCATGAGTTTATGCTTTGACTTCCAGAGACCCCCCCAACTCCGCATTTTCCCCGCAAATGGGGGAGGACAGTCTTCGCCCAACAAGCTGGAAAGACTGTAGTGGGGGAAGTGAGTGAGCAAGATCCACACGGCCCATTATCTCCGTGGGCAGAGCCCTGCAGGCGTAGACAAATGGCTGCTGCCCGCAGAGCCCATGAGGCTTTGCAAGGCCATCCCCCCAACAGCCGGGCTGACTCAGGGCCACGAGCATCTCTCAAGACACGGCGGTGATTCAGATGGTGGCTCAGTCCTCCGTCTGCAGGGAAAATGATGAGTCCCCTTGACAAGTCCCCCAAGAAGGGCACACGGGATCGTGGCTCCTCAGGGACACGTGCAAGTGTCGGAATGAGCAGGACTTCCCAGCAGAGGAGAGCAGAGCTTGGGGAAGTGGTGAGGGGGGAGGTGTGGCGGGGAGTTTGGAGCAGAGCAACTTGAAGGGAACACAGCATGGAGAGCGAGCTTCAAAATTCTGGGGCCATCGGAGGCGCTTCCTTTAGACCCTGGGGCGGACCACTAGTATGTTTCACTTTGCAAAGTACTTTAAATCTAACGAAAGCAGTACGGTGAAGAAGTCTTTTGCGTATTTAAAAAAGTATCATCGGCTTCCCAGAATGGTATGGCCTGATAGCTTTCAACAGCAAGTTCTTCTTCACGTTTAGGTGATTGCTCTTTTAAAATACGATTCAGACGATACGGTGCATTTTTATTTTGCCCAGTGTCATGCCGGCAGGGGTCCTATCTTCTGCACCGTGGCTTGAGAGCGCGTGGCTAGTGCAGCCCCTTACTCCCTAAGCCACAGACACCAAGCCCCTCCTCCCTCCCCACCCCTTACTGCATGGCTTTTTTCCTCTGTGCTCCCTTTAAGATCTCAGACGCTCTGATCAAGCGTGTCCAGGTGTCTCAGGAGCAGTGGGTCAAAGGCGCCCTGGAGCCAAAAGTGTCTGCGGAGTTTGACCTGACCTTGGACAGCGAGCCGCTACTGCAGGCCATCCACCAGCTGGACTTCCTCCAGATGAAATGTAGGGGTGAGCCGTGGTTGGTCCAGTTCAGGCCATGCTTCTTTGAGAAGAGGCATCCACTCCGGGGGGGGGGGGGGGCGCTGCTCAGTGTCACTGGAAGACTGGTGGCAGGCGGAGGGAGGCAGAGGGGGCGGGGAGGGGTGCCGGGAGTCACAGACCCGGGTTCGAGTCCCAGCTCAGCCACCCACGAGCCGGGTAGCACCCTAGTCTGAGCCTCAGTTTTCCCATTTGTGAAAGAGGATTCGTTATTTATCCAGACACTTAGTGAGCGTCCCATGTGTCAGGTGCTATCCTAGGTGCGGGACACAGCTTGGAACAAGTTGACAAACTTCTTCAGAAGATGGAGCTGATGTTCTAGAAAAGGAAGTAGACAGTACACAAATGTGTCATATAATGTCCGATGGAGGCTGTTTGGGAGAAGGGAACATTTTGAGGTGAGGAGGAGGAGGAGAAAGATTGCAAGATAGGGAAAGAATATTCCAGGTGGCAGAGGAGTGGCAAATGCAAAGGCCCTGAGGCAGGAACCCGTTTCCTGGGTTCCAAGAAGAGCAAGAAGGCCAGAGGTGAGAGCAGAATGAACAAGACAGAGGGTGCTAGGAGGTGCAGGAGAGCCATGGGAGACACAGGCTAAGGGTCAAGTAAAGTTGCATGGCTTGCACCACGTTACAAAATTAGCAAGTGATGGCCAGAACCAGAGTCCTATTCAAAAGGCTCCCTCTCCAGGGGCATCAAAGGTGCATTTGGGAGAGGCGATAAAGCTGTTTGGTTTTTTAAAACCAAAATGTCAAAGGACAGAGTGCCACACCTACACAATCTACTGAGGGCAGGAAATCCTTACATGCAAAGCATGTGGCCATTTTTGCACTAAAGACAACACAGGTGTCTCGAACCTCTGTGTGGCCACTCCCACACTCGGTTTGCACCTCAGGCGACGTTTGGAAATGCCACCTGCCCTGGGTGTGAATGAGATGTGGTAGGGAGGAGTAGGGACAGCGCTGCACCCAGCTAAACTATCACTGCAACTTGGAAGGCAGCCCCCCTCATCACTGGAGCCAAACCGAGATCTATGGTGTTTAGAAATCGGACGTTGTCATTTTCCCTTCAACAACTGTCCCTGCGGACTGGATTTACGTCTGAAATCTCTTGTGCCTGAACAAAGCTAGAATAGAAAAACTTTCTCCCGATCTCACCAGGATAGAACTCAGGACACAGTTGAGTCGCATCCCTAATTCCAAGGGTTGGCTGTTGGCTACTCTAAGATCGCCTCTCCTTCCCGGATCTGCTTCCCTGGGTCTTTAAAGTGCTTCCAGCCAAAGGTTTAAATGTGTCTTCGAATTCTGCGTGCCCCCCACCCCGACAGCCCCTTCCCAAGCCACAGTATAAGCCGTTCGCTGGCCTCACAGAGAGGGTCCACACAGGCCTGCGCGTGGCCAGGAGGGATGCAGGGACAGGTGGAACCCGGCTCCATGGGGATCCCTTGTGGGTCTGGGAATCAAAACCGGGAGTTCTCAGTGGGCACATGGGGAAGAGGTCAGCCCTTCCTTAGGGCTCCAGACGCAGAGGCCCACGTGGAGGCATCTGCCATCCCCCAACCCCAGACTCCAGGAACCACTGGAAGTGCATGGTCACCAGTGACCTGGGCCCTTGCCCCCGGCTACCTTGAGACAGAGACTCCTGGGCCCGAGGTGTGCCTGTGAGAGGCTGGGACTGGCCGCAGGGTGGCCACTGTTCCTTCTGGGGGCCGGGGGCCGCTGCCGTGGGGGAGGGGAGTCGACACAGATGTCCGAGCCCTGAAGCAGCGGTCCCTGTCATAGTGCCGCCCGGCCCCCTGCTGCAGCTGGAGAAGTGCTGTACCCACAACAACAGCGTCACGCTGGCCTGGAGGATGCCACCCTTCACCCACAGCCCCGTGGACGGCTACATCCTGGAGCTGGATGATGGCGATGGGGGCCAGTTTCGGGTGAGGCCCTGCTGCTTGTGTTGGGGGGTCCTTAACTCTGAGGCCTCTGGACCAGCCTGTGGGGCTGCCCTCAGCCCCAAAGCTGCCCCCCGAGGGCACTGGCCCCAAAACAGAGGGACCCTTGGGAGCTGGGGCCCCTCTGCCGAGGGCTAGGTCTGGGCAGCCCCCACAGGCAGAGAGGGCAGCCGCAGAGAAAATTTAGGACAGCTTTCCTGTGAAGACTGACACAGGTCTGAGGCCGAGGAAGAGCTCTGCCTCCCTGGGACCCCGTCACACCTCCCATCTGCATGGGCGGGGGGTTGGCCGGCCAGGGGTCAGACTCTGGGCCCGACTTGGACACGGTCTATGGCCTTGCGGCCACTCTTCCAAATTCCTCTGATTCAAGAGCTCCGTTGGGGCACTAGCTCTTTGAATGTCACCATGTGGCTAAGAGAAATTTTCCAACTAACCGAGGCACCTTCTGAGTACCCTTGGCTGTCTTCTAGGAAGTGTATGTTGGCAAAGAGACCCTGTGCACCATCGACGGCCTGCATTTCAACAGCACCTACAATGCCAGGGTCAAGGCGTTCAACTCCTCCGGCGTTGGGCCTTACAGTAAAACTGTCGTCCTGCAGACGTCTGACGGTGAGCACTCGGGGCTCGGGGGAGGGCCAGATTCAGGCGCTGGGGACGGGCTTCTGAAGGAGGACAGGCGAGAGCACTCAGCTGCGTAGGACAGCGGAGGGATGGAGGGAATGCGGCAGCAGAAGTGTATACATCTCCTCCCCGCTCCATCCATGCCCTGCTCACCCATGGCCCCTTGCCTGCACCTCCCTCCCCACGAGCCACCAAAAAAGAGCCAGTTCTTCACCCCATTTGCTGGACTGGGAAGGGAAATCAGCGTCTGAGAGGCTCAGGGGGACCCAGAGGCCGAGAATGGGTAGGCGATCCTGGAGCAAAGGCTACTCGTCCCTGGGCGTGACCTTCCTCGCAGCAAGAAAGGATCGCTTGAATTCCTAGAGCGAGAGCCCAGATCTGAGGGTTTACAGACCTAGCCGCAACCTTTCAGGTTTCTGGCAACAAGTGCACATCAGCATTCGTGGGACTTTGGTCATCTGAGTCCTTAGCAGGGAGTGATGACATAAATAAAGAACATGTTCCAAAAAAGCGTCTTCCCCGCTCACCCAGGCATGCCCCGACCTCGGCCGCGGCGTCCCGGGATGATGCCAATCCTGTTTCCCAGCACATCCTCTGGGTGCCCTGAGGAAAATGTCACACGCCTGGTTGGTCTCCCAGGGACGGAGGGGAGAGAGGGCAGGAGCAGATGCTCTTGTCAAGGGCACAACTAGGGCTGCTTTTCTGAAAAGAGTGCGGCCCACAGGCTCATTTTAGAAACCACGAAGAGTTCACCAGCTCTCTGCCCTCGGGGGGGCCCCCCTGCCCTGGAGAGCCGCGGTTGTGGCCCCACGCGCTGTGGTCGGAATTTTAGAGTGAGTGTCTCGCTCCCCACAACCCGAGGGACTGGAGAACAGAGGAGGCCACTCGGTGGGCTGCGAAACCGGAGGATGGAGCTTGGCGACTTTGGTGACATCGCTATACACACCCTCTATGCATCACAGCCCCCACCTAGCACAGGGAGACATTGGTATCTCCTTCCTCTTGAACTCACAACCGTGTATGGAGCCTAAGGGAAGGGTGTCAGAGAGCAGGGCTCCGTAAAATGCATTTAGATTTGGGGCTCTGGGGCCTGAATGTCTGCTTTCCTTGGCAAGGTTGGGTTCATGAGATTGAGAATGTGGACGAACACAGATCCGAGAGTGTGCGTGTGTGTGTGTGTGTGCACGCATGTACATGGGAACACATATGTGCCGGGTGCGAATCATGCAGGGAAGAACATTCGACTATGGATGCCAACTTTCTGATAGAGGCCAATGAGGCTTTCCCCGAGCTCAGGGTGGAGACCACGATTTCCATCCCTGACTCCGCTTCCTTGCTTTCCAGTGGCCTGGTTCACCTTTGACCCCAACTCTGGGCACCGGGACATCATTTTATCCAATGACAACCAGACGGCCACGTGCAGCAGCTACGACGACCGGGTGGTGCTGGGCACGGCGGCTTTCTCCAAGGGCGTGCACTACTGGGAGCTGCACGTGGACCGCTACGACAACCACCCGGACCCCGCGTTCGGGGTGGCCCGGGCCAGCGTGGTCA
The DNA here is from genome assembly GCA_028646535.1 of Procyon lotor. Taxonomy (NCBI): domain Eukaryota; kingdom Metazoa; phylum Chordata; class Mammalia; order Carnivora; family Procyonidae; genus Procyon; species Procyon lotor. The sequence goes on from CM053617.1 coordinate 9,504,134, forward strand.
AGGACATGATGCTGGGCAAGGACGACAAGGCCTGGGCCATGTACGTGGACAACAACCGCAGCTGGTTCATGCACTGCAACTCCCACACCAACAGGTGCGCCGTCGGGGGATGTGCAGGGCGAGAACCCTGCGGGCAGCGCGTCCCTGCGGCCACTAGAGGGAGGGCATGGTTGCAGCTACTTGCGTGTCCAGTGTCCCGGTGGAAGTGAGTGTTTGCCTCTGCAGAGCCTGCGGCAGAGAGTAGGGCAGCCCCAGGGCACGTGGCTTTACGGGACACTCTGCAAACCCCACGACCAGGTCTGCCAGGTCCCTCGGCGGTCCTTCCCTTCCTGGTCTTGCTCCCCTTTCCTTTATGCACTGTCAGCCAGGCCCGAGTCCCCGCCCCGCCGGTGCCCTTGCAGCTGTGACCAGGTTTCTACAAAGGGAGCAGGTGCTATTGGCCAGGTGACAGTTCACAAACCCTGCCTGGGTGGGAAGCCTGTGTGCGCCTCGGACCAGTCTCTACTGCCCCCTGGTGGTCAGTATCTGAATAGCACCAGCAGCCGGCTCTAGTTCCTTTTTCCCCACTGTGGGGTCCCAGCACAACACCCCCAAACCCCCAACCCCGGGGTGGGGGGCGGGGACTGCCTTCTTGGGAAGCGCTTTTCGGGTCAGCGGGCTGAGTTTTGCTCACGACCTTCCTCATGACCTTGCTCTCTGCCCGCCATCAGCCTGCAGCTGATCAGCTCATGTCCCATCAGGAAAGGGTAAAAATGGTTTTTTTTGTCAGCGTGGAGCAGCTGGAGTGGAGGCGGAGACCTCTCAGCTGAGGGAAGGGAGGCTGGTGGACCCTCTTCTAACGCGGAGAGGAGGCCCCGCAGCGCAGTGCACCTCACTGATGCTTCTCACAGTGAGGACGTGAACTCCCACCACGGCCAAATGTAGGATCAGGGACATTTATCGAGAGCTTCACCGTTGGTACCCACGGGGTGGTGACTCCGACAGGGGACTTGGTCAGGAGTCCCTGGGATGTTTCTGAGATGAGCTGAAGCCGGGTGGACCTTTTGAAGTCTCCTGAAGGCCCGGCTGGCTGTCTCTTTGTGACTCTCAACCTCCTCACTGGTTACAACTGTCCAGGGCACCAAATTAGTTCCTTTCCTTGGCAGGTGAAGGAGCCTTCCTCTACCCACGCTTCCCGCTCCCGGTTTTCAAGTGGGGCCCGTTCATCAAAACCCTAAAACTCCCTGGGGGGGGTCCGGGTCTCAGGGACTGTGAGGATAAACGGGACAGAATAAGCTGGTTCCCCCAAGGGAAGGAAGCAAACACGAGGGGTAAGGCCTTCCTGGGCGGCCCTCAGCTGGTGAGTGCGCTTCAAGAAAAGTCTCATTGCCCAGAAGAACAGCTCCCTGCATGGCCACGGGGGCTGTGTGTCGGCGACGCTATTCCTAGCATCCTTTAAGAGACTCTTCTGAGCCGTCGCCTACATCCGGGGTCGGATGTGGTTGGTGATAGGGTTTCCTGGGGCTTCTCTTCCCAGGACGGAAGGTGGCGTGTGCAAGGGGGCCACCGTCGGCGTGCTCTTGGACCTGAATAAGCACACTCTGACCTTCTTCATCAACGGGCAGCAGCAGGGCCCCACTGCCTTCAGCCACGTGGACGGGGTCTTCATGCCGGCCCTCAGCCTCAACCGCAACGTGCAGGTACTGAGAACCTTCGAGGCAGGAGCCCATCTGGTGGCCCCCCTCCCGGCCCGGGGGCTTCCGAAGCGCCCTTGGACAACGGGCAGCCCACCAGCCCACCTTCCCTGGAGACAATTTCTCCAGCGGGATCAAGTTTCACTTATTCACCTGAAATAAGCGGAGTCTCTAAGCCGATGGCCACATGTGTGCTGGGGCCTCCCGGGCGAGGCTGTCCCCTGAGAAGAGAAAAACACAGGTGGGCTGAGAGAGACCAGCCCTAGGGGCTGTGAGACTCCTCCTGCTCCCTCTCACCCTTCTCTGTCCCCTCTGACTCCCACATGAAGCAGGCAAGAAAGATGTCCTTTCAAATCGCAGGGCTGGGCCATCCTCGGGGAGGGCTCAGGAGGCCCCAAAAGAATAGAGACAAAAATGGGAGCCCAGGAGGGTGTGTGTTGGGGGGCAGCCCCTCAGGCCCAAACTCATGGCCCCTGAGTGAGTGAGACGAGCCACACAGCAAACAGCGTAGCCCACAGGGAGAGAGAGGCCCTCGGGCTGCTGCCTGTGGCGACCCACCGCGCTCTGTGAGCACTCGGGGTTCTCATGGCGGCCTCCTCCACCCTCAGTCACCCCGCCTTCTTTTCCAGGTCACCCTGCACACGGGACTGGAAGTGCCAACAAACCTGGCGCGGCCCAAGCTGTCGGGCAACTAGGCTCCCAGCTCCAACTGCTCGCCGGCATCTGGGAAGAGCACCACCACCCCTCGCCGCATTCGAAGAACCCACAAGGGTAGGACGATCGTGTCATGGGTGCAGCCCAGCAGCCACTGAGTATCTTAGAGACGGGTTTTCTTTGGGAGATGCAGAAGAGGTCTGTGAGCCAGGCTTGTTGGGGCCTCCGGTTACACTGGCCACTTGCGAAAGCGACCACTGGTCGGTGGTGGGCGTGGGTGTGCGTGTCCCTTTCATTCCTCCTGGACATTGCAAATACTCCCAAAGAGGGGCCTTTCTCAAGGGAGGGAGGAAAGCACCTGGGGTTTCTGAAACTGTGTCCTGCCATCTGTTTTCAAAGCTTGTCTTTTGTGGGGGAGGGGGCACAAGGAGGGGAGACCGGCATCCTGAGAGCAGGAGGCAGGAAGACACTTTGGAATCCCACGCGCCCCACGGGTTGACCCTTTGCCAGGACACCACTCAGTCCTGAGGCTGCAGGTTCTCATCTTCACCAGGAAATGTGATCCTTTTGCTTCTTGGTCCCAGAGGCTCCACTCCGTTATGCCCTTGCAAACCTCATCCAAGATCGATGGAATGGGGCGTTGATTTGGACCTTCACCACTCCACCGAACCCTTGAGAACCTTTTAAAATGTTTTTCTTTGGTCCTTTGTTAATCGACCAGTCTCTCTGTGTCTTTCTCTTTCTCTCTCTGTCTCTGTCTCTGTCTCTCTCTCTTGCACGCATGCGTGCTGCGCACACACATACACACACACACACCACACGCGCGAGTAGTCTGCTACAATGCATTCACCCGGTTCTCAGCTCTTAAACACAAAGGAAAACACAGACGCGGGAATGACAGGGGGAGGAGTCTTCGCCTGGTGGCTTTTTCTGGAACTGCAACCCCTCTGAGTTGCTCTCTTCCAGGCTGGGCCCCTCCTCCCAGACTCAGCCTGGAAAACGGGAGGCCCTGGGGAAGCCGCTTAGAGCCCCCAACCTCTGCTTGGAGACCCACCGCACCGTCGTCCTGAGAGCAGGAGGTGGGCGTGGTTCTGCCCTGGGGGCTGAGGGCGGGGGCAGGGCCTCCCAAGAAAGCAGGAAACAGCAATATGGGCGAGTTCCTCGCCCCCCAGTCTCCCCGGGGGAGCTTGGGTGTCCGGAGCTCCAGAGGCCCAGGCCTCCTCGCTGGGAATGCAGACCCTCTCCCAGGAGACGCTCAGGAGTCCTTCGCATCTCTCAGAGAGCTCGCTTTCGGGGCTCTGAGCCCGGAGCTTGCCTTGCTCCTCTCCCCAGAGCACCTTCCCGACCTCTCCTCCTTTTCCTCCTTGTCACCTGCCACCTCCACTTTCCATCTGCCAGTGAAACGTCCTCTCTCCTTTTTAAAAGAATCTATTTTATCAAGCATTTTATTTTGTCCACTTGCGGGATCGGAATTTTATGAGACTTAGCCCGTAAACCGGCAGCAACTGTGTTGACTCGGTTCTACCTGCCTGCTGAGACGCTGCCCTTGCTTTCGGAGTCGCCCCGGCCGATGCTGTGTAGACCCTGCCCCCTAGCAGCAGATCCGACAATCCTACCTCAGAGCCCGCGCCCTGGGACCGCAAGGCTGCCTTGTCCCCGCCTTGTGGGCGGGTGTGGCTGGCTAGGCCAGCCGCCCACGTCTTCAGGGGCTGCTTGGTGCTGTCTAAGCCTCCCGGCCCATCCTGGCAGCCGCCCGCCAGGGGAGCTGCGGTCCTGCCTCTTCATTCTCCGCCTGCTGCGTGCTTCCTTGGGTGCACGGAGGCCCTCCTCATCCTGTCCCGGAGCTCCGCCAGATCCCCCCTCCGCAGATGTCCCTCTGGGACCCCAGGCTGCCGCCTGTCTCCCCGGAAGCTGCCTCTCTCCTCTTTGCTTCCACTTGCCTTTGGTTTTGCTCCGTAGCCATCTCCGGGTGGACTCAACTCGGAAGGTGGGGAGGACGCAAGGAGCCACGGCCCTCCTGGGGCTGGTGAGGCGGGTCCAGACCAGACCTATCAGCTGTGGGAGAAGAAGGACCAGCGTCCTGGGAGTGACACCAGGACTGAGTGTGGCTGGGAAGGCGGCAGTGGCTCTCTGCAGCAGGGTCCCGATGAGAGGCTGGGGAACATCCAGGAGGCCGGAAGCTGGCCCCGGCTGTTGGAGAGGAGCTGCTCGGGGTCAGGATCAGTCAGCTGGACTTGGTACCACGCTCAGGCCAGCCAGCGCCTCTGTCAGAGGGAGACAGGGGCCAGGGGCGGGCAGAAGGGAACACCCCCCCCCACCCCCCGCAGTGCCGGGGGGAGGGGGAGGGAGAGGTCTCTTTGGGAGATAAAAGGTAATTTTCCAGAGAGAAGCTTCCAGAACCCCTCCCTCCCGTGAGGGCCCAGAGCAGGCACCTTGCTACCTTTGCCAACTCCTCCAGGAGCAATACGGCCAATGCCGGCCCCCCCGTCAGGCTGCCCTGCCGCCACCTCTCCTGTCCTCAGCACAACACACCTTTCAGGGACCAGAACGGACCGAAGAGAGAAGGCGGGCCCGTGCCACACACCTGGGTTTTTGAGTGATCGGCAAAACGAAGAAGGAATCCTCAACAGCTCGTGGCTTTACGTCACCCCCTAGGAAGCCCCTGGGATTCGGGGGTCAAGGTGACGGGGCATGGGTTTCTTACCTGCCATGCAATTCCCTGTCCTTTTACAACGAACACGGTGGCATTTTTGTACATAAAATTATATCAAGACGATGCTTGTTGTTGGCTGGCCAAGGAAGAACTTGGTGTTCGTCTGTTGAGCGGTTTCGGTGAGAAAGGGATTCCGAGGAACTTAAGATGTCAAGTTCCATTGCGTTGTAAATAATGGCTCCTTAACATAGTTCTGCGGTTTTGTTCTTTGCTAGTGGGCAAGTTTGGTCAAAGTGTATGCCTCTCCTTCTAGAATTAATCCTTCTTAAAAGTGTCCAATAGCAGCTCACTGCACAGCACCCTAGCTCCTAATTCAAAGCAAGGTAAGATATCACACACAGCCCTGCCTCCCCCTCTCTGTCCTGTTTGGGAAAATAATGATTCTAATATAAGTGGACATCAGTAATCCTGACCCACAAAGCAACTGACCTAAAAGCTATAAAACTCTATGTAGCTCTAGGCTGAATCTTCAGGCCTGTGTGAACTCCGAGGTTGTGACAGCACCCTCAGGCGGCCACTGAGAGGGAGGAGGACAAGGAGTGAGCCCGGGATGGGAACAGACCTGTCTCCCTTGCTCTTGGTGCCCAGGAACACCCCTCCCTTCTCTGCCCACCAGAGCACTCAGGGAAGGATGAGAACGCGGGTTCTGTGTGTCCTCCTTCCGGGGATATTTGCATTTTAGCCTTAATTCTGATTGCAAGTGAAAGGCTTGCCCCCCCCCCCATGAAGGTGTGTTTCAACAGAGGGGTGGGCAGCTCTTACACAAAGCTGTCGGGGGTCCGACTCGTGGCCACCTGCTCATGGTGAGATAGTGAGGGTAGGGAAGAGCCCTGGAGGGGGGACTCGGCATGGGAATGCTGGCAAACACGATCACAAGGCCCGTGGATGATGCCAGGTTCCTCGACTTCAGCACTATTGACATTTGGGGGGGGGGTAACTCTCTTATTATTGTGGGCTGTCCCGTGCCCTGTAGGGTGGTCACCAGCATCTTTGGCCTCCACCCACAAGAGGCAGTAGCACCCCCCAAGTTCGCTGCGATGACTACATGTCTACAGACATTGCCAGCTGTCCCCTGCGGGACACCCTGGGCTAAGAACCACTGGTTTGTCCTGTGTCCGTATGCAGAGTGACGGGGGTGGGGGTGGGGGGCCTTCCACCTCAGTGTTAGACAGAAAGCCTGTATCATGGGACTCTGGGCCTTCCTCTTAATACCCAAGCCCAGGATTTTCCAGAGGGCTGCGGCATTCTGCCCGCTGGGGAAGGCAGGGGAAGGTGGGGTGAACCGCAAAAAGAAGCCAAGCGGTGAGATACACTTTGTATTTCCGGCAGATGCCCCCCACACCACACCCCCATTCCTAGAAGGCAAAAACCTTCTTTTTTTTTGGCCACATTTGGCCGGAAGTGACAAGAAATTCTTAATGGATTTGTGGCCTTTATCTGGTTTTAAAAATTGATTCAGATCTCCTTAAAAGGTACTTAAGATCTATGCTGATTCCAGGAAATCTCCACTTTCGTTTTGCAAGTAAGCCAGTAGCCCCCATTCAAGGGATCACATTCCTTGGCAGTTCCTCCGTGGAGAGAACAAGGATCCTGGTGGCTTTAACTTTCAATGGACCGTAAAATCGATAAGACTAGGTTTGGGGTAGGATGTGCTGCTCAGACACCAAGCTCAGACATCAGCCCTCAGAAACTCTTCTCTTTTTAACCTGGCTTTGATCCTGGTTCATGGCAGGGGTGTGGGCAAACGTCTTAACTCTTTCTGTGCCTCCGTATCCCCACCCGAAAATGGAACGAGTCCTACTAACCTACCTCCTCTGGTGTATTGTGAGGATTATAGAATAACACTTTTTAAAGGAAAAAAATACAGTCTTTCGTTTACTGAGTCTAGGCTAATGGTTCCCATTCAGTGCATCAAGCCCATGTGGTGACTTTTCAGAATGTTCTCTGACCACAGACAGTGTCTTCCATCCAAGCCTCTTAGGACAAAGAGCATGTGTTTACTACTGTTGCCTGGCCTTGAGGAGGGGAAATTCTGACATTTAAAATAGGCTTCATATGACAACACCCCAAATGTTCCCATTGCCAGCGAGGCCTGTTTTAATGGTACTTTCTGAACAAAGCGCTGTAAACAGGCTACGTATTAGCATTCTCATTGTTAGTCCCAAAGGGGTCTAAGCGCGGAAGCCCCTGTAAGACCTGGAAAGAGGTTAACCTGTCTTTTGGCCGCCTTGGTCACCTTAAGTTCTGGTATCTAAGGTGTTCGCCAACCCGTAGTGTGACTCCATGGTCTCCCAAGATGTCAGCAGGAGAGTAGCTCTGAGAACCAATGTCTTAAGAGTAAGGTGGGAGGCCCCTGCTGGGCAGTCATCACAGCCCTGGGACTTGCTTGCACTACCTTCTAAGGGGGGCGGGGGCTCCTGGCTTTCTCAATGAACCACGTTGACTTCAGTCAGGGGTTGGGAGTTGAGACCTTACAGGGGAGTCTCGTCTGGAGGCACCACTACTCTCTCAAAGAGTGCAGCCGGGGAAGACCCCGGCAAGGTGGGCACCACTCATCAGGCCAGGCCCTCAGGCAGGCTCTGAGGAGAGCCCAAAAACAGACTTCAGGTTTGAAAAGTGACTGCCGGTGGCTGTGGGAGCAGGAACATGGCAGGGGTCTGCTGGGTGAGAGCCCAGCCCCTGCCGGGCCAGGCAGCTCCTCCCACACTTGGTGGCTGGGCATCCCGATCCCCCGGGTTGCTCAGCACCTAGAGGAAGGGCAGAGGAAGCAAAGCAGAAGATGTTAAATGCATGATGTAGAATTGCTGCTTTCCCACTAACCTATGTATTAAGCATGAGAGATTCATTTAACGTTGGCAAAGGAATTCAAAAAAGTAACAAGCTTTGTGTCCTTGTTTAGGCTGTCCACAGAACGTCCCTGTCCCTGCCTTTCTTTACCCGTTTTCTCCCTCCTCCTCCCCACCTCCTCCCTCCCCCGTCGCATCCACCTCCCATGAGAGTTGTGGGTCCCGTCTGTGTTCATGTCCCACTGGGAACATGTGTCCCAGTGGACACCAGGGGAGGGGTGTCGGGGGAGGGAGGAGGCGGGGGGCCGGGGCTAGGAGGGTGGGGAGGAAAGCAACCTTTTTCTAATTTTTGTATTCGTACCCACAATCGTTTGTATTTTTTGAATTGCAAACACTGTGTTTTCTGGTCTTTGGGGGTTGGTGGAACTTTGTGTATTGCCTTTTGGAAAACCTGAGTTTTATCACAGTCCTACGCAGATTTGAAATAAATTCTTTTGACACTGCCAACACCTGAAAGACCGGGCACGGTCTGTAATTAGTGCAAGGTGTGCGTCTCGTCCCGGCAGGCCCTGAGCACCCACGGGCGGCCGGGGCGGAGGCGGCAGGAGCGGAGGCCCCCCTGTCTCCCGCCCAGAGCACCCGGGCCTTACGAGGCGCTGTAGTCAAGATGGCCGCGCCGCGCATGTGCACGAGGTCTTGAGGCGATTCCACGACTCTAGGTGCTGGGGTCCGTCTAGAACAACGGGGAGTTCATGAGTCCAGTCTTGCAAGAGGTGACAGGGCTGGAAATTGGTAACAGGTAACATTATGGTTATAGATGCACCCATGAATACAACACTGACCAGGGGTTACATGACACAGATTTGGGGAAGACATCCTGTTAACCTATGAGCACCAAGAAGGCTGATCAGCCCTTTCCACCACACAGACTGAGCCTGAGCCCAGGTGTGTCTGACCTAAAAACTCCGTCCTGTGGCCTGCGTCAAACTATGATCCCCAGGAACACCCGCCTCCCACGCCTCCCCGGCAGCCCCTTTGGCCCGGCCTCAGGGTTCAGTGACCTGCTGGATCCCAGAACTTACCTGGGGAGGGGCTGTTGCAGACAGATGAGGCAGCCCGGCATTTCCCAGTAGGGGCCCTGCGGATCGCCCCCCTTGGAAGCAAAGGAAGCAGGACTGGCCACGGGGAGGTCCAGCTGTGTGACACAGACCCAGCGAAGGCCTCAGCCAGTCTGGGCTGGGAAGGGAGCACCGGGCTTTGGCAGCCTCACGTCAGTCCAGCACGGACTGTGCCCCCCACTCCCCCGGGGCGGGAGGTGATGCAATCCCTGCTCAGAACAATACAGTGGCAAGTACCCGTTCCTAAAAGGGGATCTGAGCGAGGCATCCCGGTGCCAGAGACCTACATTTCACTCAAGTCTGGGGAGAAGCTCTTCCAGAATTCCAGTGAGGGAGGCTTAGATAAGACCAGGGACTCAAACTACATTCCCTGTGGCTGTAGCTGGTCTTGGAGCTGCAAGGGACGCTCACTGTCTGCCTCCTCTCCTAGTTAGTCTCAGCTCCCCTCGCCTTCACCTAGTCACCCTCTGCTAATTGTGATCCAGCCCCTCCTCCCTGGGGGTCCGAGCCTCAGGTCACCAGGCCCTTCTCCCCCAGGGTTGCTGCATTTGTCTATTGACCATCAAAATCGGGCCAAAAGAATATGAAGAGATGCCTGAGGGGACCGCCTGGGGGCAGCTTCCTCCCTGCCCCACTCAGCAACAGCAGCCCTATCTCTTGATGGTCTTCAGGGTCACCACTGCCCGGTGTGGCTCTTCTTGCCCAGACAACCCCCTGGGTTCAGTGGGACATGTCCTGTGTCGTTTCTTCCTCTGGGAAGCAGAGTCTCCAGGTCCATGGGGCCGAGAGTTGTGGGGACAGGAATCTCAAGGTCCTTACGTGGGTCACCAGGAATAATGGTAGGCGGGTGTCGTGTGGAGCACCGTTGATCCGCCAGACTGTGTCCAGGACTGGAAGAAAGCCCACCAAGGGGAAACAGCAGTATGTGAAGGGAGCCCTGATCTACTGTACTGAAGCCCAGGTCTGTTCCCTTTGTGGCTGTTGTCAGAATCTTCATCACAACCATCTTCCTTTGGATGGCTGTTTTTCTTTTTCTTTTTTCTTTTTTTTTAAGATTTTATTTATTTATCTGAGTGAGACAGAGAGAATATGCGAGAGAGAAAGAGAGAGAGAGAGAGTACACAACCAAGAGGAGGGGCAGAGAAAGAAGCAGGCTGGGAGCCTGACAACGTGGGACTCGATCCCCAGGACCCTGGGATCATGACCCGAGCCAAAGGCAGACTGCTCGACCAACTGAGCCACCCAGGCGCCCTGGGATGACTGTTTTTCCTTGGGGTTTCTCTCTGCTGCTAATCTTGCTGGAAGAAACTTCCTCAACAGGGAAATAAAAAGCGGTCTCAAGCCTCATCTCCAGCCCTTAAGATACAGGTTTCTTTTAGCCTCTAAACATCTGAGTATTTCTAGAGCTCCCAGTGGTAACAAAACCACTCTTTAAGTATTAATTCAGTAAATTAAACAGGGAAGCCCAAACAAGGTGAGTAATTTATGCTTGGACCTTTTCCAGAATTGACTAGCCTGTTGGTCCGGAGTCTTGGCTAAGGGCTCAGCTGTCTGAGCCCTGTGGCTCCTGGAGGTGGGGGTGAGGTGGGGCTGCCTTGGAGCCTGAGCTCTCTGTAGAGGAGGAAAGAACTGACAGATCCCTCTGACAAGAATTAAAATCCCGGGGCGCCTGGGTGGCTCAGTGCGTTAAGGCCTCTGCCTTCGGCTCAGGTCATGATCTCAGGGTCCTGGGATCGAGCCCCACATTGGGCTCTCTGCTGATCAGGGAGCCTGTACCCCCTCTCTCTCTGCCTGCCTCTCTGCCTACTTGTGATCTCTCTCTCTGTCAAATAAATAAATAAAATTTAATAAAAAAAAAAAGAATTAAAATCCCCTGCTGTGTTAATAGGCACAGCTACATGTGCCACAAAATTGTGTTTTATTTACATAACTTTTATTTTATACATTTATAAAGGAAGGACATTTTATACACTTGGGAAACTAAAAATGGCAACTGCTTTTCCCACAAGACAGCTGGCAAACTTTCACTGTTGGTTCTCTCATGATATAGTAACATTACACCACTTTTATTTTTTTCATGATGTTAGTCACCATACGGTACATCATTAGTTTTTGATGTAGCGTTCCACGATTCATTGTTTGTGTATGACACCCAGAGCTCCATGCAGTACGTGCCCTCCTTAATACCTATCATGGGCTCACCATCCCCTCACCCCTGCCCCTCCCCTCCAAAACCCTCAGTTTGTTTTTCAGAGTCCACAGTCTCTCATGGTTCATCTGCTCCTCTGAGTACCCCTCTTCATCTTTCCCTTCCTTCTCCTAATGTCCTCCATGCCATTCCTTACGTTCCACAAAGAAGTGAGACCATATCATAATTGACATTCTGTTTAACTTATTTCAGTGTAATCTCCTCCAGTTCCAACCATGTTGATGCAAAAGTTGGGTATTCATCCTTTCTGATGGAGGCATAATGTCCCATTGTATATATGGACCATATATCTTCTTTATCCATTCGTCTGCTGAAGGGCATCTCGGCTCCTTCCAGTTTGGTGACTGTGGACATTGCTACTGTGAACAGTCACAACACCATGTGGCCCTTCTTTTCACATCTGTATCTTTGGAGTAAATGCCAAGTAGTGCAATTGCTGGGTCATACAGCAGCTCTATTTTTAACTTTCTGAGGAACCTCCACAGTTTTCCAGAGTGGCTGCACCAACTTTCATTCCCACCAACAGTGTAAGAGGGTTCCCCTTTCTCCACATCCTCTCCAACACTTAACTGTTTTCTGCCTTGTTACTATTTTTTGCCATTCTGATGTAAGGTGGTATCTCCATGTGTTTTTTTTTTTTTTTTTAAGATTTTATTTATTTGACAGAGAGAGGGATCACAAGTAGGC
>CM053617.1:9516073-9535155 GCA_028646535.1 Procyon lotor
TTATCTGTAGTGTCATTTGCAAATACATGCTCCCATTCTGTGGGTTGCCTGTTTGTTTTGTTGACTGTTTCCTTTGCTATTAAACCACTTTTCGAAAATAAAAGGCAATTGCCTTTTATTTTATTTTGAAAATAAAAGGCAATCTTCACCTGAGTGGCTCAGTCGGTGAAGCATCCGACTCTTCATTTTGGCTCAGGCCACGAACTCAGGTTGTGAGATGGAACCCCACATTATTTGCTCTCAGCGGGGAGTCTGCTTGGGATTCACTCGCTCCCTTTCCCTGCCCCTCTCCCTGCTCATGCGCTTCTGCTTTCTTTCTAAAATAAATAAATCTTTAAAAAAAGAAAAGGCAATTTAAAGCTAATTATTAGCATTTACAAATCAATAAATTATTAAGTTTATGAAAATCACAGTGCAAGCAAATGCCCAAAACACCAGGGAAAGCGAATCTAGTGTAAATCTCACTGGACAAGATTAAGCATCCTTTTCAATAGGTTTGCTTTCTACGCCCAGTGCAGCTGGCCCTTCCCGCCACACACTCACACCGTAAAACAGACACTTTAGAAACGACACATTTTATTATTCCTGAAATTTTTCCCCTAAAAATAGAAAAGCAGTCTATGAATTATAAAATAAATAAGAATAATCTGGAAGTCTTGTAGGGGTCCAGTTTCAGTGCAGCAGCACCTTCCCGTTCCCTCTCTTTATTTTACGAAGGACTTCATTTAGCCACTCGGGAGGAATTTATTTTCTTGATATCAACCTGGCTCAGAATCAGCGTCCCATTTTTGAATTTTCCAACCTGCCCAATCCGTCCACTGGACAAAAGACTGGGAGCTGATTTCTTCTTTTTGGATTTCCTGCAGTTAAAAGGAGAGAAAAGTACCAGAGTTAAGCTTATGAAGAAGGATGAGAGGACGGCAGCACCAGCAAGCAGGTGACCGTGGTCCGCTCCTGCAAACTCCTGGGGTCATCCTGTGCACACCACCCTCCATTGCCCTACTGCAACCACCACCTGCCTTCCTGTGGTCCCTGAAGCATGCCAGCCGCCTTCCTGCCTCAGGGCCTTTGCACTGGCTTCTTCTATGCAGAATGTTCTGCTACTGATCTTTCTAGGCTGTCCCCTCCTCTTCACTCAGTCCTCAACTCAGAGGTCACCCCCCCTCCAGAATGATATCCCAGCCCTCTCGCCCCCAGTGATATTCTTTTATAATGCTTTATTGTAACCTCTTCACAGAACCTGCCAGCACCTGACAGTCTCTTGCTTACCTGTTTGTATGTAAGCTCCTCAAAGATAGCAGGTATCCCCTGCCCAGGGTGATCATGGCTGAATCCCCAACACCCAAGACACCTATATGCCTGGCATGCAGGGGACCCTCAACAGACAGACGTGTGTGGCCAGGACAAATGACCACCTGTGCTCAAGCTCACTAGGAGTCCAGGAAAAAGGTTCAGATGAAAGAAGTCAATTTTGAAACAGTAATTCAGGGAGTGAGAAAAGGCATTTATGAACCGAAGCTAAGAAACCAGCACGAAGCAACAGACTTGATGCTCCGAGCCTCAGGTCACAGCGCTGTGCCTCCTGTGGTAGGTCAGAGGACAGACACAGCCCAGGACCGTGCTGCCTCGTGGGCGGGCTCTTAGCGGGGGTTGGGAATGTCAACCTCAGTTTCTCCATGAGTCACCTGAGCTGTCTGATCTTTGGAAATGGGAGCCTGGAGAAGATTCCCGATTCAGTTCTGAGGTAGCTGTTCGATCTGGGACACCGTCTCCCCTTGTCTCCCTCCCCGCCCCTCTCCCCCCCACAGGACTTGCTCAGAAGCACTTTAATGGGCTAGAAGTAGGTAGCCTGGTAGGGTAAACCCCAGGCATTAGCTTCAGAACTAATCGATAGTTTTATCCAGATCATTCCGCCCCAGTACCTGAGGATGTCACTCACCTGTCTTCCTGCCCTCTCCTCTTCTTTTTCTTGAAAATATCTGTGTCCTGGGCCTGATTTCAGAATTTAAGATAATACATGGGTCAAGAATGGATAATGGAGATTCAAAAACAGATAAGAGCCAGTGAGATACCATTTACTTTTCATCTTTTTCTCAAGCAGGCATATGAAACATACACTCGGTTTCATCCTGAAACTCTTTCACGAGTGTCAGAGGTCGTTCCAGAAAAGACTAATAGGAGAAACATTCCATCTTTCATTTTAGGGGAAAGGGAGGGAGCACAGCACCTACCTCTTTGTCGTCTGCCATAGGCCCTTGTGTTCTGTACAATGTAAAAGGCATCATAGGAACAAGACCACAATAGCTCATGTGATCTGAGCAGGGACCTGCTGTTTCAAAGCAAACCTTCCACGTGAATACGCCGGCTTCCCTGGCTAGTGTTACAGAAGGAAGCTGACTGGAGCAAGTGGAGAGAACAATGATGTCACTCTCCATCTTACTGCTGTCTACACGGCCTCCCAACTCCACTGCGGCCAACTGCGGCCCCCTTCCGGTTCTAGCCCGGTAACAAAGGGGCTTTTACTCGTACCATTCTCTTTTCTTCTTCCTTTGCTGCCTTCTTTTCTTTGATTTGCTCCTGCAACACCTTGTAATTCACATAACTGTTTTTGGGAGGCTGAAATGCAAGGGAAAAAAAAAAACCCAAGAGATATTATTTTTTATTGTGCAAGGGTCTCCCAGTGACCCCTCCCCTGCCCTGCCCTGCCCTGGGTTCTCCCGTTCCCTGTAGGCATCCTGTCTGCCGATGGAAGACAGAAGCAGCCCCTCACCTTAGCACCCAGCATGATGGCACGTTCCCGCTCCAGGATTCGTTCCTTCCCTTTTCCATAACCTGTGATCCCGAACCGGTGCACTTCCAAACGAGCCTGTGGACGCAGAGTGGAATGAGCCCCAAGTGCGTTCCAGAGACCCCAGGGAAGGGACCCATCCCTAGGAGTAGCCCACGTCAGACACGACGTGCTGGAGCGAGAATTCTGTCGTAATGTGGTTTACAGAGCTCTGTGGTCTTCCGTAATTTCTTACCACAACCTCACAATACTCATTCTCCTGCACTGAACAACAGACTTAGGATTAAATGCAGAGGTCTGCATACTTGGATTCTCTCTGAAAAAAGCTACTGCCCTTCTGGACAAGAATTTCCACTTAAAAGTACCTCTCTGAATGTCCTCACTCACAATGAGAAACCATTTCTCATAGGAGCTTCAAACACAGATCCGTGTGTGTTTAAAGACGCTGCAGAGGAAGAGAAATGCCCATTCTTAGCAGTTGAATGACCTCCTCCTGTCTTTTTTCTCATGCATCTTAAAAACCTACTTACAACTGCAGAATACACACATCCTTGCCTGCTTTTCTACTTACATCTGCCTCGAGGACACTGTGGCCACAAACCAGTGTGTTCTAAGTGACCACCTGATATTTGTCACCTGGAGGCAGGGGGATTTGCTTAACCATTATTTCAACCACTGGACACGGAAGCATATACTTTTTTTTTTTTGGTATTACAAAACTGAAACAAAAAATCAACAGTTTCAAAACACATACCTTCTCCAAGTTAAATTCTTGTCTATCCACATCTTTCTCAGGGACATTAGTTTTGGTCTGAAAAGAAAAAAATTCTTACTAAGATCATCTGTTACTGTATCATTGGAGTATTTGTCACCAACAGAGTAGTCATGTTTTAAAAAGCCTTGAAACTGCCTAGATGCCTAAATACCAAATGATAACACAGGCATGTTGCATGAAAGTCTTCATGGAAGAAAAATGGAGGAAAAAATGTTAAGGTCTCAGAGCTTAAGAAAGGACGAGAATTTTTTTTTTTAATAAAAAAGATGATGAGAGAGACCGATGTCTGTCTCTCATGTACCACATGAAAATTCTGTTCAGTGGAGGCGGTTAGAAGAGGGTGAGTAAGCAGGTATTCTGGAGGGTTAAATATTATATGTTTTTTATTTTTATTTTTTTAGAGGAGAGAGCGTGTGTGCATGAGCAGGCGAGTGGGGCAGAGAGAGAATCTTAAGCGGGCTCCACACCCATCGTGGAGCCCAATATGGGGCTCAATCTCAGGACCCCGAGATCATGACCTGAGCCGATATCAAAAGAGTCAGACACTTAACTGACTAAGCCACCCAGGCACCCCTTAAACGTCATATTTAAATAACTCTTTCTCTTCCTCTTTTTCCCATCCAGCCATTAAAATAATGGCTAACAAAACTCTCTTAAATATTTTTTCAGAAATGTCGCATTTCTAGAAATGGAGATCTGATTTATTACAATTCTTAATAGAAAATAAAGATGAGGGATGCCTGGGTGGCCCAGTGGGTTAGGGCCTCTGGCTTCGGCTCAGGTCATGATCTCAGGGTCCTGGGATGGAGCCCTGCATTGGGCTCTCTGCTCAGCGGGGAGCCTGCTTCCCCGTCTCCCTCTGCCTGCCTCTCTGTCTACTTGTGATCTCCCTCTCTGTCAAATAAATAAAATCTTTACCAAAAAAAAAAGAAAAGAAAGACGCTGCAAATGCCTTCAAAGCATGTGACTCTTTACACCGATACAGCCACTAGCTACGGTTACCAGCCCACAGAACTGACCAGAAGCTTGGGATTTGAAGGAAATGTATTGTCACATCTGGCTAACAGCGCGGTCACCACTCAACCCCAGCCGCTGGGTCTGGGCCAACAGAAAGCAGGCTCAAAAAGCTGGGAGGCCTCTGGAGAAGGCACCCTTGTGCCTCACAGGACAAAGGCGAAGACAAATGGCCAGCCGGCTGCCCGCCAGGGTAGGTAGGCCCTCCCGCCCATCCTGCTCGGCAGGGGGCACTGCGCAGGGATGCGCAGGGCCCTGCCCCACACTGTGCTGACAGGTGCCAAGATCGGGGCAGTCTACAGGTCTCCTGGTCCCTCCTGCTCTCAATGGGAGCTCAGGTCCTGACTTTGAAATGAAGATGCTTACGATTTTCCTCAGTCCTGTGTTTCACAGAATCAGATGCCTTATTAAGACCACGGGCACACAAGGACACCAGGCGCTTCCGTTCCTCTACCCCAGAAAGTCTTATTTCCTGTTCCGTGGCTGGAAAAAAATTGTCTTTACCCTGAAGTTAAAAAAACCTTCTCCGCTGGCATGCACACCCACCCAATCTATTTAATATGATAAACAGTACTACTACTTCTAAAAAACAAACACCTTAAATCTTAATGACTTTGGGATCATTCAGATCCTTAAATGCAAATTATATGCTAAAAAGAGAAACTATATGCGGTTCACAGACCTCCGAAATCCCATGAAACATTTACCTCCTTTTCTAAAAATTTAAATAGGTCTTTCCCTCTCTTCCTCCCTCCCGTCTGTCCAGTGAGGTACTGGCTAACTAAAGTTTTCTGAGTTGAAAATTTTGTTCCCAGCATCACTGGAGATGTCACAGGTGCCCTCGGCTGCCCCATTTCCAGAACATCAGCGTGAGGAAGGAACCATCTAAGAGGACCTAAGCGCTGTAATAAAATTCTTGGCCACCTACGTGACAGCCCCAGGTCTGGGGGCGAAAGTGGCCCACAGAGGAGAGAGCCACAGCTCCTGATGTCCCTGCTCTCCCCAACACCAGCCCCCCGAATACCCCAGTCCCCGCAGACCTCAGTTCATCCTGGCTGTGGGGACACCTGGGCGGAAGGCTTGTGCGGGCCTGGGCGGCAGGTCTGGCAGGAAGTAGATACCTTGCCGCTCCCAAGCCCTCTGTTAATCCTTTGCCAGATATATCTCAGCTCGGCAGCTCTCGATTTGCTTGAGAAAAGGTCTGGATTCTAGATCCTTATTTATCATAAAAGCAAACATTTGGAAAATAATGCTTAGCTCACTATTTTGTGATGCTGAGTCCACAGGCACGACCCCGTCAATATCTCTTATTCACAGTTTGAAAGACCTTTCAGTCCATTACTCATCATGTATTGCCTGATGTAGAAACCATCAGTGGTTCTCCTAGTCTGCTTTCCTTGGTGCTCACCGCAGCAGGCAACACTGGGTCCTGCCCTGCCTCTAGCCTTCCCCACCTACCCGAAGTTAGGCAGGGCTACGTGACTTCCTTTGGCCAAAGAAATGTGAGCAGAGGGGAAGTATGCCCTCCCTTGCGGAACCGCTAAGAGCCATTCATCGACTCCCCTTCTTCGCCAAAGCAACTAAGAGCCTTCCAGACGGTGGAGCCCCTATTATCCTGGGACCTCAGTCGGGGACAGTGTGGAGCAGCACGCTCTGTCCTTGCCAACCCCTATGGACACGTAAAAATAATTAACTTTTGCTGTCAAACCACTAAAACGCAGGGACTACGTTACCAAACCACAGCCTTACCTGTCCTGACTAGTAAAGCTTTACGGTCCCACACACAGGAAAGAGAAATGTTTGCAGATTTTGAGAACTTGCAGGTCAGGCTCCAAAGAAAGAAGAGAGCTACAAAACGAAGGCAGAGTTTGAGGGTGTGAGATGAAGGCCAGGAAGCCCTCCGGGTTCAGTGAATGCATCCACGGGCTGACTTGCTGACCGGGGCTGTTTTCAGCCGTGCCGGTGAGATTCTTTTATTCTACTAGTTCCTGTCCAACCTCTGTCCAGAGAGAGAGTAGTTGGGTAAATAAACACTCTCTTTTTAACCAGCACTGGATTTGCCAAAGAACAGGGGTGTAGAATAAAGTCAAAGGGTGCTCTGGAGTGTAGCGGATTTCAGGGTTGAGGCCTTGGGAGTGATCTAGATACTGCAGAGATTATGAGAGCAGTTAAGAACCTGCGGCGGTAACATGGCGATAATCTAGTGAAGGTTCCGGGTCCACTCACTTGTGTTACTCAAAGGACTAAGAGCCTAACCTAACCTGCTCTCTCTCTCTTTCTCTCTCTGGTGGAGCAGCTTTCAAGCCAGAAAGCCTGGGGTCTGAACCTAAGCTCTGGGTCTTACTTCAAATCCACAATCCTTTCCGTGGAATCCTTAGAAAATTCAGAGGCTGGGCGCCTGGGTGGCTTAGTGGGTTAAAGCCTCTGCCTTCGGCTCAGGTCATGATCTCAGGGTCAGCGATGAAGACAGGGCATGTGACTTGGGAGGATTCAGGGGGATAAGGCATTAGTGACAGAAGCAATGGCTGGCGGCACGCAGCAAGCACGCGTAAATCTCAGGTATCAGAGCGATTTGCCACATGCTTAGTAGCAGTCTGCGCGTACCTGCGTGCGGCCCGCAGGTGCCAAGAGCCCCTTCGGATCCCGGGTCCCCTGTTCCAGTATTTCTGTTATGTCTTTCTTATCTCTTTTCTGTGGAGGCCACAGAAGACGCTAAGGTTCAGGACACAGATGACGCACACTAAGGGTGGAGGAAATACCGAGAAAACATATCTGTCAAGCAACTCTTGGCTCATTTTCAGCCACCAACCTATGGCTTCCATTCTTCCTCACGGGCAGCCTCGCGCTCATTCAAGAGCAGTTTACCCCCTCAGGCCTCAAATCCCAAGTCATGCCATCCTGACCCAGGACCACTGTGGTAAACTCCTAACTCAGCCCCCGCAGGCCTCTTGCTATTGATTACCTATAATCTATTCACCTTGCAGGGGCCTGAGGAAGTCACATCACCTCGTGTCCTTAACACTCTCTGGTGGCTCTCCGGATGCCCTCAGCGAAACATCACAGGCCTGACCATTGCCTGTAAAACCCAGCAAGGGCCGGCCTCGGCCTGACCCTGCAACGCAGCTCATCGTCTTTTCCCCTGTCCTACTCCACGAGGCTTCCAGCTCCCAGAACCCCGCAGGCCTACTCACACCTCAGGGCACTGGCATCGCCCTTCTGGCTTCTTTCAGAGCCTTGTGTCACCTCGTCCTGAGACTGCCTGCCCACTCTACCAAAAGGAGCTTCTGTCTCTTACTCTCAAGATCCTATTTCTTTCCCTCAGAGGGTTTTAAATCTTTTTTTTTTTTTTTTAAGAATTTATTTATTTGAGAGAGGGAAGGAGAGAGAGAGAGAGAGCGCCAGTATGAGGGGCAGAGGGAGAGGGAGAAGCAGACTCCCAGCTGAGCAGGAAGTCTGAATGTGGGACTTGATCCCAGAACCCTGGGATCATGACCTCAGCTGAAAGCAGACGCTAAACCGACTGAGCCACCCAGGCGCCCTTTAAAACTCTTAATTATATTATTAATGTACTTGGGATTTGTCTGACTCGCAGCAGACTGCATATTCCATGAGGGCAGAGGACTATATCTCATTCACTGCTGGATCTCGTGGGTCTGGCAAATACTACGCGCCCAATTTTTTGTGGAATTAATGAGTAAGTGCATCAGTGATCTGTTACCTACTATTTCCCACCAAACTACTTCGATAGTCACTGCTTTGTAAAAGGGATAGGATTAGGAAGTTCATTTGTAGGTTAGGCAGTTGGAAGGGGTAAAATGTTCTATGAATGGTGGCCAAGTTCCCTGACTAAGCCATGGAAGGGGGTGACGTCAGGGCAGGCTTTCCCCACAAAGCCAACACACAAATGCTCCCACACCAGCAACAATTCAACTCAACTGTGACTCTCTCTACCCGGAGATGGCACCGGATTGCGCAGGTTAAGGGCTCCGTCCCACAAGGCTGCCACCAACCTCACTGAGCAGCTGCGAGCCCACGCTGTCGCCCGTGCGCACTTCTGATCAACCCCCTACCGATCAGTAGCTCCCACAAACGCCCTCTTTGGGTTCGATTAGTTTGCCAGAGCAGCTCACAAAACTTCGGAAAGTCACCTACCTTACAGCTGGCTGGCTGATGCTGAAAGGATGTGACTCAGGAACAGGCAGCCGGGGGGAGGCACAGGGTAAGGTATGTGGGGACACAGAAATTTCCATGGCCTCTCTGAACATGTCACTCTCCACACAGTCACCAACCCAGCTCTCCAAACCCTTTGGGTTTCCATATTAAGTCATTTCATTACTTAAATATGACAGATTAAATCACTGGTCACAGGCAATCAATTCAACCTCCAGCCCCAATTCTTCTCCCCAAAGATCAGGGAGATGGGACTGAAATTTCTAAACCTCTAATCACGTGATTGATTCTCTTGGGAACCTGCTCCCTCCTTTGCAATTTCTCCACCTCGCTCGCTAACAAAAGACACCTTTACATCCCTTAGGGGATTACAGGGGTTACAGGAGTTCTGCGCTAGAAATGGGGGACAAAATATATATATGTCTTATTATAGGTCACCACAGAACACCACGGACCCTGTTTCAATACACAACGCTATTTAATTACAGTATGTATGTCACGGGTCTAAGTTCTAGGGAAAGAAGGTCACTTCCTGGGTTCAGGCGGGGCCGGCTGGATTGTCCAACGTGGGGCTCTCGATATTCTCCAGAGGAAACCAGCTGACTCCATGCAGACTGTCGTTATCTTATCAGATATTTCAGCTGATTCCATGTCTGTCTGAACTGTCCTACAATGACCCGAAAGTTTCAGAGAACAGGGGCCACAACTATCATTTACCACGTTATGCAAACTCTCGGCGTAGCATCACGTATCCTAATCACTCCCAACGGACCGACTATTCCTTAGCTGACATTCCCTTTACCCAGGATATGCCATTAATAACTAGCCTTTTCTTCATCTGTATTTGTTTACTTGCTGCGATATCCGCATCCTCCAGTCTTTCACAGGCGTATGTGTTTTTATTGTGTTTGTTTTCTGTCTCCTTATCCAGACACATTTACGCACGCATTTTAAAAAGGAGGAAAGGGCAGAACACCAAGGACAAGTGCAAAACTTCACTAAGGTCAGAAAATCCAGAATGTCGGATGAGCTGAGGTTCCCAAGAAAAGCCAACTATGATGACAAAGGGGTCAACTGGAAGGGGAAGAAAAAGAATCTAACAGCCGGCAGCAGATGTTCTATTAGTAAGAGACAGAGAAGTGCACTCATTCAATGCCGACGCTTTTGTCCTTTCTATTAGAAAACTTTCCATTCTAGAAAGAACCCGACTGAATAGAAGAGGAAAGAGAAGACCGAGACACCTGAAAAAAAGTGGGAAGGTACTCAGATGTCTGTTAGTTAAATTTTCCAAACCCAAATTATATATAATGCAACACAGTGTTCAACCTTTTTCACTGAGTGGTACACAGAAAATACTAGTATTTGTACGGTGCACGAGGGTTCGCGGTCCTAATACTGATCACCATTAGCTTCCGTGGCTGGCCAGTGTGATGACTCTGGCCAGGTGAAGGGCCAAGGAAATCCGCTTCCTGGCCTGCCTGTGACAGCTCCCGGTGTCCCCATATTTGGAGCATGAGTTGGAAACTGACCTCGAATCCTAAAATGAAGGTAGATGATTACAAAAAGCACTATTAGTCTTTGAGGAAGACATACTGGTGAGCATGACATGAAGAGCCACCTGGACGCTAGGAAAGATGACACAGCTAGGTTTTTTAAAACCATAAAAAAGATGTGGTAAGCACTGGACGCCAGTATGTGCTCACACACGTTCACCAAGAACGACACCAGCCCAACTGTGTTTGCAGTGCATTGCACCGTGGTCTCCAAAAAAAAGACATGTCTGTGTTCTAATCCCTAGAAGCAGCGAATGGATCATACTTGGAAAAAGGGACTTTACAGTTTAATTAAGTTAAGGATCTCATGACGAGGGGCGCCTGGGTGGCTCAGTTGTTAAGCGTCTGCCTTTGGCTCAGGTCATGATCCCGGAGTCCTGGGATCGAGCCCTGCATCGGGCTCCTTGCTCGGCAGGAAGCCTGCTTCTCCTGCTACCATTCCCTCTGCTGTGTTCCCTCTCTCGCTGTGTTTCTCTCTGTCAAATAAATAAAAAATAAAATAATAAAATAAAATAAAATAAAATAAAATAAAATAAAATAAAATAAAATAAAATAAAATAAAATAAAATAAATAAAATAAAATAAAATATCTCATGACGAGACCCATCCTAGATTTTGGGTGGGCCCTAAGCCCATGACAGCTGTTCTACAAGAAAGGTAGGGGGAGATTTGCGACTCAGGTGTACAGATGGGGCCACGTGCAGATGGGAGGCAGTCGAGGGTGATGCAGTCAAGAGTCAAGCTTAGAGCCACCAGAAGCTGGAAGAAGAAAGGAAGGATTCCCTGGTGTGCCCAGCCAACACCCTGACGCTGGCCTTTCCGGCCTCCAGAACTATAACAGAACAAACGTCCGCCCAGCACCCCTAGGAAACCAATATGTTTCCCCTTTTCCTTTGATGAGAGACAAAAGTTTACAGGACACGAGGAATGCAACAGAAATAGAGAATCTGGATTTTTGCAAGGATCCATAATATCCTTGGGGGAAAACTTGGGTAAGCAACTACACCGCTCTCCTGGACTGAATTTTGCGTGAGACTTACAAATTCAGTCTGGGAGAGATTACTGCTCAGTGAAATCCAACTGCTTTCCACCAGAAGGTAAGTTCCTTGAGAAAAAGCAGTTTCATCTCTTTTGTTCAATGGTGTATCCCGGTGCCTTGCAGCCAGAAATAGTTGTTGACTGACTTAACTTTTCTGAGCACCATCAAGCAAAAGGCTTATCAGCACGAAAGGGTCCACTCAGCAGGTTTGTGTTTCTCAAACTCTGCACATTCCTAAGGAAGTCTTGTTTTCAGAATTGGCCCTTGGCTGGTTCCTGGGAGCCGACCGACTGTCTGATAAGTGTTTTTGCATCCCCAAGGCCTTGAGCCAAGCCATACCAAGTGTGCCCAGATTATTTACACTAACAGTGTGATTTACGGTGAATACCTACTTTTTTTCTGGGGGCCCAAGGCTTCAATAACCAAGGTCAGTCTGCATGTTTACATAACTGACCTCCAATAAAAACCCTGGACACCCAGGCTAGGGTGAAATTCCTGGTTGGCCGGCACCCCACACGCTGTCACACATCACTGCTGGGGAAATGAAAGGCATCCCATTCAACTCACTGGGAGGGGACACCTAGACACTCTGGTTTCCTCCAGACCTCCCATCCACCTTTTCTCTTCATTTGCTTTACTCTGTATCGTTTTGCTCTAATAATTTGTAACTGTGATCACGTAACCGTGATCATGCTGAGTGTCGAGTCCTCTGAGTGCTTTCAGCAAATCATGAAGCCAGATGGTAGACTTGGGGACCCCTGACATAGTCTATAAAGATACTCATCTACGGGAGCCCGGCTGGCTCAGCCGGTACAGCCTGCAACTCTTGATCTTGGGGTCATGAGTTCAAGCCCCACGTTGAGTATAAAAGTACTTGAATGAATAAAAACTTTTATATTCTTTTGATAAAAACTTTTTTAAAGAACAATTTTATTTATTTATTTGAGAGCAAGAGAGAGAGAAAGCACCAACAGGGGCAAGAGCAGAGGGAGAGGGAGAAGGAGACTCCTCGCTGAGCAGAAAGCCTAGCTCCCATTACTCTGAGGTCATGACCTGAGCTGAAGGCAGAAGGCTCAGCGGACTGAATCACCCAAGCACCCAAAAGAAAAGATACTTCTCTAAAACTTCGGTATCAGGGTTTTCACCATATACATAGAAACTAAGCAACTCATTACCTGCGTGTTTTCATCTCGATCCGACTTCTCTTTTTTTTTCTTATTTCTGCTGCGAAATTCTATGACTTCCACTGGCTCTCTGCTGTTCTTCAGGGTTGGGGGAGATACCGCAGCACTAGGGACTTCTGGTCCTGAAGGGGAACCAGTGGGGGACACAGCAGGAGTGCACCGCAGCTCTTCTCGGAGTTCCTTGAAGAAGTGGGAGGCACTCTTCCTTTGGCCTCTTACAAGAGAACCAGGTAGGGGGGCTGGCTCTGTTGTCACAGCCGCTGGAGCCGGAGTCCTGGCACCTCTCTTCTTGTTTTCTCCTCTCTTTCTGATCCTTTTCTGTTCTGTCTCATCTTCTGTCTCTCCTGTTTCTTCAAACACAGAGCGGGGGGGAAAAAAAAAAAAAAAAGCTTTGTTTTTATCAAATGATCAAATCACGTGAAACATAAAGAAACAAAAGATTTTTTTCTTTTTTCAAATGGGGTTGTATTTGCACAATTTGAGGGCAGGGGCGTTTTTATTTTTTAAAATTTTAATTCAGTTCATTAACATATCATGTATTATTGGTTTCAGAAGTACAGGGCTATGATTCATCAGTCTCACATAATACCCAGTGCTCATCACATCACATGTCCTCCTTAATGCCCGTCACCCAGTTACCCTGTTCCCCCAGTGCCTCCTCCAGCAACCCTCAGTTTGTTTCCTATGATTGAGTCTCTTATGGTTTGTCGTATTTGCACAATATGTAGAATCCAAGCTGCAACATCTTTTGCTAGGAAACTAGTGGTGTCTCTGACCCAAGGCACAATTACTTTAGCCCTGACTTTAGTCCATACTAACAGCAACCTCAAGGCAATAGTCCCGGGGGAACTGGTAATCCCAGCTGGCTCACACTTTGTGCTAAAAATGTCCGCCACTGCAGCTGGTGTTTTATTTTTTAATACTCTCTAGGGTTGCAGGTGGGTATTATAGTCTTCCCATTTTTTTCAGTTATGAATTATGATGAGAAAGTGATTCAATCTGAACACATTTCTTTTTTTCTTAAGATTTCTATTTATTTGACAGAGAGAGAGAGAGAGAGAGATCACAAATAGGCAGAGAGGCAGGCAGAGGGAGAGCGGGAAGCAGGCTCCCCGCTGAGCAGAGAGCCCCATGCGGGGCTCGATCCCAGGACCCTGGAATCATGACCTGAGCCAAAGGCAGAGGCTTAACCCACTGAGCCACCCAGGCGCCCCTGAACACACTTATCTTCTACAAAATCCCTCAATCGCCTCTTTGTTTCACCTGTTCAATTCTGATGAGCCCCCTGAAAGTTCAGACTTCATTACTCACCTGCAGTGTAAGTTATCACAGCGCTCTCTAAATACCAACTGATCATTTCTGTTTACTTATATTAAGGGTCAGCTAAACTTCGGCTTTGGGCACCTAAAAATGGGTAGTTACGGCCCAAGCCTTCAAAGCTCGTTGCATTAATTTCAAGCCTGTCCTAACATAAACTGTATTTAGGATTTGGCAGAATTGTCTTTTCCTTTAGTTTTCAAACTTCTCAAGGCCAAAGACTAAGTCTTCTCTGTCCTCCGATATTCCCAAGGACACAGAAATGTTGTGTCCACAGGACAATTCCATACAAGGGGAGGGACAGGGATTAGACAGTTTGGGGACTGGAACCCACACTCTGCAAATTAACAGCTAGGTGAATTTCGATAAATGTTGTAACTCCTAATGCTTGTTTCTACATTTGTAATAAATGGGATTAATGACTATGTATTTCACCGGGAAGTGAAAATTAAACGAGTAAATACATGAAAGACAGGGACTACATGGCAAATTCTGTACTTTTACTGTGTAAGTGAGCTTAGAATCTTGAGCAATGGCTCCCAACTACAATAGCTTTCGCAACAGCACCGCTACAAATTTAAGAAATACTTGTTTGCTCCTTAAAGACACCAATGCCTAGGCAATCTCTTGCCTGAATTAGCGATGTCACCTAACCTGGAGCAAATTCTTCAGAGTGCCAGGCGGTTGCCAATCTTGAATATCTGTTTTTATTTCCTTCTCCCCAAACAAAAGGGGAGGATGGCCAACTTGGTGGAAGGAAAGGCTGTGAACAGCTTCACGTGAAAACGTTCTCTGAAGTCCGCGGGGGTTGGAACACACTGAAGGTTGGGGCTCTACGGTGACAAGGTGGTACCAACGCACCAGGGTCACGCGGGGCTGGGAGGGTGGTGTGGGGGAAGCGGGCTTCCCAGAGGGCCGGGAAACGTGAAAGGGTGGGCTATTTTCAAGAGCCCAGGATCCTGTGTGCATCACACCCTGTAAGCCTGAAAGCCTCGGTGCTTACGACGAGCAACTAGGTTAGTGTCCACACTCAGGGACCACTTGGGAGGGCTGATCCAAGAATACCAACAGGGCCGACCGTGGGGCGAGGGGGAGGGGAACTCCGGAGGCGTGTGCTGAACCCATCACGGGAACCGGGTCCGACAAGCTGAGGGGTGCTCCACGTGCAAGAACCGAGAGCCGAGGGCGGCCCAGTTTCGAAGGTACAGCAGACCCTCAGCTGCCAGTCCGCTTTCCACGTGGGCTCGGAGGCCCCGCACTCACCCAAATCGTAGAGGTTCCGGAGCAGGGCGTCCAGGAGCGTCTGCGAGGCGGGAAGCGCGCGGGCCCCCAACCCCTGCTCCTGAGCCATCGCGGGGGGCGGGGATTTCGGCCTCGCGGCACCCACCCACACTTCCGAGTTCCGACGCGCTGCGCGCGCGCGTCGCAGGTCCCGGCGCGGCTTCCGTCCCGGTTAAGATGGCGGCGCCCGGGGTCCTGCGGAGCGGCAGCAGAGGGTGCCGCCGCCCTAGGCGAGGTCGGGCCGCCCAGCGCGGAAGAACCGCCCCCAGCAGCAGCACCACCACCACCCCTTAGCAAAGAATTTCAGGCCCCGCCTAGGACGGCAGCCGCAGCATGGATTCTTCCAGTTCATCCAACTCTTGTTTCTCCGTCGGCTCCGCCAGTCCCGGCGCTGTCGTGCTCCTCTATTCGGTAGGCGCCCAGGGGAACGAGGCCCGGGGCGGGGCCGGGAGAGAGAACACCCCTACCCCCAACCCCGCTCGGTCCTGGCCTCCCACGGGCCACGACCCCGGGCCCAAAAGAGTGGGTCCCGGGGCCGCCGAGGAGGGGTTAGGTGGTTGACTCGGTTTCCAAGGCAACGGTGTATCGCCGCTGGTGTAAATGTGTGTATGCTTTTAGAAGTTTCTATGGGTGATGGTTCCTCCGGTTCCTTTCCACTCGTTCCTTCTCGTTCCCTCTACCACGCACGGGGCCTTCAGAGAGCCGCTGCTACAGGAATGAGGCGTGAGAATTGGATCTCCGTCTCTAGCGTGGGCTCTCCTTTTGGTTAAACCTGAGAAACCTGCGGGTCTGACCTGGCCTGAGATACATCAGCATGCGGCTCCCCACCCTGCCCTTTTACTGCCGTGATGTGCCTGGGAGAGAAGGCTTTGGCTTGTATGTGACCGTAAGAGTTTGTAAGACGTAAAGTTTTTAATCTAGGAAGATTTGGAACTTCTCGAAATTTTTACTGCATCTTGGTCTTCCATCCGTGCTCTTCACAGAAGTCATTTTGGAAGGCAACTAATGCCTCCCAGCCTCTCCCAACTTGCCTTCCAACCCCCAACCCCTTCCTCCCTCTCCTGATTTTAACCGATCTTTTTTTGCCGCCACAGTGCTGGTTACTTACAATTTATGTGAAGAAATTATGAGGTGAACCCTTTGTAGTTCTCAGGGTTGCACAATTCTGGGGAAACTGATCTTTTTTTTTAACTGCTAAATTAATTTTTATCTACTTTGCAAGGAAATAAAAGAATGCGTTTTTTTTTTTTTAAGATTTTATTTATTTGACAGAGAGAAACACAGCGAGAGAGGGAACACAAGCAGAGGGAATGGTAGTGGGAGAAGCAGGCTTCCCACCGAGCAGGGAGCCTGATGCAGGGCTCGATGCAGGGCTCAATCCCAGGACCCTGGGATCATGACCTGAGCCGAAGGCAGACGCTCAACGACTGAGCCACCGAGGCGCCCCAAAAGAATGCATTTTAAAAGCATGTTACCAAGTCTTGCAGGTTACTGTCAGTTTCTGACTTTAATGTTAATGTGTGTAGGAAGGTCATAAGGGGAAAAGACAAAACAAGATAGACCAAAATCTCAGTTTCAAAAGAGAAGCTAAATATATACGACTGTATATCAGGGAAACAGAAGTTTCTCGGTGTTCCAAAGAATACTGGTGTCCCAGTTTGTTTCCTTAATGTGGAGAGCTCTGGGCTTATAATTGATGTTAACCATCCACTTCTGTAGAGTATTACTTTAACCTCTCTCCTCGTTGACCTTCTCACCCCACACCCCTGTGGAGGAACTACTTTGACCTCTTTTTTCAACTCTGCTATTCCAGAGCTGACATGTAGGGACACCCAACTTGCCCTAGGTAGCTTTTTCAGCCCTGAAGTTGACTACTGCAACTGCACCTGCATGTTAAAGGAAAGAGCTGGCTTTTTACTTCCCTATTTATCACGGGTTCTTTCATGATAACACCTTCGCCAACTTTTTCGCATGAAAAATTAAAGCAATTGGATGTGAGCTTTTTCTTTTTTTTTTTTTTAAAAGATTTTATTTATTTATTTGACAGAGAGGAGAGAAACCACAAATAGATAGAGAGGCAGGTAGAGAGAGAGGGGTTGCAAGCTCCCAGCTGAGCAGAGAGCCCGATGGGGGGCTCGATCCCAGGACCCTGAGATCATGACCTGAGCTGAAGGCAGAGGCTTTAACCCCCTGAGCCACCAGGTGTCCCTTTTTCTGCTTCTGAAGCCAGACAGAAACTTCACTACTGCCTAGTCTGCTTTCATGATGATCTGAACTTTTTCTTACTGTTTCAGGCTGACCT
This sequence comes from Procyon lotor, assembly GCA_028646535.1. Taxonomy (NCBI): domain Eukaryota; kingdom Metazoa; phylum Chordata; class Mammalia; order Carnivora; family Procyonidae; genus Procyon; species Procyon lotor. Next base: position 9,533,497 of record CM053617.1, read on the forward strand.
TACTTCCTCAGCCTCACTTATTGTGCAGAACCCCATCTAATGGGAGAGGAGGGCTCAGAGATATTTAAGATACTCCTGACTGCAGCAAACTTTGCAGCACTCATCACCTATAGCGTCCTACTCATTAGTCTCAACTTCCAAGATGGGGAAGTGAAAGCTCCGCCCCTTGTGGCGCGGACTTGAAAGGAAGTCCTGGCAATAAACAGTTACAATTGAGATAAGGGCAATGCCTGAATCACTCCCAGTATGTTGTGGGAGGAATGAGAAGGAGCACCTGACCCGTTCCAGGCTTCAGAGAAGGCTTATAAGAGAAGGTGACACCCGAGCTGAGTTTCTGAGGTGTGACTAGGACATGAGGGAGGAGAGGAGAGGAAGACTGGCCTAGGCATCCGTGTAAGAAAGCCACTCCTTTGCACCTTTGGGAAAACCAAGAGGTGAAATAAAGGAGACGTGAGAAACAAAACTAAGGGAGTAGGCAGAAGGTACTTCCTAAGGGGGTTTTATCTATCAGGTTTACACCCCTGAAGGATCAAGTCTTCACTTTCTAAGGGAATGAACGTTTCAGGATGATCGGGTTTGTGTTTTTGACAGTCTAAGAAGACTAGGTTTCTGGAGTGGTGGTTTGTTGGGATAACCTTTACTTGAGTAGAGACTGTAGAAGGAGAATCTGATTGGAGAAGGAATCTAATGCCAAAAGCATGGAGATCAGCAGAACACGATTGCAGTAATTCCGAAAAGTGCTGAAAGCCTGAGGCAGTGGCAGTGAGCCTGGGGAGTGGGGAGATAGGGGAGTGCGTGTGATATTTAGGACAGTGGAAATGCTGTGGCTGAGGAAGAGGAGGTTTCTGTGATTTGGCCCCTGGGCGGATGTTGATGCCTTCTGCTGATAGGAAATCTGGGGAGAGGAACAGGTCTAGTCAGGGTGATATAATAATTTCAGTTTGGGATGTGTTCAGTGTGAGATGCCAGGGGTAAAATTAATGACTTTTAACTTATGGATTATTGGGGCGCCTGGGTGGCTCAGTGGGTCAAAGCCTCTGCCTTCGGCTCAGGTCATGATCTCAGGGTCCTGGGATCGAGCCCCGCATCGGGCTCTCTTCTCAGCGGGGAGCCTGCTTCCCCCTCTGTCTGCTTGCCTCTCTGCCTACTTGTGATCTCTCTCTCTCTGTCAAAAAAAAAAAAAAAAAAAGCTTATGGGTTATTATGTTATGGACCCGATACATCACAAGATGTGGGGGTGACATCCAGATAGAGTTAGAAGGATGGTACCAGGGCAAACGAGGAAGGTCTGGCCTAAATATGTGGATTCGTCAGACATCAGCAAGTAGATTGTGTGTGAAGCCACGGGTCTTCCGGAAATCTTTCAATGAGACCACAGAATGAAAAGAAGACTGGAATTGGAGAATTACTGGCACACCCAGACCCCCAAATACGGCTTCCGGTTAAAGTCTGAATGAAAAATTTGGACTCCTTACAACATCTTACAAGACTACATAATTGCTACCTCCCTGATTTTACTAATCTTGCACACCGGGCTTCAACCACACTGGCCTTCTGTTTCTCAGACAGTAAGCATGCTCTTTGGGGAGTGCCACCGTTCCCTCTGGGTGGCATATGCTGTTTTCCCAGAAATTGGCATTGCTACTTTCCCCTTCACCT
>CM053617.1:9535255-9556683 GCA_028646535.1 Procyon lotor
TACTATTCTCTATGCCTTTGAGGTCATTTATGTCCCTGATACTGGAAGATGGAAATCCTATGTAATCGTGGCTACTACACAGCTCTCCCCAGCTCTGTGTTCAGTGAGGTCTTGTTGGTAGCTTGAAATCTGCCCTGGTGGGAGTATAAATGCCATGGAAATTGGCGAATGCTACAAATCAGGGATCTCACGTAGTGAAACAGTCACGGGTATGCTACTGCTGATATGCCTAAGTAAACTTGCTTATTTGTTGTCTGTCTTTCCTTAAGAGAGTGTAGGCTCCTTCCATACATACACATTCTTTGTCTGCCTTGTTCATGCTTTATTCACAGCCTGTGGAACAGTGCCTGGTACACTGAGGGCTCTCCCTAACTATCTGTTGAATGAATGGAACCTCCAGAGCGGTTAATAGGTAGAAGGAGAAGCCTGTTTAGCTACAAATAAGGGGGGGGGTGCTGCTGTAAAAAGTAAGAGAAACAAAGGGGGAAAATAACCTAAACCCCCTTTTTTGGACTCTTTTTTGTATTGTGCTCCTAGATAAGTAACCCTGTAAATATATTTATCTTATGATGGTAAGTACTTCATCATGGTTTAGGGAAGGCCAACGATGGAGTAGTTAGTTAATACTCAACCCTAGCTGCATGTAGGAATCACTGGGAGCACTTTTAAAAATCATTCTGATGCCCAGGTATCGTTCACAGACCAAATTAATCAAGAATCTCTAGGGGTGCCCGGGTGGCTCAGTCATTAAGCATTTGCCTTTGGCTCAGGTCATGGTCCTAGGATGGAGCCTGGCATTGGCATCGCTCGGCAGGAAGCCTGCTTCTCCCTCTCCCTCTCCCACTTCCCGTGCTCATATTCCCTCTCGCTGTCTCTCTCTCTGTCAAATAAATAAAATCTTAAAAAATAAAAATAAAATCTCTAGGGGGACCTAGGCATCAATATCTTTTTAAAGTTTCTCAGTGCACATTCTCATGTGCAGCCTGGGTTAAAAATTACTGGAGTAGACATCAGGCTAGGACCAGAGTGGGAGCAGTTTGAGCTTTAGCCTGTGAGTATTAGGGAGCCATTATCCGCAGGGTTCAGGAGGTGGCTTCATTCAGTAATTTATTTTTTCATTCTACAATGATTGAGTTCTTACTAGGAACTGAGAATACAAAACATGTAAGACGCATTACCTACGCAGACAAGAAGTTTATAGCCTTGTAGTGGAGATACCAGTCCAGTTTAATGAAGTATTTTAGATGCTGTTGTGAAAGGCTCCGTCAAGACTCAAAGGAGAAGATGATCAATTCAGTCTCGGGTGAGGAGAGAGTCGGGAAATGGTGCACAGAGGTAAACAGGAGCTGTGGTTGGTGGCTAAGTATTTCCAAGAGAACAGTGCAGAAGGGTCTCTCCCTCTTTCTCCATCTCTCTCTCTCTCTCTCTGTGTATATGTGTATATACACACATGTATATTTATTTGTAACAATTTTATACATTCATATATATGTAACCTGTTCATAAATGCCTATATAAGTGTGTGTGTGTGTGTGTGTGTGTGTATTTGTCTCCCCAGCTGATTCTGATCCTTTTCTCTTTCCACCCACTAAGTGGAAAGTCTCTGAGTCCCCTTCAATCCCTACAATTATATAATTTATGATAGTTTGGTGCATTGTACCAAGTCTGAGTCTATATATAAACTGTCTTTTGTTTTACTAATGAGAAATGTGAAATTTGAGAAGGTTCTTGAAACTTAGAAGCAAGAGTAGAGTATGTCACAAGGACTGCTGTTTTCCACCAGAATTCTAGCAGTTAGATTTTTCCCGCGTATATTCTCTATATATGTGTTGATGTTTGCATACTTCACATGTTTTGCATGCTACCCTTTTTGTATTGAAACTCACACACTGTCTTCTGTTTATATTCTCACTGAGCCTCCTCTTGTTCTCAGTTTAACATTCGGTATCTTTTTCCATGACTTCAATGTGTAGTCATTGGATTATGCTGTATTCCAAAGGCAGCTCAGTGTTGGGAAATACAGAGAGGTCATGTGTTTCCCACCTTCAGGATAATTGCATCTTAGGGAGACAGACGTGGGCGAATGATTGCAGGGTAATGGCCACCTACCCTAAAATATGTAGATAGTAGGCAAAGGCATTCTAATGCGAAAGGCAGAGTAGGGGCGGGCAGCTCGAGGAGGGTTTTCACAGCAGGGATGCTTGAGCAAGAATGACAGAGGAACAAAGAGGCCTTCAGGGGCCCAGAGATGCGCAGGGGCCAAGGCCCAGAAGCACATCCATGATAAATTGTAACAGGGAAATGCAAATCACTTGCTATTGAGTAAACCTTGAGCATGGTAGCCAGTGAGTCTGGAGAGGGAAGGACAAGCCAGGCCATAGAGTTTCTTGCGTGATACCAGAAGCGGCTTAGGCCTTCATTCTGAAGGAGGTGGGGAGTCATCGAAGTATTTTAAGCAGGGACCAATTTGGTCAGAATTGTGTTTTGAAAAGAGCACATGGCAGCATGGAGGGTTGATTCAAAGGGGCAAGGAGTGAGGGGGTTAGAGTGGTAAAGTGCTCAGGCTGGACCTGGGACCAAGGAGTTGTCCTGCTACATCCTTAAAGGCCCCCTGGACAGGATTAGGTGGATCATGTGTCAGGGTGAGGACTGGGGGGGGGGGGGGGGGGGGGGGGGGGGGGGGGGGGGGGGGGGGGGGGGGGGGGGGGGGGGGGGGGGGGGGGGGGGGGGTAGGTCTAGAATAAGGCCGAGGGATACATGTGGCACAGAGGTTGTTGAGATTTCTGGGAAATAATCAGGTTTTGGGATTGTGCAGAGGAGAAATGAGTTCAGTCTGAGAAAGGCCAAAGGTGAAGTGTGTGCAACTAAATGTGCCTGTCAGGAGCTCACGTGGGGGAAGAGAACAGAGCAGGAGATTCAACAGTGTGTAAATTAGTATCTAAAGCCAGTTGAGCAGATGTGAGGACTCAGCACAGTGTGTGAAGGTCAGAGGGCTGGGGTGTCAGCATTAAGGGAAGTGGGAGGAAAGGAGACATATTTCCGTCTTGGGGGGGATTTTCCCCTCAGGTTGAGAATCGCTGGTTTAGGGCAATGAGAATGGATCTTCTGCTGTGACAAGATCATGAATTAAAAACCCAAAGTAGGAAAATTTCAGGATGGTTGGACTTGGGGAAAGGAGGGAGCTCTTGAGAGTGGTGTCAGGCTGGAGGGAGGTCTAGGAAGTTGAAGACTAGAAAGAGACCGCAGTTTAATGGTTAAATTCAGAAGAAATAATAATATGTGTTGGCATTTTCTTCTAATAGCAATGCCTGGAAAATAATTCCCGTGTCCATTATTAAAAATAATGCAGTGGAGGGAACTTAAATGAAAGGGAAGCATTTATAACATAAGGTGGAAAAATTAAGTGGACAAATCAAAATGTATGTGTGTCGGGCGAAGGAATGGGTCTATATGCCCAGGGGAAAAAAAAAAAACATTCACTAAAATGGACCCTGGGTCATTGGACAACAGGTGATTTTAATTTTCTTCTGTGTGCTTTACTGCACCTTCCAGATTTTTATAATGAACATACAGCACTTTGGTCATTAGAAAAAAAATGTTTTGGCTTTAAAACAGTATATTCGTCTCCTTTTGATAAAACCCTGTACCCGTTTAAGGTAAAGAAGTAAAAGGGACCTGATTGCTATTTAAATGCCCCAGAGCATCTTTTCTCCAGTAAGTTGACAGCCGCTTGCATAGGTTAATGCAGGAAAGATGTAAGTTCCTAGAGTCTGCCCAACCCCGGATAGAAGACAGTGTTGTGTCAACAAAACCCATGGTGGCCAGGGAGAAGGGATGTGGCTCTTGGCTTCTCATCGTGCCCTACACATGGAAATGGCAGGAGCCATGCATGACCCGGCGTCCTCACATCTCAAGAGCATTTCTCCCAAGAGCGTAAAGGCCAAGCCCCAGCCCCTCAGTCACCAGGGGAAAAAAAGTATTTGAAGAAGTTGTCCACTAGAATGTTTTTAAACAATATTTAATACAGGAAAACGCTCATAACATATTTGAAAAGGCAAGATAAACTACATTTGGTATGGTCCATGCTTTGAATAAAAACTAGGTATGTGTGTAGCTGTGAATGAAAAAAAAATAAGGAAAACTAGGAAGCGGTAAAGAGTCGTTATTCCTGTGTTATAAAACGGTGGGCAATTTATGTTTACTTGGATGTTTCCATGTTTCCACACTTTCCACAGTTAATACGGTGAGTAGTATGGGATAGACGTTAGGAGCAAGCCCTGGGAAGCCATAAGGCTTGAGTTTGAATCCTGTCTCTGCCCTTTGTGAGCTGTAGAACCTCGAGTGTTATTTTGGTTCTTCATGCCTTGGTTTTCTCATCTTTGTGAGGATCATCCCTGTATTAAGGAATAATGCCTTGGAATATTGCCTGACATTTAGAAAACTAACTGTACGTGTTAGCTAAAATGATCGTTATTACTATTATTACTTTTATAATGGTGAACTAAATAAGTCTAACAAGTCTTAAAGTCTTAAAATTTTAAGAACTAACAATTCAGAAGTCATTGGTAACCTGTTAACAGCGGTTTCAGGGCCTGGCTGGATGGAAGCTAAACCGTCTGGAGTGAAAAGAGGGTAAGAAAGTAGTCATAGCAAATACAGACTGCTTTCCAGTAGCTTCTATGGGAGCATTTTTTCTTAAGTGAATTTAACTTTTATTTACACCCATGTATTTTTATTTGATTTGACATAATTTTGAATTTCTATTGTATGCTCTGATTTAATTTTTAAGGCTAAGTAGGAGGGGCAGACAAAACCAATTAATCAGTGTGCTTGATAAAATTGATCAGATAAAATCGATTGTAAAGTTGATCAGATTATTCTAGAGTTTAATGTCTCAGTCTTTGCTATCTCTGTTAACTTGGCCGGAGGGGTCCTGGCTTTACAAAGATAGCAAGCAGAAATAATAAAATATTATACCTCAATATCCATTTTGTGATCCCAACTATCATTACATTTACTTTTTTTTTTTTTAAGATTTTATTTATTTATTTGACAGAGAGAGAGATCACAAGTAGGCAGAAAGGCAGGCATGGGGGCGGGGGTGGGGGAGAAGCAGGCTCCCCGCCGAGCAGAGAGCCTGATGCAGGTCTCGATCCCAGGACCCTGAGATCATGACCTGAGCCGAAGGCAGAAACTTTAACCCACTGAGCCACCCAGGCGCCCCTGCATTTCCTTTTCTTAGTATGAGAAGGCCTGTTGTCAGTGCTTGTATGTCATAGCATAAAAATATTGGCAGAGATGAAACCTTACCAACGTAATCTCTAATCTGTCCTAATTTTCTTTATTTACACTCTGTACATTACCTTCTTTCCTTTGCCTTACCCACAGAAGGAGCTCAAAAAACGGGATGAATTTGAAGACATTTTAGAGGAGAGGAGGCATGTCAGTGACTTGAAATTTGCAATGAAGTGCTACACACCTCTTGTCTATAAGGGAATTACTCCTTGCAAGCCAAGCGATATTAAATCTAGTGTTCTCAGTTCTGAAGAGGTTCATTATGTCATTAAACAGGTAAGTGATTCCTTCTTCAGCCACAGCCAGATGTGTTCATTGTCAACAAGACCAACACAGTTTTGAACTGCATAGGTCCACTTATACTTAGGTTTTGGTTTGTTTTTTGGGGTTTTTTTTTTTGCCAATAAATACAGTGCATTACTGTAAATGTGTTTTCTTTATAGTTTTCTTAAAAGCACTTTCCCTTAAAAACAGTCTCTAATGCACATAACATCGAAAACACGTAAATCAACCGTTCATGTTATTGGTAAGGCTGTCAGTCAAGAGTGGGCTACTAGTCAAGTTTTAGGGGAGTCAGAAGTTACACCCACATGGGGGGGTCGGCACCCATCCCCAACGTCATTCAGGGTTGTCTGACGGGGAACGACACCAGTTGTATAATTACAATGAAATATGATACACGACATGCTAGTGGGGGCCCACTGTACAGGGGCACTCGTTATAGGGCACGTGATTTTGTGTAAGGAATTAGAAAAGTGATTTTTTTTTTTGGATGATGCCTAAAAGATGGTTAGGGGTTTTCCAGGTGAAGTGAGTAAAGAAATATTATATAAAAATTATATAAAATAAAATTATATAATTTTATATATATATAAATATAAATATAATATAAATATAAATATAAAATTATATATATTATATAAAATAAAAATTATATAAAAATATTCCTAGCAGAGCAAATAACTTTTTCCCTGCGGTTAAATCTCACTGCACGTTAAAATTGCTGGAGAAACTTTTCAGAATATCCTGTGCATAGATCTCACCCTCGTATGAATTAAATGAGAATGTCACAGAAAGAGCCAGGCATCCTAGTAGTTTTTAAAGAAGCCCAATCGAGAGGTGCGTGGGTGGCTCATTTGGTTAATGACTCCTGGTTTCAGTTCAGGTCAGGATCTCAGGGTCGAGGGATCGAGCCCCTTATTGGGCTCCATGCTGGGCATGGCACCTGCTTAAGATTCTTTCTCCCTCTGCTGCCCCCGCCCCACACCGCTCGCATTCCCTCGCTCTTTTTCTCTTTCTCTCTCAAAAAAAAGAAAAAAGAAAAGTCCAGTTCGTTCCAAAGAATAGCAAAGTTTGGGAACCACCAGCGTATTTTAACAACTAAAGAACATGCATATTCACAGTGTTAGAAGCGGTTCAGTATGACCAGACCAAAGAGAGCAAAGAAGGGGTAAAGTGGAAAGAATCCTGAGAGCCAAGCAGAGGCCACATCACAGAGGGTTTTATAAACCATCCGGGGGGGCACCTGGGTGGCTCAGTCAGTTAAGCATCTTACTTCAGCTTTGGTCATGATCTCAGGGTCTTTCGATCAAGCCCCGAATTCGGCTCCCTGCTCAGTGGGGAGTCTGCTAGAGATTCTCTCTTCGCCTCTCTTTCTCCCTCTGCCCTCCCCTACTTGTGCACCCTCTCTCTCTCTCTCTCTCTAAAAATAAATAATAAATAAATCTTATAAACCATCCAGCAGAATTAGATTTTATCCTACATACAGTGCAAAGCCATTAAAAGGTTTCAGGTTAGAGTGTGGCCTGATCAGTTAATGTTTTAGAAACACTAACAAATGGAGACAGGAAGTCTGATTATGATGCCCTTCCAGTAATCCCTTTGTGGGATCACAGTTGTCTAGACTGTGGTTGTAGAAACAGAGATGGACAGATTTAAGAAATTTAAGAGGTAAGGTTGCCTGGGTGGCTCAGTCGGTTAAGTGTCCGAGTTTAGATTTCGGCCCCAGTCATGATGTCAGGGTCGTGAGATCGAGCCCTGTGTTGGGCTCTGTGCTGACATGGAGCCTGTTTAAGATTCTCCCTCTGCCCCTTCCTCTTAGCTCTGATGTTTTCTTCTTTTTAAAAAAATTTTTTTTAAAGATTTTATTCATTTATTTATTTGAGAGAGAGAGAGAAAGTGAGAGAGAGCATGAGAGGAGAGAAGGTCAGAGGGAGAAGCGGACTCCCCGAGGAGCTGGGAGCCCGATGCGGGACTCGATCCCGGAACTCCAGGATCATGACCTGGGCCGAAGGCAGTTGCTTAGCCAACTGAGCCACCCAGGCGCCCTAAACAAATTTTTTTAAGATTTTATTTATTTATTTGAGAGAGAGAGAATGGGAGAGAGAGAGCATGAGTGGGATGAGGGGCAGAGGGAGAAGCAGGGAGGCTGACGAACTCGAGCCCAGGACTCCAGGATCCTGACCTGGAGGCCGAGGGCACACCCTTAACACGCTTAACTGAGCCACCCAGGCGCCCCTGTCTTTTTTCTTCTGATTTGAACATATGACCTATGCTCCTAATCCTTTGGTTTAACTGTCATGATTTGTCTTGGGGAAACTATTAATCCTGCCTGATTTGGCCCATTTCATAAGTGAAGTAAAGTTTCCTCATCAATTAAAGGCCAAGGACAGTGGTTCTCAATACTGGCTCTTTGTTAGAATCACCTGGAGAACTTTTATAGAAAGTTAACTATTATTTTCCACTAGTACATAAACTCCATGAAGGCAAACATTTTTATCTTCCTTATGACTCCTTTTTTTTCTGTATTCTATATTTTTATCTTTTTTTTTTTTTTTTTTTTTTTGCTGTATTACTAGTGCCTAGCACATAGTACACTTTCAATAAAAATTTCTTGAATGAATGAAAAAAAATGCTTTTATCCTGTCCACAGTGATTCTGATGTAATTTGGTCTGGAATAGGACCCAGGCATCTCTTTCTTCTTTTTTAAAGATTTTATTTATTTATTTGACAGAGAGGGGGAGAGATCACAAGCAGGCAGAGAGGCAGGCAGAGAGAGAGGGGGAGGCAGGCTCCCTGCTGAGCAGAGAGCCCGATGTGGGGCTCGATCCCAGGACCCTGAGATCATGACCTGAGCCGAACCCACTGAGCCACCCAGGTGCCCCTTCTTTTTCTTTTTTAAAAGCTCCCCAGGTAAAGCTAATACACAGCCAGGTTAAGGATGACTGATATAAGCCAGTGGTTCTCAAACTTGGCGGTTCTACTGAGAAAAAAAAAATTGCTCGATGTAGATAGGTTGGAATTGTTATAATTTTATAATTATAATGTTATAATTGTTATAAATTCCGGATTATGGATTACATAAATTCAGAATTATGCAACACAGCTGGGCCCTCTGTGTTACCCAAGCATTCCTTATGTCCCCAGGGAACTCTCTCCCATTTTCCAAAATGGGAATGTCAGTGTCAGTCCACCAGCTGAGGACTTTCTGGACCTCCAACCTCCGCCCCTTACCCTCAGCAGGTGACATTTCTTCCTACTTCACAAGGAAAATGTATACCATTATCCATTATATGACAACTCTCAACTTTCTGTGATCAAGCTACTAATTTACCTGCATCTGATACCCTCATTCTCCTCTTCCCTCCTATTAAAAAGGGACAGGGAGCTCTTTCTCCTGTTCGGAGCTCAATCGCTCCCCTATGCTGTGCTCTGAACTTCCCCTGCTCCATCCTCCTCGGGGACTTTGCTTTATTGTCTCTCCCCTCAAATGTCTTCATCTTCTTCCTCTTCCTTAGCTCTTTACCACCATCACTGAACTCGTTCAGTCCTCTTCCAGCTGAAATCAGCCTCCTTCGGGCATGTTCCTTCTCTCCTTGTGCCTCAGCACTTCCTTTTCCACTTCCCCTCTACTCCTGGACGAAGTCGGCTCTGTTTGCCGAACTTGGGGCTGTACTTTCTCACCCTCCGTGTATACACAGCTCACTGGGCTCCGGTTTCTAACCCACTGTAATTGCTCTTTCCAAGACCATGAATGATTCCTTCCTGATGGCTAAAATCAACCTTGTCGACATCCTTCATAGCCCTTGGCACACTCTCCCTCCTTTCTTTCTGTGATACCATCTTCTCACCCTTACCCACCAAATTTTTTTTAAGATTTTACTTTTAAGTAATTTCTACACCCATGGTGGGGCTCGAACCCACAATTCCAAGATCAAGAGGCACAGGCTTCAACTGAACCAGCCGGGTGCCCCCACCCCACCACCACCAAATCTCTTTGCTCTTTCCTCAGTTGTCTTCATGGGCTGCTTTTCCTTTGCCTGTGTCTTTAAATGCTGCTGTTCCTCAAGATTTTGTTCTAATCCCTTATTCTACCTTCTCACCGGGCAGTTTTATTTATTACCAGAATTGTAAATACCTTCCTTATGCTGATGTCTCCCTATTATATTATATTGTAATAATAACATATTATAAACAATAATATGTAGTAAATAATAATTGGTATCTGGTGCTTCGGCCCAGATCTCTTTCGAGTTTCGTACATATATTTTTATGTCTGCTGGAATACCTACTTGGAAAATCCAAAAGCATCTCACATTCGGGATGTCTGAATCAAAGCCTTTGACCTTCCCACCCTCACCACTGTACCATGTACGTCCCGCTACACCCAGATTTGTATATCTCCCAACAACGGCCCCTCCATACGCCTGCTGCTCCTGCCAAAAAATCTCGATGCCGTCTTCGGCTTCTTGCTTTTCCCTTCCTATGCGGTCAGTCACTAAGAGCTGCCAATTTGCTCTCCTCAATAGCTCTTGTCTGGTTTTTTCCATCTCTGCTGCCAACTCAGGTTGCCTTTGTCTCACAGAATGCTGTGCAGCCACTGAAGGGCTTTTAGCCCAGGAAAGATGAGGTTACTTCTGCATTTAAGACACCACTCAGGCAAATGGGTGGCTCAGTCGGTTGGGAATCTGCCTTCGGCTGAGGTCATGACCCCGGGGTCCTGGGATCAAGCCCCACGTCGGGCTCCCTGCTCAGCAGGGGAGTCTGCTTCTCCCTCTCTCTCTGCCTGCCACTCTCCCTGCTCATGCTCTCTCTCTCTCTCAAATAAATTTTTTTTTATCTTAAAAAAAAGAAACCACTCAGGTTTGTGATGTGGAGAACAGGCTGAAAAGGGACAGTGGTGGGAACGGGAGTTACAAAGCTGTTGCTCATCTTTTAATCTTATCTTGGGTTTCCAGGAAGAAGGATCTGGAAGGACAGACAGATCAGTTGGGCACATGAGAAGCCCGGCTGCACAAAATAAGCGGATCAGGTCATTCTCTGCTTCTGTGCCTTCCTCCAGTCCTGGAGACAGCCTTTCCTTCTGAACCAGCCAGCCTGCCCACCTGTGTTCTTCATCTCCAATTCCTTCAGATCCCCCAGGGGCTTGCCCGTCCTCCTCTTCGGCCCTTCTGCGTGGGCCCAGCTGGCCTCAGCACTCGGGGAGGGGGCGGGGGGGGCGGCCAGAAGGCCCTCTCAGCCGTGTATTTTTTATGCTCCATTTCTCTCTCCCTTCTCATCCCAACTCTTCAAAGGTATACTGTGTTCTTCCCCGTGCACCTCCTACTTCCAGCAGGTTGCTGCCCTTGATTCCAGTAAAGGTCATGGTGCCTCTCCAAGTGACCCAATCCAAGGGGTCCTTTTAGTCTGCACTATACGTTTACCGTGTCCGTTTTTGTTGGACACTCTCTCCGGCAAGACCTCTCTTACCTTGACATTTGTGGCATCACACAGTGCAGTTCTCTTACCGTCTTCCCTGTTAATCTCTTTACGAGTCTTCCATCCACCAGCTAGGTGCTTCTCAAGGTTGAACCCTCAGCCTTCTTATCTTCACCCCTGCCGTCTCCCTGGTCCATTTTATCCACGCCCGTCACTTCCATTTCCATCTTAGTCTGAGGACACCCAAATAGGACCTCCAGCCTTGACTAGATTATCGGGGTTCAGACTTATCTCCCACTGCCCTCCCCCCTGCACCTTCTCAACCCCGGCACCACTCTGCCTTCTACCCCTGCTCTCTATCCTCAATTTCGGGACGGCCCCCCATCCATTCTGTTGCCCGAACCAGTGGAGCATCTCACTGCCCTTCGCCTTCCCTTCAGGACCTCTTACTGCCTTTTGGGGGGGCCTTTTCTGTCTCCCACCTGAACTATGTTGATGGTTTCCCAGGTGTGCTCCCTTTTCCTAGGCTTGTTTCCTGAAATCCATCCTTAACCACCAATCCATCGATTCCTCTGTTTTCCTGAAAAGATAAAATATGGAGCTAGGGAGATGCTTATTCATTTGTGAAGGTACCAAATGCCACTGAATTGTTTGGCTTGAAATGGCTAATCTTACGCTATGTTAATTTCACTTCGATCATTTTAAAAAAAGAGAAGCCATTTCTCCGCTGCAGGTAATTTAGGAAACTGGGTCTGCAGCATCCTACCCTCTCATCTTCTGGGCCACATCCTAAAGAAGAACATTGTCCTCCGCGAAGGATAAATATTGTTTATCACATAGACGCCATTCTTTTTCAACGTGCTCGCATAAGGGGTCCAATTAGAGTTCCCTGAGGACAGAAACTGCCTTACTCATCCCCATCCCCAGGCCTAGCACACAGCCAACATGTCGTTCTCTTTACAAAAAGACGTGGTGCACCTTTGGAAGAAAGCGAGTTCCAGTGTGAGGTCATCGACTTCACTAGTTATCCTTTGGTACTTTGGAGAGTTTTGTCCCAGTGACCTGTGTATCTGATACAGTCTGCGTGGTTACTTCAGCATAATCTTGTGTTTTTACTTTGTGCATTATCTTGTATATTACCTCGCGGCAGCAAGGAGCAAGCAGGTGAGGAGCAAGCAGGTGAAGTGTGGCGGCAATCTGCTAAAAGAAACTGCCAAATATCTATGCTAGCACATCAGTTCATGGGCAGCAACTTATTTTAGAGAATTTGGCTGGGAGCTTATTAACAAATCAAATGGAAAGGTGAGATGCTATCCTAGAGGGCCCGTTCTCTTTGAGTCTCTAGTCTTTGAAGTTGTCTAAATAGGATCATTTATCTACTTGAGTTATGTTGGAAAATAAATTATGTCAATTTAGATGAAAGAAAATATAGCATTTTTGAGCTATACAATGTGGATCCATTTGGAACCAGTCACCGCGGTTTGAGTGAATACAAGGTCTGGCTTTTCTTCGGAGACGCATCCCTGCTTTCCCTTTCTTTCTAGCTTTCCAAGGAATCCCTTCAATCCATCGATGACCTCCGAGAGGAAGTGTGTGAGATTTTGGATGAAATGAGCCACAAACTACGTCTGGGAGCCATCCGGTTTTTCGCCTTTGCCCTGAGCAAGATATTTAAACAAATTTTCTCAAAAGTGTGTGTAAATGAAGAAGGTATTCAGAAAGTGAGTATTGCTTGTTTAAAAACAACCCCTTCTACCCCTCACGATTTAGTCAACTCCAAGACCTCTCACGTTGCACTGAACCAGCAGGCCCTCGTCAGCAGGCCTCCAGGCTGGATGGAGGAGGCTTTGCTTCTCTGGAGGGTCATGTTTGTTTACCTTCAGACCTACAGACTTCGGACTAACTCACTTAGTCGGGTAAGAGTTCAGACCAACCGCATGTCAGATGTCCGCAAAGCTACAGAAGTAATACCGAGAATTTCTGTGTATGATCCACCTGGGTCCCCTTACAACATTTCCTTTGTCCTCTCCTCAGTACTCTGCTATGTTTTGCCCATAAACACGGACATTCCTTATGGTGCAGTTATCAAAATAAGCAAACTGACGTTGATACAACACTGATGCACAATAATACAGAGCTCATTCGTATCTCATTGATCACCCCGGTTATATCTTATATGGCAGAAGAAAGCCTACATTGTGTTATCATTCAGCTTCCATATCTCTTTAGATACTTTTAATGTAGAACAATCCTATGTCTTTGTGTTTCATATTAGGTTTTTTTTTTTTTTTATATTAGTTTAAAAAAAAACAGACACGTTATTTTATAGCTTGTCTTGATTTGGATTTGAGTGATGTTTTCTCAGGATTAGACTCACGTTTTAGGGCTTGGACAGGAAGCAACACTGTATCCTTCTCAGTGCAACAGATCAAGGAGGGCATGGTGGCTGTCTATCCCCTTACTGGTGTTTGCTTTTATCATCTGGGATCAGCTGCGTTTCTGCACTGTAAAGTTACCCTGTTTCCCTTGGTAATGAATAAGTATCCTGTGGAAAGAGACTCTAAGGATAGTTAGGGCTCCTGGTTTCTAGCATGGTGTCCTCCACAAGTTTTCACATTGATGATTTTTGCCTGAACCAGTTATTACTCTAATGATTGCCAGATGGTGGTTTTTCTAATTCCATCACTTAGGAGTGATTTAACAGGCATGTTACAGTCTGCCTTCTTCTGGAAAGAAGAACTTTTCCTATTTTTATTCATTTATGATTTTTAATGTTTTCCCTCCTACGAAGAAGCTCTTAGCTCCTTTGGCCTTCTACGTGTCTTCTAATGTTTTGTTCAGTCATTTACCTTACTTTCATGTATTTCTTGTTTTTCCCTCCAATGACTGTTCTCTAGTTTGCTGAGTTACTCTCTGGGTCTCTCTCAAGGAATGTTTGGGGGGTACCTCAGTCAGTTGAGCATCTGACTTTTGGTTTCGACTGGGTTCATGATCTCATGGGTCATGAGATGAAGCCCTGCGTCTCCGCACTCAGCAGGGAGTCTGCTTGAGTTTCTCCCCCTCTGCCCCCCACCACATGTGCTTGTTCGCGCTCTCAAAGAAATAAATAAATCTTAAAAAAAAAAGGTTGATACAGTCATCTAGAGAATGTTGACTGGCCATGTCTTCTTAACTGATCACACATTACCTTGACTTGGTGAATTTTATTTAGATTTTTAGAAAATAGATAACACATCACTCCCCGTGAATTTTTTTTTTCTCCCCAGTGAATATTTTTGAGGCTTATAGCCTGTGCAATATATCTGGAAGCTCAAATTCCTTCTACCTAAGGGCACCCATTCTCCCTGGTCGGAATTCCAGTGTATAAATAGAGAAATACCATACCTCTCATTTGTCCTACTAATTCAGGTTTGTTTTTATTAATCCACCTGAGAGACACTTTGTTCTCTCTTACTGCCCTCAACCAGTCTAGTGCATTGGGTAACAGCTGACTTTTAAATTCAGACTCACAAAAAAAAAAAAAAATTCAGACTCACTTCAGTTCACTTCGCAGCTTGGCCATTGATGAGGTGCTTGGCCATGTCGCAAATGAGGAACCTAATGCTTAGGCGCCTTCGTGTTCCCTCTGGACATATACACTCATTCTTTTGTTTCTCGATGTGACATGTGATTTTAGTAATAGGAAAACTGAGAGTGTTCAAACTGTAACCTTTCTTTTAAAGCTACAGCGAGCCATCCAAGAGCACCCGGTCGTCCTGCTGCCCAGTCATCGAAGTTACATTGACTTTCTGATGTTGTCTTTTCTCCTATACAACTATGATTTACCGGTCCCCGTCATAGCCGCAGGAATGGGTGCGTATTGTTTGTCTCCTCTTTTGTTGTCATTATAAAAATGAGAATAGTCACTGAAATGATTTTACCGGTGACCGAGCTCCTTGAAGATGAGGATGCGGGTCCCCTCTCCCTTCTGCCGTTGGATCCCGGTGTTCGATAGTTGGGATTAGGTCTCTCCGTGCTGTGCTTCGCTGCAGACGGAAACAAGGATGAGTGCACATGGGCATTTGGTTTAGGCTTGTAAATGAGATACCACCTATAGATAAGACCTGCCTTTGCTTTGTTTGTTTGTTTGTTTGTTTTGATAATTTATCAGTGGTTATCTCTAAGGTCAGTAAATAGATCTTTTTTCTTTTACGTATTTTTAATTATGGTAAAATACACAAAACATAAAATTTACCACCGTAACCCTCTTGAAGCCTGTAGTTCAGTGGTATCAGCACATTCATGTTGTGAATCCGTCCACAGAACTCCACTCACTCTTCATCTTGCAGACCTGAAATTCTATCCCCATTCAGCACTGACTCCTCATTCTGCTCCCCCCCCCCCCGGCTGCTGGCTACCACCATTCTGCTTTCTGTCCCTAGGAGTTTGGCTCCTCTAGACAGCGCATACGAGTGGAATCCTACAGGGTTTGTCCTTTCGTGGCCAGTTTCTTTCACTCAGCATCATGTACTCAGGGTCCATTCATGTCGCACCACGTTTCAGAATTTTCTTCCTAGAGGCTGAGTCCTATTTGACTGGACATGTACATCACATGTTGTTTATCCATTGTTCTGTCCATGGACACTTGGGTCGCTTCCACCTTTTGGCTATTATGAGTAATGCTGCTGTGAACATGGGTGGGCAAATATCTGTTTGAGTCTCTGCTTTAAATTCTTCCGGGTATAAACGCAGGAGTAGAATTGCTGGGTTAAATGCTAATTTTATTTCTAATTTTCTTGAGGAACACTGTATTGTCTATCATAGTGACTGTACCATTTTACATCCCACCAGTGCAGTACCCGAGGGTCCAGTTTCTCTGCATCCAACACTTATTTTCTTGTGGTTTTTGTTTTTTTGTTTTTTAAGATTTTATTTATTTGTCAGAGACAGGGAGAGAGAGTGAGCACAAGCAGGGGGAGCAGCAGGCAGAGAGAGAGGAGGAAGCAGGCTCCCTGCTGAGCAAGGAGCCTGATACGGGACTTCATCCCAGGACCTGGGATCATGAACCTGAACGGAAGGCAGACACCTAACCGACTGAGCCACGCTGGCATCCCTGTTTTTTGTTCTGTTTTGTTTTGTTTTAATAATAGCCATCCTAATGGGTAGGACACGGTACGTCTGTGTGATTTTGATTTTCATGTCCCTGATGACTAGCAGTGTTGATCATCTTTTCATGTATTTGTTGGCCATTTTTGTATCTTCTTTGGAAGAGTATCTATTCAAGTCCTTTGCCCATTTTTGAATTGGGTTGTTTTTTGGTATTGTTGTTTTTGAGTTGTAGGAGTTCTTTATATATTCTGGAGAACAATCCCTTATCAGATACATGATCTGCAAACATTTTTTCCCTTCTCCCATCGAATCTCTCCCAGAGTTGACTTTGCACTCTATCAGTGGATCCTCTGATGCACAGAAGCTGTTCACTGTGATGTAGCCCAATTTCTTTGTCAGTTTCTTTTGTCCTCTGTGCTTTTGGTGTCCTGTCCAAGACATCATTGCCACATTTAATGTCATGAAGTTTTCCCTCTATGTTTTCTTCTAAGAATTTTATAGTTTTGGGCCTTACACTTAGGCCTTTGATCCATTTCGAGTTAATTTTGTATACAGTGTAAGGTCAAGGCCTAACTTCATGTCTAACATTATAATATTCAGCAGGGCAGGTCTACCGTGATTGGGTAGTTGTCTGGTTGCAGTTTTACAGTATATTCTCATATCGATGCTCTTATTTCTGGAGAACTGATTCCTAAAAGCAGGATTGCTCATGCGAATCATTGTTTATCTTCTCCCTTTGGAGGGAGCCAGGAAAGTTGGGATTCAGGCTTACACCTTGGTTAATAAATGCAGTTAATAAATAAAATTGCCAGGGACTTAAGTACTTTAAAAGCATTTCATCTGTATAGACACATGGGAAAGTTCTTTGAAAGTTAAGGAAAGGAGCTCCTAGATGGCTCCCTTGGTTAAAGCCTCTGCCTTCGGCTCAGGTCATGATCTCAGGGTCCTGGGATCGAGCCCCGCATCGGGCTCTCTGCTCAGCGGGGAGCCTGTTTCCCTGCTCTCTCTCTGCCTCTCTGCCTGCTTGGCATCTCTCTCCTCTCTATCACATAAATAAATAAAATCTTTAAAAAAAAAAGAAAAGAAAGTTAAGGAAAATGGAAAAAAAGGAGGGTTTTAAAACCGGTGGTAGAATAAAGCATCCCAGGCTAGCTCTGTTTAATCTGTGCCACTAAAAGAAGGCTGTATTTTTATCTCATGGGTAAAAAAAAGACGGCGAGAGCTGGTCTGGCCAGCTGTCCAGCATGGAAGACACGTGCTGCGTCTGTCATCAGGTAGCAGCACTTGCTAAAGAACTCAGCGTGGTCACGTGGCTGAGCTTGTCACCTTGCCTGCCGTGACACGCCCCCCTCCCCCCAGCCCCATCTCGGGCCGGATGGGTTATAAACACAGAGGTGCGTGGGGGCGCACGTGGGAGCCTCCCGGTGGGCCCGCCCGCCCTGTCCCTTCCCTCCCGTAACTCCAGCAGATACGTCTCTGGACGGATTTTCAGCTCGGGAAATAGGATTGGTGATATCATAGCGGCGTCTTCCGTATGTGAAATATTTCTTAACAGAATGTGAGTTTCGGTGTGTACAGAGCTCCCAGATGCACAAATAAAGATGAACCCCTTCTCCGTGTGTCGTCTAGACTTCCTGGGGATGAAGATGGTCGGGGAGCTGCTGCGGATGTCCGGGGCCTTCTTCATGCGGCGCACCTTTGGCGGCAATAAACTCTACTGGGCAGTGTTCTCTGAATATGTGAAAACCATGCTGCGGGTAAAGGCAGATAATTTCCCAGGACCTCCGGGCTGCGTTTCCTTTTCGCTCGAGCTCGGGCTTGCCGTAGCATCTTGCTTAACTTCTTCACTCCTGAATGGCCCGCTCGGCTAGGTGGCCGCCGCGGGAATGCGCACGACCCCCGATGGGCCGTCTCAGGCTGGGGTGGGGAGCAGCTTGGGGAACGGAATCGGAAGAGGCATTTCTCACTTCGAGCGTAGGCAATGGGCTTTGCGTTTTGTTTTGTTTGTTTGTGTTTTCTCTTTAAAGAATGGTTACGCTCCTGTTGAATTTTTCCTCGAAGGGACAAGAAGTCGCTCTGCCAAGACACTGACTCCGAAATTTGGTAGGTCCTTTAGAGACTGAAAGAAGAACACACACCCAGAAGGTGTGGTGTCATCATCGCTGCTAATACAGCTCGACGCTTTTTCTTTGTTGCACGATATATTTTTTTCTTCATAAGAGTAACTGTTTCTTTAAGTGGTAACTGTTTATATTTATGGGCTGAGGACGTAACGTACACTTCAGTATCTTGCTGTTTACGGGCCCTCCTTGGCTCCACATGTCACTACATGCAGGAAAACATTTCTCCCTGTTGACAGGTCTTCTGAATATTGTGATGGAACCATTTTTTAAAAGAGAAGTCTTTGATACCTACCTTGTTCCAATTAGCATCAGTTACGATAAGATATTGGAAGAAACGCTTTACGTGTACGAGCTTCTAGGGGTTCCTAAGCCAAAAGAATCTACAACCGTACGTAAAGGATAACCGAACTCGATTTTACTTGAATTTCGAGAAAATGCTGGTTTGTGCACCAACTCCTTTCTGAACTTATTCTTCTTTGTTCCATTCCCTCTGTTTGGATACTGTCAGGGATTGTTGAAAGCCAGGAAGATTCTCTCTGAAAATTTTGGAAGTATCCACGTGTACTTTGGAGATCCGGTGTCCCTTCGATCTCTGGCGGCTGGGCGGATGAGTCGGAGCCCGTATAATTTGGTTCCAAGGTACGACGAGACCTGTGATTTCATAAGTGACACAGGAATAAGGATGCTCATCTGGAAGTGTGGTTGGGATTCTTGAGTTGACCCTCCTAGGACTGAAACTTGGTTATCTGAGAGCACATGTCAGGGAAGCAGAAAGCTTCAGTTAAAGGATTCTGTTTGCAGGGCATCTGGCTGGCTCAGTCGGTGGAGCGTGTGACTCTTGATCTCAGGGTTGTGAGTTTGAGCCCCACACTGGGTGTGGAGAATTCCATAAAAGTCAAAAAAAAATTTTAAGAAAAGAATTATGTTTGCCTAAGAAAACAGCCACGGTCTATATATGTCGAATACTCACAGTCAGTGCTGCTCGTTCTTCTCAGGGGAGGCGGTACCCTCCCCCCCCATACTATACTCTACCACCTAGTCCCCCACCCATTCTGTGCTGGGGGGCGTTGCTGAGCACCGTGGGTAGGTCAGCCGAAGTATGTGGTGAGTATTATTTTTGATCCTAGAAGGGATTGCATGATAATAATGAATGGGAGTGAGTCCCTACCCTCAAGGTTACAGTTTTGTTTTGTTTTTGAAGATTTTATTTATTTATTTGAGAGAGAGAGAGAGTGGGGGAGGGTGGGGAGGGGGGCAAAGGGAGAAGGATAAGCAGACTCTGCGTTGAGCACAGAGCCCGACTCGGGCTCGTGACCTGAGCCGAAACCGAGAGATTAGCTGAACCGACAGGTCAGGTTCCCAGGTGCCCCCAGAAGGTTGTAGTTTTATGGGCACAGAAATGTATTAGGTTCTTTCAGGAGGCAGGTACAGGGACACACTTGGGTTTTCTTCATCTGGAGAAGCACACCTGGGAGAGTACGGGAGACAGAAACCGTCTGCTCAGCCAGGCTGCCCGTGACAACATCATTCGGAATTTATCTGTCGTGCCGGAGGGCCCACGGCCACCAGCGTGCGTCGCCAGCAGCTCCCTCTGCTCTCAAGCGGATGGTAGCTTTCCCTCTCCAGGTCTCGGATTGGGTCGGCCAGCTGTTCGTAGGACGGGGCGCCCTCACTGGCCCTAGCTTGCACGCGAAGCCCCCTTACTGTGGGGCCGCTTCGGGTCCTGGGCCCAGCCCCGCTTCATCCTGCCCCATACAGGCTCCTGACACCGTCTGATCCCGAGTTTGGTGACACATGCCTGAGGAGTCTGTCAGGCGAGGATCGTGGCGGTACGTGGCAGGCGACCTTGAGCTTCTCAGAAGGGCAGCGTGGCAGCCAGGCAGACTGGATCGCGCGTCCGGCACGGACACGAGCGCACCGTGTTCCCTGGCACGCGCGTTCGCGGAGACGGGTGTGCAAAGCACAATGGATTCCAAGAGGACCCTGTAGTTCAGTCTCCTGGGGGAGCCCTCTGTTTTCACAGAGGAAGTGATGGATCCATTTATAAAGCAGCAGCAGTTGTGTGTGTGTGTGTGTGTGTGTGTGTGTGTGTGTGTTTGCGTGTGTTTGCCTGGAACCAGGAAGAACAGGACTCTGTCCCCGTGGACAGGCTACACTGTAGGCTACACTGTAGTACGGTCAGGGTATAGGCTTGCTTTGTGACCTGAGGGTTGGAGAAGCCTTCCCGAGGGTCTCTCCTCTCGTACCCCTGCCCACATCCGCATGAGCCCGGGCAGCAGAGCCGTGATTTGTTCTGTGCTCCTCTTCCTTGTAGGTATATCCCTCAGAAGCAGCCAGAGGACGTGCATGCCTTTGTCGCTGAGGTTGCCTATAAAATGCAGCTGCTGCAGATTGAGAACCTGGTGCTGAGCCCCTGGGCCCTGGCGGCTGCCGTGCTGCTGCAGAACCGGCCGGCCATGGGCTTCGACGCCCTGGTGGAGAAGACTGTGTGGCTCAAAGGCTTAACCCAGGCCTTCGGGGGCTTCCTCACTTGGCCCGGTACGTATGCGGGACGCGCGAGAAGAGAGGGCTTGCTTATTTCTTACTCTGGAAGAACCCCGGCCTAAGCATGAGAAGCCCCACGCAGGACACGGAGCAAAGCTTTGCTCAGAGAGGAAGAAAGCTTGACCTGTCTGTGTCGCTCTGGGACGCCGTCCGGCACCGTGATGGCTCGAGAGCAGGTGTTCGCGCCTCACTTCCTCCTGCGAGGCGCGGAGTGTCTGGGGAACGAGACCACGGTCTCCTCGGCGCCCAGCGGTGTGGAGAGTAAAGGAGTCTCCCTGTCCTCCACGCATCCCTCCCTCCACACCACCTCTGTGTTTGTATTTTTTCAAAATTCTTGTTACCGAAATACAGTTGGCACGGCCTGTTGTGTCTGCTTCTGGCGTGCGGTGTTGATTCGACAATTCCGTGCCGACTAGTCCTCCTGCCTCCTTTTATTTTATTTTATTTTTTTAAAGATTTTATTTACTTATTTGACAGGGAGAGATCACAAGTAGGCAGAGAGAGAAGGGGAAGCAGGTTCCCCGCTGAGCAGAGAGCCCGATGTGGGGCTCGATCCCCGGACCCCGAGATCATGACCTGAGCCCAAGGCAGAGGCTTTAACCCGCTGAGCCACCTCCCACCTCCTTTTAAACCGTCTTCTATTTGCAGCCCGTTTGCCTCACTGCATCGTCAGGACTGAA
>CM053617.1:9556783-9575195 GCA_028646535.1 Procyon lotor
AGCTATGGACAGGTCCTGAGGTCGAGTCCCGGCTCGGGCTCCTTGCTCATCAAGGAGTCTTCTTGTCCCTCTCCCTCTGCTGCTCCCCCTACTCCTGCGCGCTCCCTCTCTTTCTCTCTCTCAAATAAAGAAAAAAAATCTTTAAAAAAAAAAAAAAAAGCTATGGACAGACCGCAGAGCGTTGCTGAGAAGGGCTCCCACTGTGGGAAGGTTTCACAGACGTGACTTTTGATGTCAGGTTTCATTTCGATGGTAAAGCAGGAGCCATTCGGAAGACGAGTGGGCACGGGGTGGCTAACACAGGGGCAGGTTTTAAGCAGGGAAGCGTGACTGAAAACAACTGTAGTGGACGGCCCGTGTCATTTTACAGGTGAGCCGCAGTTGTTGGGACTCGGGGACCGAAGGCAGGGAGACGGGCCAGAGGCCGCTCAGCCTCGGTGAGAAGCACAGGAGCGCCCCCCCCCCCCCCCGAGGCTGCGGCAGAGCCAGGGAGGAGCTGTGAGATGCGTGGGCAGAACTGCTCGTACAAGGGGCCGTCGCACTGGGCAGTGGGCATCCACGGGGAAATGAAGGTGAATCGGACGCGTGGGAGGCGAAGGTCACGTTGAGAGTGATTCAGGTGGAAAATCACAGGAAAGGAATAGGTGAGGTGCTACCTCCTGTGGACCCGGGAGCCCGTGAGAACACAGGCACCTCCTTCCAAGCGTTTCGCTCTTGCAAGGTGGCGGAGATAGGTGGCCGGTCCACGCGCAGAGTCTCTGTTCAGCAACTAAAGGAACTCCAGATACCGTGTTGGTATCTAAGTCGCAGAGGCGTGGAGAGTGATGTAGCACATTTCGCAATTCAGTGCCTTTTTCCTTCTTTCCTCAGCTCATCTCCCATGCATTTCCGTAGCTGGAGCCCCTTACGATACATGTACGCCCTCTGATGTGTGTAATAGTGGCGTAGGTCATAGCGTGGCCTCGAGCAAGCTGACACAGGGCGCGCGAGTCCAGAACGGTGTGATGGAGCCCAGAAGGGAAAGCACAGCCCTCAGCAGTCGACCTTGTCGGCCCGCTGGAGCGGTGTGCCGTAGCTAGCCCAGCAGCCAGCTCTGTGGCCCAGGGTAACAGGAAGATGATCTCCCTTGCCAAGAAGGCTAACCAGCACCGTCTCTTCATTACGCTGCGGTAGTTCTAACTCGTTGGCTATCTCCAGCATCTGGCTTGGGCCCGGTTGTTCAGTTTTCTCTGATGTGAGAAAACCGGAAAACCTCCTCGGCATCCCTCGTGCTCGTGGAGTGCCTCTTGGGTTGCCCTCTGGTACACCGGCAGAGTGGTATTCTTGCAGTCTTGGAATTAACTAGTCTAAGCAAGGAGTGTGTGTGTGAGTGAATGAAGCATGTTTTCATCGCGAGCCTTCTTGTGCTGTTGAAGTCACGGGTATATGATTTTCTTGTCCTGTAACTTGCTATTACGATAATTCGGATACACTTGGTTCCCGAGGAAGTGTTGGTTTTCAGAGCGGGAATTGATATGTATTTCAGAATGGCTGACAAATTGGGGGTAGATAAGAAAGCATATTGAATATCTCTAGAGAGAGTTTATGGTCTCTTTCACAAGGGTGCCCGGCTGGCTCAATTGGAAGAGCATGTGACTCTTTTTTTTTTTTTTTTTAAGATTCTATTTATTTGACACAGAGAGACACAGCGAGAGAGGGAACACAAGCAGGGGGAGTGGGAGAGGGAGAAGCAGGCTTCCCGCCGAGCAGGGAGCGGGATGCGGAGTTCAAACCCAGGACCCTGGGATCGTGACCTGAGCCGAAGGCAGAGGCTTAACGACTGAGCCACCCAGGCGAAGCATGTGACTCTTAATCTTAGGGTCATCAGTTTGAGCCCCACATTGGACACAGATTACTTTAAAAAACAAACAAAAAACCAGGAAAAAATCTATCTTTCCCCTCGGGTCTCTGTACTTCAGTTGTTGGAGCCCGGAGCTAGAACCCGGCCCTTGAACGTGAACCTGCCAGGTCCCTAGCACTGCTGGACGCCCGGCAGAGACCCGTCCCGTCTCTGTGCCGTCCACCCGAGTGAGTTGTCTCTCTGTGTAGATAACGAACCTGCGGAAGAAGTTATCCAGGCCAGCATTGTCCTGCATTCCAACATCGCCAGCCTCATCAAAGACCAGGTGGTTCTGAATATGGACTGTGGAGACTCCGAAGTGGTCGATGGACTTATTTTCCAGCACATCACCCTCCTCATGTGCTCGGCTTACAGGAATCAGTTGCTCAACATTTTCGTCCGCCCTTCCTTAGTGGCTCTGGCGCTGCAGATGACCCCCGGGTTCCGGAAAGGTAACTCGCGGGAATATGGTCTTGAACTTTGGAAGAGGCCCGGCCATCCAGTTCTATGTAGGGAGCAGCACTTGAAGCCTTATATCGCTCAGCCACATGTGTGCTGCCCAGACGGCAGCGAAGGGGGGGCCTGTACACTCAGAAAAAGTTAGGTCTGTGCCTCCAGTCCATGGCCCTCTGCTTCAAATTTGGGGATGGAAAAGGACCTAAGAAACGAGCCTAAACCTCTCCTTTTACAAATATGTAAAGCGAGGCTTAGCAAGTTACGTAATTCCCTGAGCCGAGCAAGGGTGTGAGATTAAAGCACAGCTCTCCCTCTCCTGGCCTGAGGCCCTTTGTCCCTTATCTGACAGAGGCAGGTGGGGTGGGTAAACAGTCCAGTGCAGGAGTGCCTTCTGGATACGCAGGCAGTCCCGTTCTAGTGGCAGTGAGGAGCAGAACAATGAATAACACCGTTTTGTTCCCAGGAACCTGTCATCAAGGTCAAGGGTGGTCTACCCAGGCTCCCCTGGAGTTACTGGAGCCTGAGCCCCACCTTCCAGTTGGTCCAGAGTGTGGGCCAGACAATGATGTGTTTAGACCTTTAGCCTCAGAAGGAACCTCAGGTCCTGTGTCCATGCCCTCGTTTGTGAACGAGCAAATGGGCCCGGAGAAGTCAGTTTAGTTCAAGACACAGAAAACTTAAATCTTGGTCTTAGTTCTGAGGTTTTTTACATCGGAGTTTGTTCACAGCTAAGGGGAGGGTACCTGCGCAGTCTTCTAGACTGTTGGGACCACCCTGAAATGGGAGGCAGCCCTTCATGTCCGCACGCCTACATATTCTTCTAATGAGAAAGTTCAAAGTTCATAGCGTGTGTCAGTAAAATGAAGAAACCTCTGTAGTTAATGGGCAGGGGAGACCTGTGTGTCTGGAGAATGAGGCAGTATTTTTTGTCGTGTGCTGGTGTATTTCTAGTGCTAAAGATACGGAAAAGACACCAGGAAGTAGGGCTAGAGAAGGGATCAAAGTCATTCCTTTCCTTCTCTACTGGGGAGCTGTGGGCAGGGGAATGTGAGGCAACCTAGCTTCTAAGAAATGTAGTCTCTTGCATGTCCGCACACTGACTGGGCGGAGGCCTGGCTGTGATTCAGATCCGGCTCTTGGCACCGCTAAACTGTAGTTCACTCCGTAGGTAAAATTTGGATTGGCTAGATAACTTCCTTTGGGGGCCTGCATTCTCGTCCTTGGCATTGAATGATATGCCTTTGGAGTGGCGCATTTTGGAGAATCGTAGACCTCTTGGTACTTCCTGAAAATTTAAAAACCAGCGTTGTAATTGGATGTAATTTATTTATTTCCAGAGGATGTCTACAGTTGCTTTCGCTTCCTGCTCAGTGTTTTTTCAGATGAGTTCATCTTCCTTCCGGGAAACGCACTAAAGGTAAACCTTTACAGCCAAAGAGCACACATGTGTTCACAGTGTGAGCTCTGGAAGTGGTCGGCTTGGATTCACGCGCGTGACTTGCTTTTCTCCAAGGCCACACGCAGCAGAAATAATGAGACTCTTGGACACTCACAGTTCGATGAGCTCGGTTTTGAGTCTTGGCCAAGTTGAGTCAGTAACGTAGGGATTACTTGGTGAAAAGAGAGTCGTTCTTTAAACCTTGAGTGCAGCCACTATAAGGAAATCAACCCTGTTTTGTTAAAAAATTCACTCACCAACAGGTACACATTTTCCTGTTAACAACTTGTTGGAATGCACGGGGCCCTTTGCTCTGAGAGCAGAGAGCAGTTGTCTTGCCCGACGGCATAGACCGCTCGCGGGGCATGGGACCCTCAGCTGGACCGCCCTGAGGGTGGTCAGGTTTCTGTGCGCTGTGCCAGGGAGCCCAGGCTTTACTCCATTGAGAATGAGGTCAGCGGTTCTTTGAGCATAAGCATAATTCCACATATGTTTAGGACCCGCTCTGTGCTCTTCCTATTTGAATTTAAGGAATGTGGCTGTGCAAAGTGAGAAAATCCATCCCCCGGATCATGGTTTCTGAGGCTCCTGAATCTCGTGTGTGTGTGTGTGCTGTGTTCGGGGTCCAACATTTTGAGTGTTCAAGCACATGCTTCTCTGGCTGCCCTCTAACAAGCGGAACCTCTTGGAGGGGCTGTGGAATTGGCTGGTGTTCTCTCGTTCTGAGGGCACCTGGCAGCGTTTGCTGAGACCAGCAGTGTACCTGTTACCCTAAATCAGTGGCCGGTCCCTGACTTCTCCCCTCCCTTCCCAGGACTTTGAAGAAGGCTGTTACCTGCTCTGTAAAAACGAGACGATACAAGTGACGACAAGGGACATCCTAGTTACAGAAAAAGGAAATACCGTGTTAGAATTTTTAATAGGTCTCTTTAAGCCCTTTGTGGAGTGTTATCAGGTATGTAACTCTTGTTCAAGTTCTCCTTCACCCCCCGTATCCCGTCTAGCTAAGACCTCCCACTCCGTGCTTGCTTCCTTCTGATCCGAAGGGCAGGTGCCTTCCCCAGGCGAACAGTGGCACTAGAAAGATTGCTCACCGGGATGGGGGAGTCACCTCTCAGGGGCAGAGCTTGCTCCCCCAGAGGGGTCCCTGACAGACCCCAGAGGGTACCAGCTTCGGGATGCCAGAACCACATCAGACCCCAGCGCCACATCCTGTACCTTCCCGGCTTTCCTCGTCGCTCGGTGTTTGATACATTGCAGGCGCTCAGTAAATGCAGGACTGGAGTGACAACGTCATGTCAGTGACTTGTATCAGTAAAGGCCAACGGGAGGGGAAGAAAAGGTTCAAGTGCAAGTGTCCAGAAGAGTTTGTCAGAGCTCTCAGGAGGGCTCAGACAGAGAGGGGTGGTAGAGAAGCCTGGAAGGAATGGTGCCAGGATTCCAAGGGCGAGGGCAGTTTGCAGCGGAGCCGCTCACAGGGGCCGTACGCATTCGCCAGAAGAGGACTCGCTCTGAGCGCCGGTTAGCGGCCCCCCGGGGCCGACGTCCTGGCAGGGGGGTGCTCTGACCGATGACAGAGTGAGCCCCCGCGCTAAGCCCAGCACCGAGCGGGTGTCTGGGAAATGCCACTTCTGCCCATAAGCCCCTGTTGGCGGTACAAGTCTTCAAGCATCTGGGGACCTCACAGACTCTTAGGTGTTTTTAGGGAAAAAGCAGTTACACAGAACCTGGCCGCTCTCTTCCTAAGCAGCATAAGATCCTTTAAGCTGATGGTAATTCACTCGACTTGCAACCGTTAAAGTGAGGAAGTGTATTTTAAAAATGTCCGTACTATTCAGACTTTTTTTTTTTTTTTTTTTTTTCTGATTGTGAGCAGTGATACCCGGCTCCAGAGAGAACTCCTAAGAATTCTGTAGCTTTTCCCCTCTCAAACCTTGGAGAGTCTTTATTCTGCTCTGACGTAATGTAGCTTTCTCTTAAGGGGGCCACGCCACATCCGTGGCCAGTGCCGTGGATCTGGCTGCCTTTTTCTCTTTCTGTTGCCCTCACCCTTTCTGTTAAAATCAGATAATTTGCAAGTATCTCTTGAATGAAGAAGAAGACTACTTCACTGAGAAGCAGTACTTGGCTGGAGTTCGAAGATTCACTGGTCAGCTTCTTGATCAAGGTTAGTCACACGTCTGTGGGTGGCGGCTTCTTGTAGTTTTGAGAACAAAAAGGAGTCCACTCACTCTTTCTCCCCGTGTTGTAGGTGCCTCGCAGTGTTACGATGTCTTGTCCTGCGATGTACAGAAAAATGCCTTAGCAGCTTTTGTGAGGCTAGGTGTGGTAGAGAAGAAGAAAGTGTAAGTACTGTGCGCGGGGCACAGAATGCAGAGAAAGTTCTCGAAACAGGATATCGCTCTTCATTCGCCTGTCTCCTGATGAGTTATGTCAGTATGAGTCACTGTGCAAATTTTCTGTAGTTACAAATAAAAATGGCATTGAAGCAAAGAAAGTATTTTAGGCCAGCATTTTGGCCTTGACCTAACATTGAAATGTATAGATGAATTCTGAGAAAGATTTTTGGGGAGTGTAGTAGAGAGAGAGAGTGTGTGTGTGTGTGTGTTCGTGCACTTATATACACACACATACATGTGTAGTACATAAAGACACATATGTGTGCGCGCAGATGGTTAGCTGTTTCCTCTTCTGAGGGAAGGAATTGAAGAGTGACCATGCCTCGCGGGGAGAGTCTCAGTCTGTCTCTCATGTCAGGAGGATGAAGCGTGAAGCCAGCGAGTAGGGCAGGAGCTACGGGCTTGTCAACCACTTAACGACTTGGCCTTTGAGAAGTAGTCTTGGAGCACCTGGCTGGTTCAGTTGGTAGAACCTGCGACGCTTGATCTTGGGGTCATGAGGTAGAACCGCACGTTGGGTGCAGAGATTGCAAGATAAAGAAAGAAACAAACTTGAAAAGAAAAGTAGTCTTGGTGCACCTGGGTGGCTCAGTCGGTCAGGCGTCTCCCTTCAGCTCAGGTCACGATCCCAGAGTCCTAGGATCAAGCCCGGCATGGGGCTTCTTGCTCAGCAGGGAGTCTGCCTCTCCCCCTGCCTGCCACTCCCCCTGCTTGTGCTCTCCTCTCTCTCTCTCTGTCAAATAAATAAAATCTTTAAAAAAGAGAAAAATAAAAAGGGGGGGGGGTCGCCTGGGTGGCTCAGTGGGTTAAAGCCTCTGCCTTGGGCTCAGGTCATGATCTCAGGGTCCTGGGATCGAGCCCCGCATCGGGCTCTCTGCTCAGCAGGGAGCCTGCTTCCCCCCCACCTCTGCCTATTTGTGATCTCTCTCTGTGTCAAATAAATAAATAAAATATTTTTAGAAAAAGAAAAAAAATAGTCTTACTGTATAAGATAATAATGGACATCGACTTCCCCAACCCAAGTTTGTGTAATAAAAGCTTTTTGCTTTTTTCCCCAGAAATAGTGACTGTGTATTTAATGTGAACGAACCTGCCATGACAAAATTAGAAGAAATGCTTGGTAAGTACAGTTTAGTGACACGGGATGGGTTTTCACATTGTATTTATCACCATCCAGTAAAACAAGAAAGTATACTGTGGCACCAGCTACTTTATCAAAATGCACAATACTATGCTTTAATACAAACAGAACTATTTATGTCATCCAGGTTTTTCTCACGGGAAGTAAGGAGAAAGTGCAGAGCCTGGTCAGTCTTCTACAGCATAATTAGCAGCGTCTAGCATGACTAATTAGGGCCTGAGATCTGGACCCTTCACATCCTGCCTTGGTGGACATGGAGAAAACACCTCTTGTTGAGTCCTTGGATTTATTCTCTGCCTGCCTACTCTTGGATCCCTTCTTTCTCTGGCGGAGGGTTGGGATCCGTGTTCACAGCATAGAGACTTTCTGAACTCAGAACTGGGGCTGAGAGCACGTCCTTGGGAGCATAATCCAGCCCTTACTCTTCTCCAGTGCCGTCAGCTTGTCGACAGATAGCTCAGCCGAGAAAGGCAGGGTCATTTGTTTGCAGTATGAGGACAGGGCCGAGAGTGTGGATGTAAGGAAAGAGATCGGAGAGGTCAGAGGAGGTAGCAAACGTTTCTCTTAGGAATGAGGGGGTAGTTTTAGAAGGGGAGGGTGTCAGTCTTAGAAAAAACATACTTATCTGCTGATTGTATCAAATAAGCACTACATAGTTGAATGGATATTCTTGTAAGTGGTGTTCTTGTACCTAATCCTAATTCAGTACCCTTGCCAAACCTGCGTGGAAGAGCTTCAGGTCGGTGTCTGGTGGGATGAGGGGAAAACCTATGGTAAAGGAGAAAGGTTGAAGAAGAAGGGTAGAGGGCAAAGGAATGGTTGACATCAGTAGGGAAGGTGGAAATACCAGTTCCTTGTTGAAGAAAATATGAAGGTTGAAATCCCAGTCTTTGGTTTATATGAGGTCTGAAATCTGAGAATACGTACCCTTGAAACTCAGTTTTGAGTCTGGTAAGAGAAGCATATAGCTGAAACAACCCCCAAAACCCTCATTCTGTGAGGATGACGGAATTGATAATCTCAGGTGGCAAATATAACATGGGTAGGAATGTACTAGAACATACTAGACCGGAAGTCCCGAAAGCAGACTGTGTTGTGATCCTGGCTCTGCCCCCTGCCCCCAGGGGGTAGGGGCCGCTGCTGCTTCCCCTGCAGAGGGGTGGGTGTCTCCGTCGGTGCTCTGTCAGCCTCCGAAACCACACAAGGCTTAAGCAGCTTGATGAGGAAGGGCAAACTCAGGCTCATTTCATGGGCTGTCTTTTTTTTTCCCCCCTCAGGTTGTAAGACACCAGTAGGAAAGCCAGCGACTGCAAAACTCTAATATTGCCAAACAGTTACAGGAAATTTGGTCACACAATTGCTGTCATGCAAGGACTCCTCCTCCAACAAACAGGGACATGAGCCAGCTGCTCATGCTTCTTACAACAGGAGAGCCGTGGGCTGGCAGAGAGGCAAAAGTGGCCCGTGTAAGCAGTCCGTGTCATCCTCTCCACGACACTTAAGGCATTCGTGTCCAACTCTGTGTGCGTTTTAAAATAAAACAGCCTTTTGGAAACATGTGTGGAAAAACAAAGCCCAGTCTGTTTCACTAACACTTTTCAACCTGTGCTCACATGTATTTTTTTTTTTTTAATATTTTTATTTATTTATTTGACAGAGAGAGAGATCACAAGTAGGCAGAGAGGCAGGCAGAGAGAGAGGGGGAAGCAGGCTCCCCGTTGAGCAGAGAGCCCGATGCGGGGCTCGATCCCAGGACCCTGAGATCATGACCTGAGCCAAAGGCAGAGGCTTTAACCCACTGAGCCACCCAGGCGCCCCAACCTGTGCTCACATGTATTAAACTTCTGTGCCGACTTGTGCTGACTTAGGGCACGACGCGGACGGCGAGGGCGTGGCTGTTAGAAGCAGCCGCCGGGAAGGGCACACCTCCATTTGTCCGACTGTCCTTCCACCCAGCG
Source organism: Procyon lotor (assembly GCA_028646535.1). Lineage (NCBI taxonomy): Eukaryota > Metazoa > Chordata > Mammalia > Carnivora > Procyonidae > Procyon > Procyon lotor. Next base: position 9,566,055 of record CM053617.1, read on the forward strand.
GCCTCAGGCAAGTGCAGGTTTGGCAGAGCCGTGCAATAACTCAGCTTATGTACAAGTTTGCCACCCAAGGACCTAATCACTAAAAGTGCTCTAGAGAGAGTACGTGCAACGAAGACAAGTCACGTGATGTATCGTGAATAGGCTTAAGGGAAAAAAATGGGCCTGAGAATTCAGAAGACGAGGGGCCATCGGGCTGGCTCAGTCAATAGAGCATAGACTCTTGATCTTGCTGTCGTGAGCTCAAGCCCCACGTTGGGTGTAGAGATTATTTAAAAATAAACTGTCGGGGCACCTGGGTGGCTCAGTGGGTTAGGTGTCTACCTTCGGCTCAGGTCATGATCCCAGGGTCCTGGGCTCGAGCCCCGCATCAGGCTCCCTGCTCAGCGGGGAGCCTGCTTGTCCTCCTCTGCCCTTCCCCCTGCTTGTGCTCACTCGCTCGCTCTCTCAAATCATCTCTTAAGAAATGAAAATAAAAAGGGAACCTTAAAAAAAAATTCAGAAGGCAAGCTGGAAATAAGGTGAGTGAACACCAAAAATTGTGACAGACGGCCACCTCTGGGAGTGACCCTGAAGCCGAGCAGTAAGATGAGTGGGTGCCAGCCCTCAAAGCGCGGGAGTAGGGCTCAGCGGGTGAGGTGTGCAGAGAGAATGGAGGTCAGCGCGTCCCCGGGCTGCTTCTGTAGTACCTGAAAGACCAGCAGGGCTGGTGCAGGAAGGGCAGGGGTGGTAGTAGGCCTGGGCTGCCGTAAGGAGCTACCGGACGGGAGGGCGGTGGCTCACACAGCTGACGTTTCTTCCCTCACAGCTTCCGAGGCTACAGGTCCCCACGTCAAGGTGCCAACAAGGTAGGGTTGGGCTCGCTCTGGGCCCATAGGAGGCCGCCATCTTGCCGCATGCTCCCACGGCGGCCCCCAGGCCTCAGTACCCCACTCAGTACCCCAGGTCCTCCACGGTGATGCTGGGGAGGGGCGGTTAGGGCTTCAAGATTAGAATCTGGGGGGCCACAAGTCAGTCCATGGCAACAGGGTCAACACGGATGAGGGCTTAGGGACTCTCGTAAAACATTGGAACTAGAACGTAAGTGTCTTGGAAAACGTTGCAAAGTTTCAGCGCGTGGCGCCAGGTCTCGCTATGTCCAGATCCCTGGAAGGTGCACTGGTCTCTGAGAGGTCAGGCCGTCTCTGCTGCTCATGCAGATTGTGGAAAGCCTCCGGGCCAGTCCATGCACCAGTGGCAGGGGTGTCCTCCGTGTCGCTCCGCTTGTTTGCGAAGCCAGAGATTTATGTGTGTTGATACTAAGGGAGGAGGAGTCAAGGAAGCAATGATCTCGGGCAAGGGATTTCATAGCATGCCAGCCAGACGGGCGGGGGTGCCCAGCGGCTGCCACCCAGGGAGAGAGTGTGAGTTCAAAGCAGTTGAGAGCCTGGGACCCAGGCCAGTCCTGACGGAGTAGGAGCACCTTAGACGGAATCCCCATCCATCAGTTCTGGTTGTTTGGTTTTCTCCATGACAGTCATACTATGCACGTAAAGACTGCAGGCGGGGTCAGATGACTCGTTTGCACTGAACGCATTTCAGGTCTGGGGGCAAATCCTGGAGCTCAGGGAGCCTGTGCCCATCAGCTCGTCTCCTGGCCCCCCCGGGGCGGCTCCGACGGCAGAGCCAGCAGGGAAGTGGGAGGCGGGGTGCGGCCGGAACCGAACGAGGCCTTAGAGCAGCGGCTGCCGTGAGAGATGGACCTGGGTCTCTCCCAACCCTCTCAAGGGACCCAAGGAAACCTGCCATCTGGGAGGCCGGCATGCTCCCTGTGCCTGCAGAGCACGCTTCCCGGCCGCTACCCGACGCATGCTCCCACACGTGGCCGGAGTTCTAAGCCACACCGCTCCCGCCAGTCTACAGATCCTGAAGCTGCCACTGCTCTGAAGGAAGTGGAAAGGCCCACAGCATGTGGTTTCCAAGAAAGTCTCTTATCCAAACACAGTATTGCGTAGCAGCTTAAAATTGCAAGGTGTGGAGCCTAGCTCGGGGCTGAAATCCAGCTCTGCCATAGGCTGGCCCTGTGTCCTTGTGTCATTTACTTACAGCCTCTTTTACAAAGCCTCGGGCTCCTTATCCATAATAAGGATGATGCTAATCCCTCTTGGGCTGTGAGAAGTAGGAATGCCGAGGGGCACGTGGCCGGCTCAGTCCAGAGTGCCGGCGACTCTTGATCTCGGGGTCCTGAGTTCGAGCCCCATGATGGGCATAAAGATTACGTAGAACAGAAAAAAAGAAAGAGGAATGTCGGTCAAATGTTTGAAACCGTCGTAGGCAATAAGCGTCATCTGTTACTACAGCGACTGACGGGGACCCTCGTTGGCTTCCCAGAGAAGACGAGATTGGGTGCTGCCCAGTGGGTGCTGCGGCCGGAGGTGCTCGCGTCCCTGACCTTGGACCACAAGAACCTGCCCCAGCCCAGCCGCTCAGCCCAATAGCCGTATGCTCCGTGCGAAGCTCAGGACCTCACGCAGGCACCTGCCACAGCCCAAATTCGGCTGAGCCATGATAGAAATCACAGCTTTGGGGCACCTGGGTGGCTCAGTGGGTTAAAGCCTCTGCCTTCGGCTCAGGTCATGATCTCAGGGTCCTGGGATCCAGCCCCGCATCGGGCTCTCTGCTCAGCGGGGAGCCTGCTTCCCCTTCTGTCTGCCTGCCTCTCTGCCTGCTTGTGATCTTTCTCTGTGTCAAATAAATAAATAAAATCTTTAAAAAAAAAAAAAAAAAGAAATCACAGCTTTTCCCTACACCTCGACTTCCAGTAGCAGAACGGGAACATTCAATTTGTGGTAGAAAGTAGATTTTGACGCTTTCTTTGACTTTGTCCATGTCTTTACTTTCTTTTCTTTCTCATTTAAAATTACCAAATTACCAACTCTGACGGAAGTACAAATCTCCCGTGGATAGATTCAAATGTCATTTTTTTCTAGAACCCACTCTGGGCCTGCTGCATAGCACTCAGCCTGGGATTTCCCATCACCGTCCTCTTGGCAATCCAAGGTGAAGGTCACCTTTCTGTGTTGGATTCCCCTCTTTTGGGTCCCGTTTCTTCCTTTTTGGTTGTTTCTCAATTCTAGTGAGGCCCTGTCTTTCAGCTGTATGAGGGATTAATGTTTTAGACCTCACCTGTTTAAACATGCCTTTTTTCCACTCTCATAGTTGTCTGACGATACAGCTGGGTGAATTCTAGGTTACTCTGAGAATTTTGAAAAGCGTTTCTTCATTGTCTTCTAGTTTCTTTTTTTTTTTTTTAAGATTATTTATTTAATAGATCACAAGTAGGCAGAGAGGCAGGCAGAGAGGCAGGCAGAGAGAGAGGGGGAAGCAGGCTCCCCGCTGAGCAGAGAGCCCGATGCGGGGCTCGATCCCAGGACCCTGAGATCATGACCTGAGCCGAAGGCAGAGGCTTGAACCCACTGAGCCACCCAGGCGCCCCTGTCTTCTAGTTTCTAAAGTTACTCTTCTCAAGTCAAAAGAGCATTCTGACTCCTGAACACAGACTATTTGCCTTTTCAGAAAGTCTTAAGATCTCTTTTCTATACTCTCTGGAATTCCAGAGGACGTATTTGCTGTCGGTGTTTTAGGTTTTGTTTTCCGTGGCTTCAACAAATTTATGATCCTACAGTTGAGGGGGTCAGAAGTCTGAAAGGACTCTCAGTGGGGTAAAATCAAGGTGTCCGCTTGACCAGGAAGCTCTAGTGGGAGAGGGTTTCCTTGCCCTTCCCAGCCCGTAGACGCCACCCTCCTTGGCTCGGGGCTCCTTCAAATCCAGCAATGTTGGGGGGAGTCCTCATTCTGGATCTTCCTGGTTTTCTCTTCCGTCTTCCTCTTCCACTTTTTTTTTTTTTATGTGAGATTCAACTGACTCGACATTATATTAGTTTCAGGGGTACCACACAATGATTTGATATGTGTATATATTGCAAAATGATCGCCACAATAAGTCCAGTTAATCTGTCACCACACAGTTATTAAATTATTTTTTTGTGTGATGAGAACTTTTCAAGATCCAACTTTAAAATATGTGATGTGCGATTAAGAAACTGAAACAGCAATGGATAAATGACTGGTCATGGTGGATTTCTTAATAAAAGTATCACTGTACCCCCCAAAATAAAATAAAATAGGTGATGCAGTAGTAACTATCGTTACCATGCGGTCCCTTACCTCTTCGTGACTTACTCATTTTGTAAATGGAAATGTATACCTTTTGACTGCTTTTAGCCTTTTCACCCATTGCCAAGTCCTCTTCAGGCAACCCCCACTCTCTTCTCCAGATCCATGAACTTGGTTTTTTGTTGGTTTTTTGTTTTTTGTTTTTTTGGTTGGGAGGGGGGTTGTTTTCTTTGATTCCACTATTAGTGAGATCATAGTATATCTTTTTCTGTCTGCTTTATTTCATTTAGCATAACACCCTCGAGTTTGTTTTTTTTCATTATTTTATTTGACAGAAAGAGATCACAATTAGGCAGAGAGGCAGGCAGAGAAAGGGGAGAAGCAGGCTCCTTGCTGAGCAGAGAGCCCGATGTGGGGCTCAATCCCAGGACCCTGAGATCATGACCTGAACCGAAGACAAACTTATCTTTTTTCAGCTTAACCACTAATTACATCACTATAATCTGATTTTTGCACAACATGTATTTGGTTGCTCATAATCTAAAGGATTAAAAATAAAGCTAATCGTGTTGAAAGTACAAAATTTGGGTTATTTTCATCAGAAGTAAATTGAAGTAGGGATTCCCGGCTGGCTCAGTCAGTAGAGTGTGTGACTCTTGATCCTGGGGTTGTGAGTCTGAGGCCCATGTTGGGTGCAGAGATTACTTAAAAATAAAGTCATTTAGGGGCGCCTGGGTGGCTCAGTTGTCAGGCGTCTGCCTTCGGCTCAGGTCATGATCCCGGGGTTCGGGATCGAGCCCCACATTGGGCTCCTTGCTCAGAGGGAAGCCTGTTTCTCCCGCTACCATTCCCTCTGCTTGTGTTCCCTCTCTCGCTGTGTTTCTCTCTGTCAAATAAAATCTTTGAAAAAAAAATTTAAAAAATAAAAAAAATAAAGTCATTTAACCCACTGAGCCACCCAGGCGCCCCAACACCCTCAAGTTCTATCCATGTTGTTGCAAATGGCAAGGTTACCTCCTTTTTAATGGCTGAATAGTGTGTGTGTGTGTGTGTGTGTGTGTGTGTGTGTGTGTGTGTACAAGTTTTTTATCCATTCATGAATGGACATCTAGGTTGCTTCTATGTCTTGGCTGTTGTAAATTATGTTGCAGTGAACATGGGGCACAGGTGTCTTTTCAGGTTACTGTTTCCATTTCTTTCAGATAAATCCCCGTAAGTGGAATTATTGGGTCATAGGGTAGTTTTATTTTTAATATTTTGAGGAACCTCCAGACAGTTTCCCACAGCGGCTGCACCAATTACACTCCCACCAAGTGCACAAGGGCCCCTTTTCTCCACATCCTTGCCAGCACTTGCTCTCTCTTGGATTTTGAGAGCAGCCATTTTAATAGATGTGAGGGGATCTCTCGCTGTGGTTTTAACTTGCATTTCCCTGATGATGAGTGATGTGGAGCATCTTTTCATGTACTTGTTGGCCATCTGTATGTCCTTTTTGGAGAAATGTCTGCTCAGATCCTCGGCTCGATTTTTAATTGGATTTGTTGGAGTTGTGTGAGTTCTTCAGATATTTTGGATAGTAACCCCTTATCATATACAGGATTTGCAAATATTTTCTCCTATTTAGTAGGTTGCCTTTTCATTTTGTTGGTTTGTTGTCTGTGTTTTTAAATCCTTTATTCTGGGGACACCTGGGTGGCTCCATCGGTTAAGCATCTGACTCTTGACCTGAGATCAGGTCATGATCTCAGGGCTGTGAGATCGAGCCCCACATTGGGCTCTGTGCCCAGTGAGGAGTCTGCTTGACTCTCTCTCCCCCTCTCGATTCTCTCCCCCTCTCCCTGCCCCGCCCCCTGCTTCCTCTCTCTCTCTCTCTCTCTCTCTCTATCTCTCTCTCTCGTAAATAAGTAAAATCTCTAAATCCTTTATTCTGGGCCTTCAATGGACTTTTTAATAGAAGTATGTTCTTCAAGTTCAGTTCTTCAGGAATGTTCTTGTGGGGGCGCCTGGGTGGCTCAGCGGGTTAAAGCCTCTGCCTTCAGCTCAGGTCATGATCTCAGGGTCCCGGGATCGAGCCCCGCATCGGGCTCTCTGCTCAGCGGGGAGCCTGCTTCCCCCTCTCCCTCTGCCTGCCTCTCTGCCTACTTGTGATCTCTCTCTCTGCCAAATAAATAAAATCTTAAAATAAAAAAAGCCACCTAGGCGCCCCCACAAGAACACTCTTGAAGAACTGAGCTTGAAGAACATACTTCTATTAAAAACTCCACTGGAGGTCCAGAGTAAAGGAAGGAACTGGGCCACTGAATAGGGAGAGCAGAAAGGAAACCACCCCCCAAATTGCTAACACATGAAAATGAAATTTCTTAGAAAGTGTGAGCCTGCCTTAGCTGTGTGAGCTGGAAACGGGAAATGAGTTTTCTGTTTCAGTTTGACAAAGAGGCAAAGCAATTTGTCCAGCCTTTCGGTCCCAGAGGTGGAAGGACTCATCAGTTTCTTTTCTATATTTTATTTTTATTTTTTATTTAAATTCAACTAGCCAGCCTGTAGCACATCATTAGCCCCGGGCGTAGTGTTGGATAATTTATCAGTTGCGTGTAACACCCGGTGCTCATGACGTCGCTCATCACCTTTAGGCAAGCTTGGAGGGCACATCTCCATATACATCGCATACGCACGACGCCTAGTGGAGCGGGTTGCGAGTCGCCGCGTTTTACGCTCTCGCTAGTGCCCAGGCGGCGCACCCGGAGAGCTGGGGGAGCCGAGCTAGTGTGCACGCGGCCCGCTTGTCCTGCCGGCGTGGGGCGTGGTGAGGTCTAGGTGCGGCGCCCACGTCTGAGGGCTCTCGGGGCGCATCCAGCTCCGTCTCAGGGACACGGGTGGGCACGAGCGGAGGTGAGCCCGACCGCTGGCTCTCGCCTTGCGCTGAGCATCCCATCCCCGTGCAAGGAGGGGTGGAATCTGAGACCCCGGGGGGGGGGGGGGGGGGGGGGGGGGGGGGGGGGGGGGGGGGGGGGGGGGAGCAGACTTGTGATGCCTCGGCCGTGGAGGGAGGCAGTGGCCCTGCGCGCATGCGCTCAGCGGCAGCATCACACGTGCATTTGCTGCTAATAAACGTGTTATTCTGGAACCCCGGGCAGGGCACTTGTTGATTCACTGGCCAAAGCAGAATCAGTAGCTACATTTTCTCAATGAGGTGGCTTTAAAAAAAAAAAATTATCTGGGTTTTCCTCATGATGTTTCTTTTGGGGATGGGGACTAGACTCCTTCCGAATGCATTGAAGGGGCACCCGTGGCTCAGTCAGTAAAACCTCTGCCCTCGGCTCAGGTCATGTTCCCAGAGCCCTGGGATCGAGTCCCATGCTGGGCTCCCTGCTCAGTGGGGAGCCTGCTCCTCCCTTCCCCTCTCTCTCCCCAATAAATAAATAAAATCTTTTAAAAAGAAAGACGTGCGTTAAAAAGTTTAAAATTAGAAAAACTCTATCCTCCTTTGAGTTGGAAGTGCCAACTTCTGTATTTTCCAGCTGCAGATTCTCGGCGCACCACAACAGCGTTCGTAGGAAAAAAACACTGCTCGGTTCTGGGAACAGCTGGTTTGTTCTCTCTGCCTACTTTGTGGGAACAGGACTGGTTTACATGAGGCCGAGCAACGCCCCGGCTCCTCTGAGCCTCGGGTGGGGGTGTTGTGGGTGCCTGGCAGCTCGGAGACAGACATCGCAGCAGCAAACGCATATGAAGCACCCACTGCGGGCTTGATTAAATTAAACTGGAAGGTAACGTTAGGCTCAAAACTGCAGCTTTAGCCCAGAGCACTACCTGCCCTGAGCAACAGCGAGGAACTAAAGCCCTTAATTTGGGGGAAGTAGATGAGGGGGTGGGCCAGGGGCCTTGGGTCCCTCTCTCTCTTCCCCCCCATCCTCCCTCTCCCCCCTACTCTCTCTGTACTTAAAATCCTCATCCTGGTGAGACCCCGTGTATATACCCATTACATATGTGGATGAATAATGTTTTTGATGTTCTTGTTTTTTTCGCCTTGCATTTTCCCTTTTCCTCGTTTACAGTTGGTGCACACAGTTAGACCTGGTTTTCCACATCTTGGGGGAAGTTAGCAGCGGAGGGGGGAGCGGCAAGTTGCCAGCAAACGGTTTCCCTTGGAGGCTTTTGTTTCCAGTGATTTAAACCCAAGGCAGGAAATAGAATTTGCAGGAAGAAGCGGAGCGCCTTGGACAGAGCCGGGAGGGAGAGATGCCGCCCCCGCTGATCCCCACGCCCCCCAAAGAAAGAAGTTCTTCGGGGCTGGCGAGGGTGGCTACTGTTGGGCAAACTGTCTCCCAGGCCACATCAGAACAGAGCAGGACCCCTGGAGAGGAGCAATCTCCTCGAAAAGGGTCCCTCAGGCGCGCACAGGGCTGCGGCAGCATCTGAAGGACCCCCTGGGAGGGGCAGCAGGGGGACACCCCACAGGACCCCTCGCGGACCTGGGACCCGTGACCACGCCACACAAAGTGCTGTGCTGGGTGTCCTGGGGACGGCAGCCCCAACAGCTGCTTAACCAAAACAGGTTAAGGTGAGAGTTTATGATGGTAATGAACCAGGCGCTGCTCCTTCCTTAGGTTTGGAGCTCCTTGAGAATGAGACCCACGTGTCAGAGGGGTGGAGAGCCAAGTAGTTTTATTCCTGAAACTGCCAGGCTGTGTGCAGGCAGAAGGGGGTTTGTTTCTCTCCCCACATCCTGCACCCCAACCCAGGCCAAATCCTAGCCAGTCAGCAGGAGCTCAGCCAAGCCCCTGCGTCCTGTGGGCAGCTAGCCTGGAAAGGGATTCTCCTTTATTTTGTTAGCCTAAGTATTTGGGATGCTCATATTTGTCCCAAGTATTGCAATATTTGAGACGTGCTTATGCTGAAAATTGTTTATCTGAGATTCAAATTGAACTGTACCTTGCATTTTGTCTGGTGAGCCTGCCTGCCAGCCGGATGCCTGTGTTGCTCTGGAGA
>CM053617.1:9575695-9601931 GCA_028646535.1 Procyon lotor
AAAAAAAAAAAAAAGAAATGAAGCACAAAGAGAGGAGCGATTCTTTCCAAGGAGCAAATGATGGTAGAAGGGTACCTTTGGGGCAAAGATAAAACTTGCAGCATTTGTTTTCAGTTCTTCATCTTGCAAACTTCACCTTCCAAGTCTTTGGTGTCTCAACCCCCTCTCTGCCTCCTAGAGGAGCTCCGTCCAGTAGAACATTCGGTAATGATGGAGATGTCCTATATCTGCATAGTCCGATAGGGTACCCACTGGCCACCTGTGGCTATTTAGTGCTTGTAATGGGGCTAGGATATCCGAGGAACTGAGTTTTATTATTATTATTATTATTATTATTATTAGGTAATTTATATTTGAACAGCCACATGTGGCAAAGGGACTACGTATTGGACTGTCTGACCTTAGCGTGGATGTTTTATCTCTTAGAGAAAGACTAGAACTTTATAGTCTTCCCAGCTTCCCAGCATAGTGAGGGGTGCGAGTCTAGGGCTGCAGGAATGTGCCTCCATTGATAAGGCTCGCTCAAAATAACTCACCGAGACCTTCAAGCTCCAAGTGTTACAACTCTCAATTACGTTTGAAACATGATTTTCTTTTCCAGAAAAAGAACCTAAGGTACAGGAAAGAACAAGAAGAAGGGCTACACAGAAGAGAGCCGACGCCCTCAACCCCACATGGGAAAATGAAAATGGTGGACATCTCTACTGGGGAGTAGTTACATAAGTAGGTCCACTTTCCAAATTCTTAGAGCTAACATTCATACATTACGTGTGTAAAGTTTACCTCCAGCGAAACTGTAAGTCATAATAATAATTAACAACAGCCCAGTGGAGTTGGACAAGGTCTGGGGGGGGGACGGGCTGTTGTCGGGTCTAACCTTGGGTCTCTAAACGGTGACAGAATGTTGACAATTGTTGAAGCTGAGCAAGGAGGACTCTTTATTCTTCACATTCCTCTGTTACTCTCTATACATTGAAAAAAATTCAAAATGAAAGTCTTTAAAAATAAGTATCCTGGGATGCCTGGGTGGCTCAGTTGGTTAAGCAGCTGCCTTCGGCTCAGGTCATGATCCCAGGGTCCTGGGATCGAGTCCCACATTGGGCTCCTTGCTCAGCAGGGAGCCTGCTTTACCCTCTGCCTCAGCCTGCCTCTCTGCCTGCTTGTGTTCTCTCTCTCTCTCTCTCTCTGACAAATAAATAATAAAAATAAAATCTTTAAAAAAAAAAAGTATCCTTAGGGGCACCTGAGTGGCGGCTTAGTCAGGTATGCGTCTGACTCTTGATTTCGGCTCAGGTCGTGATCTCGGGGTTGTGAGATGGAGCCCCGAGTTGGGCTCCGTGCTTAGTGCAAAGTCTGCCTGACAATCTTTCTCTCCTCTCTCTCCAAAAAAAATATATATATATATTTTTTTAAAATAAAATATAATTTTATTTAAAGGTCTAAAAATATATATATATGTATATATCTTTAGACCTCACACATATGTATAAAAAAAAAAGTGCCAGAAAGACATACCACACAGAATGGAAAGCATGGATCTTATTTTTAAGATCACGTACTTAAAGATGTTTTTCTTATTGTTTTGGAAAGATGGTATGTTCAAATATGGGGAGAAAAAATGTAGTGTGTTTCCATGCCTGTCTCCACCTACTTAGTTCTAGCTGCTTGGACCCCTTCAGGATCTCTATGCAAATATATAACTGTATTTTCTCCTTTACTCCTAAAGTAGCACAGGGTATGGTTATTCTGCACTTTGCCTTGCACTTAACAACGTATTTTATTTTTTTAAGTAATGTCCACACCAAGTGTGGGGCTTGAACTCACAACCCCGAGATCAGAAGTCACACGCTCCGCCCACCGAGGGAACCAGGCACTTCTGTTAACAACCTATTTTAGACGCTTTCCATCGGGGTTCTGTTACAAAATCTATAACCTGTTTAGTAAGACCCATTCCGATATTTTTGGTTCTCTCTCTCTTTCTTCTTCTGGTATCTTATGACACTCTCTTTTCTCTTTTCTCTTTTTTTTTTGTGAGAGAGAGAGCGCCTGGGGGGGGGGGGGCGGGAAGGGGAGAGAGAATCTCCCGCAGGCTCCCGTCCGAGCGTGAAGCCCGAAGTGGGGCTGAGGCGAAGTGGAAAGTCAGACGCTCAACGGACTGAGCCGCCCAGGTGCCCGTACGATGCCACCTTCCTTACGGTTGTTCCTCAGTCTTTGGATATTCTGGGGTTTTGTTTGTTTTTGCTTTGTTTTGCTTTGTTTTTGTCTTTGCTCTCTTTGCTTTGCAGTTTTCGAGGATTCTACTGATGTGTCCTCCAGCTCAGAGATTCTTTCCTTAGCGCGGTCCAGTCTACTAGGCAGCCCGTCAGAGGCACTCTTCGTTTCTATTACAGTGTGGGTTTTGTTGTTGTCGTTTTATCTCTAGCATTTCTTTTTTTTTCTAAAGATTTTATTTATTTGAGAGAGAGCGCGCATGCACGAGCAGGGGGGAGAGGCAGAGGGAGAGGGAGACTTCTTGCTGAGCAGGGAGCCCGATGCAGGGCTCGATTCCAGGACCCCAGGATCATGACCTGAGCGGAAGGCAGATGCTTAACTGACTGAGCCACCCAGGCGCCCCTCTAGGCTTTCTTTTCAGTTCTTTCTTTCTTTCTTTCTTCTTCTTCTTCTTCTTCTTCTTCTTCTTCTTCTTCTTCTTCTTCTTCTTTTTTTTTAAGATTTTATTTATTTGACAGAGAGAGAGAGATCACAAGTAGGCAGAGAGGCAGGCAGAGAGAGGGGAGGGAAGCAGGCTCCCCGCTGAGCAGAGAGCCCCATGCGGGGCTTGATCCCAGGACGCTGGGATCATGACCTGAGCTGAAGGCAGAGGCTTTAACCCACTGAGCCACCCAGGCGCCCCATCTTTTCAGTTCTTTCTTAAGATTTCCCTCTCTCTGCCGTATTGCCCATCTACTCCTGCAGGCTGTCTGCTTCATCCATGAGAGCCCGTGGCATATGCATCATGGTTGTTCCCAATTCCCAGTCTGAGAATTCCAACATCCCTGTCGTGCCTGGCTCTGAGGCTTGCTCTGTCTCTTCAAACTGTGTTTTTGCCTTTTGGGATGCCTTGCAGTTTTTCTCCGTAGCTGGACATGAAGTTACCAGGCAAAAAGGACTGCTGTAAATAGGCCTATCGTGAGGTGATAGTGTGGGAGCAGAATTCTATCCTCTAGTGATGAGGTCGGTCAGTGAATTTCATGAGAGCTTTCCAGCTGTTTTCTCCCCCTTGGGGCGGAAAGGATGGCTAGAGTGGGCTGGGGTGGGGGTATTTCCCTTCCCGTGGTCAGCCGGGCTCTGGTAAATGATACCCCAGCAGGTTAGGCTCAGGTTAACTAGTCTCCCCTGAGGGCAGGTCTTGTTAAGAAAAAGAGAGTGCTGGATTCCATTTCAGAATGTTCCCTGTGCCGCCCCCTGCTGGAAGCCCGAGGGGTTTCCCTCTGATACTTAACTGTGAGAACCTGGACAGGGGTATTAGTTCACAACATTGGGGAGTTTCTCCTTAGGACTGGAGTTTCTGGGTTGTGAGCACGGTGTTTCCAGCTTTTATTTGTGACGACTGAGGTTTCTGTAGGGCTCCCCCCCCCCCGCCGCACCCCCCACCCCTGCCCTGGGTTCTGAAGTGGTTTCCCCCGTGAGCCTCTGCTCCCCTAGGATAGGACTTCCTGCATCTGCCCACTGGTCTCTCCAGTCTTGGGGTCGGGGGTGGGGGTGGGGGTGGGGAGGGTGGTTTGAGCCACCCAGGCGCCCCTAAATTACATGTATCTTAATGCCCAAAGAAATTTCTTCAAGTTCAAGACTACTTCATTTGACCAGTTACAAAGAATTCAGTAATGTACAAATTGATCCTAAAGGGGCAGCTGACTGGCTCAGTCCGCAGAGCATGTGACTCAAAATTGGGGTCGTTTGAGACCCATGTTGGGCTTAGAAATTACTTAAGAAAACATTTTATTTAAATTTTTAAAAATTTTTTCAAGATTTTATTTTTAAGTAACCTCTACCCCCAGTGTGGGGCTCAGACTCCTAACCCTGAGACCAAGAGTCACATGCTCCACGGACTGAGCCAGCCAGGCGCCTGCCGCTAAATGAAATGTTTTAAACAAAACCAAATTGATGTCAATGGAAACAGTCTGGCTTTAATGATCTCATTAACTCAAATCTGCTACTTTATTTTTGTAAGGAAGTTATGAATGATAATATCCTGTGACAGAGGTGCCTGGGCGGCTCATTTGTTTAAGCGTCTGCCTTCCGCTCAGGTCATGATCTTGGAGTTCTGTAATTGAACCCCGCGTCGGGGTCCTCTCTCAGGCTCCCTGCTTGTCGTCTCCCTCTCCCTCTGTTCATCCCCCCTGCTCGTGCTCTCTCTCTCTCAAGTGAATAAAAACAAATCTTAAAATACATATATATTCTGGGGCGCCTTGGTGGCTCAGTTGGTTGGGCGTCTGCCTTTGGCTCAGGTCATGATCTCAAGGTCATACAGCTGAGCCCCACGTCAGGCTCCCCGCTCAGCGGGGAGTCTGCCTCTCCCTCTCTATCTGCCTCTCCCCCTGCTTGTGCTTTCTCTCTCAAATAAAGAAAATCTTTTTTTTTAAATAAATAAAATCTTAAAAAAATATATCCTGTGACGTAGCACCTTTAATTTTAACAGAATACATTTGTGAATGGATAAGCCTTTGAAATAAAGAGCAGCTGTACTAGTGAGATGTCAGCCATCAGACATAGTCCGTAATAGGGCTCAATGGTTCAGAAACCAACCTAGATAAAGTCCAAGTTCAAATCCCATCTGGGCCACTCCGGGAACTCTCTGTAGGTTGACTTACTTGCAAATTACTTCACACAACTTCAACTCCTTCATAGACTGATGTGAAGATTAGATAAAATAACCCAATAAAGGTGCCTAGCAGTAGTCATCAATAAATGATTCCCTAAAGGAAGGTTCCCACATTGATTATCATACTTGACTTTTTTTCATGTCAAATATCCTGACTCTTATTTTTTTGGCCCAAATGCCCAAAATTGCATGAAGACTCTCCAAATTCCTCCAAAACATGTTGCCCTCTTCCTTCTCAGCATTCCCGTGAAATACTGAGTATGAAAATAACAGTGCATGGGTTGTTTTTTTTTGGCAACACACTGTCTGCATCAATTATTTAATTAATGTAATTTGTAACATACTAATGTATATTTGACTCCCTAACCTAGTTTTTCCAATTTTTTATCCTCCATTTTTTCCAATTCTCAAGAATTTCAGAGCAAGCATGCTCAAATTTATGTTGTCCTCTCCGCCCCGCATTATAGTCAATGTAAGGCATAGCATTGAATACTTTTATTTTTCAATGAATAGTTTTAAATCAATTACATGTGAAAGTTCTCTCAGGATCTATATGTATTAAAAAATAGACCCTTGTCATTGATGCTCCTAGTTGCCAGGTCATATGGCCTCCATTATATTTTCTTCATTTAGGGATGTGCCGATGGCATAAAAATCCACTTTTTAGAGCAAATTCATTTTGTATACCTGAAATTTCCCATTCAAAGGAGTCCTAAAAAAAAAAAACAACAACCAACCTGAGATCTGATCTAATCACAATTTTGACAATAAGCAGAACATATATTTAAATTAGCTAATAGCTTCCTATCTGTAGTCCCAATGGAGAAAGACAAAACAAAAACAACCTAGGCTCTTCAAACAGTATTTCAGGGCCACCTGGGTGGCTCAGTTGATAAAGCGTCTGCCTTCAGCTCAGGTCATGATCCCAGGGTCCTGGAATCGAGTTCCACATCGGGCTCCCTGCTCAGCAGGGAGCCTGCTTCTCCCTCTCCCTCTGCCTGCCGCTCCCCCTGTTCGTGCGCTCTCTCTCTCTGCCAAATAAATAAATAAAATTTTTTAAAAGCCCAGTATTTCTGTAGTAAGTACATAAGAATACTGAATCCTAATTAAAAAAGAGAGATACAACACTGTAATGCCAATTTTATCCAGTGTAAGAAAAATTTTAAGCTTTATTTTGATAAACATTTCAGAATCCCTCATATCACAGCGTATCAATAAGCAAAATGTACATATACTGATTTTATACCTCATGACAAGTCCCAAATTCCCAATCGTAGGTAAGCAAGTTGCAAAATACAAGTGCCGATAATTTAACTATAGGTAGTCTTTTTAAACAAAAATAAGTGTTCAGCACTTTAAGTGAAATGAGGCTTTAATCAAAAGGAGACTTAATTCCACAGGGTGTCTTTTTCAACAGTAATTCATTCAATCAAGGCTGTGATTCCAAGCTCCAGTGACAGCGTTATGTGGGAATCAGACAAGAAAAAGCAATCAACTCTATAGTGGTATATTACAGTATATGCTGTATTTTTGGACAATCTCTAACTGCATTCGATTCTTAGGACTTGTTTTGGAGTCTAATGAAACAAGAATCAGAGGGAAGAGCTCCGACTCCACTTTGAGGAATGGCACACAATGGCTCTGTCTTGGCACAAAGATATATATTATGACACTAGTGGTCTTTCATCAACTTCCCACACTAATTGAATCACCACTGGCCGACTTCCTTCAGCTACAACTCTGATTAAGGAACACACAAATTTTACCCAAAGAAAATTCTGCACTTTGTTTTAAAAAGCAGACAGTTCTACGAAGAAGCAACCATTTAAATATCTGAGTATACACATTTACGTTTTTACAACTTCATGCCTTAAGTTTTGATTTCATGGCCCCTGCATCAGATATTTACACGCGTTTTATACAGTATAATTTTAGAGACTGTAAGTTGCACAAAATAATCATAACATTGTTACCAAGCTCAAGTTTTCAGTGATCTTAAAAAAGGCAAATTATAACTGTTTTTGCTCAGCTGAGATATCCAGTTATGGTTATTATCTAGGAAAGCCTAAATTTACGTGAAAAAATTAAAGAAAATCTGTAACTTTGATAATTTTCAACCTTTAAAATGTATAGCTAAGCTATACAAATGTATAGCTAATGTATTATAAATAAAAGGGCTCCTCTGACGGCAAGTTACTGAGTCAAGGGGAGCTTCACAAACCCTAAGCCACTCTTGGGAGCTATCTTGGGTTTTACATAATTTCCAGTCTTAATACCACTATTTTAATTCAGATAAAAGACATGACCTTTGGAAGTCCTCGGCATCAGAAATGGCACTTGTGGCCAAGAATCACAACTGGAAAGAGGAAAAAATGGGTCTTAGCACAATTTCTCTCAAAGTATGGGGAGTCTCATATAATCAATGCACAACAGAAGCAGGAGCTCAGAAATCTTGGGAAGCTCCAATTTCTTTAGCGATTTTTGTTTTACCGATCTCAAGTAAGCGTTATATTTACTTCTCAGAACAAAGGAAAACACAAAACAAGAAAAAGGCAGTATGTAGCATTTTTGTAGGAGTCACCTGAAGTTCTTTTCTTCCCCTGGCTTTGGGCACATTGTCTCACCTTTTCGTTCTGTGCTTTGTTACAAAAAATCAAAACCAAATCTCTGCTCAAAACAGTCATACTTGAGGACACTGCAGGGTTTGCATATGATTGGTTTCTACTTTCCCATCCACCCAGACACTGAAATCTAAAAATACTTCAATGAAAACTTTTCTCCTGTTTGCGTGTAGTCTGAGCCACCACCACGTATAATTTACCGGGAAAGGGGGCGGGAAGGCAGCTGAAAATCACTAGCAGTTGCCAGGTTCCTCAGTGTGTCCTGTTTGGGTGGTTTTCTTTTAATCAGTTTGATTTCCTTAGTATGATAAAGACAAAAGCTGCGGCTGGAAATTCACACGGTTCAGGAATATGTTGAAAGAAAATTTACAATAGTCTGTAAGGTTCAAGTAAATGCTCCCAAATCAAGTATTAGGAAGCTGTTAATTAGCAGGTGAAAATAATGTAGCCACTCGAAGTACATTGGCAATGTTTGCTGAGCTGTTTTATGGAAAGATTCCCCTTGTTATTCTCTAAGGATCCAAGTATTTGAGTCCACAAACGGGCCACTTTCCAGAAGGAATTCTTTTGACCAAAATTTACACTAAAACCAAGGTTCTCAATTCCTTTTCCCAAAATTGTTTAGTCACATTTTAAGGTGTTTGTATGGAGCGTCTGTGTGGCCCTGAACTCTTTAAGAGACCTAACATTTTAGTGAACTGGGAAGCCTCACAATATACTTAAACTCTACATATTTATAGATAGGATTTCTCTGAGCTGCATAATATAGCCTGGAAGAAAGTGTGTTTTGACCCCAAAGGATACGCTGAAATGCTGTAGTGTGACAACATATTCATTAGAGAGTTAGCATAATTTAAAAGGAAAGCGTATATTTTAATAATTCCAATGTTTTGTTATTTGGGCTTAATTTTAACTTTTCTTTTTTTCCTTTTGATTCTGCATTTCTATTTGAGAGGGCGTCTTTTATTTTTAAGCTGTGTTTAAGACTATAAAGAATATGCTAACGCAACTTAATATAAATAATATATAAGCAATATATACGCATACATAGACACAGAGCCACAGGCATCAGACCACTGACGTTGTACTTTCAGGGTTCACACGAATAAGTCTGGATGCATTCCTCAGGTCCTGGAGTTGCTTGGCGGGTTTCCCCACACCTTCTTCAAACCTTTTCTCTACCACAGGGAGGACGGTCTCATAGAGAAAGGATGCATTCTGTCTGATAAAAGCCTTTTTCTCTGGATCCTGCTCACACCGAAGGCTGTAATCCACATGCTGCACGGCAACCAAAATGATTTCCACCAGGCTCTCCAAAAGTACCATGTGCAGCTCTGGGAAATAGAGCTTCAGGGCTTCTTCCAAGAAGCCCATGGTCTGTTTGGTGAAGGCAACCACAGTGTAACTCAGGTTCACCCAGCAGTCATCCCCGGTGTACTGCTCAAAGTTTCGGACCCCGCAACTCTTCATCTCCTCTTTGAGCTTGCCCAGGGCCTCTGGGGTCATCAAGTTCATCCTCCTCCACATCTCCTCAGAGTTGCGATGTTTAGTGGCTTCGATGATGATTTCTTTGTAACTGTGCAAGGCCCCTTGGATGTCTTTCACCAGAAGGGCATGGATGATGAAGGTGAGGTCGAGTCCGATGTCACCCAGCTGCTGGCAGTGCTCCTTTGCCACTTTCACACACTCGGCCGCCGTAGAGAGGCTCTCCTTACTATCAAACACCTGCTTGCTGAAAGCATCCACAAACATGCCCATGGCTGATCTTGCCCAGACCACAAAGGCAGAGTAGCAGCCACTGTCTGTGCCTGCAAAATCCGTCTCAAATTCCCGCGCAGTCTCGAGGAGGCTGGTGAAGAAGACGTGGCACAGCTTATGAATGTAGAGTAAGGTGGCGCCCTCGATGCGAAGCTGACGTATTGCAGTGTGCACAGCTGCGGCCCTGTTTCTCAAAAACAGCTCACAGGCCTTTGTGCACTGGCCCAGCCGGATCAGTTGCGAAACCGCCCTTCGAGTAGCCTTGGGACCACCTCTCAGGGAACGATCTGGGGAGAGTTCAAACATCAGCACCTCAGTGAGCTGCCGGACGCGCTCATCCACCTTGGCCCTTAGCTCTTTTACAGGAGGTGGACTGGGCTTATCCTCCAGGTAATGGTTTAATTTATCCAGCAGGTCCACGGCTCCTTCGAAGTCCCTCTGGGCAATACAGACGTCCAGGTCTTCAGGCAACTCCTGGATCCATTCCATTGAGAGATCCACCTTCTCCTCTTCTACCTGGGGAATGGCTGGTTCCTCCTCTTCTTCATCCTCAAATGGGTTACTGGCCTTGGAAGTCACCTGGGGTGGTCCTCGAGGGGCCGCTGCCTCCTCCTGCTCCCTTCGTCTTTTCTCACTGAGGGCCCTCTTGGTTTCCTCCAGCACTTCCAGCCATTCTCGTTTGATTTTAGCATTTTCCGCCTGAAAAATCCGGCTCTCGGGAAACATCAGCAGCTTGAACATGTCCTTCATGGGCGGGTTGTCCTTGACATTGACCACGGCCAAACCATCCAGGGGATAGAGGGCGTTGTAGCGATACATCCCCCGTCGCTGTGGCAGCCAGGTGGCCACCAGCAAACAGTCGTTCATGAGAAAGCCGTGCACCCGCTGCAGTTGGGCCATGTGGTCGGCCTCGTATTCCACCAGGTCCCCGTTGTACACCAGGTACTGCCCCGGCGTCTCCAGCAGATGCCTGCAGCCTTCTACCTTCTCGAGCAGGGTGGTAAGAGTGCGCTGCTTCCCTTCCTCGCCCGGACCCGAACTGTCGCGGGAGGCACCCCCGGGTGTGGGAAAAAAGCCAGCCTGGCCCCGCAGGTGGTCGCGGCCCCCCGCGCCACCTCCCCCTTCCTCCCCTCCAGAGGCCGCGGCAGCCCCAGCGGCGGCGGCCGCCGGCAGCAGGGTGAGCGGGATGCTCTCCAGGCTGCTCTTCTGCTCGGTCAGCAGATGGCTGAGCTGATACATCTCGCTCTCCAGGTAGGAGATTTCGCGGGCTGTCTCTATGAACTGCCGGTAGTTCTGGTAGACGTTGCGCTTCAGGTTCTGCGCCGTCTCCTCCGCCAGCGCCTGGATGCGCTGCCGGTGCTCCTGCAGGTCCCGGTCCCCGTCCGACTGCTGTGAGAGCTGCTTCACGTACAGCCGCGCCTCAAAGCCCCCCGACTCCAGCTGCCGCCGCAGGCGGGTCGCCCCACTGTCCGACATCGCCATCGCCATTTCCGTCTGAGTCTCACGCAGTCACTGTCACTATCGCCGCCGCCGCCGCCGGTGCTGCCGCTGCTGAGACCCACCCAAGCCCCGCGGAGCTCCAGGGCTGAGGAAGCAGGATGGAAGAGAGACGAGTACGCCTGCGCCCGGGTCTGAGCTTCAGACACCGCGCCTGCGCAAGGGCCGGGCGCAGACAGCGCGCCTGCGCAGGAACGCCCGCCGCCTAGGGCTCATGCGCCGAAGGGGCTATTGCGGAAGAGAGTGGAGGGCGAGACAGAAGGACGTGGCTACTGCGCATGGGCTGAGCGTGACGTAAGTGTTTGAAGTTAGCGGCGGAGCGTAAAGGCGGTAACCAGTTTCCTGAAACCTTCCTCGAGTCCAACCCTTGGGAACCCATGTTTTGAGGCCACTAGCAGGCGTCATGCCGAGTTCTCTTTTTTAAGCCCCAGAATCTTGACTTGGGGCAAACGCAGTTCTCGTTCTAGAGCCAGTTATTCCTGAGTTCTCGCGAGACCGGCGGGCCGACCCGAGAGCAGCCCGAGAGCCGGTATCTCCTAGGAGCTGGATCAGGCCCTCAGAGCTTCGGATCCGTGGGGCCAGCTTAACGCCGGCGGACGCCGCCTGGGATCCCGGCAGAGATGGATGAGGATCTTGTGCTGGCACTGCGGCTTCAGGAGGAGTGGAACCTGCAGGGGTCGGAGCGCGACCGGGCCCAGGCGCCCCTGTCGCTGGTGGACGCGTCCTGGGAGTTGGTGGACCCGACCCCAGATTTGCAGGCCCTGTTTGTGCAGTTCAACGATCGGTTCTTCTGGGGCCAGCTGGAGGCCGTCGAGGTGAAGTGGAGCATGCGAATGACCCTGTGAGTCCCGAGCCCCGCTGGGGAAGCGAGAACGGCTGGCAGCCCCTCTGCAGCCCCGGACCCCGGGCTTCTCTTCTTGCTCTGCCCCGATGGGCCCAGGGGGCGTGAGACGGCGGGGGTCTTGTTTTGGACGAGCAGCTGCTCTCGGTGTATCTCTCTCTTACTACTCTGACTCTCTCCCGTTCCAGCAACTATCAGAAACTGAGTGGCCCATCCCGGTAACAGTTTGATTTGTAAAGTACACAGTGAGAGAAAAGGAAGTGTCTTTGGACCTCCCTCCGCTTGAAAATAAATTAACACATTTCTGACTCAGGAGGGAGAAGCAACCAGAGTCAGTCCCTAAAAAAAAAATGCCAAGGATGTGTGTTGTTCTCTTGTATGCTCCTTGGGATATCACCACTTAGTAGTGAGCTCAGGTGTTAGAAAGGGGATGGGCTTGACGTTTCCCAATTTCTGGACCCAAAGGATCTTCGGGGATGCCTCTAAAAGGAAGTGCACTGAGGTTGAGAAATCCCGATTTGAAATCTGTTCCTGCACATGAACGGAGTTAACAAGTTTAAGATGGGGTTGTAGACCACGGTGCTTGTTTTTGAAACGATACAAAACAGCCGAAAGTAAGACAGATTAAGATATGACACAAAACTGTGTTTAAAGAACAAATCTCCTTCACAGAGGCTTCTGTTATAGTTTTCAAGATGTGCTGATGGAGATCTGGTTGTTAACACAAACGGATTATAGTTTGTAGGGAGGAGACTGGGAGCCGCAGAACAGGGACTCTTTGGGTCCCTGCAGCCTGGCTAGGGCAAAGGACGCGTTATTGTTGACACATCTCTCTCACTGGGGTGGAATGCAGATATCTCCTAATGACGAAGAGTACACTAGTGTGAACTGCCCAAGAATGTATGAGGATTTACTGTTTTCATCTCTATTTCTTTTGTTGTGTATTAGGTAAATAATGCTTTTGTGATGGTTGTTTTCCAGGTGTGCTGGGATATGCAGCTATGAAGGGAGGGGTGGAATGTGTTCCATCCGTCTCAGTGAACCTCTTTTGAAGTTGAGACCAAGAAAGGATCTCGTAGAGGTATTCTTTGCATAAACTTGATTCCTAGCTGAGTAACTTAAAAATGCTTATTACCGATTTAGACTGCTGTGAATTAACCTGTAATGTAAAACGAAAAACCCCTTTTTGGTCATTGCAAACTTTAACTTCAGGGTAAATGATAACGATTATCTTAAATTTTTATAGTTCTTCACAGCTAAAGGCTTTCAGGCGTATTATCTAATTTGATCTTCACAACAACCCTGTATATGTACAATGTGTATTGTCCTCTTTTTTTGTAAACGAGGACATTAAGGTTCAGAGAGGGTAAGTAACTGGTTTAAGTTGCATATTTAGCAGCAGAGACAAAGTTAGGACCCATATCTTCCTACCGAGACACACAAATTTTGATTTTGTGTTCAGACACCACGGTGCCGCCCTCCCAAAATATCTTGTTGAGCTGGTCTAGCCGGCCAGCATGAGCGAGGGCACGCTTCACTAGCAAAGTGGAGCAGCAGAAGCTCCCAGATTATGGTTAGTTGAGTCTAGAAGATGCCTGAAATTCCCTAAGATGCACCCAGTGGGACTGGTCTTGCCCCAGTTAATGTCACTTGAAGCATATGCTCTGAAAGAGGATAGGGTGGTACAGATTGGATGGGAAATATGTTAAAACATGCTTGGAAATACGAAGGTATTTTAAAGGATAATAAAAGGCAGTGGGTTTCACAACAATGTGAATATACCTCACATTCCAGAACTGTACACTACACTTAAAAATAGTTCAGACGGTAAATTTTATGTTCCATGCTTTTTACCACAATTACAAAAAAAGTAAATGGCTACTAAGTGTAAAGGGGTACAATGGAAATAATAAAAAAAGAAAGGAGGAATAAAGGAACAAAGCCCTACAAAAAAAAAAAAAAAGACGTAGGCGTAATGACAATATCAGTAATTATATTAAATGTAAGAGGACCAAGCACGAAAGACATGGAATGACATACTAGGTGAAAAGAGATAGGCTTAAGATAAAGACACACATGCATTAAATGTAGAACATAGGAAAAAAGTGTAGCATCCAAACAGTAACAGAAAGCTATTGTATCAGACTAAAGATTTTAAGGGAAGAAGTTTTACTAGGAAAAAAGGTCAATATTTTATTTTATTTATTCATTGTTTATTTATTTATTTTTTAATATTCGGCAGGTGAGTTGTTACACACTCCTTAGTGGATTCCAACTTCCATGGCCACCGTCCTGCTATGGTCAATATTTTAGAATGATACAATGATCTATTAAATAAAAACACATAATTTGATCCTTTAAGTAATAATATAGCTTTAAACTACATGGAACATAAATTAGTGGAAGCAAAAAGAGAAATAATCCACAATCATAGTTGCAGATGTTAACACAACTCTCGGTAGAAAAAGTAGGCATAAAAAAAATTTGAACATGATTAACCAAATCAACCTTATGAGGAGCTCTAATTAGAACAGTCGTTGCTTATTGAATATTTATTATGTAA
This sequence comes from Procyon lotor, assembly GCA_028646535.1. NCBI lineage: Eukaryota > Metazoa > Chordata > Mammalia > Carnivora > Procyonidae > Procyon > Procyon lotor. The sequence continues at coordinate 9,589,837 of CM053617.1, forward strand.
ATGATTAAACACACAAACAATTTTTTTTTTAAAGGTAATGGGCGAGAAGAGAATGGGCAATGTGTGGTAACGCTATCAAGTGAGCATTTGCTGTTGGCAGAAAGTTACAATATCAAATCGGGGTAAGAAGGACCAAGGAGGAACAGTGTAACTCTGGTCTATACATAGAGTATGGCCTAAGTTATAATGAAGAGGACTCAGAAAAGGAAAAGATTTTTGTCTGGTTGAGGGCAAAGAAGAAAAGATTCATGCCTATATTTTGTGACTACTGATAATTAGCACCCCTCCCACTCATTACTGAGCACATATCGTGGCCAGATTTTGGACTAGATTAACACTAGTTCATAACAAGAATAGATCGGGATATCCCCGTTTTAGGGATGAGATGGTTTTAGGGATGAGATGCACGTTTTCCCAGGGTGTTGTGCATAATAAGTAACAGATCATTGGTTTAGGCTCTTGTTTCCCTGGCTCAGAAGCTCTTGTCCAATCCTCTGTACCACTTGGCCTCATTACTACCACGTGATAGTTGTTACTTCTGCTAGTTAGAACATGGAGGCAGGCCTTACGGGACAGAGTGGATTCTGACAAGTAGAGATGATAGAGGAAAACTACTCTTGGCAGAAGAAATGGGCATGCAGCGGACAGAAGTGAGGCCTGAAACTTAGGGCGTATTGAGGACCAGCAGTGGTTGCTTTTGGCCAGATAGAGAACGGTGGTGGAAAGTAAAGGTGTTTGGGGACCGCGCTGAGTAGAGCCTTGAAAATCTAGCCTCAGTGTGGAAAATGGTAGATATGTAAAGATAGAAGTGGTTCGGTATGGTGCCATGTGCTGTTTTCAGGATATTTAAATTGAACCCAAAATTAGGAACCAAGTTTCTTTCCCTTTATAAGAATAGTTACTGATCATTACTTTAGAATGGTGGAAAACATTTGAAATGTAGAATGGTCTTTTGAGTTTGAGTCCCAAAAGAGTGGCATTTACTTGAAAAGATGAAGTTCATTTTCAGAGATATAGTTGATAATTTTAAAAGGGATGTTTTTGTAACGACCAAGTTCAAATGTTTGATTCACCCATTTTTCTGTTCAGCATAATTTGATAAGACTACAACTCATTAAGGGCAAATCTAGTTCTTCTGATGGAAATTCTTTGTAAAAACATTATGAACAAGGTTTGCTCTTGAAGACCTTTATGACTTTCACTTTATGATTTTTCACTTTTTTTTTTAAGCATATATTTTTTGAGATAGAGAAGGAGGGCACAAAGGAAGAGAGAGGGAGAAGCAGACTCCCTGCTAAGCAGAGAGCCTGATGCAGGGCTCGATCCCAGAACCCCGAGATCATGATCTCAGCCAAAGGCAGACAGTTAACTGACTGGGCCACCCAGGTGCCCCCATTGACTTTCACTTTTTAAAAAATGTATTCATATTTCTTTAGGACACATTATGAAACAGCAACCTTAAATACTTCTCTGAATTTTGCACCTACACTTCATCGTCCTTGGTGTGGAAATGAGCAGTAGGCTATTGTTTTAATTCAAACGAGATTTATGAAAATTCAGATGAAATTTGGGCCAATCACAGGATTTACTGTCAGATGCTCTTCACTAGAGCAGGAGGTTTTATTGTTTGTTTTTTTTTCCTAAGTTTTACATGATTCAAAAATCCCAAAACTAAAGAAAGCTATACACATAGAAATGTTGTCCTACCACATCCCTCTCTATGCTGACCTCCCCAACTACTATAGGATACTGTTGTCATTGGTTTCTTTTTTGTTTCATTATTCTGTTTTGCAGATTTTTTTGAAGGTTTATGTATTTGAGAGAGTGAGCATGAGCCTTTGGGAGGGGGAGAGAAAGGGGGGACAGAACCTCAGGCAGACTTTGCGCTGAGTGTGGAGCTGGATATGGGGCTCGATCTCACAACCCTGAGATCATGACCTGAGCTGAAACCAAGAGTCAGACGCTTAACCGACTGTGCCACCCAGGGGCCCCTGTTTTGCCAATATTTATGACCATTCTTATTCCCTCTCCCGATCCCCTAACATACTTCTCATACAAAATACTAGGTACGTTCTTCTGTACTTTGCCTTTTTCATTAAAACAGTATACCCTGTAGGTTTCTCCAGATGATTTCATAGAGATCTTTGCCTTCTTTTTTAAATCTGTATAGAATTCCATGATGTGGATTTTCCGTAGTTCCTTCAGCCAGCCTCCTATTGCTGAACACTTACTTCCAGTGTTAACATTATAAACAATGCCACAGTGAAAATGCCTGGTGCAAAATGCCTAATGTGACCTTTCATATTAGTCTCGGGATTGCTGGGTCAGAGGATAAATGCATTTGTAATTTTGTGAGATGTTACCACATTCTCCTCCACGCACTGTGTTCCATTTTGCAGTCCCATCGGAGATAGACAGGAATGTTTGTCTTCCCTTAGCTTTCCTAATGGTGTCAAACTTCAGGAGTTCTACTAATCTAGATAAGCAGAAGTGACCCACTGGTATAGTATTAGTTTGCATTTGTTTTATAAATGAAGTGGCACATTTTTTTTTTCATGTTTATGGTTTCTCCTAACTTTTGATCCTTTTAAAATCTGGTTTCTAAAACTTGTAAGTGTTGACAGAGGCTTTATATTTCTCTGTGAACCCATATATGACCTTTGCCCACTTAAAAATTGGATTATTGGTCATTTTCTGTTAACTTTAGTAGCTCTTCATAGTTTAAGAATTAGTAGCCTGAGAGATGCATCGCACATACATTGTCCTTTTTTTTTTTTAATTTATTTGACAGAGATCACAAGTAGGCAGAGGCAGGCAGAGAAAGAGGGGGAAGCAGGCTCCCCGCCGAGCAGAGAGCCCTATGGAGGGCTCGATCTCAGGACCCCGAGATCATGACTTGGGCCAAAGGCAGAGGCTTTAACCCACTGAGCCACCCAGGCGCCCCATTGCTCTGAATCTGTCTTTTCAGTCACCGTGTTTTCTCCCTCACACAGAAATGTAAGGTTTTTATGTAACTGAGTTCATTGATCTTTCCTTTTGGGTTTTGATGAAGAGTTAAAAAGACTTTCTGGAACACGGAGTTCTTAACCTAGGATCCGCAGAACTTTGGAGAATATATGCAAAGTTTTGTGACTATATGTATACATAATTTTTCTAGAAAGACAGTTCATGACTTTTATCAGTTTTTGAAAGGAGCCCGTGATCTAAACAAAGTTAAGACCCCAGGTAGAGTAAGAAAATGCATTTTTATTTTCAAAAGCACCCTAACAAATGAATTCGATTGTTTTCTGTTTCAGACCCTCTTGCATGAAATGATACACGCCTATTTATTTGTCACTAATAATGATAAAGACCGGGAAGGGCACGGCCCAGAGTTTTGTAAACATATGCATCGCATCAATCGCCTGACGGGAGCCAATATAACGGTATGTGATTTAAATAATAAATAAATATAACATTTATTAATTTAATCAGTTAGCTTTTAAAATATTAAATAAGTGTAACATTTGTGATATTTTTTAGTAGTTATTCAGTAATTCTTGGGATTTAACTAAAAATAGACAATTGGGGGGGTGCCTGGGTGGCTCAGTCGTTGAGCGTCTGCCTTCGGCTCGGGTCATGATCTCAGGGTCCTGGGATCGAGCCCCACGTCCGGCTCCCTGCTCGGCAGGAAGCCTGCTTCTCCCACTACCATTCCCTCTGCTTGTGTTCCCTCTCTCGCTGTGTTTCTCTCTGTCAAATAAATAAAAATCTTTAAAAATAAATAAATAAATAAATAAAAATAAAAATAGACAACTGGGGAGGAACAAATACCGCCCTTGAGGATTTTCCACAGTAACCAGTAAGGCAGATGAAGAGAAGCTGACCAGCTTGTCTCGGGCTGGGGCGACACTGTGCACACAGTGGCTGCAGGCCTGTCCTACCTCTGGGTCATTACAACTGTCCCTCAGCTTCATAGTCTCCTTCGAGCGTTCCTGTGTCTGTTGCCATTTCATGTGTCGTTCTCGTCACCAGAAGTCTTCCTTGATTCATATTTCCGTGTGATACTGTAGGAAGCGGAGCCCGGGGTCAGAACACGCAGCAGTCTGAGGCTGGGGTTCCAAGGCCGACGACTCCGTGGATGGCGAACGGTGGGGCCTCCGCGTAGGAGGAGGAAATGAGGGCCGTAAGGACCCTGACCTGGGGGTCCTTGAGGATTAAAGGAGAGAATACACACAAACACTGTCGGCCAGTTTTGAGTACGAGTTAAATACTAGACGTTTTGTATTATTACTGATTCATGTTCCTTTTCTCCTGCCTCCCTCAGCCCCCTGCTTGTCTGGGTTCTCAGGGAACATTCCACCCCCGTGCCGCTCCTCACACATCCTCTCCTCACCTGTGCCCCTTCCTCTGTGCTCTGTCACATGCCCTTCGTCTTTGTGGCAGGCCAGGACTGGCCGTCTTTTGAGTGTCCTCAGCAGCTCTTGGACCTTTTACACTATTTTTTTTTTTTTTTAAGATTTTATTTATTTGACAGCGAGAAACACAGCGAGAGAGGGAACACAAGCAGAGGGAGTGGTAGCGGGAGAAGCAGGCTTCCTGTCGATCAAGGAGCCCGATGCGGGGCTCGATCCCAGGACCCTGGGATCATGACCTGAGCCGAAGGCAGACGCTTAATGACTGAGCCACCCAGGCGCCCCACCTTTTACAATATTTTTATTCTACTTTCGGAGCTCTGAGCACAGGGCGACTGTTACCCTTGTACGCCTCTGTGTAGACGAGTGGTGCAGCGCCCCCGCGAGGGCTTCATGAGTATGGCATTGAATTGAACCAAATGGAATATTCATTCCTGCAAATATGATTTCCCGCCTTTGAAAGGCAGTAAAGGCCAGTGTGGTGGAAAATGGAAAGTGCTCACCTTCTGTATATATATTTTTACTAGCTATTAGCTTTAATATTTTAGAGAGCTCATTTAATTATCGAATAGAGTTCCTTCAACATCAAGAAAGTGGCTTGCATTAAAAAACAGTCACACAAAGTCCTGACTAGCAAAAGAATTGTGGAGCTGCTGGTACAAAAGGCTTTTAGTTTCCTCATCAGCGTTTTCACTTTAAGCAAAGTCCTGGGATACTTCCTGTTGTTCAGTTGGAAGAGGATATATTCTTTTATCTCGCGCGTCTATGTGTTTTCATTTAGGAGAGGTTTTATCGAGTGGACACCCCTTGCTTTTACATCGTGTTATAACCATGTGCATCCGGTTGCACAATTTTATTTTAGTGACGACATCGTTAAAGAAGTCCCATCCCCAGGCTTTAGGAGTTGCAGGACTTGGAAGCAAAACAGAGTCAGTGCTCTGGCTCTTTGGCCAGTGAATTAAGTGAAGAATTCTCAACGAGAGGGAGAAGGCAGGTGTCCCGTACCTCTTTGTCCCCAAACCCCCGCCCTCCCGTGTCTTGTGCACCAAACAGAATCCGCTCTGTTGGCGTGCTTGCCAAGTCACACAAGTGTTCTGCTTAAGATGGAGAGCCAGGATCAATGTAGCTGGAGGGCGACAGAAGGCCTCCCATTCATTCTCTCCCTCGGGGGATTTATGAGAAAGTTAAATGTCTTTGGTCAAAAAAAAAAAAAAAAAAATCTCATTCATGGATGCTCCTTATCCTGTACAGTAGTAATGGTTATTTAGGATTTATTTAGAGTTACTTAGGATCATCAGTTTTTCAGCGGTGCCCTGCTATGCAGTGGGCCACGGAGGGGGCAGGGCTAACTTTCCTTTCAGTCGGACCGCTTTCCTCTGTAAGGTTCCTTCTAGAGGGTGAAACTGCAGGAATCCCGTGTGAGGATTGAAAAGCACATTTGCTGAGAATTTTCTTTGGATCAGTAAATGAAGCTTTTTCTTAAGCAGGCAGCAGATGCTTACTGACCGAGCACCTTCTCTGTGCCGGAGCCTGTATCGGCCGCTAGGGACACAGAGATGAAACCAGTTGAAATCTGGGGCGCTCTTTGCTTTAAGCACATAAAAATAATGCCCCGTCGGGCTCATTACAAAAACATGAGCAAAGAGCTACACAAATGTGGCGTTGGGTGCAGCAGCGGCTGTGCCCGAAAGGTGCTTGTGCAGGTGGGGGGGGGGTGGGGCGTTTATAGGGAATAGTCCAGAACCCTCGGGCGGTGTTACGTGGAGGAGAAAATTCAGTTCAGCAGTGGAAACAATTCTTATTTATTATGGCATTATATAAAATTGTGTCTTTATCCTAATTTTTGATGATTGTAAAACTTGGTTTCTAAAGCTTTTAGCGTTGATGGGGCTTCTGTGCTTTACAAAAACCTTTTATTCCCCCTAATCTCACATTTTTTTGCCTTTAGACAGTTCATGAAGTATTAGCTGCTGCTAGTCCGTTACAATGAACTTTTGTTTTGCACAGAAGCCCAATCTAGTCGCTGTCTTCCCCAAAGTGTAGAAAGCTTTCAGAAACCGGGGAGTTTGGACAGCAAAAGGCCACTTATCTATTTTTCTTCAACTTGTTAACGTGCCTCCTTAATGCTGAACACGCCCTGTCGCCCAGGTGTACCATACCTTCCACGACGAGGTGGACGAGTACCGGCGACACTGGTGGCGTTGCAACGGCCCCTGCCAGCACAGGAAGCCCTACTACGGCTACGTCAAACGCGCCACCAACCGGGCACCGTCTGCTCACGACTACTGGTGGGCCGAGCACCAGAAGACCTGCGGCGGCACTTACATCAAAATCAAGGAACCAGAGAATTACTCCAGGAAGGGCAAAGGGAAGACAAAACCAGGGAAGCTGCCAGCAGCCGCGGAAAATAAAGGTACCTTGCGCCTGGTCTTCCGTCTTTGCCGGGACCGCGGTTGACCATATCACGCCAGTGCCGGCCCCTGCAGGGTTAGGATGAGCTTAAGGGTTTTCTCTCGGATAGACACTTTTAAGTGTGGACTTAGGAGAAAAAACCCCCGTTTGTGAAGTGACAGTTGAAAAATGTACTTTGCCTGATGTCGATGTGAGTTAAAGTAGAAATAGTTTCCAGGGATAACATTGGAGGGTAGAGTCCCTTTCCCTATCTGGACTCGATGAGTCATTGGGAAACAGAAGGCAAAATGATGGTCAAAATAAAAACAGTAATTCAAATAACAATGCCCGGAATTAGGCCTGACTCCACCCCTTCCTATCAGTTGGCCTAGAGCCGAGTGACTTCTGCTGGTGATGGATGTATTTTCACGGGGAGACAAATGGGAAAAGGATGTGACCTGTACGTGCTGGTACTTCATCATCAAGATTTATCCCTTTCCTGAGAAGTTCAGAGTAACCGCAGTCACTAAAGTTAAGGCTTCGTCCCTTGGGAAGTTGTTGCTTGGATCCAGAAACATAATAAGCTACTCTTCCTGAATCCAAGACGTTGAGCGGAGGAGCTGGAGAAGAAGTTACGTGGAGAGAGTATATATGCTCGTTCTGGGGGAGTAGGAGGAAAAGGGGGGATGTAGCAGCAGACTTTCCCCTCTGCACCTTAGCTTCTAGAATGCTGGGTGATTTTTCCAGGTACAAGTTCCTTTGCTGGTAGTGTTTGGATGCTAGAACTCCTTATCCGAATAGGAGAAGGTGTTTTTTATCCTTTGTGTTCCTCTCCATCCCAGAAGCCCCCTGACCTCTGCGGAACGTCCTTCTCCCATGAACAGGTCACTAGCTTAACAGTTGGTACTGTATTAACTTCGAGGCAAGAAAAACCTTTGTTTCTTTTGCAGATAACCCCAGCAGAGGTGAGACCCAACCGTTAATCCCTTTCAGTGGAAAAGGATACGTTCTGGGAGAAACGAGCAATTCGCCCTCATCTGGGAAGTTTGTTACTCCATATGCAATTAATAAAACCCAAGATCTTTTAAGTCAAGACCATTCAGCAAAAGCTCTCAGACCTAACTCTAAAATCGAGGGGAAATTCGAACAGAGTGGTTCGGGTAAAAAAACTCCTCTCGTATCCCCTGTTCTGACTATCAGTCACCAAAATGTCTTAAGCAACTACTTCCCGAGAGTCTCAGTTGCCAGCCAAAAGGCCTTCCGAGGTGCGACTGGATCTCCAACGAAAAGCCTGACGGTGGGGGACATCCCTAAAAACTCAGTCTCTCCCGCTTCTCAAAGAAGGGTCACCTCTTCCAAGATATCCCTGAGAAATTTTTTCAAAGCGCCAGAATCCAGCTCTGTGGCCGCACCCCAGGACGCGAGCGGGCCCGAAGAGAAATGCCCGAGTAAGCGGCCCAGGCTAGAGGACAAGACTGCTTTTGACAATTTCTTTATCAAGAAAGAGCAAGTACAAGGCGGTGGGAATGACCCAAAGTGGAGTTCACCTCCTACAGCTGCGGCCCCGAATCCCGGCAACCCAGCCAGCGGGCGCAGAATGGTCGATTGTCCGGTTTGTCAGAACGAAGTTTTGGAGTCTCAGATTAACGAGCACTTGGACTGGTGCCTCGAAGGTGGCGAGAGCATCCAAGTCAAGAGTTGAGAGAGTCTTTGAAAACCAGATGGGTGTCTCGCGCCCACCTGGATTACCCCACAAACATCGTGCCGGCCACTCAGGGAGTCCTGGTGAATACGAGGATTTGTAGCTTATGACCCGGTTCTGTTTCATAGATTCATATATGAGATCATCATGGGAAATACTCTCTGTTGAAAGGTGCTATGTCTTCACTCTTGCCTTGCGTATCCTGTGGCCCAGAGTTTATTCCACGTGTATACATGTATAATTTTTAGATACTTGTCTTTCTTGCTCTTAAAGGTATTTGGATCTGTTAATCTTTTTATTTATATACTTTCCTCAAAATATTCAGTGAGAAATCCTGTCAGGTATTCGGTTAAACTGAATATTTTTTTTAAATTAACATTAAAACTCAGTCCTAGAACTGTAGTGAATATTCAGAACATGAGACGTATTGACCAAAAATACAATCTAGAGGACAAAGTATATCCGTTGTTTTAGGGGTACTCAGAGTTTTTTGGTTTTTTTTGGTTTCTTTTTTTAATCTTAGCAGGAAATCCATTTTCTGTATTTTAAAGAATTTTATTCCTGTCCTCACTGAAAGGTGGCAGCAGGTTTTAGATTAAAGTACAGAAGGAATATAGTAAAATAAAGTTTTTAGACTATTACTCCTGCAGTCCTATAGGCCAGAGTGGAGCGGTTTTCTCAAAATGTAGCCAAGTGAGTGGGTCAGGGGCTTAAGTAAGTGACGGAAGTAACATCAGAGTCGCCTAGTTGGTGTTAACAGTGGAACGTTCTCTGGAAATAGTATTATGAACCTTAAGCCAAAGTTAGAATCGTTAAAATAAAAAGGAATACCGTTTGTGCATTTTCAAGTACATAATTCTTTTTAAAAACATTCCTTTCCACGTTACAGCAAAGAGACAAAGATACTTTTATCAGTTTTCTTTCTCGTGGCTGTTCCTCTGGCAATTGGCATTTTCCCAAGAGTTTAGTTCACAAGTTTTCTTTTTTCTGAACTTGCTTGCAGCATGACCTGCACACACCTAAGGGGCCGGCTCCTAAGTGTGAACTGGGACATCGTGTGGTCCTGGGCGACTGCCGCCCGGATCAGGGAGGGGACACCGGGGCTCCCGCAGAAGGCGGCCGCGTGGGTGCCTCTCGGTCCCCAGCCACAACCACAATGAGAGATGTTTCCATCTCTCATCTCCGAGGGTTGCCAGAGCGTGTTTTTGAACTTCACGAAGCACTACCCTCGTTGCCACGTGCAGAAGTTCCTTCTATTTCATTGCTCTGCAGTGTCTGAATGTGCCAGAGTTTATCCAACCATTCTCTTCATTATTCCCAGTCCGGGGCTGGCTATGATGAATAATGCTGCTAAGAACTTTCGTCCTCATTTCTGTTGGGTGTGTCCCCGGGACAGGAAGTGCCGGGGCACAGGGTGTCTACAGGTTCGGCCTTAGTAAGTGCTGCGGGCGAGGTCGGAGAGCTCCAGTCGTCCCGCCGTCCCGCCGCCTTCGCGCGGTTACCAGTCCTTTTCGTTTGACCTCCTCTAGTTGAGTGTTTGCAAATTTGGTATTTTTTAAGTATGAAGTTGAAAAATAGTATTTAATAAATATTTATAGATAAACGACTTAAAATGTGTATTATGTTGAATATATGCAATTGTGTACTTTCATAGAGGATCGTTTTCTCTCAATTCAATTTAGCAAATTATGTGCAGGTAAACAGTTTTTGAGCCAAAACTGTACGAGGTTCTGGGGCCAAGAAGTAAACAAGGTAGTCCGTGAGAGGGGAGACGGTCAGAGGGAGAAGCAGACTCCCCGCAGGGCTGGGAGCCTGATATGGGACTTGATCCCGGGACTCCGGGATCATGACCTGAGCCAAAGGCAGTCGCTTAACCAACTGAGCCACCCAGGCGCCCTAGGTAGGTGGAATTTTGAGGGTGGGGTCATGTCCACTTTGGTTTGTGTGGTCCCTGATAACATGCATCTGTTGACTCCGGTGGGTGCGGTGCTTGGGGAGGCGGGGAGAGGGGTTGGAAAGGTTTGTAAGCTGTTCAAGAACACTGGCAGAGTGTTTTTTTTTTTTTAAGATTTTATTTATTTATTTGACAGAGAGAGATCACAAGTAGGCAGAGAGGCAGGCAGAGAGAGAGGGGGAAGCAGGCTCCCCGCTGAGCAGAGAGCTCGATGCGGGGCTCAATCCCAGGACCCCGAGATCATGACCTGAGCCAAAGGCAGAGGCTTTAACCCACTGAGCCACCCAGGCGCCCCTGGCAGAGTGTTTTGACGGATTCTCTGGGGGCAACATAAATGGGAGGAAGAAGGGCAGTGGCAGGGCTGGAGAGAGGGCGGGCTGAGAAGGGCTAGGTGGTAAAATCAAGAGTTGGTCAGGTTTTTTTAAGAGGAGGAGAAGCAGAGAGAAGGAGAGAATCTCTCTTTTTTTTTTTTTTTTTTAAGATTTTTTATCTGTTTGACAGACCCCAAGTAGGAAGAGAGGCAGAAGGAGAAGCAGGCTCCCCGCTGAGCAGAGAGCCCGATGCGGGGCTCGATCCCAGGACCCCGAGATCATGACCTGAGCCAGAAATCATCCAGGAGCCCCATGAGTTGGTCAGTTTTAAAGAATGATGACAACATGTTAGGTGGCGAGAAAAGGGAAGTTAATTTGAAATTAAATAGCCTTTACTTCCATTTGTGTTAAAGCTTTTGAGAAAACTTGCACCAAGAGAATTGGTAACCCCAACTCTGAGTCATTAGTATCAGAGAAATGGTTCTCTGTTCTGTTGGTCTAGTTTTTTTTACCCTTTTAAGTACACGTCCTGTGCTAGTAATAGCTTCAAATTTTATGTGCTATCAGCGTGCATTCTGGAGAGGGGTGGGGGAGAAGGGTGGTAGCCTTTGTAAAAACTCAAGTCAGGGCTATTCCATTATCTACCTAATTTTAAATTCGGAAAGTTCTGTCTTGCTCTTTAGACTATAAATGTGTATCTAAAGTGGAAAGTACAACAAAAACTCATACTGTCCCAGTGTCCTAAAGCGCTAAGCTTATTTTTTTTCAAAACTTACAGGATTTTTAAAAAATATATTTTATTTATTTACTTGACAGCAAGCGAGCCCAAGCAGGGAGAACGGTGGGCAGAGGGAGGGAGAAGCAGACTGCCAACTGAGCAGAGAGCCTGACACAGGGCTCAATCGCAGGACCCCAGGATCATGACCCCAGCCAAAGGCAGACACTGAACTGACTGAGCCACCCAGAGGCCCCCACGGGATTTTTTTTTTTATTATGTTCAGTTAGCTAACATATAGTACATCATTAGTTTTTGACGTAGTGCTCGATGATTCATTGGTTGTGCATTAACACCCAGTGCTACAGGACATTTTTTTTTTTTTTAAAGATTTTATTTATTTATTTGACAGAGAGAGAGGGATCACAAGTAGGCAGAGAGGCAGGCAGAGAGAGAGGGGGAAGCAGGCTCCCTGCTGAGCAGAGAGCCCCATGCGGGCCTCGATCCCAGGACCCTGAGATCATGCCCTGAGCCGAAGGCAGAGGCTTTAACCCACTGAGCCACCCGGGTGCCCTGCATTTTTTTTTTTTTTAAGATTATTTGAGAGAGTGAGAGAGCATGAGCAGGA
>CM053617.1:9610735-9656312 GCA_028646535.1 Procyon lotor
CAGATGAGGACAACAGGTGGGGGGGGGGGGGGGGGGATGTGGGAGATCAGGGGCTCAGTTCTGAACATGTTCAGTTAGGGTACGTGGAAAGCACCGTTTTAAGAAGAAGGTCCCTGTTCTTAAAGAACTTACATTCCAGTGGGTCAGAAAGGAAAACTCATCATCTCAACACAGCTAACAGTGAAAAGGACCAAGCTAACAGTGAAGACCATCAGGAAAAGACATCATCTGCACCTTAATACAAGATGCAAAGTGAAAAGGAACAAGGCAGGCACGGAGCACCATTCCGTGCAGGCGAAGCCGGGGTCAGAGGAAACGGCTTGAAAAATGGGCCTTGAAAGAAGAGTGTGAATGAGCCAGGCAAAGCGGTCAGGGAGAATGTTCCAGGGAAAGACAAAGTCACAGACGAAGACAACAGACAGCACGGCGTGTGTGCGCGTGTATGTCCTGCGTGTAAACCGCAAGCAAGGGGGAGCCCACGGCACCAGGCAGGGGGTGTGACAGACGAGGTGGGACATATCCAAGGCCGCTCCCTGGGAGACTAGTGTTCTGTGATAATTAACTTGGGACTTTATCTTAGGGGTAAGAAGGAGCCACTGAAGAGTTTTGAGGGGCAAGTGACATGATCCACTCTTAAGTTTTCATTCCCTTGAGCAGGTGATCACGAGGCCCGTTTCTGAAGCACACCTGGGAAGTCGTAAGCCTGCTTTTCTTATGGGAGCTGGTCAGCCACATCTGTTTCCTCTTGTGGGGTACTCCCCAAAGTAATGTTTGTGTTTTGTGCTTAATTTGATATTCTTGATGCAGAATCAATGTAACAATAATAAAGAGCGGATTTTTTAAAAATTTCCCAAAATGAACGAATGCACTCAGTGGAGTACTTGAACGTGTCAACTTCGCCCTAGCCCTGCTGCTCGGAGAGATTCAGTGATTGCCAACATGCTTATTTTAGTTTAAGACTCAAATGGGCATAGAATCAGGACTCCTTCTTAGCTGAAATGACTGGTCATTAAAAACACACAAATCAGACCCTTAAGAAATCAATAACGCTTCTGATGAACTGAGTGTTTCAGTAATAATGATAACAGCAACGATAATGATAATGACAATAGCATTAACTCCCTCTGCAGGCAGAGAACCACACACTTCTGGACAGTGCTTGTGGTGTGACCGATGGAGAGTCCGGTCCCAGCCCCTGCAGGAGCACAGACTTATCTTACAGACCTTGCACCTGGGGCAGCTCACCTGGTCCTGCCACACCCGCACGAGCGACGCGCCATTTTACAGGCAGCTCGGAGGTTCCCTCCCCGCCGAGCCTACACCCTACTGCACAGAAGTGTGGTTACGCCCAGCACCAGATGTGGTCCCAGGAAACAATGCTGGCCCTGTGCCAAAGAACATCAACCTCCACTCTGCTTTTATCACTGCGAACGAGTTTAATGTTCCCTGCTTTTTTGCTGACTTACTTCTAAATCGCCATACCTGGACACCCTTGTAATATTCATTTTCTGACTTCCCCCCTTCAGAGTTTGGACTCCGATAGAACACGAAGCAGATCTTAGTAATCTGTGGCCAAACACAGGTGCTCAAATCTCTGCTGAGTAGATCAATTAATTATTAAGGGTAGAGAGAAAGGGGAGAGTAGCTTCAACAACTTTAATACGACTTATTATTTTTTTGCCAAGTGACTTTCTCAGCAGTGCCCAGGGTGAGCACCTGAAGACCATCAGGAAAAGACATCATCTGCACCTTAATACAAGATGCAAGTTGAGTTTTACCATCTTCTGCTAAACGTTGACAGGATGACAAAAATAATACACATACACTATGCACGCGTGTGCGTGCGCTTGTGTGTGTGTGTGTGTGCGCGCACGCACACAATGAGGCATAGTTACTAAATTATGCCAACAGATTGGTTTTCATTCAGTACCACATGGCTTTATCTTGGGCCTAGGCACAGCTTATTTTTAATAATGTTCAAGTAGGGGAGCACTTGGCTGGCTCAGTCAGTTACGTTCTCTAAGCCCTCGTACCCAGGGACTTGCAGGCGTCTTGCCAGGAGCCAGCAACCTCCAGCGGTTCAAGCCCTCGTCCCCACGGCCCACCAGAACACGCAACCGTACCGGTCTATTGCTTCTCCCCTGCTCTTCAGAGTCACCTGCTTCTTTGGGCCACAGTTTTCTGCTGGCTCAGGCTTAGTCTTTACGTCACAATGGTTACTGAATCCTCTCAGGAGCTCATCTCCCCTGCTCGTCTGATCAACATTACGTGTCCGTCTACTACAGGTGAAGTTCCAGACTGTCATTCAATATTATGTCCAAACGGGCTGTATCTTTTTATTATTATGTTCAGTTAGCCAGCATACAGTACATCACTAGTTCTGGTGCGTTCGATGACTCCCCAGGTACGTGTACCACCCAGGGCTCCGGACCACACCTGCCCTCCTTAAAGCCCATCGCCCGGTCACCCCACCCTCCACCCCCCTCTCTCTGTAAGCTCAAATTGGTTTCCCCGAGCCCGGAGGCTCTCATGCTTTGTCTCCCTCCTGTCTGACTGCTTCCCATTTAGTTCTCCCTCCCTTTCCCTGTGGTCCTCCACGTTATTCCTTATGTTCCACATATGAGTGAAACCATATGATAATTGTCTGTCTCTAATTGACTTATTTCACTTAGTGTAATAAATGTGCTGTTGCTAGAAGAGAAAGTTGTGTTTTGGTTCTAGGTGGGGCCCAGTGACTCTCTAAGCAAAGTGACTCATGAGCCATAAGATAGTAACTGAGGACTGATGCTCTAAGGAGAGGAATTTCAAGAGAATATTGCCAAGTCTTAGGGTGAAATATTAAAGGTGAGGCTCCACTTGTGCATATAATTTGAGAGACTGTTAAGTAACTAATTATGAAGAACCAGCCAGATACATTTAAAAGGGTCTTGAAAAAATCCTCCCATATTTGATTGATAAGATGGTGAGGGAGTTGAGCAAACTTCCATTCACTTCTCTTTGAATCCACATCTAGGCCTGCGACATCCTGGGAGGAGAGTCTACTGTCTTTAGCCTCTGGCCAATTAATCTACATTTCTATCGATGATTTTGAATGAATCAGCGTAACTTTTCTGAACAGGAGAAGTTTAGATAAGTGCACTTTACAGGAAAACCATCCCCAAGGACTGAGGTATTGCTATGTGCCAGTCACTGCACGAAGAACTTCACATTCGTTCTTTCACTTAATTCTCAGAATCCCTGTGAGGTGGGTATTATGCTCATTAGGTCGTGTAAGCTACACGAGCGGATAAGATGGTTTAGCAGAAAAGATAAAACAAAACAAAACAAAAAACCTAAGAGTTCTGGTTGACCATAAATTTGAACTAGCCACTGTGTTGCTAAAAAGCTACGGCTACAGGCGCTGGATAAATCCCAAGCCCCCAGAGCTGCGTCCTCTTTCGAAAATCAGTAATTAATTAATTAATTAGGATTATCGCTACCTACTCACAGGGCTATGAATTAAAAAACGCAAAAAAGGAAAAAAAATGTTCTGTAAATCTTAATGGCTTTGTTCTCTCATAAGAACATTAAGCCACATTAAATAGTCTGACTAGATTCCGTACTTCCCAGGCCCTATTAATTTCTGGGGATACATCGGAGAGTATTTTTTTTTTTTAATGGCCAAAGTGCTGGGGGCAACGTCCACTAAGGAACAGAGGCAGGATGTGAATGGGTTTAGCCTGGAGAAGACACATTCCCGGTGGACCGGAATCTGCAGAATACAGGGACTGAGGCAGATAAAAATAGCACCACGTTTCACGCAGTGCTTTCCCGTTTGCAAAATGGCTTTTACCTTCCCCAAAGGCCACATGAAAGAGAGGACGCACACTGAGATGAAGAAGACAGGGACCTGAAGCCAGACCACCCGCACTCAAACTCCATCGCTGCCGCTGCCTGGCTGGGTCACTCTGGACAAATTATTTAACTTTTCCGAGCGTGACTTCCCTTGTCTGGAAAGTGAAAAGAACAACGGTATATCTGCATGGCTAATGAACTAGTACACAAAACAGGGCTTAAAAACACTGCCCGTGCCACAGTTAACGGGAGCTATGACCGACGGCTAAGGGCGCTGGATAAATCCCAAGCCTCCAGAGCTGCGTCCTCTTTCGAAAAATTAGGATTATCACTACCCACTCACAGGGCTATGAATTAAAAAAATGCAAAAAAGGAAAGTGTTCTGTAAATCTTAATGGCTTTGTTCTTTCATAAATACCTTCATCACAATCTCTAAGAGAGCCTACTATGTACCTTGCACTACACTAAGCGGAACCTTTATTATCTCATTTAATCCTCCTCACAGCTATGTAAAATGTCTATTTCTACTAGCCTCGCCTCGCACAGGGCTGCAGAGCTAAGTGGTCGGCGAGACTGAGAACCAGGTCTGCCAGCTGAGAGCCTCTGGGCCACGTGGCTTTCCATACACATCCCTACATTTACACACCTCCGCAGCTAGTAAAATATCTCAGGTGGGTTAAGCTGTTCAATAAATGCTCCTTAGTCAAATAAACGAACGTTAGCTGTCTTCGCCCTGGTACAAGCGTTGTAAGGAAAGGGGAGCGGCAGTAGATAGTAAAGCCTCTGTCCCCGCCCCATGCACCCGCCACTAAGTGCAGGGAGATCCGGCGTCGCCTCATCTGGGCCAGGTTTCTTCATTTCTAAGATAAGGAACCTGGACGGTACAGTCTTCCAATCTGGTCTGAAGACTATATGGTTCCCTCTGGCAACACACTACCCTTTTAAAAAATATTTTATTTATTTACTTATTTGAGAAAGACTGAGTGAGAGAACATGGGCGGGGGAAGCGGCAGAGGCAGAGGGAGAGCAGGGAGCCTGACGTGGGACTCGATCCCTGGACTCCAGGATCATAACCTGAGCCAAAGGCAGAGGCTTGATTGACTGAACCACCCAGGTGCCCCGCCCCCCCCAATCTGGTAACACTTATGACACAGCATTCTAAAGACTCTAAAATTTCAAAACTGAAAGAGACCATTAAGGGTCTGGCCCAAACTCTTTAGACATCAGAATCCCAAAAGACAAAAATCTGGCTTTCCCAACAGATTTCCAAACCTACATTGCTTCTTTTGTAATGACATAGAGTAGATATTTCAAACAGGATTAAAGGAAATAAACTGGCATCACAAAGTCCACAAATAATGGGTGCCAAAGTTAAACAGTACTTAGTAACTTTTATATTCTAAAAACTCCAGATAAATAAATAAATAAATAAATAAATAAATAAATAGCTCACTTTACTAGTCACTACAAAACATCAGGCAAAGACACATTAAGATATTGTTTTCTAAAAAAAAAAAAAGATACTTTTTTCTGATTTTGTGAATACCCAATTCTAATAAACAGGTAACCTCAGAATAAATTATTTTGATAATAAAAGCTTTGCAGTAGCACTAATTAGTCTTTAAGAAATTTTTTAAAGGTTTTATTTACTTATTTGAGAGACAGTGAGTGAGTGAGAGAGAGACAGAGCACAAGGCGGGGGAGAGAGTCAGAGGGAGAAGCAGACCCCCCACTGAACAGGGACCTCCATAGGGGGCCTCAATTCCAGGACCCTGAGATCACAACCTGAGCCAAAGGCAGATGCTTAACTCACTGAGCCACCCAGGCGCCACTAATTAGATTTTTTAGAAAAAATTTTTGAGAGAGTGCAAGAGTTGGGGGGGGCAGTGGGGCGGCAGGGAGGGACAGAAGGAGAGGGAGAAAGAGAATCTCAAGCTGACTCCCTGCTGAGCGGGAGCCAAATGTGGGGTTCATCCACAATCCTGAGCTCATGACCTAGACCTAAATCAAGAGTCTGATGCTTAACCGACTGAGCCACCCAGGAACCCTAGCTTCTTTTTTATTTTATTTTATTTTTTTAAAAAGCATTTATAGAAATACTGGGTAGGATTTTGAAACTATTGTTATGAAGGCTAAACAAACCGAGAATAACAAAAAAAATTTTCATAATCTCTGGAGACACACTAAATGCAAAAATTCAACTATAATTTTATATATTCAAGGATGGTATAAAGTCTTAAAAAAAAAAAAGGACTGGGGCTAAATATAAAAAGTCATCATGACACGAAACTATAAAACACAAAACATTTCAAGAGAGAAAAAACAAGAATATAATTTAAAAAAAAAACAAGCAATTTCTACTATAACACTCACAGTAAATATTATTTAAGTCATATTATAATTTATTAAGCATATTAAATAGAACAAATGGTGGCCTGGGTCTGTCTGACTCACTATGCTCTCACCCACCATAAATCCCTAACTTTAATGCACAAAATGTGAAAATACAATGAGAAAACTACAAATGTTATGGTGGTACAGACAGGGTAAACCAACATATAAGACAATGGTCAAGTACAGTAAGGGTTGGAGCTGGCCAACCTGGATTCAATCTCAGCTCCACTATCTCTACGTGGGCATAACAGCGGTATACACCCCAAAGGGTATCGTGAGGGTTAAACGTAGAACGCATATTGCATCTGATACCAAATAAACACCCACTACATTTGGGCTATTGGCAAACACTGACACAGGAGGAGGCCATCTCTACCCATGTGCTAACATCTGCCTTTGTTTTCCCAGTACCCATTCCCCCTAGTCCTTGGGCAACCCTGACCTGTGGTCCTCAATCCTACTTGGGTGAGGTTCTCTCTCTATCCTCCGGGGTGCGCGTGTCAAGCCTGGTCAGAGACTAGTTCAGAAATGGGTACATGACCCAAGCCAACTGGAACCAATGGGATTCAACTCCAGGATTTTAGTTGGAGCCCTCGGTAAAGAGAAGCTCTCTTCCTATGTACATCTCTAGGATATAAAGCTAAAACTACGGGGGCCAACTTGCTGTCACATGAAGAAAACTTGCAAGACAACAACTAACAGGAAAGAAGAGCTGAGGGAGCAAGTTCTGATGATATTATTTGCACCCTTGGTTCCAACTGCGTCAGAAGGTTGAGCATCAAATCTGTAATTACAGGTACCGATAAATTTCTTTTTTGGTGGCTCGAGCCCATTTAAGGGATTTTTCATTTTGTTTTTGACCTTTGCATCTGAGATCTAACCCATGTTAGATACCAGTCACCTCCCAGAATTCTGCTGGTGATCGAGGATGTAGCAGAGTTCTGCCATGAAAGGTATGGATTTGAAATCAGCAAAATCATCTGGCTTCTAATCCTTCTACCACTCACTAAACACGTGAACCATGGACAACTTCCTCCTCATCTGTGAAGTGGTCTGATACCTGCCTCAAAGGGTTCATAAGAGGGGTACCTGGCTGGCTCCATCTGAAGAGCATACTATTCTTGA
Source organism: Procyon lotor (assembly GCA_028646535.1). Lineage (NCBI taxonomy): Eukaryota > Metazoa > Chordata > Mammalia > Carnivora > Procyonidae > Procyon > Procyon lotor. Next base: position 9,618,089 of record CM053617.1, read on the forward strand.
TCTCCAGGTCATGGGTTCAAGCCCCAGGGTGGATGCAGAGATTACTTAAAAATAACACAAATAAATAGGGGCACCTGGGTAGCTCTGTCTGTTGAGCGTCTGGCTCCTGGGTTCAGTTCAGGTCATGATCTCAGGATCCTGGGATCAAGCCCTGCGTGGGGCTCGGCGCTCATTGGGGAGTCTACTTGAGGATTCTCTCCCTCTTCTTCTGTCCTTCCCCACCTGCTCTCTGAAATAAATGAATAAATCTCTAAATAAATACATAAACTTATAAAAAATAAAATGGGTTGATGAGAGGATAAATGTAACAACGTCTTATAAACGCAGACTTGTACCTGACAGGGAGTAACACTCAATTAGTAGAAGCTATTATTCTATCACAGATCTCAAATTGAACTTCCTATCTGACCTGAGTCTCACGTCTGTGTTTCCAGTGGTTAAGCCATTTCCACCTACACAGTCACCTATGCTCAAATTTAACATTGCCAAGTCTCTTCTCAACCTATCTCCACACAGCCCCATCACTCCCCCCGCCCCTACCAAAAAACCCTCCCCAGAGATCAGTTCTTCACCAATTAGTAAGAATGTGTTCCTGGGATCCCAGGAGTCACTCTAGACGGATCCTTCTTCCCTGTTAGCCAATCCATCCCTGAGTCCTGCTAAATCTCTGGAGCCCGACGGGAAAGAATGTTCCTCTTCCTGGTGGATAAGAGCAAGGGCAGGACCCCTCCCACTCAAGGGCAGGACGCCTGACTTTCTCCTTGGCTCTTCGAGGAGACCTCCGATCCCCTTACCCCTCCCGGTCCTCATCTTCCTCCTTTTGGCTTCATCTCTTTCCGGATCCAGGACAGATGTCTCACCAGCCCTCTGCAGGTTTTCCTTCACCTCACCCTGAAAGCTAGCAAATTTAAATGAATCCGATCCTTGTAGCTCCTACACCCAAGCGGCCCAGCATCACGGCAGGCTGTCTCAGCCGGTATCTCAGCCCCAACATTTTAACTCACTATCTCAGGTAAGTAAGGCAACCAGGTAGAAACTTCCTCAGCTTCTTACTCCCACGTGTCTCAATGCATCTAAATGTAAAAGCCCCCATCATCTCATTTCCCTTACTCAGAATGGCGGGTGTGTACCAGATACCCAGTGTGGTGAGGGAATAAGTAAGAGAGGTGTCCTTTCCCCTAGGCAGGCTGACCCTGTCTCCTACAGTGCTTCTGAAATGTTAACGTGCACACACCTCACCCGGGGATCTTATTAAAAATACGTACTCTGATTCAGGAGGTTAGAAGCTGGGGCCTGACAGTCTGCATTTCTCCCAACAAAACAATGCTGCAGGTTTGAAGCAACATTCAGAAAAGCAGGATCCGGATTCCATCCTGTTTCATCTCCTCGGAGACGTTTTACTCCAAGTCAACACCTTTATCCCTGTCTCTTCACATCTGCCTCTCCGTCAGCTGCTCCTCGTCCCAGCAGGTAACATACCTGTCTCTTCTACTTTAAAGCAAACCCTCGTCTGCTCCTCCATTAGCTGCCATCCAGTGTTTTCAACTGCTTGGCTCCACAGTTTCTGGGAAGTACGGTTTATGTCAGTGGTTCTCACACTATCTTGGTCCACGGAGTAATCAATGCCTCAGCAATTTTTTCATGACACTTGTAAGCCACGAGAAGTATTTATTAGTTCTCTTGACTAAGCAGTACGGGTCAAACCACTTGGCAGGTATGAAAGTCCCAACAATTTTGCACCTTGGGGGCCCTGCCTAACTCTTCTAACCCTGGCATCAGATTGGACACAACAGCCTCATTTCCTGCCTCGCTGTTATTTTGAGGCGGTACTTACTTTATCAGAACAAGCACTGAAAACCCAGGTTCCAAAGGTATGACATCAAACAAAGGAACACAGTGACTTACTACTGTACCATCCAAGAGATGTCTATTTCCCTTGAAATTTAAAAATATTCCGGGGCGCCTGGGTGGCTCAGTGGGTTAAAGCCTCTGCCTTCAGCTCAGGTTATGATCCCAAGATCCTGGGATCGAGCCCCACATCGTGCTCTCTGCTCAGCGGCGAGCCTGCTTCCCCTACTCTCTCTCTCTGCCTGCTTCTCTGCCTACCTGTGATCTCTCTCTGTCAAATAAATCAATAAAATCTTAAAAAAAAAAAAAAAAAAATTCCAAGGCACTCTTGCGAGTTTGCGGCAGTGCCCTGGGCGGCCCAGTGCTCAATGAGGGAACTGTGGAACTGTCCTGGGAACAGCAGCACCCCCACTGTGGGGGACGTGGCTGGAAATGCAGAACCTGGAGACCAACTCCGACTACTTTCATAAGATCTCCAAGTGACTAAGACAGAACTGAGGTTTGAGAAGGCTGGTCAGGGGTCTCAGACTGCCATCTTCTCACTTCTACCATTCCTACTCAACTCACTGCCTTATGATGTCTCACCACTCCCGTGAAACTGCCGTGGGCAAAATCCCAAATAACTGCCCCCCCCCCACTTTTAATAAAAGCAACACACGTCTTCCATTCCAATCCTAATGAAGCCTCTCTGCTGTGTTTGATATTCCTGATCTTCTTGTACCTCTGTTCTCGGTTTCTCAGTCTTCAGGTTTTCTTCTTTTTCTTCCATTACTCCCTGCCCCACCCCACCCCCCCTTCTCCACAGATGAAGTTCTGTTTTCCCCTAAGGCTTCTGTGATTAGCATTACTCTTGCTATGTAAAACTCTGCCCTCAGGGGACTGCATTTGATCCTGTGGTTTTAGCTACTATCTATATGCCAACCACCAAAGTCCAGATGGTGCTCCGGAGTCTCCGACCTCTAAAACCAATTTCTCCTTGTATACACAGTACACAGGCAAAGTAAGCTCAACCACACCAAAACAGCCTACTTGCCTGTCTTCCCTGGCCTTCAGGGGGCTCTTCTTCGTAAATCCTTTCCTTTCCCTTCTCCCGGTCCCTTCCCTGACACAATCAAACCAAACATCCTTGCTCTGACTCCAATCTGTCTCCATCTTTGTTACCACTGTCTCAAAAGAGGTCTTTATCTTCTTGCCTGGATTTCTCTAACCGCCTCCTAACTCGGTCTCCCTGACTCTGGGATGGCCAGGTCCTGCTCCACAAACTTTTTTCTGTGCCCCACCCAAGTTAGCTTTCTAAAATTAAAATCTGGTGTCACTGCCTTCCTCTAAATCCCTCAGTGGCTCCAATGCCTAGCAGCACTTTTCAAACTTTTCCAACAAACCGCAGGAGAGTTTGCAGATACAGATCTAAGAAGCTCACCACAAGCAAGATACTCCTTGCAAGGCTCAGTTTCATCTCAAATAGTCCTTTCAATTTTATATTCTAGTCTACGGGGAGCTTACTTATGTTATTAGAAGAATCTTTTAAACTACTTACCAATTAAAACTACTTAACTTTTCCCCCATGTTAAGGAGGTAAAACTGACACTCAAGGAAGATACACCGGTTACTTGTGGTTTCAAATATCCTTTGGCAGAATGCCACCAGGCCCTGGCAAAACCAGTCTGCAAGCCAAATCTGGCCCCTCACCTGTTTTTGTAAATAAAATTTTGCTGGAACACAGCCAAGTTCAGCCATTTACGTATCATCTAGAGCTCTTCTCAAAGTACAACAGCAGAGCTGAGAGGTGCAACAGCACAGAGCCTAAAATACTTACTGTCTGGCCCTTTGGGAAAGTCTACAGACCCCTGCATTCACCCAGGAGGACTGTTAAGGTTAGGACTGTGTTTTACTTATCTTTACACCCCAGCACAGGTCTAGAGAAAATACTAAAAAATATTTAACTTGAGGAATTAGAATATTGCCAGGAAGACTTCCAAGGCCCCATAAGGGATGTGTGCCCACGAAGCTGATGTGGAACACCTCCAAGCCCTGAGGAGGACACACAGGGCTAGAAGTGCTCCTTCATCACCCAGTGAACTCGGAAAGGCTGAGATGAGGCAGGGAAACAGTATCCTACTCTACGGAGGTCAAAACACATTCGGAAGAAATTGACAGGCCCGTCGACCTAAAGCCGCCTTCCCAGAGAACTTCCATATAGGACCATATCACTAACCCCCAAGTCTGGTGGCATCTAAGAGTTAGGAGCTATCACTCAGAGCAGCTGCTGGAGCCTGTGCGACCGCATCACATTTTTCTTCTCTAAATGGTGCAAAGCGAAACACTCAAAACCAAGACATTTTAGTGAAGTTGAAAGTGGGGCATTAGGAAGACTGAGGACAGCAATCAGTATTTAAAAAGAGAATCAGTTGAAGAAATACTGTATAGAGTGGTCATTAGGGAGAGAGGGCTGGAGAGAAAAACACTAAGGAGAATACAGAGTGCTTACTCTAGGACCCTGACCAACCAAAGAACCACGAGATGCCCTAAAAAAGCATGGCATGTCCTAGGAACAGGAGGCAGTTCCATTTGCTAAAATAAAGAATGTGGGGCACCTCAGTGGCTCAGTTGGTCAAGCCTCTGCCTTTGGCTCCGGCCACGATCTCAGGGTCCTGGGATCCAGCTCCACATCGGGCTCCCTACTCGGCGGGGCTTCTACTTGTCCTTTTCCCTCTGTCCAACCCCACTCGTGCACGCATGCTCTCTCTCTCTCTTCTAATTAAGAAATACAATCTTTTTAAAAAATAAAAGAATGCATGATGAGGTGTACAGAAAAATAAAGCGGAATCAAGGCCACATAATAGCAGATCTTATATACTCTGTGCTAAGGAATTCACGCTCGTTTTTCAAGCTACTGAATGCCTGAAGTCATGTAAGCAAGCACAGATAACAATCTGAGCTGTCTTTTAGGACAGGAGTCAGCAAACCCTGGCCTGTGGGCCAAATCTAGCCCACAACTTGTTTTCTAAAATAAAGTTTTATTGAAATACGGCCACACTAATTCATTTACATACTGTCTAAGGCTGCTTTCCTATTAGAACAGCAGAGCTGAGTAGTCGCAACAAACACTATATGGACCACAAAGCCTAAAATACCTATTTAGCCTCTCGGGGGAAAATCTGCTGATCTCCCACTTTAGGAATAGGACTCTGATAAGGGAAAAATGTAAAAATTAGATTAGGAAGGACAGGGCATAATGGAGGTGGGGAGATGACATTCGTGGCTATTGGAAAAAAACTCACAAAAAAAGGCAATGAAGGTCTAAATACAGAAGTGAGAACTGCAGGCCAAACACAGGCCGCACCTTGGTGTAGGTGACAGTGGAACTTACACTGAGAGGAACCAAAGCCAGAAACACGGATCAACTCAAGGCTTAGCAGTACCGAGGCAGGAGGACATCCAGAACGTGAATTTTAAAATGGAACACAGGACAGTTTCAGAGGGAAGAGGACCGAGGATTAGTTGAGCTCAGATACGAGAACTCCACAATATCACGAAAACCCACAGAAGGCACACCTTCGTGGGGTGAGAAGGAAACCCAACGAGAGAAACAGCATCACGGGGCCACAGGTCTATGATGACGCCTGAAGAGAACCGGGTGAGTGCAAGGGGATGAGACGAGCTGGGGACGGTGGCGGGAGCAACCACGGCACAGACCGTCTCCTGGGCCCCGGGCTCGCTCTCGTCTCCCAACACCCCTGCGGTGCAGGAAGGGATCACCCCAGTTTTACACATCAGAAACCTGAGTGTAGAAGGATTTAGGTAGTTCTGAGGTCTCACGGCTAATCCGTGGCAGGAGTATAACTGAAACCCAGCTCTACTTGATATCAAAGCCAAGGGGCCAAGCGCCATATTCCACGTGAAGAGAGAAACGCTGACACCAAATCGGAGGGAAATACCTACATTCCTCGAGAAGGCAGAAAGCCAGGCCAGGGCAGGGCAGCATCTGGTCCCCCAGGGTAGGAGAAAAGGAAAAGGGAGGGGGCTCACAGCAGTCAGCGGGAAGGTGGACAGCTCCCGACGTGCCAGGTACAATGTGCTACACGCACTGGCTCGGTTAATTCTCGCCAGGATCATGACAGAAGTACTACTGTTTCCCGTAAAACGAATGAGAAAACAGAGCGCATAACTCGCCGGCATCACACAACCAGCCGATGGCAGAGTGCGGCTGTGAATCCGGGCATTCTCATTCTGGATCCCACACTAACAAACACACCACACTCCCTCTGGGGTCAGGCGCTACAGAGCAGCTAAGGAGAAAAAAGACGGGAGACAGAAAAGGACAGGTCCTCTCGTAAGGGCGAATAATAGCTTTTGACAGATTGGTTTCGAGACAGCGCTTGAAGACACTTGTCCTTTTATCAGGGAGGTTAAGGAATAAAAATACCTGATGAGCAAGTAAAGGCAGATACCACCTTCTTGCAGGAGCCCTGGGGGAAGACGTGAGAGAATAACAACATACGGTGAGACCGTATCACTCAAGAAAACGTACACCAGCTGTTTTGGTTAATTACAGATCTGCTTTTCTTCGCCAACCTTTTTGCTGTTAAGAGGTGTTTAGAAGAGCTCTTCAACCAATCTCCTCTGGATATCTGATATATCAGACATCACGTTTTTAAAATCCCTTATCGATTAAGAGTATGCTCTATACCAGTTTTCTCAGACCCAAATGTGAGTTGGAAGCTCCACGTAAGTTCTAAGAAGTCTGGTCTTCACTCTGGATCCAAATCTCGGACTTGGAAGCTCTATAGAGGGCCCCCGACACCAGTGTGATCCTGATGAAGTGACGGAGCTCACACGCCTAGAGGACCCTCTGCCCACACTACCTACTGGAAGACAGGATTGTGGTTAAGTGTCTGTGGCTAATATGAACTTACTGTGTGATCGAGATTTACGTGAAAAAACCAACTCAGAGACCTGTACACTGTATTTGTATACTATCAAAAGAATGTTCCTTTAAGTGCATGGTATTTTTCTTGAGTATGAGTCTGTCTATGTTGAAATTAAACAACATTCCAATGGTGCATTTCTGAAATTATTTCAGTTAGGAAGGAGAAAGACTCATTTGATAAATTCTTGGCTTCTCCCCAACTTTTTAAAATTAAGAAATTTCTATGCACGGAGCAAGAGCAAGTAGGAGACCTGAAAATAAATACATCACCCTCAAAACATGAACAAATAGAACCCTCCATCACATGTCTTACCAGGGCGAGCAATCACACTATCCTGAGTTGTGTGATCTGAAACAAGTTGTTAAAAACAAAACAAAACAAAAACTTTCTGTGCCTCAGTTTCCTCAATTGAAAAATGAGGAAAGTAAGTACCTATACATAAATATAGTTGTTGGGGGAATTAAACAAGATGATCTGGGTAGAAAGAGTACTTACAATTGTGGTTTGGTACATAAGCATTCAGTAATGTTGGCCATATAAGTATATAAAAATCTTCTCTAACCCCGCAGTTCTACTTCTGGAAATTTCTCTTATAGAAACTGTAGATATCTTCGAGGGTATCTAAATGCAGAATCACTTGTCATAGCCAAAAACCAGAGAGAACACAAACTTCCACCACAAGGAGCTAGTTAAATAATTACTGTATAATCTTTTACTTAGCACAGTGTTTCTGAGATTCACCCGTGTTGTTGCCCCAAAGGGCACAGTTCATTTCATTCTATGGCTGAATAGGATCCCACTGCATCATGTACCACATCTCACTGATCTAGTTACCAGAGGACAGACAGAAGCTTGGGTTGTTTCCTATCTTTGACTATAATGAATAATACTACTCAAGTCTTTGTGTAGACAGGCTTTTCTTTCTTTTGGTAGATACAGAGGAGTGAATACTTAGATACTTAGAGCCATATGATTCTATATTGAACTTAAGAAATGGCTCACTTGTTTTCCAAATTGGCTGTACCATTTTACATTCCCACAAGTAATGGGTATATTAGGATGAGGATTCCATCAATTTGGTAAGATTCCTTACCAAAATCTGGTATTGTCAATATTTAAAATCTAGCCATTTGAGTGTATGTACAGTAATATCTCACTATGCTTTTAACTTTCATATCCCTAACAACCAATAATGCTGTGAATCTTTTTCATGTAGTTGGTCATCTTCATATCTTCTTTTGTGAAATATCTGTTCAAATGTTTTTGCCTCTTTTCTCTTAGGTTGTTTCACTTCTTATTATTGAGTTGTAAGAAATATTCATCTCTCTCCTTCTCTCACTCGCCCACTCTGAGGGAAGCCAGCTGCCATATTGTGAAATTCTGTCATGTTTCCTACCCTAGAAAAGGTCAAGGACAGGAGAAAGTCCTCCAGCTAACAGCCAGTGAGGAACTATGGCTTTCAGTCCAACAGTCTTCAAGGAACTGAATGGATCCTGCCAACCACCAAGGAGGAAAAAAGAGAGACAGACACATTTATGGGAGAATGGAAAACACAGTATGCTCTTCTCTACCAGTTCTTTGTTGTTACATAAGTGAGCCATCACTGACCTATCTATCTTCATGACTCCAACATCCAATGAATCACCCTGACCACTGAACTTTGCTTTTAAAAATATTTTCTAATAAAAGATAACAGAAGCTAAGTGACAAAACTTAAGAGCAAATTACAAAGAAGAAAAAATTAGCCATAACAGCACAACCCAGAGAGAAAAAAGGAATATGAAGACATTAACAGTGGTGGAGCGCCTGGGTGGCTCAGTGGGTTAAAGCCTCTGCCTTCGGCTCAGGTCATGATCTCAGGGTCCTGGGATCGAGCCCCGCATCGGGCTCTCTGCTCAGCAGGGAGCCTGCTTCCCCGTCTCTCTCATCCTGCCTCTTTGCCTACTTGTGATCTCTGTCAAATAAATAAATAAAATCTTTAAAAAAGTAAAATAAAAAGACATTTTTTATGTGTCATTTTTTATGTGTAAACAGTGTTTACTTCTTTCCTCGTTTATCTCCATATATGTAGATTATAACACAGGTTTATATGTAAAATAAATTTATATATTCCAGATACAAGTCTTTTGCCAGATACATGTTTTATAAATATTTTGTCCCCAAAGGAGATAAAATCTTTTTTTAAAAAGATTTTATTTATTTGACAGAGAGAGAGATCACAAGTAGGCAGAGAGGCAGGCAGAGAGAGAGGGGGAAGCAGGCTCCCTGCTGAGCAGAGAGCCCGATGTGGGGCTCGATCCCAGGACCCTGAGATCATGACCTGAGCCGAAGGCAGAGGCTTTAACCCACTGAGCCACCCAGGCGCCCCCAAAATAACATCTTTTTTTAAGTGGTGTTTTCCTATAAGCAAAAAACTTTAGAGTTCAATTTGTCAGTCTTTTTCTTTTACGGTTCATCTTTTTGTTTTATCCTGAAAAATCTCTGCCCATCTCAAGGTCACAAAGATTTTCTCCTACGTTTTCTTTAAAAATTTTTCTGGCTTTAGGTGTTACATTTAGGTCAATGATCCATTCTGAACTTAGATTTGTGTATGGAATGAGGTATGGGTCATGTTTATTTTTCCAGATAGATATCCATGTTTTCCAACACCAATTATTAAAACAAAACAAAACAACCCTGCATTGGATTACCTTAGTATCTTTATAAAAAAAACAACAAAAAATATTAATTGATGTTTTGAATATGGGTCTATTTTTGGACTCTTAATCCTGTCTGTCCATTGACCTAGATGTCTGTATCTATTTCTTATTCGACTCATAGATGACTTAGGAATGTGTTGTTAAATTGCCATGGATGTGGGATTTGCAAGATTTCTATTATTTATCTACAATTTAATTCCACTGTGGTCCCTGGTGCACCTGGGTGGCTCAGTTACTTGTCTGCCTTGGGCTCAGATCGTGACCCCAGGATCCTGGAATTGAGCCCCAAACTGGCTCTCTGCTCAGCAGGGAGTCTGCTTCTCCCTCTCCCTCTGTGATCTCTCCTACTCGTGCTGTCTTTCAAATAAATAAATACAATTTAAAAAAAAAGATACATGTGCACACCTAAGTTCACGCAACATTATTTACAAGAGCCAACTTATGGAAGCAGCCTAAGTGTCCATGGAGAGATAGTGGATAAAAAAGATCTGGGGTATATATACACACAATAGAATATCACTCGGCCATGAAAAGAATGAAATCTTGTCACTTGAAGGACATGGATGGAGCTAGAGAATGATGCTAAGTGATATAAGTCAGTCAGAGAAGACACATACCATATAATTTCACTTAGATGTGGAATTTAAGAAACAAAATAAGCAACAGAGAACTGGTAGTCACCATGGAGGGATGAGTGGGGGGATGGGCAAAATAGGTGAAGGGAATTGGAGAGTACATTTATCAGCAATTTAGAGAATTACTGAATCACTATATTGTACACCTGAAACTAATAGAACACGGTATGTTCACTATACCGGAATTAAAATGAAACGAAAAAAATAAATGAAAATAAGGTTCTGATATCCCATTAGAAATAACTCAAGAATTCTGAATCTAAAACTGAACTTTAACTCGTGATGCTAATGTTAACAAACACAATGCCAGGAGAACAAAGGTCTACAGTAAAGGGCAGCCAAGCCAAATCCTAACGGTTTGGTAAGGCACTGCTGAAAAGCTCAAAGTATACCCACTTTAAGAAAAGCTTCTTACAGGCGTGCTTGGCTGGCTCAGTGAGCATAGCATGCATCTCTTGATCTCAGAGTTGTGGGTGTGAGCCCCACACTGGGTACAGAGATTACTTAAAATCTAAAGGGGCGCCTGGGTGGCTCAGTCAGTTAAGCCTCTGCCTCTGCTCAGGTCAAGATCCGAGGGTCCTGAGATGGAGCCCTGCATTGGGTTCCCTGCTCAGTGGGGAGCCTACTTTTCCCTCTCCCTCTGCCCCTTCTCTCGCTCATGCCCTCTCTCTCGCTCACTCTCTCTCAAATACATTAAAATCTTAAAAAAAGAAAAAAAAACTTTAAAAAATTTTTAAAAATAAAAAGCTTCTTAGAATAATCAATTATTCAATATTTCTATTGTTAATTAGATCAACATGATTCCCGTTTCATAAATGAAGAGACAGGGAGAGATGCTCAGTGACTGGCTCAGGGCTCGGAGAGCCAGAGGACGAGAATCCAGAGCAGAGCAGGGCTATTCCCATTCCTGGCTTCAGTCAACAATCACCTCTTTTCCCTACTGTCATCCCTTTCCCCAGACAATTCTAAGACAAAGAAAAACCTGCAAGAATCTTTAGAGTGCATTAGAGAAATACCTTATTGTTATTTGCCACATCAAAACACAGTTTCTGAAAACTAGCAATGTGAACAAATTATTCCTACGTATTTAAAGATATTTCCTACCAAAACTATCAAGAAATTCTTCAGATTTAACAATTACAGGAACTATTTTTAATATAAATAAAACCAACCATATGAATTTTAGTTTCATTTTTCTATAAATACCCCTACTCCTGGGCTCCTGGTGAACTGTTATTAAGGTGTGGGTTTTTGTTTTTGAGAGCGTGAGCATGGGGGCGGGGGGGGGGGAAGCAAAGGGAGATGGAGAGAGAGAATCATGGAGATTCCCTACTGTGCGAGCTGGACCTGGGGCTTGGTTTCACAACCCTGAGATCACGACCTGAGCTGAAATCAACAGCTGGGATGCTTAGCCAACTGAGCCACCCAGGTGACCCAAGGTTTTTATTTAAAAAAAAAATTAATCTTACTGATGCCAAAGGTAAAAAAAAAAAAACAAACCAGAAGCAAAACACAAATGAAAACATGCAATGGGAGCAGGGAATAAGACAGTATAAAGGGAAGGAAAAAAGAGAGAAAGAATCACAATCCAGTGTTAATCATTAGTGATAAAAGGTTCTCAGTCTTCCGTGATAGACCTGCACATCTAGAATTCTAAAGCAAGGTTTAACCCAGCAAGACGTGCTTGGAGGGGTACTACAGTCATGGTTTCCCCCTTGGTACATACCAGTTAACTTTGTTTTGTCTTTTGACCAGATTGTACAAGGCAAACATCTTTCAGACGTCTGTACACACATACCACTAGTTTTAAGTTAAAATGTATACCCCTTATCTGGGTATCTGTAACTTAAACTGACTACTACCAGAGGCGGAAAAAGTCTAAAACATAGTTTTCTAGACATGGGGCAAGAAGGGTGACCGAATAAATAAAGGAACCTCACTCTACCATAACCAGACGTTAAATGCTTAACAATTTTTATTGTTTTATTCTTTAGAATTCTTCTTGTAACGTGTTCTTAGCGTAGAGTCTGTGGATGGGCCTTATAAGCAAACATTACATGTATGTTCTTCATGACGGTGAGAAGGCACACTGCTTCCACTGAATTCCAGAAAAGATCCAGAAGCAAAACAAAGTTACGAGACCGCTAACTCACACCATTACCTTGGAAAAAACCTTGTAAGCTCTTGGTGAGGGATGCTATTTTATTATCATGCATGACTTACGGCCCATATTTTCTTTATTCAAAAAATCTGATACAAAATAATCTAGGTTGCATGCACCCAAAAATACAATCATTCTTCTGCATGTTAATTACCTCTAGTAAATATGAAATCTCAGGCCACTTTCCTCACCAACCCAAAAACCGTACTCAGAGAATGAAAACATTTTAAGTTCCAAACTTTAGCAAAATGAGGAAGTGCAATTCCTGTGAAGCACACAAACGTGCATTTCAGGATCAAATGTGAATGACTATTAGGCTGTCCAAGTTCTACCATCGGCATCACCTGTGCTCTCTCTGAACAGTTAAATCAACTGTTTCTCCCAAGTTGATTAAATTGAATGCAGTTAGAGCTAAAGTTTTCTGATCATAAAGAAATATTTCTCACCTTGTTTAATCCATGCACCTCTCTCTTGTTAAATATCACTCTTAAACCTCCTTTAATGTTACTTAAAAGTCTGAATAAATTATAGTTCCAAAACCAAATAAAAACCATGGTAATTTTAGAAGTTTATGGGGCGCCTGGGTGGCTCAGTGTCAAAGCCTCTGCCTTCAGCTCAGGTCATGATCTCACGGTCCTGGGGTCGAGCCCCGCATCGGGCTCTCTGCTCAGCAGGGAGCCTGCTTCCGCTTCTCCCTCTGCCTGCCTCTCTGCCTGCTTGTGATCTCTGTCAAATAAATAAATAAAATCTTAAAAAAAAAAAAGATTAAAATTTGGTTCTTGAAAATGTTTATTTTCTACATGAATCAGGCGGCATCAGCGTTGAGCTCTGTGAAGCTTGCTGGCCACAGCTTCTCTCTTCTAGGTCATGCTCAAGAGGATACAGGAGGTCACTTTCAACATCATGCCTATTATGTTGCTTTGTTTTGCAGAGACATGTGTTCCCTGGGGAGTCTCATGCCACCGGTGGGGGTGAGGCAGGGAACACATGCAGGTCCTTCCCCTGGAGATTCATGAACGCGCAAGGTCCTACCACAATCTGTAACCTGATCAACTGACTTTGGGCCCAGGCAAGGGCATGAGACTTTCATTCCACCTTCACAGCAGACCTTTCTCCCCCTACTTGCAGTTAAAAATAGTTTAGGCCTTATTGGCCTGGGTTATTTTTATCTGGAAAATAGGGACTAGAAACAGCATAGTAAGCACAGAAAGGAGAGTTGACCACAATAGGACAAAAACCCTCCCAGCCTTTCAGAGAGTGTAGTTTTCGAAATTAGATGGAAATAAGGGAAAGCAGGGTGAGGTACCGGGCAGGGCGCCGGTACCCAGTTCACCTCGGTGAACACCATTCACTAAGTGTTAAAATATGACCAATAAAAGCCATGAAAACGAAAGGTGCTTTGTGTTAAGACACAACACTATACAACAGTCCCCCTGCCTCGACAACTTTCTGGAGAAGATACCTCAGGAGTAAAAGGTATACAAAGTTTTAGAGAAAAAAAAGAGATTGGTGGAGGTACAGAATTCAAGGCAGTATTTGGGAATGGGATTTAAGCTCTATCTTTAAGAATGTATAAGATTTAAATTCCTGGGGGTGCCTGGGTGGCTCAGAGGGTTAAAGCCTCTGCCTTCGGCTCAGGTCATAATCTCAGGGTCCTGGGATCGAGCCCCGCATCGGGCTCTCTGCTCAGCAGGGAGCCTGCTTCCCCTCCTCTCTCTGCCTGCTGCTTTGACTGCTTGTGATCTCTCTCTCTGTCAAATAAATAAATAAAATCTTAAAGAAAAAAAATTTAAATTCCTGGAGCTAGGGTGTGGGAGTCATAAACCAGTCAAACAATCGCAGATGTGTTGGGAGGAGGAGGACAGCAACAGGAAGAAGAGAGTCTGGTTGACACAGCGCCTGTTTTTCCAAAAGGAGGAACAAACAAGAATGGACAGATGGTGTGGGCCGAAGCAGTCGCTGGGCATTAGGTTCATGAGAATCAAGTTGTACCCTTATAAATAAAACTCAGGAAGGCTTCTGAGCAAGATTTTTACAAATGTTGGTAAATTTCTGTGAGATGGATAGAAATGGTACATAGAAAAGAGTGAATTAAGGAGAAAATAGTAACACTGGGAAACAATCCAGGGATAAAGCGAACTAAATCTCAGTGGAAGATGGGCAGTGGAAAGGCAAATGTAATGCCTGATGCGAGGAGCACCACGTGGCACGGGTAAGACGCGTCCTATCCTCAGGTGGCTCACAGTGTGTAGAGGAGACCCACCGATGCAGAAAGTATCCTATCGGTGATAAGCGTCACGGCAGTAGACAGAAATATAATTCTGCTTGGAGGCACTGGGGCAAGAATCAACTTAGAGAAACCTCCTCACCACCTTTCCACACAGAAAGCGCCAGGGAAACGCGCTGAGGCAGAAAGCGAATACACGTTCAAGGAACCTGCAAGAAGGCTTCGGTGCCTAGAGGAGAAAGTATATGATGAGTAAGGATTTTTTTTTCCCCCCTGAAGTCTGTATAGCACACAAAGACTTCGGGGGAAACAAATATTTTCAAGCAGGACAATGATACGACCTGTTTTGGAAACAGAACACCAGGACAGAAAGGACTGGCAAAAAAGGATACAAAGGGAAAATAGACTTTTATAATAATCTAGACAGAGAAGAAGATTGGTCTCAACAGGAAAGAGTAAATGGGAACAGGAACAAGACACAGACAGGAAATAACTCTTAAAGGAGTACAATTTTTGTATTGATAAAAGAAGGTACGTTCTTCTAAAACATCGTGCTCTTTTCAGACTTGGAGACTTTCAATCGACTTCCTCCACTGGAAATGGACTGAGGTGCTGGAAGCCTCAGTCTGAATAACTGCCTCCAGGAGACCTGTCCTGGCTCGCAGACCAACTCGGGCCCCCTCTGATGGGCTCCCGTGGGATCCTGTCCGTCCTAGCAACACCCACCACGCACGGGACTGCAGGCCCAAGGCTGCCTTCTGCTCCAGGACGGCAGAGAGAATTACCTTGGCTCGGGCACCGTGGAACGATCAGTGCCCAGCATCGGTCCTGGGATTATGCTGGGCACTCTGTAAACAGCTGTTAGAGAAATAAATGCAGTCCACAGATAGGATCAATTTTGAAGCAGCCCCCCCCTCTCCCCACCAGACAGCCCCACCAACCCTCATCCCCTCCGCCAGGAAACTTGGGAGGAACTTCAGTCTTGACCATGCCGAGTTTGCAGTAGTTCCAGAACATTCAGGTGGAGCTATCCATTAGTCCCCTACAGATGCCAGGGGAAGGCACAGATCAAGGAGCTCCGACAAACCCTAATAGCTGAAGTCGTGGCTGTTCTGCTCCTTGTCCTCCTACTGTTACTATTATAGTTACAGCTAATATTAAATGAGCACTAACCGATCACCTGCTGAGCATTTCTCACGCATTATCCCATCTACCTTCAGACAAACCTTACTGAATTACGGGCTATTAACTCCTGTTATACCCACGAGGAAGCTGATGCTTTGTTAGAGAATTCGCCTAAAATCAGAGTGCAATTGAGCAGCTAAACAAGGATGTGAACACAGGCAAACTAACAAGGACCTGTGCTTCCCAAGCACGTCCTGGTATCAGCCAGGGAGAAAAAGTGTTGGCTCGAACACAGACAGAAGACAAA
This sequence comes from Procyon lotor, assembly GCA_028646535.1. Taxonomy (NCBI): domain Eukaryota; kingdom Metazoa; phylum Chordata; class Mammalia; order Carnivora; family Procyonidae; genus Procyon; species Procyon lotor. Next base: position 9,634,022 of record CM053617.1, read on the forward strand.
GCACAGACCATTAAGAACAATAACATTTAAGGGCAGACACTGCAAAGGAAGAAACAACTCAAGAAAGGGCATTCACACCCCCGTGTAATTCCTTCCCCCTGAATGTGGAATCAGTCTAGTGACTTGCTGCTAAGCACAGGATGCGCACAGCACAGGTGATGGATGTCTCTCCTGTGGTTAGGCTGGAGAAGCCTGGGACCTCAGTCTTGCTAGGGCATTTCCGGCTTGCGTACTTTGGTGAAGCGGGCTGCTGTGCTGGGAGAGGTCCACATGGCAAGGGACCGGGGTCCTCGGTCCAACAAGCCACGAGAAAATGAATGCTGCCCACAGCCACAGAGTGAGCCTGGAAGCAGACAGATCCCATGCAGGCCTCGGGAGGAGACCACAGACCTGGCCGACGAGTGAAGGGAGAGTGAAGGAGGGAGGATGCGGCTCGGCTGTGCCCAGATTTTGTTTGAAGTCACTACAGTTTGGGGTAGTTTGTTATGCAGCAAAAGAGAACTAATATAAGCGAAGAAGAGAAGTCTGGAGATAGAGGTGTTTCTAGTCCTTCCTACCTGTGGCTTCTGACAGTGATGAGGAGAAAGTTAAGAACTGAGCTTCAAGGAAAAAACTACAGTTAGAAGTGCAAAAAGAGGGGCTCCTGGGTGGCTCAGGCGGTTAAGCGTTTGCCTTTGGCTCAGGTCATGATCCCAGAGTCCTGGGGTCACTGGGCTCTCTGCTCAGCGGGGAGCCTGCATCTCCCTCTCCCTCTGCCTGCTGCTCCCCCTGTTCGTGCTCCTTCTTTGTCAAACGAATAAATAAAATCTTAAAAAAAAAATAGGTGCGAAAAGAAGGAAAACTCTGGGTGATGGGCATTAAGGAGTGCATGTGATGTGATGAGCACTGGGTGTTATACGCAACTAAAGAATCAAAGAACACTAGATCCAAAACTAATGATGTACTATAGTTGGCTAACTGCATTTTAAAAAAAAAAAAGGAAAACTGAAAAAATATAATGAGGAAAAATAACTGAAAGGCTAAGACCCAGACTAGCAAGCAAGTTGTTGAGGATTCTAGAGACAGTGTGGTTAATAGTGCTACCGAAGCAGTAAGACCTGGTCTAAGGAGGGAAAAAAAAATCACTAAATGTTCTAATTCAAAAATAATTCTGGGGGCACCTGAGCGGCTCAGTTGGCTAAGCATCTGATTCCTGGTTTTGGCTCAGGGTTGTGAGATCAGCTGTGTGGGCTCCTCCTTAGCAGGAAGGAAGTCATCTTGAGATTCTTTCCCCCTCCTTCTTTGCTCCTCTCCCCCCAACCTGCATGCTCTCTCTCTCAAATAAATTTTTTTTTTTAGATTGTATTTATTTGAGAGAGAGAGAGAACGAGAGCGCATAAGTGGCGGGGGGATAATAGGGCAGAGGAAGAGAAGAGGACTCCTCGCTGAGCAGAGAACCCAACACAGGGCTCAATCCCCAGACTCTGGGATCATGACCTGACCTGAGACAAAGGCAGATGCTTAACCAACTGAGCCACTGAGGTGCCCCTCAAATAAATAAAATCTTAAATAAAAAATAATTTTTAAGGGGCGCCTCAGTGGCTCAGTTTAGCATCTGACTGTTGATCTTCATTCAGGTCTTGATCTCAGGGACATGAGTTTAAGCTCCATGTGGGGCTCCATGCTGGGCATGGAGCCTACTTAACAAAAAAAAAAGAGGGGCACCTGGGTGGCTCAGTTAGTTAGGCATCTGCCTTCAGCTCAGGTCATGATCTCAAGGTTGCAGGATCAAGTCCCACATGGGGCTTCTTGCTCAGCATGGAGCCTGCTTCTCCTTCTGCCTGCTTCTCCCCCCACCTTGTGCTTCCCCTGCCTGTGCGCTCTTTCTCTCTGACAAATAAATAAAATCTTAAAAAAAAAAAGCAAGAAAAAGGTAATTTTTTTTTAAAGATTTTATTTACTTGACAGAGAGAAAGAAATCACAAGTAGGCAGAGAGGCAGGAAGAGGGAGAGGGGGAAGCAGGCTCCCTGCTGAGCAGAGAGCCCGATGCGGGGCTCGATCCCAGGACCCTGAGATCATGACCTGAGCTGAAGGCAGAGGCTTTAAACCACTGAGCCAACCAGGTGCCCCAAAAAAGATAATTTTTAAGACATCTATTTCAGAGGGCGCCTGGGTGGCTCAGTCGTTAAGCCTCTGCATGACCTCAGGTCATGATCCCAGGGTCCTGAGATGGAGTCCCACATCGGGCTCCCTGCTCAGTGGGGAGCCTGCTTCTCCCTCTCCCACTCCCCCTGCTTGTGTTCCCGCTCCCGCTCTCTCTTCCTCTGTCAAATCAATCAATCAATCAATCTTAAAAAACAAAACAAAACATCTATTTCAGAGAAATAGTGCTAAGAAGTCAGTAGCTAAGAAGCTACCTATCAGAAGGCAACAAATGCCTAGAGGTAGAATGAAGGACAAAACCACAGACTCAGAACTTCTCGTTACCATTTACAGACGACAGTGCAGCACCAACACTGGGACAAACATTCAGATGCACGGTCAATCTCTGAAGACTCCAAAATCCTGATCAAACCTTTTCAATTAACTGGCTAGATTTGATGTGTCCTTATCTAAGTTTTATTACACAAAATTCAGTCTTGAGTCAAAGTTGTCTGAATTAAGTTGAGAATATAGACTCCTGGGTTCTATAGCTCATGTTTGACTTTTCAGGTTTAAATCTTTTAAGTTTTATTTTTATTCTTTTTTTTTTTAAAGATTTTATTTATTTATTTGATAGAGATCACAAGTAGGCAGAGAGGCAGGCAGAGAGAGGGGGGGAAGCAGGCTCCCTGCTGAGCAGAGAGCAGATGTGGGGCTCGATCCCAGGACCCTGAGATCACGACCTGAGCCGAAGGCAGAGGCTTTAACCCTCTGAGCCACCCAGGCGCCCCTATTTTTATTCTTTTAAAAGATTTTATTTATCTGACAGAGAGAGATGGGGGGGAGCATGCATGTGCACAAGCAGGAGAGGGAGAAGCAGACTTGGCACTGAGCAGGGAGCCTGATGCGGGGCTCGATCCCAAGACCCTGGGACCATGACCTGAGCTAAAGGCAGATGCTCAACCGACCAGGCCACTTAGGCCCCCTCAGGTTTAAATTTTTAAAAGCCATTTCACACACGATGGTTATCGTTTGTCTATATACTAATGTTTGTCTATACTTCTACATGGAGTCAAAAATGAGGCTTCCTATCCTTCAAAGTCCTGGATACAATATTCTAATTTTAACACTTAGTTTCCATTTGATAGTTGGTACTTTTATTTCTAATTCCAGTATCAGGCTCCACAGCCAGGGGATGAGAACTCTTATTTCTCTGGCATTTTTTAGGGTCACTGAATATGGAGCCTAAAGCTATCTTTAACATATCCCCTCTTTCCTAACTACTATAGGAAGCTATCACATCGTCCCAGGTACATGTCAACGGGGTTATTTTTTAATTTTTAAATTTTACTTATTTATTTCCTTTAAGTTTAATGATTATTATTATTTTTTTTTTTTTTAAGATTTTATTTATTTGACAGCGAGAAACACAGCGAGAGAGGGAGCACGAGCAGAGGGAATGGTGGCGGGAGAAGCAGGCTTCCTGCCGAGCAGGGAGCCCGATGCGGGGCTCGATCCCAGGACCCTGGGATCATGACCTGAGCCGAAGGCAGACGCTTAACGACTGAGCCACCCAGGCGCCCCTGATTATTATTTTTTAAAGTAGCTCCAGGCTCAACATGGAGGCCAATGTGAGGCTTGAACTAATGACCCTGAGATCGAAACCTGAGCTGAGATCAAGAGTCAGAGACTTAACTGACTGAACCACTCAGGTGTCCCTCAATGGGATTATTTTTGGTATTTTATATTCATTCTTCTACTTCTCGATTTTCTATAGTAGTTTTATTTTCAACAGCATATTTAATTAAACAAAGGTGTTTTATTTCAGACTTTATTTCAACATTCAATCGAAATCTCTGCTTGTCTCTCACCTGCAACCAATTTTCTCCAATGTTTCCCCGAAATTTCACAATCTGTGGAGCTCTTTTGACATGATTTCTAGCTATAAGCCATCTTAACTGAACAATTCACACAAGACCACAGCCACACTTGCCGTCAGCACCAGAAACGCCGTGGTAATTCCCACAGGCAGCATCCGTGACAGGGCTGATGAGGGCACAGTAAGGAAAGAAGCCAAGAAGCCTCCGGAGAAGAAAGGGATGGGCCGTAAGGTCCACAACAGTAGCAGGCACTGTAGCAGGCGCAGCCAATCTGAAGGAGTGCGTGAAGGCAGAGCAGAGAACTTCTCTCTGTAGCTTTGGCTGCAAACTAAGTGTCAACCACCTTCTATAAATGGAAACTGAGAAAGTGGGGCAAGAGAAGAAAGGCAGAAGAGTTAGGGCAAGACAAAATAATCATTATTTCCTTCCAAGTGCCCGAGCCAAACACCCTGGAGTCATTCTCGACTCCTTCCTTCTTGTCTCTCAGACCTCTCATCCAATCCATCAGCAAATCTCACCGACTCCACTTTTAAAATATATCCAGAATCCCTTGGGGCGCCTGGGTGGCTCAGTCGTTAAGCGTCTGCCTTCGGCCCAGGTCATGATCCCAGGGTTCTGGGATCGAGCCCCGCATCGGGCTCTCTGCTCGGCAGGGAGACTGCTTCTCCCGCTACCATTCCCTCTGCTTGTGTTCCCTCTCTCGCTGTGTTTCTCTCTGTCAAATAAATAAAATCTTTAAAAAAAAAAAAAAAAATATCCAGAATCCCAATCATTTTCACCAGGTCTGCAGTCACTCCCCATCGCCTACAGGATAAAACCCAGTTCTTGCCATGGCTTACAAGGCAAAATCCTACACGATGTGATCTGACTTCCTAAGCCACCACTTCATGGATCCCATCTCTTACCCTACTCCCTCTTTCACTCTCCTGTAACCACGGTGGCCTCCTTCTTGCTGTTTTCCAAACCCATCTAGCACATTCTGTTTCAGGGCCACTGTATTTGCTATGTAATTATCTTCATCTGGAATGTTCTTCTTGCACGTATCCACATAGCCCAGGTGTCTACTTCGTTGTCTACTTAAAATACCACCCTAGCCCTTTATCGATCCTAAGAGACAGCCCTCTGGTGACTACCTTTGTTTATTTTTTGCCTTAATATTTGCCACCTCACATGTTATATATTTACTTACGCATTTGTTTGGTGACTGTCTTTCCCCACCTCTCGCCTACCTCAAGCAGAATTTAAGCCCCGTGAGAAGGAGGGCTTTTCGGTGTTGTCCTTCAGACATTCCTAGCTCCTAGAACAAGCAAGTCCTCACTTCGTGTTTGGTGAATGAACAAATGAATGAAAGGATTATCAAAACAGGACTCAAGAGAATACAACAAGGACAACCAAGAGCACATACATTTTGCCTGGGCAGGAAACAGGGTTTGGCCCGTTGAATAAGGAAAAGGAGGATTCCAAGCTCATGAAAATCTCATAGTGGCCTCAATGAGCAAACACAGACTACAGAGAGTATCCGAGCTCTTTGGAAACAGAACTGTGAGTTGGTTCTGGGAAAATGTGATAATAAAGTACAAAACATTTCAATAAAGGTGGCAGAACAGCTCAGCATTTGGACTAGGAAATACAAGAGTGAAAACAACTATTTTAAGGGAAGGCTTTGGTTAACCATCTGTCAGTTTTCTGTTTGTTGGTTGTTTTATTTTTTCAGAACAGGAAGGTGTTAGCTGGAATAACAGTCAAAGACAATCTATCTACAAGTACGGTTCATAAATGATATGAAAGGCATCCCAGAGTTATAGACAGTACTTCAAGTGCAGAAACAAAGGCATAGTGGGAAAGGAGGTAGAATGCAAGCATAGTAGAAAAAGGCAGGCATAGCAGTAAACTGCATCTATGAAAACCATCTAAGCATCTGGTCAAATGAAAGACTGAAACATTTGGTGTCACTTTAAAGGCTTACAGCAAAAAATTAAATAATGAAGCTGATAACATCTATCCAAAGGCATACCAGAAAGGCACAAGCTTTCAGAAAACACTGGAGAAGATGAACAAAGATCGATGTGCAGCCTGATAGTGGGGGGAAAAAAATGAAAGGAAAAGAGAGAATGAATGTGTAAATCAGAAAGAGTGGAAAGATAGTTCCTACTATGGAAACAAGAGAGGGAAAGCCTGATTCAGGAAAATGGCTTTAATGTTGGAGGAAAGAAAAGGTGAATAAAGAACATCTTGGGAAGTTAAGGAGGAATTAACTAAAGAAGGAAAATTTATTTATTTTTAATAAATAAAACTTTTTTAAAGATGTTATTTGTCAGACAGACCATGCGCGCTGGCACACAGGCAGGGGGAGTGGTAGGCAGAGGGAGAAGCAGGCTGAGCAAGGAGCCTGTCCCTAAGGAGGAAAATTTAAACTAGAATGTTCGGTAAGCCAAAGTATATAATGATAGGAGCAAAAGGGAGAAGTAAAAGGAAGCTATAAATGGTCAAACAGTTCTCAAAAAATGCCAAAAAATATACTAAAATTAGTTAAGTAGGAATATGTCATTTTTACAGAAGATGCGGCATAAAGTTGAAGAGAACTGAAAAGAATCAATTGAATCAAACATCAGTTTTGTCGGTAAGGAGCTCTTTTACCTTGAACAAGCCACTTAACCTCTCTGGGACTTATTTTCTCTGTCTAAAAAGAAATGTATGTGTTAGAGGGGAGTGGTCTGGTCAAAAAATGGGTGATCATTCTCAGTCTTTTTTTTCCCTCTAGCTTATAACGGGCAAAGACAGGGAAAGCACATTCTTACAGAAAGATTCAGAAAAATAGGAAAATTTTAAGATAAGTAGAGTAATGGTTAACAACAGTTTAACACTGGGCTTTACAATTTAGAAAGCACTTTACACACATAATTATACGCACTCCTCACAGTGAGCCTGCGAGGCAGAAAAGGCAACTGTGATTTAACACCACTGGACAAACGAGTCACTGAAGCTCAGAAATATTAAGCAATCGGCTCAAGGACACAGAAGCAGGGGCGGGTCCGGGATCCCTGCCAGATGCACACAAGGAGCACCGAGGGTCCACCAGCCCCCGACGGTCAGAGGCCGTCCTCCCAAGTACTAAGGTCTTGTAGGGTATTCCTGCGGCTTACCAGGTAACAGACGGGTGAGGAGTTATGGACATCCAAAAAACACAAACCCTTTTAATTTAAAATCAAACTCTTTAATAGTTAAGGAAGTGACCTTATATGTGAACTACGGGTACACTAATTCACCATACAAAATGTTTTCCTACAACGTTGAACTTGGTTCAGTCACAACCTCCGGCTTTTTCAGTCCGCACGTCTCTCTTTTAAACTGTAAAGCACTACGGGAAACTTACTACCGGGAAACTTACTACCGCACTTGCAATGTTTTCGGCCTTTTCACATGCGGAGTAATGGACTTTGATCTTTAAGACTGATAGAGCTATTAAAACATTAAACAAGTTGCTCCCCTTCGTACTCGGTGGATGCCAAGAGTACAGAGAAAGTGGCAGAAGTGAACTGATAAGGAAGTTTTGTTTGGTTTTGCTTGTCACATCTAAAAGGGCTGTCACCACATCTCTACAGTAGTGATAATAAAGCCAACAGGATCTTCCTCATCCTATTCTTTTCTCTGAAAACCAACACCAGCCAGAGCCGACGGACAAATCTTAGGACTATAATCTGCTTCTTCTTGGTCTCAGCCTGTTCCATCACTCCTTTTCTTTATGCACATTTGAACTGAACAGAGTAAGTTTTGGATGAATTCCAAAAATATGTATATGATTCTGGTGTTTCTATTCCAACAGGCAAATCATTTCCTTCAGGGTAGCTGAGAAGCTCCAACGGAATGGTTCAGCCTTTTCCCGTGATCCCCGCTCGCCTGCATTCCTTTCCTTCCTCTCCCCAAGTAAAGCCCCCTAGGACTTCTTGGCGCCCACACGACACCACTCTCCAAAAATCAGCGGACCATGATTTCTTCCTACCGAACGCCACTGCCGGCTGAGGGAAGGGTGTGAGAAAGGAAAAGGGACCAAAGATCAGCTTAAGGGCAAAAGAGGGGAAAATCCCAAAAAAAGGACCAGAGAAAGTGGAAGCCAAAGCTCAGTTACATCAGTGTCCTGATGCATTACTTCATCTTTCCCCGGAGTTCCTCTTTTAAAGGGGCTGGACAAACAGTGAGCCAGATAAGCATGTCTGAAGTAGAAACTTGGGGGAAATCAGAGTCTAACACTGAATGAGCCACAGCCAAGAATACATCACCTGATTATCAGGCCCTCGTTCACACACAGACCACTCAGAGTAGATAATATAAATAAAAAAGGATATTTGATCTTGGTCAGAAAACTTCAGCATGATTTCCCACAAGTACATGATTTCCTGAGGCTCATCTTTCTAAACTATGAACGGGAAAAAGATATCAACAATCTACTTATTTCACAGTGTTGCTGTGAAAATCTAAAAGAGAAAAACAGTACACCTTTGGGGCAAGTACAGATTTCTTTACTCTTTGTCTATTTCTTTCTCTAGTCTTTACTACAGTGTTGTAAAGAACAACAGAATTCTTAACTGAAGATCCTCTCTTCAATCCCATATAGTACCCATATTCTGCCTCTCTTAAAAGTTACACAGGAATGAGCATGACTCAAATGCGTAACTATCAAGTGGCTTTTCAGATACTAAAATATACATCGGAAATAAACACTGCGTAATCATCTACTAAAAAGTTTACAGAGGCCAACCATAAGGTACAGTTATTCACACACAAGGCTAATGCTACCACCATCAATAAAAGATAGCAAATTTTAGTCCCAGTAGTAGGCTAAGTAATCTACAGCTCATCTACTATCCTACCTATATGCAGTACAGTAGAAAAAGCCTGGGGCTTGATATCTGAATGACCTAAATCTGAATCAAGGTTAATGTAAGTAGTAGTCCTTAGCCAAGTCTGACCTGAAATATCCTCAAACGTAAATTAGCAGAACTACTACCTACACGTCAGGGGATTAAGGTTATTGAGATCATGTCTGTATTGGGCCTAATCTGGTGCCCAGCCCACAGTGGGTCGCTCAATATATGGTGGCCAATAACCTGACAGCCTTCTCATTTCCCCAAAGCAAGATCTTTTTTTTTTTTTTTTTTACGAATACTAAAATTACGTGATTCAACACAATTAACAAAAACTCAACCAAATATAATGAAAGGGATTCCCTAAAATCATTCACGGATTCTCAAGTTGTGTGCTGAAAATTAATGTAAGCATGAGCTCAATCTAAAGAGTTTAAAATCTGCCACACCTGGGTGGCTCAGTCAGTTGAGTCTGACTCTTGGTTTTGGCTCAGGTCGTGATCTCAGGGTCCTGGTGAGATTCTCTCCCCCTCTCCCAATGCCTGGTTTCCCCCTGCACGTGTAAGCTCTTTCTCTCTCTCAAATAAATAAATGAATCTCTAAAAACAAAACCAAACAAACAAAAAACCAAAATAAAATACATATGCTAAAGTGCTTTATGACCTCAGCTACTGTTCCCTTCAGCCAATGGGACGCCTGATGAAGAGGTGGCTATTTTCTAACAACCTCCCGGGTGAGAAGCAACTGCTCTAAGAGCCAGGCTGACTACTATCCCTTCCCTGAGGATAGACAAAAACAGGGGGGACCAGAGAGGACTTAACTCAGAAAGCTAAATTAACTAAGGAAAGCAGATCACGGAAGATTTGGACATTAACTTCTTCATGCATTAGCCTTAAGTGTATACCTCAGCTAACAACTGGTCAGTCTGCATAGAGCTATGTTGATACTCCCTCAGGCTAGGTCCCTTCCTGCTCTAGAGTTCATGACTATATTAAGATTTGATCCGTGACAAAAGTTTTTTTTTTATATAAATGATATTCTTATTAAAGACTGAGACTGACGTCTAATCAGGCTCCTTTTTCTTCTTCTAGCTTAATATTAAGCGACTGTTCATTTTTTTGAAACTACGTGATATTAAGACATGTGCCTTCATCCAGTAATGAGGCGGCAACATATAGAGTTCACATTGTATTTTTCCCCACAAAATTTTCCTGTTTAGAACTTTCCTCATTGCCTTATGCTCAGCCTTCAGGCAGCCTGAGAGTCACCCACGATGACTGCCAAAATAGATGCCCTGACAACACACAAAAGAACCAGTGGGCAGAGTCAGTGTGCGCGCACACACACACACACACACACACACACACACACACAGACACACACGATGATCTCCTAAGACCAGCTCTTAAAACTCAAACTATCAGACAGAGATTGATGGTGGAGGAGGGTGGAGCAGGGTGGCCTGGAGAGGAGCTGGATACAAAGAAAAGATTAAGACCTGGGAAGCAAAATGAAAAAGAACTGGGAGAGAGGAGAGTATTAAGGAGGGAAGAGTCTCTGGTTTACCATAGAGAGGAGAGAAGAGGGATTAGACTGGTACCAGCGGAAGAATGGGGGGGGGGGGGGAGACTACAAGAGTAAAGAGAAAACAAAGAGATTCCACCAAATTGAGACTTTAGAATGAGCCCTCCCTCCTGCTCCCATTCCGTGGGTTTTTGTTTTTTTTCCATTCCGTGGGTTTTGTTTTTTTTTTTTTTTCCAGGAAGCTACAACACACTTGTTTCAACAGGATTATATTAACAAATCAAATGAAGGAAACCTAGGCTAAAAATGTAAGCTACCTACACTGAAAGGTCTGAAAACGGAAATACTTCTTTCCCCGTTTTGGGGGGGTGTTCAAAACAGTAGAGACGGAGAAGGGGAAGGAGATAGGGGAGGGAGGGGAGCAGCCAAGCTCTTCCCGAGTCTTTTGACCAGGTACTTCTTTTCAATTTACCTTTTCGGGGTCAGACTGGTACATTCTTAAACCAAACACAGCCTTCCACTCTGTAAACCAGAATCTGATGGGCGGCCCCGACATCACAGAGAGAACTTAGGGGTGTGTGCAAACCCAAGGCAGATGCGGAACCCGCACTTGCTTTGGGTACTACTCTAATACCCCCAATCGGGAGGCAAAAACTCCAACAAGGTTTGAACTGACAGTGCACTGGAAAGGGAAAAATAGCAAAGTCAAAGGGAGGGCCTAAGTTTAGCCACAAAACCATGCAATTAGAGACGTTTGTAAAGAGGCGGTAAGTGGAAAACAGTGGGCAACAGAGAAAGGGGCGACCTAGATCAGAACCACTTTCCTTACGGGGTGCTACACAAGAAGAAAATTACAGAGAAACCACGCTCCTCGCCCTAAATGGCTCTTGTCGCCGGGCAGGGGGCGGCCCGCCCAGTGAAGGGATGTCCAGCGCAACCCCCTAGCGCTCACTTACTTTCGTCCGGCCATTGATTTTGTAGTTGCCCAGCTTCCCGTTACAGTGGCGGATCAGGTCGTCCATGCTGCTCATGAGCAGCCCGATGGTTTCGCAGCCCGGCTCCTTGCCCTCGATCCAGGTGATCTTATCGCCTCGGATGTCCTTGGACGAGTCGCTCTTCTGGCTGACCAGCTGGCCGTCCGTGAACTTGCCGGTGTCGTGCAGGGCGCGCACCTCGTCGCCGATCTGCTGCCCGGTCTCCTTGCCCAGGAAGTCGTCCACCACACAGATGCCGTGCTTGTTCATGCACGGCACGATGTACTCCAGCGCCAGCTTCAGCGCCGGCAGCGGCTTCGTCTGCCCGTTGGGCCGCAGGCCGCCGCCGTGGCTCAGCCCCTCGCCCGGCGTGTGGCTGGGCGGGTACAGGTTCGTCTTCTCCGGGTCCTCCTCCTTCGCGGGCTCCGCCTCGGCCGCTGCCGCCTGGCTCTGGCCGCCTGCAGCCGCGCGAGGCGGGGACGCGGCCGCCGCGGGGTCGGCCGCGGGCTTGGCCTTTGCCACAGCCGCGTCCCCGGCGGCCCGCGGGCCCGCCTTCTCCGCCGCGGCGGCGGCGCTGTCCCGGCGCGGCGCTGCCTTCCTGGGCGGCGGCGCGGAGGCGGCCGGCGCGGGGCCGGGGTGCCGGTGCTGGCCCGCTCCGTGGCCGGGGGCACCCTCGCCGCCCTGGCACACTAGCTTGTGCTTCTTCCAGTCCTGGCGCTGGTGCTCCTTGCTGCAGTAGAAGGAGCTGCGGCAGCGGCTGCAGCGCAGCAGGTTCTCCATCTTCCCGCACAGCTCGCAGTACTGCCGGTCTCGCTCGCTCGGGCTCGGCCCGCCGGGCCCGCCGCTGTCATTAGCCATGGCGGCGGCGGCGGTGGAGGCGGCAGCCGAGCGGCAGAGGTGGCGGCCTGAGGGCCTCGGCCGGGGACGGGGAGCGGGCGGAGCGACAGAGGCCGTCACTGCGCCATGCACCCGCCTCTCCCCGCCTGAGGGAGGCCGGCGCCCCGCGCCCTCGGCCCGGCCGCTTCCTCGTCCTCGGGTCCGGCCGCGCAGCGCCGGCGGCCGCCTCAGCGCCTCATCGCGGCTCCGCTCGGGCACGCGGGGCCCGGCGCGCGAGACCGGCCGCCTCGGCCGCCGCCGCCTCCGCCTTAACGTCCGCGGGTACCCGGCCGGGCCTGTGGAGGAGCGCAGGGCGTGCGGGCGCCACTCGCTCTGCGCGCTCTGCACGTACACCACGGCCCCGCCACGACCCGGGCGGGCGGCGCGCGAGGGCGGAGGGGGCCGAGGGGAGGGCCGAGGGGAGGGCCGAGGGGGCGGCGGCCGCGCACACACGCTCGGGCGCGGGCGGCGCCGGGGCCGCCTCCGCTCGCCGGCGCTCGGCCGGGCTGGGCCTGGGAGCCGGGTCCCGGCGGCCTGTCCCCCCCCCCCCCCCCCCCCCGCGGGCCCCCCCCGGGGCGGGCCCGGGACGCGGAGGCCGGCGCGCCGCCACCGCCCGCCGCGGCCTGCGCGGGGACGCCGAGGGGCAGGCCCGCGAGAGCGGAAGGGCGGGGCCGCCCGGCCGCAGCCCGGCCCCGCGCGGCGGACGGTGCCTACACCTGCCGGGGAGAGCGCGGCCGCGGGAGCGGCGCCGAGCGGGGGCCCGGAATATGGCTGCTATTTGTTTAGGACCCACCCGGTGTGTTCTAGGCGCGCTCCAGCCTCCGCTGCAAGGTGGCTCTCGCCGTCCCGGTCTTGCATCGGAGCAAATGGAAATTCAGAGAAGTAACTTGCCCAAGGTCACGCAGGACTGGGACCGAATCCAGGAATTAGGCTCTGTCAGATTCCAAGGCTGCTTTTTCCACGACACCGACACGGCCTCTGTTTCGAGGCCTGAAGTGGTTAAAAACAAAAAATAAGTATTGCTGCAGCATTCATCTAAGCCCCTATGCCCCGTGTGAGCCACATTTCCAGGTACTGAAATTTTGCTTTATTTTTTTTAAAAAACCATTTCTAAGCCTCATGACGTTTTGCCGAGTGTCAAACCCTCCGAAGAAAATTTTGGCTACCGAGTTCAAGTTAATCAGAGGTCGTTCCAATATCCCCATTCAGGCACTTAAATTCAAACTGATGGAATTACTCCTGAGAAATGGATTTTGGCTGTCAAGGAGCATTAACGACTTTTTAAATTTAAAAAATCTCGTATCAGAATCTGTGCTACGCCCGATGCATACTATTTTTGTTTTGTAAAACATAAAAACCTCTTTAGAAATAAGCCAAAGATTTCTTTCCACTTTGCCACTTAAGAATCAAAAGAGCTGCGATTTAGAGTTTCACAATTTTTATTGAACACCTCCTAACGTGAAAATGCTGTGGTGGGTTTGCATATCATCTGAATAGACTGAAAGTAACATCAGTCCTTGAGATAGCCTTTCAGACTGGCAACACAACGGTTGAAAGGTGTAGGTCAAAGGCAGAAGAATACAGGAATAATTATAAAACACTTTGTAGAATTTTTTTGGAACTGGCCTGAATCAAAAACATCACAGCTCTCCATCAACTGTACAGAACTTAAAAGTGTCAGTAAATTCTTCGATATAAATAAATGATATCCTGGTGATCCAGTCTGGTGAAAGAGGACAGTAATTCCAATTAGTTTGGACTTTGGGAGACTGAGGTAAATCTTACATTCACAGCTTCAAATTCCAAACCAAACTAAAAGTCCAACTTTCTGGAAAGAATCAAGATGTGGATCCATCTCATTGTGTATCTAACTTTCCCAGAGCTCAATTAAATGTGGTAAAATATTGTTTCAGATACTGCTAATTAGGCTTTTCAATAAATGCCTTAGAAAAATCCTGCATGACACACTGTATTTGGCACACAAATGAACTAGTTCTACTATGTGCACTGGACAGGTATATGGTCCGGCGCAGGGGGCAGATATGTAAACAAATAATGACAACCTAGAATTTAGACTAGGTTTCATAAGACAGGGATGGATAGAATGGGATGAGAACAAAGAAAAAGGAATTCCTAGGTCTGCCTTTTGCACTAAGCAAGATTCCAAGCAAATTAGTTGGAGAAATTCTTAAAAATGTAAGGAAGCTGTTCAATGGCGTAAAAGAGCAAACTTTTAAAACATTTTTGATATACATAAATTATAATTCCAATACAAGTAGAATCAAATACTTCATAGGCCTCCTTTTGCTAGAGTAATTATAAATGATTCTTAACTATTCTCAAGGGCGGGAACTTAACTGCCGAACACTCCTTCCACAAACAGTTGATTCTTCTAAATTTAGTTATTTGTAGATACTAAAAGTAGCCCAACAATTTTGTTAAAAATTATTGTTTAGGTCTATGGTGTGCAAACAAGTGTATTTACTTCTCTGTGTGTTCTTTTCATTGATGTCTAGTTAAAAGAACAGATATCATATCAAAACCTTTATTAGTGGGTCACCTGGGTGGCTCAGCCGGTTAAGTGCCTTCCTTGGGCTTAGGTCATGATCCCGGGATCCTGGGATCAAGCCCAACGTGAGGCTCTCTGCTCAGTGGGGAGATTGCTTCTCCCTGTGCCTGCCTCTCCCCCTGCTTGTGCTCTCCCTCTGACAAATACAATCTTAAAAACAAAATCAAGAACAAAAACAAAACCTTCATTAGCCTCCCTTTTGTTCCGATTAAGTACACAAAATCACAAATTGAACGTGCATACGTTGAAAATACTCAAACACGACACTTCCAAAATTTTCATGAACAGAGCAGTCAAATATAAAATATTATTTCAAATATTTTCAAAGAGCCACAATTTCTGAATTTTCACTTATTCAGGCTCAATAATCTGTGAACTAATTCCAAGTTAGTGAGATTTCACCAAAACATCTGCTGGCAAGGCAACAAACAGCCAATGAGAAGTTCAGGAACAAGATTCTGGAACTCTGCTAGGATTGTAGCAGTGGTCACTTACTCAGATGTTAGAAGATTTACATTATAGGATGCTTATATTATGTCAGTCTCTGTTCTAAGCATTTACAAATACTCATTTAATCCTTATGAAAACACTAATAGGTGGGTCCTGTTATGATGCTCATTTACAGAGGGTGAAACAAGAGTAAGGCAATGAGTAAGTGTCCCTCCCAATTCTCAGGATTATATGATTAGTAGCATTAGGAGCGTTACCTAATACTCTGGGGAGAACAAAGGCTTTTGTCTCCCAAAGCCAAGAATTATTACGAGTTTTTTCCTGCCCCCAACTTAATCCAGATCAACTGTTCTAGAAACGGAAGGATGAATTAAAGCACAAATGCTGTCATCCCCATACCTCACGGGCTTGGGCCAAAGCTAACCCACCACCTATCTGGCTTCCCTTTGCTCTTTCTGGCAGCGTTCATGTAAACTATAAAGTGGGAACCACTACAAACTGACAAGAGACTTACAAAGATTGTGGCCAAGCTGAGAATCAATGTGGGGGACAGACTTAAGTGAGGAAATGAATTTACACATGTCTGTGTTGACTCTTGAGGAAAGCCCGGGGAACAATTTACCTTCAAGGGACTAGCCCCATTTCTCCTTTAAAAATACGTTAAAAATTTCACAAGAGAGTATCTTTGCTGTTCAGGAAATAAAAAATCAAACATCTGATTGTTAACTAATGACCTCTTGTTTCCCCATCTGTGACGACCTTGTTTTAATATGTTACAGAGAACAGAAAAATCACAAGTATAACATAGGCATCCCACCAAGATAAACAGGAAGACGATCTTTGAGTTCTGGGAAAGCAAGTAAAAATCTGAGCCATTTTCTAACTATAGTATTGGGAGGCGCTCAAGTAGGTGTCGTCAGGAAATAGCACCTGATTTTCTCTGTACTGGGGGTTCTGCCAGGTGCACACATGGAAGCCGCGTGCTTCCCCACGTCTGTGGAGCCGGCTTTGCTGTCTACTGAAATTAGATATTTCAAAAGACTTTTATGTATTACAGAAAATGTATCCATCACCCAACTTTATCAGCTTATGGTTTAAAACTTATCAATCCGGGGCACCTGGGTGGCTCAGTGGGTTGAAGCATCGGAGGAAGCTTTCGGCTCAGGTCATGGTCTCAGGGTCCTGGGATCGAGCCCCACATCGGGCTCTCTGCTCAGTGGGGAGCCTGCTTTCCCCTCTCCCTTCACCTGCCTCTCTGCCAGCTTGTGATCTCTCTCTCTCTCTGTCAAATAAATAAATAAAATCTTTTTAAAAAACAAACAAAAAAAAATAAAACTTACCAGTTCAGTTAAAAATTGATCATCTCATCTCAAAAAATAGAACCTAAAACTTTAAACTTTCTCACTATAGTGATTTTTTTTAATACAAACACCGGATACTATATGTTATGTGTTACTGTAGTTACACAATGAGGCCCCCCCGCCCCCAACAAACATTACTTAATGTTGAACTGACTTTTAGTGTATTCCTGGTAAGTAACTTAAACCAATCCAGGCCAGAGACAGCTAAATAATGTTTTTCTGTAACATTGTTTTGCATGAAAAAAAATGTAAAGATGCATAAAAATAGAGATAATCGTATAATCAACCTCAACCCCAATTAGTTCAATAGTTACCAACATTTTAACAGCCTAGTCCTGCCCCCATTTTGCCTTTTTAAAAAATTATTTCTTTACTGAGATATAATTGACACAGAACCTTGTATTAGTTTTAGGTGTACAACATAAGGATTTGACACGTGTATGTATCATGAAATGATCACCACAATAAGTCTAGTTAACATCAGTCACCTCACATAATCACGATCTTTTTTCTTGTGATGAGAACTTCTAAGATCTACTCTCTTAGCAACTTTCAAATATACAACTCAGTTTTATCAACTAGAATCATCACACCGTCCATTAGATCTGCAAGATTTATTTATTTTTTAACTGGAAGCTTTGTACCATTTGACCACCTTACCCATTTTGCCCACCCCACCAACCCCCACCTTTGGAATGACCAATCTGTTCTCTCCATCTATGAGCTTACTGGGTTTTTTAAAATTCAGATTCCACATATAAGTGATATCAGACAGTATTTGTCTTTCTCTGAGTTATTTCACTTAGCACAATGCAGTCAAGATCCGTCCATATTGTCACACATGGCACAATTTCCGTTGTGTTTTTTTTTTAAAGATTTTGTTTATTTATTCGACAGAAAGAGATCATAGGTAGGCAGAGGGGCAGGCAGAGAGAGAGGCGGAAGCAGGCTCCCACTGGGCAGAGAGCCCAATGAGGGCCTCCATCCCAGGACCCTGAGATGATGACCTGAGCCAAAGGCAGAGGCTTAACCCACTGGGCCACCCAGGCGCCCCAATTTCCTTTTTTATGGCTGAATAATATTCCACTATATATAGAGAGAGATAACTCACAACTATATAGATATCTGTATCTCTCAACTTCTTTATCCATTCATGTATCAATAGACACTTAGATTCATTCTGTATCTTGGCGTTTGAAAATAATATGAATGGGATGAATATATCTTTTTGAGTTAGTGTTTTTGTTTTCTTTGGATAAATACCCAGAAGTTGAACTGCTGGATCATATGATAGTTCTATTTTTAATTATCTGAGGAAACTCCATGCTGTTTTCTTTAGTGGCTGGACCAATTTACCTATACAGTGTATAAGGTATACACTGCCACAACCCTGCCAACATTTATTTTTCTTTTCTTTTCTTTTCTTTTCTTTTCTTTTCTTTTCTTTTCTTTTCTTTTCTTTTCTTTTCTTTTCTTTTTTTCTTTCCTTTCCTTTCCTTTCCTTTCCTTTCCTTTTCTTTTCTCTTTTTTTTTCTTTTCTGAATTAGCCATTCTAACAATTGTGAGGTGGTATCTTATTGTGGTTTTGATTTGCATTTCTCTGATGATTAGTGATGTTGAACACCTTCTCATGTACCTGTTGGCTATCTGTGTGTCTTTGAGAAAATACCTATTCAGATCCCCTGCCCATTTTTATTTTATTTATTTTTTTTAAAGATTTTTTATTCATTTGACAGAGAGAAACACAGCGAGAGAGGGAACACAAGCAGAGGGAATGGTAGTGGAAGAAGCAGGCTTCCCGCAGAGCAGGGAGCCCGATGCGGGGTCCGATCCCATAACCCCAGGATCATGACCTGAGCCGAAGGGAGACGCCCAATGACTGAGCCCCCCAGGCGCCTCTCCTGCCCATTTTTAAATCAGATTCTTTTATACTCTTACATTGTATAAGTTCTTTATAATTTTGTATATTAATCCCTTGTCAGGCATTTTAAAATATTTTCTGCCATTCAGTAGGTTGCCTTTTCATTTTGTTGGTGATTTCCTTTGCTGTGCAAAAGCTTTTTATTTTGATATAATGCCACTCATTTATTTTTGTTTTTGTTGCCTTTGCTTTGGTGTCAAATTCAAAAAGTCATCACCAAGACCAATGTCAAGGAGTGACTGCCTTTATTTTCTTCAAAGTATTTTATAGGGGTGCCTGAGTGGCTCAGTGGGTTAAAGCCTCTGCCTTTATTTGATGGAGGGAGGGAGGGAGAGAGAGAGAGAGAGAGAGAGAGAGAGAGAGAGAGAGAATGTAAGCACAAGCACGGGAAGCCAGAGAGGGAGAAGCAAGCTTCCCACGGTTGTGGGACTCGATTCCAGGACCCTGCGATCATGACCTGAGCCGAAGGCACACATTTAACCAACTGAGCCACCCAGGTGACCTGGTTCCTGTGTGTTTTAGATGTGTTCACATTAATCCTTGATCATTTTCTAGCCTTTTGGCATAAGATGGCCCAGACTCATCCTGTCCATTCCTCTGCTCCTGAGCGGAAATCAGTCATTTCTTCAAAAACCCCAGGTTCCTTTTAGAAGGAAATGGTAGTTAGAAACCAACATCATGGTACTCATGGCCACTGGGTTGTTATTGCTTCTAGATCGTTTCAATGATTAGAGCTAGGAAATAGGTAATTTTTTAAGAGAAAAGAATCTTGAATTCATACTCATATTCCAGTTCAAATGTAACATGATAGGGTGATATCTTAATTTATTTGATTTTATATTTGTGTTTTATTTTCTCATATGAAACTTTCTTTCCTGATGAAAGTTTGCAAAACCATCTGCTTTATCCCACCTAAGAGTTTATTGTATTCTTTTTGTCTGTGTAATATGTCCCATTAGGGACAGATAGTGAAAATTGTGTGTTTTAAAGTCACCTGATCTAATGATTTTCTCTACATGACTGCGCCATCAACTTGAGATGTAGTTAGTTTACTTTTAGTTCTGTTTTCAATTTTTAGGGGATTGATTTTTTTTTTTCCATTTTGGAATAATTGCCTTTAATTATGCAGTACATAGCATATAGCTGGACATTGTTCTAAATTCTTCCCAGGCATCATCTAATTTAACCCTCACAGTAAACGTATGGGTGGGTATTACCACCTCTGCTTTATGCTTAGGGACAGTGAGGTACTAATAAGCTCCAGAGTTCCCAAGATCAAAAGGGGCAGGATAAGGATTTGTTTGTTTGTTTGTTTTATTGGATAAGGATTTAAACTGAAGGGTCCGATTTATAATCCCTGGGCAAAACATGATAAGTTCCATAAAAGAGATAAATGTGAATTACTATGGGGGAGTCAAAGAAGGGAAATTGCATTTTTAAAATTTTATGACAGTCCTCCTAATAGGTGTCAAGTGATTACCATGGTGGCTTTGATTTGCATTTCCCTGATGATAAGAGATGTTGAGCACCTTTTCTTGTACCTGTTGGCCATTTATATATCTTCTTTGGATAAATATTTATTCAGGTCCTTTGTCCATTTTTAAATTGGATTATTCAGGTTTTTTTTATTGAGTTGTAGGAGTTCCTTATATATTATGGACAATTATCGGATATATTGTTTCAAAATATTTTCTTCCACTCCATAGGTTGCCTTTTCACTCTGCTGTTTGTTTCTTCTGCTGTACAGAAGCTTTTTAGGTTAACGTAGTCCCATGTCGTCACCTGTTTATTTTTGCATTTGATGCTTGTGGTTTACGTGTGATATCCAGGAAATCACTTTTTCCCTATGTTTTTTTCTAGAAGCTTTGTGATTTCAGTGAAATCAAAGACAGTGAAGTCTTTGATCCAGTTCATTTTTGCGAGTAGTGTAAGATAGGGGTCTGATTTCATTCTTTTGTTTTTGGCTGTCCAGTTTTCCCAATATCATTTATTTAAAAGACTGTCCTTTCCCCATTATGTGTTGTTGGCCCCCTTGTCCAAAATCAGCTGACCATATATGTAGGGGTTTATTTCTGGACTCTCTATCCTGTTTCCCTGATCAATGTGCCTGTTTTATGCCAGTACTATACTGTTTTGATTGCTACATCTTTATACTATAGCATGAACTCAGGTACTGTGATGCCTCCCGGTCTGTTCTTTCTCAGGATTGCTTTGGCTATTTGGGGTCTTTTGTGATTACATACACATTTTAGAGTTGTTTGTTCTATTTCTGTGAAAATAAACACCACTGGAATTTTGACTGGGATTCCTCGAATCTGTAGATTGTTTTGGGTAGGATGGACATTTTCGCCATATGAATTCTTCCAATCCAAGAACATGGGATACTTTCCATTTATTTGCGTCATCTTTGATCTCTCTCATCAATGTCTTATAGTTTTCACTGTACAGGCCTTTTATTTCCTTGGTTAAATTTATTCCTAAGTATTGTTTTTCATGCTATTTTAAATGGAATTGTTTTCTTAATTTCTCTTTCATATAGTTCATAGTTAGTGTATAGAAGTGCAGCTGATTTCCACCTATTGATTTTGTACTTGTATTCTTACGGTACAACTTCACGGAATTTATTTCTTAATTCGAACAGTTTTTAGTAGGGTCTTTAGGGCTTCTCTATAAAAGACCACATCATCTGTGAACAGAGATAAACCCAATTTTTTTAGTGTTTTTATCATGAAAGAAAATTTATTTTGTCAAAGGATTTTTCTGCAGTTATTTAGATGATCGTCTGACTTTTGTCATGGATTTTGTTGACGGTGTATCACACTGGTTGATTTGCAGATGTCGAAACATCCTTGCATCACAGGAATAAATCCCACATGTTCAAGGTGAAATGATCCTGTGGAAGTGCTGTTGAATTCAGTTTGCTAATATTTTGTTGAGAATTTTTACATCTACATTCATCAGGCCTGTAATTTTCTTTTCTCGCAGTGCCTGAATTTGGAAGTGTTCCTCTTCTTCAGTTTTTTAGAAGAGTTTGAGAAGCATTGATATTAATTCTTCTTTGTTTGGCCAAATTCACCAGTGAAACCATCTAGTCCTAGGCTTTTCTGTCTTGGGAAGTTTTTTGATTGCTGATTCAACCCTCTTACCCCTATTGGTCAGTTTAGATTTTTTATTTCTTCATGATTCATTCTTGGTAGATACTATGTTTCTATGAATTCATCCATTTCTTCTAGTTTATCCAGTCTATTGGCATATAATTATTTATTATAATCTCTCATAATCCTTTGTATTTTTGTAGTATTATTTGTAATTTCACCTGAGAAATTACAGGCCTGATTATAAAGAAAACTATAAATATAATAATAAATTTACAAATGTATAAGTCTCTTTATAAGCAGATTTATGTATATTTTTAAACTTCCCCTTCTCTTATAAAAAAGGTAGCATATTACATGTCCTGATATGCATTTTACTTATTTTACTTAATATATTTTGGGAACCACTGCACATTTCTTCCCCAGAGACCTTCCTCATTTTTTGCTATAAATGCACGGGTCTCCAGGTCTCCACCATGTGAATATACTGTAGTGTATTCAACCAGTCTCCTGTGTTTGAATGTTTAGGTAGTTTCCTTATATTGATAATTTTATTTTCTTTCTTTTTTTCCTGATTCATTTAGCTAATGTATTGTCAGATTTGTTGATCTTGAGAAAACAGTTTTGGTCTCATTGATTTTCTTTATCATTTATTGT